>OU343222.1:333655251-333790107 GCA_910596185.1 Chrysanthemum makinoi
TTTTATTTGTTCTTATATAGGCTGTATGGGTCCTCGACTTCAAAACTGCTAAGATTGCAAAGGCATTAAGGATAATAGAGTTGAAAGTGTTCTTCATGCTGTCTTTGCACGTGAGAAAAGGGCGATAGGTTTGATCAAAAGATTATAGTGAAAGAATCGAATAAGTGCAATGTAGGATCGATCATAGGCATGGTATCATTCTAGAGTTGAAAAAGCTTGAAAGAGACTCTGTTTTGGATGAATGCTTGTCGCTTTGAAGCGCGGAGCAAGAAGACTTTGGTGAAGTATCTTGGTTGTTGCAGAGGAGCTATGTCACAGTCATACGCGGTCGGTGAGAAATCCGTGGATTAAGAAGAAACTTAAAAATTAACTGATGTTCTTGCTTAATGTCTTTTAGTATGGTCCAATGTCATATAGTATAATAGTCTTTTGTCTAACTTGTGACATGGATCGTGTCTTGTTTTACTGTTCATATAATGTAGTGATAGTATTCGGGTAATCTGGTGTGTGTTTAGTGTGTATAGTTTGTTTTTTTGCTATATGTCATTTAAGATTCTCGGTGTTCATTGTATGGTATAAAATTTCATTGGACATAAAATAGTTTAAGTTGGTTTAGGATTTCTTAATATTACTATTGGGTATACATAGTTAATGTATAGTGTCAAAATAGAATATCCAAGTTATGTTTTGCACTAATTATTGTGTAGATATGTGAATGGCCATGAAAGTGTACTTTTAACAAAATATAGGTTTATATTTCACGACACCAACAGAAAGTGACCATAAGTAGTAGTACTACTTCTACTTTTTTACAAAAGTCGTTATGTCTAAGTCTTAGTAGATTTTATTTGTATTTACATAGACAGGCATTTTGAAAATGCAGTTTATTTAACATCTAGTTGTTGTGAAAAGCATCGGTTTCAAGTGCATGTTGCATTTTTAATTTTCTTTTTTTTGCCTTATGATGATTCTTCTGTGAAGAGAGGCCTCTTTGCTGTTTCCTAGTAGCTTAGGTCAATGCTTCGTTTTTATCCGTTTGCATAACCGATGTTGCCGGCGGTGGTGTTGTTATTTCGTAATCGAAAACATAAATATAGATTAATGTTTAAGAATCTGTTAACTGATTTATGATTATTTTTTTAGATAGTGAATGTAAAATGTTAAAAGTGTACTACCTTCTGAAGGTTGTTGTTGTGGTGTTATTGTATCTGCAGAAACCGTAGTGCTTTCTGATATAGCAGGGAGTGGGAGCGCTGACAAATCAGAACCTGTTGTTGCTGCATCTATCAAAAAAAAAAGTAAATAATTGGTGCTACATACAGGTTGGTAACATATTAGTGTAACCGTTAATTTTTTACCCTTTTGTTGTTACCTCGATGGTGTCACTTTTTCAATTGCGTTGTTCTTGGTATGCCGACGTACGAAACAAGTAACAGCATGGTTTTGAACATTTGTTAATTACCTTTTTTTTGTTATCTATTTTAGAATAATAGTAGAAAGTGTATATATATATATATATATATATATATATATATATATATATATATATATATATTATATATAAGAGGAGGCATGCCACATAAAATGCCACTTGGCATCCCATAATGCCAAGTATATTTCCATGTCATCGCATTGCCATGTCATCACAATTGAAGCCATCTAAGCAATATTTTTTAGAAATTTCGGAATTATATTTAAAAAAATGACACTTACAAGATTTGAACCTAGGTCTTGGAATACAATGACAAGCATGTCAACCAATAGAGCATGTGAGTTAATGTGTTTGATAATTAAAACAATTATGTCATGCTTTAATAACTATTGCATTCTCTAATATATCTAATTTTTATATGGAAAATGATTGGGAAGACTAATTATGTGCCTAAAGATATGCCTAAAAACGTGTGGCATGATCCTGGTAGTTTATAAAAAAGTGGGTCCCATTGTCAGAATCCATCAGGATGATGACACATATGGTTAGTCATATCTTTAGGCACATGATTTAGGTCTCCCAATCACTACTCTTTTTATATAGTTATTTTCTCAAAACCTTAATATCACAATTTCCTCCGCCATTTTTTATTATTGGTATTCCCTAAAACCCTAATTTTTTCCCATTCTATACAAACGTATGTTCATCACAAATTAAGTAACATAGCTGTATATGATAAATTATAATGGATGCATCGTGTTTTTAGTATGTCTAATAGTTTTTTATATTTTATTTTATTGGTTTTATTTATCATTCAATTTTTTGTGCTCTTTTATTTGCAGAAAAAATTATGTCGATCGAAAAAATCAACAGCTACTGCTGTGTACACTTCTAAATTGTAATGTCATAGCTATGCAAGAGGTATGTTGTTTGTATTTATTTTGTATTGGTTCAAGAATTTTTGATATCATAAAGTTTCGTGCCCCATCATATCCTATAGGAGAGATGATGAAGCTGTTTACACCATTTTTTTTATGTTTCGCTGTTGACATGCAATAGATTTACTGGGCAATTAAGACGCATAAACTGAATCTTGAGATCGGAGTTTTAATGAATCTTCTATGTTCGCATATAGAAGTCTAATCGATTCCTCTCTGTTATCTATTAGCTGGCATCACCAGTTGGTGAAAAGCCGTAACTTATAGCTTAGAATACACTCACCTAAAATTTTGGGACAATGTTTCGTTCTAATATATGTTTGTGGTCTTTGTTTATCTTAGGATGTGAGAGGACTACTTAAAGCTGCTCCTACAAAGGATGAAGCTAAAAGATATATTGATTGCACTGGAAATTTACAGGTGATCCTTTGAATATTGATTTTTATTTTTATTATTATAGGAGAAAACAACAAGAATAAGAACTCACAGTTAATGTTACGTTGTTTTCTATTGTTGTATTCACGTGACCTGCTATGCACAGGTTTGGCGTGTAAATGGTCAAGATAAGACTCTTCTTCCAGTGTCCCTGATCAACCTAAGCCTCAACCAACCAAGTAACGAGGTGTGGACCTACTATCACACATGCTGGCCCACTACAATCAGGTTATTTATCATTTTGTGTTGATAGATCAGTGTTATCCTTTTTAGTTTTCGCCATTAGATATTATATCTAACTGCTATCAAGTGTGGGTTTTATTTGTTGAATTTTGGCTTCTGTAAGGTCTTTGCTATGAAATGCATAAGCACAGTAGCCGTCTCTTTTCATGAAGAACATAAGTTTCTAGAGGTGATTTGGAAAACTTCATGATTAAGGCATCCGAACATCATAACACTTCATGGGTACTGTGTAGAGCAGGGGCAACATATGGTGATGTCTGGTCGTTGTTCCTTCTAACTGTAACACACACCCTTTTTATGTTTTAGGTTGCTTACATTAACAATTTGTGAGTGACTCTAGAAAATTTGTTGGCGATGTGGCAGGGCTTGGCTAGGTTGGAGGTTGAGGTGACGAATCTTTCTGCAAAAGCAGTAAAAGGTAATATAAAATTGGTTAACAAGTACTTGGGTGTTTCAATTGTCTTTAAGATACATTAAATAAATACTTCTAATGTGTATATACCCGTTAGCTATTTTTTTGCTACCCCTTGTCTGATCAAAAGAAATGGTGCCACCTTTACCTTACCTTCAAATGAACCAATGTGAGTTTTACAGCACTGTAAAGCGTCAAACAAGGCCGTTCCCTAACCCATAGCAGAGTTGTACCATGAGTTATGCTATGACTTTTAAATAAATTTAGTTTTTGTTGATCGATTAAATCTGGAATGTTGTTTATTATATTTTGTCAATTTCGATTTGTTTTTTATATCTATGTTTTTGATATTTGATGTTGGAACATGTTTTTAAGGTATTTGTACGCTGTGGTTGCTATAATTTAGTGGTTGTGGTTTCCATCTTCATCTTCGAGTTTGATTCAGGTATTCTTCTTTGTAAGTTTGTTAATCAAAGTGAGCTTCGATATGGGTCTGAAATATCACTAGACTAACATTGTGGAGTAACGATCTCCGTGATATCATTCTGCTGCTGAATTTAGTATGAAATCCAGTACAGCAACTGCACCATTCTCCTAGAGCATTCAAGAAAAGTCTATTATAAGCTCTCCTAAGAAGTCTTCTTCAACAAGAATTGATGATGATACAGCAATGGAGGACAAACTGGATAAGGAACTAAGTAAAAATGGGGAGTATCTAATTAGAACTTATCTTTTACCTGCTGAGAAAATAATATTCCGATACAAATGTGAAAGAGTTGTGGGTCTCGATAAGTACGATGGGATCTTTTTCATTGGAGAAATTTTGTTTGTGTGTCATTCACAATTACTAAATTGATCAATCTGGTTGCATTTGTGAGAAGGAAACGGAAGATGAACTTTCAGTTACAAAAGCTTTAGGTGTAACAAGAGATTTTCCTATGAGCATGGATTCACAGTCAAAGTTGACTTCATCATGGGGTGCGACAGCTAAACCCCATACCAGGTGACGAGCTTGGGCCTACAATGGTGGTGCGTAGGGAATTAGGCTTGATAAATACTGCTCACGATATTTGTGAATCCGAAGACTTTCTCATACATTATGGTTATTCAGGGTATTACACAGATGGGCCAACATTTTTTCATGCTGAAAATTGGCCTGTTTTTAGGTGATCTATTTTGTAGCGCACAAATAATTATACATTATCTATCTTTGGTTTGTTCATGATCTCATTATGATATACTTTTCAGATGAGGTGGTGGTAAAGAGGACAAGTTAAATCTATCTCATAATGTATTTGTTTTTTAACCAATTTCAGGATGATGACGGAGCCAAGCAGAAAATATGAATGATTCTTCAACTGTAATTTGAGGAGAGTGTACATCAGTTTTCTCACAGTAACCTGAGATCCTAGCAATAATCTCTCATTCAACAATGCCACTGGTTTTCCGTCCAGCAAGAACATAAAGTAGTGTTGTTTTCCCAGCACCACGTACACCCATCAATGCTGTAAGAACACCAGGCCTAAATGGCCTTATAATTATCATTAAGTAATTGAAGTTTTTCATTGTGAAACCATGCTCTTTCATTTCATGACATCTAATAAGCATGATAAAACAGTTGCATATATCATAATGAGCAACAATTCGACATTTTAGATGTAAACATATAACTTTGACCAGTTACCGGTGGGTGCTCCACATGGTAATGTAGTTCTAGAACGTAATCGTTAGCGTTCAAAAGGTAACACTATCTTTCATGTTTTATTTTTTTAACTATCCCAGTTAACCGTATCCCATGTTTCAGGTATTTAATGATAACATGACTTTATCAAAGAGCTAGAGTGAGGAAACCTCATTGATGTAGTAAGGCAGTCATCAAGCATTCACAAATCCATTTACAAATATAATATTCCAAAATCATTGTCGTGCTTACACATCAATTCCTTAAACTGAATAAAGCGTTCCACTCTGATTTGTAAAAATAATCACTCACTCACTCTAGATAGATAAAATCCACACAGTGTACAATCCCAACAATCTAATTTCTCTCTTCATTTTTCTTCTTTAATTGGATTTCTAATATGTGAATCGTGCCATATTAACTCGGTAGTTTAACAAATGCTGCTGGCCCTCTATCCACTTGTCGTTTTCATCTTTAGTACTACATTCAAACTGTATTATTATTTCGGAGGTTTCTATCCCGAAATATTGCCTCTGCTCAATGCTATCATCTACCTCTCTTCCAGGCCATGATGGGACATCAACATACACTCCAGTGACTACACCTGTAGGAGTATCAATATATGTTACTTTATATTAACAAGAAATGTACTCTAAATCCTGTGACAATATATATTCTTACACTTCTTTTTCTTTGTGAATGTTCCTGCCATGTGCTTGCTTTTCAGTTTTGCTACCACCTGTTGCTCATCTATAATTACCTACAATTTTGTATTGACCTTGAAAGAACTTTGCTTCCAATGAAGATCTCCTGCATGAACAATCATTGAATAATTCAATATTATTTCAGTAATTCATGTGTGCATGCCTGTTTTACATAATTTAAGTGGAATTACCTTTCCTTGTAAGCTTTAGAAGTTCTCACCCTTCGATAAAAAATAATCTGCAGATGCTTCTGATAGGTAATGTTTTGATAAATTGTTTCCTTTAAAACTCTTGAATAAAGGTGGTAAGATGTTGGGGAAGTGGAGTTGACCAACCTGAGTAATTCGATCCTGAACCACCGCTACTGCTAATAAATACCGGTGGTGGTGGTGGTGGAGGCTAAAGCAGCATGGACTGGTGAATGTGGTGGTCGTGCCGATGTTGCTGCCAGTGGATCGGAGTGGGTTTTGCTGGTGGCATTGTAATGAGATGATCAGAAGGTGGTCGTGTAATTTGTAGCTACTGTTGCGGTGCATCACCATGCCCTTTAGTCATGTAAAGAAGCAAAAGACTCGCTAAAATCCACATTGCCTAAAGTTGAATCCATCTCACAACAACCGAGTAAATATGGTCAAACGAGATCTGGTAACACGTCAAAACTGTTGAGTTTATAAAATATATAACATACAATAAACAAGTAAACATCAAGAGTACACAGCGGAAGACTTAAGATCATAACAAATAAATTAATTAACTGAAAGTATGCGTAACGTACCTCTTGCGAATAACAAATCCCTCGAGCAAAGCAAAACCACCCTCGAGCAAAGCAAACCAAAGAAGTACTTATTGGTGTAAGAATAATGTCTTACAACCACGTTCTTGTACACACGAATTAACCAACGAATCAAGCGATTGCTAGATCTAACACAAGTCCTCGTTTAAGAAAAAACGAAACCGAACTCCCTTACAAATGGGGTACTCGGCCGATTGTAGGACAAGAGAGAGGAGAGGAGAGATCTAGGGTTAATTCAATGCACAAGTGTGTGAAACCCTAGAACCTAACCCTCCTTATATACTAGTAGGTAAACTTAGGGAACACGTTAGGGAATTAGGCCTTGAGAGGCCCCTATGGCCGGCCAAGAAAGCCCCAAAGCCAAACCCATAACTTTTTCAAGTTTTCCATTTCTAGTCCTTTCTCTTTTCATTTAACCGGTCGTTAGTCATTTTTCCGTTAAATACTTAATGATCGTTAACCGGACTTAATGTGTAATAATTAATCGTAAACATAAACATTAATTATTAACTTTAATTCTCATTCGCTAATGTGTGCAATCCCGTGGTCACGAGTTCGAATCCGGACATTCACATGTTTGTAAATATATACATTTCCAACAGCTCCCACTTGGATATGTTTACAAAACGTGAAATGACATTGGTTAGCGTCTAGCAACACGCCAATGCCCCCGGTACAACTCGTGTATGGTTTTCTGGAGAAAACCAAGTTTGATGATTCATCATCATATTCATCCTTTTGTTTCTAATACCATGTTAATAAGAATATGGATCTCACTCATTTCTTAATTAACTATTCTGTTTATCGCTTTATGTGATTGATTAAGATTACCAATTCTTCTGAACATATTCCGGAAGACCTTGGGCATGGCCATGCAAACACCTTAACAACCCTACGAGGCCCAAGAAGATTATACTTCAAAATAAATTTGAAGGAAACAAATCCTATTTTGACTACAAGCGGATTCATAAATTTAACACTTCGAAAACAACCCTTATAACTACCGCCATTACGTATAGCGTTAGATTGCTTCACAAAAATGCACTACATCCATGACATATCTCTTGTATCTCAAGTCCGAGGATAAATATCCATGATATACTTAATGACAAAGATCCATAAAGTATTATCATGCGGTTGGGATAAGTCCTATATTCAATTCATTGAATATCATCTGAATTAGTCATGCTACGCATCAATATACTTTCAAGTATATTCTAACTAATACTCAGATTTGTCTTAATTCAATATCATTCCCATGTTATTGATTGACAACGGACTATTTAGAATAACTTAAGTTATTCATGGATTTAAACATGCAAACATAGGACACAATATTATAAATGAAATTAAACGTATACCGTACTTTAATTCATTATAAATAATAATTGTTTAACATTCTTTATCCAAATACTAAATAGATCAATGCATGATAATACTAGTTAATGAATTTTGACACAAGTCATGAAAATCATACTTGTTGACAAGGCATAATTTCAATTAACTTTGATCTACAGGAATTTTGAGAATACTTATTTCAAGAATTCAATAAGTGAATTTCTTGTATATGTTTACACATATCTTGATATTGTCATATCATTCCATAAGGTGCGTGATAACCTGAACCACCCTTTTATGACAATTATCTTTCAAAACTTTAAAGTTTTAAAGTATTATTTATTCTTTAATGTATAATGCAACTATGCTCTTAGTTGAGCATAACTAGTCAACATGGTCATCATCAAGGATACCGTGACTAGATATGAGTGTCATCTCAATTATACTAGCATCATTGTGTACAACAATATGCTCTTTAAATATCCGTAAACTTTTGAACAGTTATAGTGTAATGTTGGTGCCTACCAAAACTCAAGTTTGTTGGCAATGATAATTATGAAATAATTGCCATATTTTCGTCCATAGAATCTAGGAGCATCTCCAGATTGTGGAATGTAATTCTAAATCCAAACATATTCCTTTAAAATATTTATTACACTAACAACTTTCAATGTTGTCAAATCATCTTGTAATCAAGCATGACATAACAACTTTATACACAACATGATGTTCATGATGAATCTTCAAGTTAGACTTTAAGATCTCATTCATATACTATCTTGTCAAAGATATGTACTCATCATGTTCTATTAGACTCATTTATTTACCGCATATGTTTATAATAATAAACATATATTCCAAAGTTGTATATATTATTTCCAAATCTTACAAACGAAGTTTCATTCCCAACTAAAACTTAATTTAAGTGGAATGTAGTTGCCCATACAACATATAAGATTTAAGAAAAATAAATAATACACCCACTAGCTTTCAGGAATACTTATGAGCAATCTTATTTTAATTATTAAATCAAACATGGATTTAATATTAAACATAAAAAACATCTCCTAGATGCTTGCATATATCCATTCATGGATTCTTGCCGTTTGTACATATCCAAGGATTATTTGAATTCATAAAACTTCTTTGTATTACTCATCGTCCTCGCAAAAGTAATTTCACAACAAAGAGTTATGACATTCATTGTCAAAATTTCATATCAATGAAACTAAGTATGACAATTATAATCTTTATACTTCTATTTAATGTATATAGGAAAGAATATTCAATCATAGTTAATTGCTTAAGTATGATTGATATTATTATCACTAGACATACATTAAATACATGTACAATATTGTCCATATGATTTCTACACAAAGATTTAAACCACTAGGTTTCCATCCTTTGAAGAAACTCATTTTCATTATTAAGATAAACCAAGTATCTAAAGTTGATTATTTTATGGACAGATCTCTACATTCATAGTATGATTGATTTTCCACAATTCAACATTTGGTAAATTTATCATTATGATTAACAGGCTTACCATGATCCTGTAACTCATATTCCTCAGCATATTAAATATCTGAGATATCCTTACGGGTCTATGAATGACAATTCCATCATATTAAGGTCTATCATTTTCATGTTTAGCCTCATCATGATATTTGCTAGTGCATTTTAGAAGATTATATATTTTGTAATTCAATCTTTCAAGATCTAAACAAAACTCCCACTTGCCTTTAAAAATTTAAAGATTACCTTTAAATAGTTTAGCAAGTAGAGCAACAATACATTGTTCTCTTTTGGGATATTACAAAAACATTGACAGTTCCTAACATTAGTTTGTTACAACTCACTCTATAAGTAGTTTAACAAATTCCGAACTTCATTTATAAGACTTAATGTGATTCATCACATTCCATAAACAAATGGTGTCTTATTAATCTTCTAGGTTGGAGTCTTATTGAGTATATTCAATCTATACTCAATCTACTAACCTTGATAACTTTTGGAAGAAACTATAGTTATCTTGAATCAAATAATGCCAACAGATTTTGATTCTTCTAACAGAACATACCATAAAACTATGGTATTTCCTTAGAATTAATATTGTAAGAAAATCTAACAATATTTTAGATAACCATCTACTCTTTTGGCTTACCTATTTACCAACAAAGTAAAACTTAATGGTACAATAGAATTACCAAGTCAATTGCATGTATTATAACACAACTATTTTTTGACCAAGTCAAAAGACATATTAATTATAATCCCACTATATGCTATAAGTCATTGATCAACTCATTGACTTCATGCATATGTCTTAAAACATAGCAAGTTAACGTCTTACTTTATATTCTAAGTCTTGTATTAAAAGACTTCATGTTTGTGACTTTACAAAATCATAAACATTTATAATTAAAGTAATTATGAACACCACCTCGTGTTTCAATTAATATTTCAAGTTAACATTTACTACATATATTTAAGTCATTCAACGAATACTTAAATTCAAAGTAGTATTAGATTACTTCATTTAATTATGTCATTTCATGAAATGTTCCATGTAAGAAACTGCAGAATCATCCATGCTCGTTCTCACGACACGTGGATATTTTACCTTGGGCTACAATCTAGTTCACGTTCTCACGTAACATAAATTGTAACTACAAGTGTTTCTTAAATATTGAATAAAATAAATATTTAAAATAAAGTAGTCTTTGTTATCATCTTGACACATGTTCTTAATAGGGCAATCATACATATATAAATGTATACTTCCTATTAGAACGTTATTCTCTTACTTTACAGTCAAGAGAATTCTTTTAAATCATATTAATATGTGTTGTACCTTGCACACAATAAGATTTCTCCCACTTGTGCATGGAACAACATCATGTAGCATATAAACAACACGATACACGTTCGTTTATTTGATTAATATGATTTGTGTCATAGATATAACAAGTAGATGTAGAACTATATTGTTTAGTAAGGAAACGTACCCGACTATCCTTAAAAACATAAGTGTCTACAATTGGAAAGTAATTATCTTTGAAGATAATTTGGGTTACTACATAGAAATAAGGCTTGTAGCTCCCACTGAATTAGAAATCATTAAAACAACTTCTTATTCAATAATGCAACACAAATGCTCCCAATTGAATCTGACAACATTGTAAGTGTTGCATAACCAGAGAAAACAACTTGCTTGCTTTTTACTTTCCTACACCTTTGAAGAACCATACGTAATCATTACTAAGGTACTAAAAGGTGTATTCTACTATATGAATGATAGGTTATCCATCAATGTTATTAACTCGAAAAATTGGGTATGCAATTTCTTCCTCAACAAGCCTACCATCCCCATACTGGTATGTAGTACCTTTAAAGGCTAAAGCAAAACAACTAGATAAAAATATGCTAGTTTGTCTTTTACCAATTTTTATGTAATTAGTCTAGCTTCTAATCTAGTAACTCATATACATGTTTTCCAGTTAACCAACATTCATGTTGTTACAAAGGATTCATTCACCAAATGAGGGTAATGAAATCTTTATGGAAAATAAGTTGTGCAATTCATTGCTAAGAGTTACATTAGAATTTAGACAATTCAAATATTCCTATTATACCTTTCTCATTCATGAAAAGGAATAGGATTGAGTCTCATGCTTCTCTCATGGAAAAGAGACTTCGTTTGTCTTATCAGTAAATTATTCTCGATCAAACATTTGTTTGAATGCTAGAATGGATCAATTTACTAATCAAAGACTAAACCACGTTTACGGTTAAATGTTGCATTTATACATTCAAAAGAATTACAAAATTCAATTTTAGTATTTTCGATAATTAACCTTTTCAATAAACAATTAAATACCCAAGGTTCATATTCATATAACCAATTAATTATTATTGAAAATTAGGATCCAAATTGTCATAATTTCATCAAGTCAGTTGATCTGCTAGTAATGAACCTTATACAAAATGGTAGAGCATTTGCTCAATTGCCAATTTCAATTGCAATTCCTAGATTTATGGGATTTACATATAGCCAATATCAATCTCCATGTAAACATGTTTTATCCCATCTTATGCCTTGAGTTGTCAGTTCTCACTGCCTAACTCAATTAAGTTGTCCAACTTAAGAAACTGCAAAATCGTCCATGCCCGCTTTCACGACACGTGGACATTTTACCCTTCGATTAAGATCTAAGACACGTTCTCACGCAAATAGAAAGTAATCTTAGGTGTTTCCGTTTCGTTGGATGGCATATAACTTAAATTAAAGGGTAATAGTTTTGATGTTAAATCAAATATGTACAAAGATGTCATGCATTCATCTTTGTAGCATAGTTTTTATTAAAACATTTATATCTTGTTTTAATGTTTAAGTTTTTCATCATCAAACTTTAATTGAGGTATTGGTTTCACCAATCAAGGAATTTAGTGTTAATTATCATCCATTATACCGTACTTTTGCATAAGTGTAAACACTTAGTGTTTCGGATAATTACCACCGAAGTGGCGCATGGAATTAAAACTAATTCGCCCTTAAGATGAGCTTGCACATTTAATGGCTTATTAAGTAGCTCCATTCGAACTTACAGAGGGCAGAGGACTGTGCACGCTAAAGCACAACCTTAGACATCCTTTCAGTGTGACTGTGCGCACTTCTTTAAACCCCTTTATTAGTTCATTCTCATGGGTGAGCCTTTCGCACCATTTGTACCAAAGTCATCAATCAATTAAACGATTATGATTACTAGTCTTAAAATACATGTTTCACCATTGTTTAGGTCAGTTTATTTTTTTTCTTGTAAAAATACCCTTGTTACATATATCAAACAAGCAAGTATTTGTAAAAATAAACAAGTAAACAATGAATGCATAACAAATAAAAGTCATGCATATCAAATAGCCACATGCAAACGGTTTTGATAAATCCTATTAATAACCAATTCTAGATTTGACAATATGCATATATTTAATTAAGACTTTCACCCGTTTTCATCTATGTACAAGGTGAACCACATGCATCGATTCATCGATTGCGCAAGTCAAAATTAAATACATACCACATAGCACATAGCACATAATTGATTAAATTAAAAATGGACGAAAACCTAAGAAAACATGCGAAATCGTATAAAAAAGATGAAAACATACAAAACATATGGGAACGTATAAAAATGGATGAAAACATACAGAAACAAACGAAAACAGATACAAATTGACGAAAATGTACAAAAACGGACAAAAACGTAAGAAAACGGACGAAAACGTATGCAAACATATAAAAATGTATGAAAACATAAAAAATGGACGAAAATGTACAAAAATGGATGAAAAAGTATTAAAAACAGACGAAAACGTATAAAAATAGATGAAAACGTATAAAAACGAACGAAAACATATAAAAACGGATGAAAAGTTTCGATGACACCAGACTTATCTCCCCATGGAGTACTCTATCCCCACAACACATATTCATTGTTCATTTGTTCCCAACAATATGGAAACAATATTTCATGAGGGTAGGAGAAGAGACTTTGTTCCAAAATCAAACGTGTTTGCAGCTTAATCTTAGTGAGAGAAAAAAAATCATATGTGAGATCATATGTTCCCTTAACTGGTCCATTCATGATTTGTGTAGTAAACCATAACACTTACAAGTGTGAATGCAACATTTAAATGCATTTCAAAAAATATTAAGATTTCATATCAAGTTACCCGAACCGTCTGCTTTGTACATTTGCCATTAACGTAGAAACAAACGTACCGGGAAGCTTCATACTGATTCTAACATGGGTGTTGTGCACACACTTTGGTATATGATGTATAATCATTTCTTTTCTTTAACCTATGTGGGATAGAAAGTTCTCTACGTTTTCACACAAAAACAATAGCAAATATTTGCTCATTAAGTCAGTGTATATAAACCGTTTATCTTCTGAATCTACTCCATTGATTGATACTAAAATTAAGTAATCAAGTGACGTTGCAATTGGACACGAAGATCCCCTGTGGATTAGTCTATCAACTACACCACAAAGTCATTGTTATAGACACTATCGAAACAACTATTTCATTTGAGTGGGAGGCCAACAAAGAGAAACATAAGTTATACATTGTTCCAAAGTTAATCACAACGTTTAAGTGATTATTTCACACACTCATAGCAAAATAATATGTGATGTAAGTGGCTTATTTTATATGAAGGGGGGATGGTAAGTGTTTTCTACAAATCATTTATCTTCTAAATCTACTACGATAATTGATAATTAAATTAGATAGGGAAATCCTCCATGGGGGTACTCAATCACCCACAACACATATTCATTGTTTCAAACAATTTGGAAAGACTATTTCGTGAGAGTAGGAGAACATAAATTTAATCTTACGAAAGAAAATAAACATAGGTGAATGAAACTCAAATTATAAATATTAAGACTTCGAATCAAGTTTCCATGTGCTCGTAATATATAGATCGCCCAACATTTGGATCTACTCAGATAGTTGATACCAAATTCTTGTATGGGTATTAAGTAACAATGAAATGAGATACGAAGATCCCCTTTGGAGTACTCTATCACACACACCACAAATTCATCATTCCAAACAATATTGAAACGACTATTTCATTTTTAAGTGGGAGACAAGAAAAAGAGAAACATAAGTTCCAAAGTTAAGCAATCTAGATAAGCTAATCTTCATCTATCCGATCTTAAACAAGGGAAAAACTTGTCAAAGTATCGGACCCCATGGTCTGCGAAGATTTTGTTCTCGGCACGAAATGCATAACCACCATTTGACTTATATCAATAACCACAACCGACGCAATAGCCTTCAAACTCAAACATCATCACCATATGACTTATATCAATATAAGCACATTGATTGTCATTTCGAGTATGGAAAGCCGCTTTACATGTCTGCTTAGGGATCAAGAAGATCAATAAAGCTAACTAGTATAGATGATTAGATACGAAGATATTACTTTTGCGTGTGCTAAACAAGTAGCTTTCAGAACATGCCGATGAGTCATATCACTCAATGATACGCTTCAGTGCTTGGTTAACGTTTTTGAGATAGAACAAATTATGTCCTCTCTTTAATGCACAATTGTAGATTTTGGCTACAAAACATCTATGTTCGAGTAACATAGTTAATAATCATTCATTGTTCAAAAAATTTATGTAAACAACTATTTCATGAGAGTAGGAGAACACATGTCAAATATAGGTAAGTCAATGTTTGAGAATCAACCGATGTGATTGCAATTTAATCTTAGCAAAGGAAAACAGTAAGATCAATGTTTCATTACTTAGTTCATTCATTATTTGCATAGTCCACCGTAACACTTAGCAACGGTGAATGCGCCATTTAAATGCATTTCCAAAAATATTAAGACTTCATATCAAGTTTCCATCTACAAGAGTTTTCTGGGTTTGCCATTAACGCAGAAACAAGAGTATATTGAACCTTCATACTAATTCTAACACAAGTGTTGTGCAAACACTTTCGTATATAATGTAGAATCATTTCTTCTCTTTAACCTATGTAGGATAGAAAGTTCTCTATGTGGTTTAATCGTTTATCTTTTCTACTCCCATAATTGTTACTAGGATCCCTTATCATAATAAACATGTAATCAAATCAAACAACATTTTTTATATAATTTTTAGTAGATGTTTGTATAATAATACTTATTTTGTAGTTACATTTTAATGTTATTCTTTAACAATTTTCCGTATAATATTTATTGAAAATATATTTACTAATGGGGTATCCGCCACCGTAACGAGCGGGTACCTGGCTAGTTATAAATAAATCATTTATCTTTTGAATATACTCAGATAATTGAATTAGAAAGTATTAAGATTTTTTATCAAGTTTCGGTACACGCATCCATCGTCATCGTCTGTTTGACATTAATAGATGAAATGACGCACTCATGGTATTAGCCCTATCATTACCCGAAGTAGTTGCAACAAGAATAGTAGGTGAGGATGATGTATTATGAAAAGATGAAGAAGTATATGTGTGATTATCCATGTCTAGAAGAACCATAGAACATACTTGATATGGCGTATAATTCGTGCAATCTCTGGAAATTTTGTACGAAGTCAACATTTAAATGCATTTCAAAAAATATTAAGACTTCATATCAAGTGTTTCCGCAGAGAGCTCGAACCTACCTTTGCCATTAAGGTTGATACACACGTACATGGAAGCTTTATAGCTATTCCAATACGGGTGATGTGAATACACTTTTGTATATAATGTAGAATCATTTATTCTCTTTAACCTATGTGGGATAAAATGTTGTCTTGGTTTTCATCACAAAAACAAAATACTACCAGATACGAAAATCATTTATCTTTTGAATCTACTTCTAACTGATAGTACTAAATTACAGTATATTATGAAGTGACAATGCAATCAGATACGAAAATCCCCTATGGAATACTATATCACCCACGCCACAAATTCATTCTTCCAAACAATATCAAAACGATTCATGCATTTGTCCTATTCTAACCAATATCTTGTAAATCTTAACTATAAATCGTTGGCACGAAAATCCTCCATTGAGAAACATACGTAAGATATTGCTCGAGAATCAACTGATGTGATTGCAATTTAATCTCAGCAAAGAAAAAAATATATATGTGAGGTCAGATGTTCCATTAATTGATCCATTCATTATAACAGTTATGGCATTTCTTCGAAAAAGTTAAGACTTCGTATCAAGTTTTCGCTTATGCAATTTGATTGTGTTTACATTAACACAAACAAGGACGCATGCGAAAGCATCATACTAATTCTAACATGTATGATGTGTACACACTTTGGTATATAAGGTAGAACCATTTTTCCTCTTTAACGTATATGGGATAGAATGTTTTCTTGGTTTTCACCACAAAAACAATAATAAGGTACCTAATATTACTTTTTATACTAAATGCATGTATAATTTTCTAAGCGATGATGCAACTAGATACGAAGATCTCCTATGGAGTACTCCATCACCCACACCACATATTCATTGCTCCAAACAATATCGAAAGGACTAATTTAGGAGACTAACGAAAAGAAACATAAGTGAGGGATCGTTCCGAAGTTAACCGAAGCTTTTATAATCTAGATAAGCTAATCTTCAGCTATCTGATCTTAAACAATGGAAAAACTTGTTGAAGTATCTGACCCTTGATCTGCAAGAATTTCATACTTGGGCACAAAATGCAGCAACACACAACAACCTTAAAATCCAAACACACTGAGCGGACATGGTCACTTCATCTCTAGCTCAATCCCTGATACAAATCTTTCTTATTGTGTGAAAACTAGCAGCTTACACACTGTCGAAAATCACCTTTAAATGAGAAGATCACATTTATGATGTATCAGAACATGTCAATTTTGGTTCTGAACTTGTAGTGGTATATTACAGGCTACATCAGATATGAGTGTAAAACCGACAGTCACCTTAAGGGCTCTACTTGTTGGAGGTATAGCCACATTTGCTAAGATAGCAGGAGCTGCTAAAGCTGCAGGCGGTTTAGAGCTAGGTGTTGCTGGTCATGGACGGAACTATATAGGGGCAGGGGAGGGCCCCGGCCCCCCCAAAATTTGCGACACATAGTGTAAATATTATAGGTTTTAGAGGTAATTTAGTTGAGGTTACAAACAAATCTCCGATTCGGCCCTCCCAAAATAAATTCGGCCCCCACGAAAAAAAATGTTCAAGTTCCGTCTATACTGCTGCTGCCACAATGTTGGGGTCGAAACAAGAAGCTACACAAGCATCCTGTCACGGTGGTTTCTCATCTGCAATGTTTGTAAACTTTGGAGGATTTAATCCTACCATACAATTTTAGAATGATTTTTCTTTCAGCTGAATTGATGATGTACATTTGTAGTGATAACCAATTTAGTATAATGACGAATGTGGTTTGTAATCAGGTATTATGCCCGTTATAGGTGACGGCGTTGAATCTCTGTCATGATCTTTTTGAAGTATATATTTTTTGTTTGCTTAAATTAGCAACTTTATTTATTTAGTAGAAATAGTACATTCTTAAGTTACTTTGTTACAGCACACGCGTTCAAGGCCTTATGGGTTATGACCATAATCACAATGACTGAAACATGATAAAACCGAACACCAAACAACATAACATTAGCGCATTGATTGAACGTCATTTCGAGTATGCAAAGCCGCGTTATATGTATGCTTAGGGATCAAGAAGATCAATAAAGCGAACTTGTATAGTTGACTAGATACGAGGATATTAGTATTGCATGTGCTACATAAGTAGCTTTCAGAAGAGGTCGATCAGTCATAAATATATGGACTAACACAATGCATACCAGCCGTGGCAGGAACAGTGGTGTCTGATGGGCTAATTGGAGCTGTTCCAGTGGTTTTTGTATTCGAACCAGGAACAGTGGTCTAACCTCATTGTTACCATGGACAAATTTGCAATGAGCCCCGAAAGTGCAAGAGCTACGTTGAAAATTATGACAAAAATCTATACCTAAAGCACTTATGGTATTAGCCGTATCATTACTCGAAATAGTTGCAACAAGAAAAGTAGGTGAGGTGACGATGACGTATTATGAAAAGATGAAGTATTTGTGTGATTAACCATGTCACTCTCTTCAAGAACCATAGAACGTACTTGATCAAACGTAGGGAGTTTTTCCCTATGACGTATGATTCATGCATATATACACTTTGGCATATAATGTAAAATCATTTCTTCTCTTTATTCTATGTGGGATAGAATGTTGTCTTGGTTTTCATCAAAAAAACAATACTACCAAATATGTGCTCATTAAGTCATTATATATAAATCATTTATCTTTTTAATCTACTCTGATAATTGATACTAAGTTACGGTGACGATGTAATATATACGAAAATCCCCAATGAAAATACTATATCACCCACACCTCAAGTTCATTCTTCCAAACAATATCAAAACGACTATTTCATTTAACCAAAATGAAACATAAGTGTTGACATTATTCCAGAGTTAACCAAAGTATCTACAATCTACACTTTGCAATAATGTTTTGAAAAAACATATCAAGCTAATTGATTATTTCACACAGACATATCAACATAATCTTATAACATAATTTCATAAATTGTTAACAACGTACCTAAAAGTGTTATGCTAACCTGAACGTAGATTATTTCTTGACACTTCATTTGTAACATCTCTTATATAATAAGAGAACTCCACAAATTATAAAAGAAAATAGAGAATTGCAATTATACTAATGGAGTGCATCATTTTGTCTACGTCAAAAAACTAAGCATTCATATTATGAAAAAAAGTCAAAATTGAAACTCAATTTGGTCAAACTCTTTATTGTTTGTCTAATTATGAAATGTGCTAAAAAACACATATGTCAATTTGTAAAAGAAAACTTAAAAAATATGTAGATAATTAATAAAATTTTATTTGTTAAATTTTAAATAAATTATATGGACCTGAGTTCACTTATCAATTTCTCTATTTTACTTTACTTTATGAATTTAATAAATACCTCATATACTTTATAATCCATAAATAAAAACAACGAGCGGGGTAGCTCGCGCGTTGCTGCGGGTCTGTTTTGTTACAGTTTTTTTTTTTAAATACAGTTTTGCTGTATAATTTTTTTTATGAATGGGCTTTAAATCATAGTATAAAAAATATGTCATATATCAAGTGGGTAAATGTATTTTTTTTTTAAAGTTAACCTTGTAAAAGTTATTGGGCTTCTCTAATTTATTTGGCCTAATTTTAAAAAAATGTTATATTTCATATACAGCCTATTGCCTAAAGTATCTTTTTATTTTTATTTTTCAAAGGCGGTTAATAGCCTTTTTTTATGTACCAACTCTATCCCTTTTCTTTGCGTGGTTGGTTTCGAGATTTAGGGTTAATTGTATAGTCTGCTTACATCAATATTGGTCCGATCAATTGCTTTTGAAATTAATTAAGGTAATCAATTATTTGTATATCATAGTGTATGGATGTTTTTCTATTTTCATTTATGGTATTTTAGGGTTGCTTGATTTTAGAAATACATGTTATGAATTTATATTTGATAAGAAGTGTTTTAGTCATAAAAAAAAAGTTGGTATTAGCATGTGGTCTTTGTGTGGTTGTGGTTTATTTCGGTTTCTGTATCCAATTTTTGTTTTTTTTGTTTTCCTGCTTTGAAGATACTTTTAGGTCAGTATAGGGTTTGTTTTACTTTGTTTTGGGAATCTCTCATTGGAAGAATAAGTAAGGAGTTGCTGTTTCAATTTGGTTAGAGTAACTTGGTGCTACATTTTTTTAGGGCCTATATAAGTTTGCCTTTTTTGGGTTTAGATACTTGCCTTTTCACCTTATCAGTATTTGAAAAAGTCTGTTAAAAAAATGGTGTCAACCCCTAACTTTGATCAACTTAAGGATGCATGTGGTTCTGATGAACTGCACCATGCTTTCAAGTTCCTCTTTGTACAGGAGAAAGGTGAGAATGAGGGCTTTATTATGTTGTTGGGAGACAAATGTGATGATGTCCGTCGTCGGATTGAAAGGAGGACTGAATTATTGGAGGAGGGGCGTAGGTTTAGTCATTTTGATGATGTTGCAAATGATGGTCTTCAATGCCTAGAGGAGGCACAGGATAGGGACCATCAAATCCTTGTTGGACTGATTGGGGTGCTTGATTTGGCTAGGGAAGGACGTATTGAGAAAAACCGTCATGTATTCACCATGGAGTTGTATGATTAGGGTAGTTTGTTGTGTGCCTGTTTGATGGTTGGTCTGCTGTTGTTTATGTTTCGTGTTATGGTCTTATGTTTTAGATTAACAGGGTGTTGTTAATCTGTCATGCTATCCTTGTAACTTATGTTTTATATGAATAAAAGTTACACTTCTTTGTGTTTAGCAATTTATTTGTTTTGTGTTTTCTTATGTAAAGATTGCTTGAATTTGTGTGGATGTGGTTATATGAATTACTTTAGTATCATTATGTATTATTAATTCATCATTATTTTAAATGGATTAATGGTAAGTTAATTACTTAACACGGTTGATATTGTTATGGTTGTCTTTGTTTGGTATGTACGGATGGTAACATTTATTTGTTCTTATATAGGCGATGGGTCCTCGATTTCCAAAACTGTCTAAGATTGCAAAGCAGATTGGTGATAATAGAGTTGAAAGTGTTCTTCATGCTGTCTTTGCACGTGAGAAAAAGGCGTATAGGTTTGATCAAAAAGATTATAGTGAAAGAATCGAATAAGTGCAATGTAGGATCGATCATAGGCATGGTATCATTCTAGAGTTGAAAAAGCTTGAAAGAGACTCTGTTTTGGATGAATGCTTGGCTGCTTTGAAGGCTGCGGAGCAAGAAGACTTTGGTGAAGTATCTTGGTTGTTGCAGAGGAGCTATGCTGCAGCGTTACGTGCTGGTGAGAAATCCAGGATTAAGAAGAAACTTAAAAAATTAATCTGATGTTCTTGGGTTTAATGTCTTTAGTATGGTCCAATGTCATATAGTATAATAGTCTTTTGTCTAACTCAGTTTGGTGACATGGATCAGGTCTAGTCGGAATTGTCTTAATAATGTCGTGATAGTATCTGTAGTTTGTATGTTGTTATGTGCTATTTTACTTGTGGTAGACGGGTTTGTATATATATGTTGTTATGAATAAAAAAAAAGCTAGTTATTATGGTATTTAATCTGTTGTCTTTTTTTATTATAAACATTTATAATTTTAGATGATGTATTTGTTAATGTTGGGTTTATATTTCAGATGGTAGTTATAGTTTTATTAATTTTTTTAACTGCTATATGTCATTTAAGATTCTCGGTGTTCATTGTATGGTATAAAATTTCATTGGACATAAAATAGTTTAAGTTGGTTTAGGATTTCTTAATATTACTATTGGGTATACATAGTTAATGTATAGTGTCAAAATAGAATATCCAAGTTATGTTTTGCACTAATTATTGTGTAGATATGTGAATGGCCATGAAAGTGTACTTTTAACAAAATATAGGTTTACATATTTCACGTACACCAACAGAAAGTGACCATAAGTAGTAGTACTACTTCTACTTTTTTACAAAAGTCGTTATGTCTAAGTCTTAGTAGATTTTATTTGTATTTACATAGACAGGCATTTTGAAAATGCAGTTTACGAACATCTAGTTGTTGTGAAAAGCATCGGTTTCAAGTGCATGTTGCATTTTTAATTTTCTTTTTTTTGCCTTCTGATGATTCTTCTGTGAAGAGAGGCCTCTTTGCTGTTTTCCTAGTAGCTTAGGTCAATGCTTCTGTTTTTTATCTGGTTTGCATAACTGATGTTGCTGGCGGTGGTGTTGCTATTTCTGTAACAGTAAACATAAATATAGATTAATGTTTAAGAATCTGTTAACTGATTTATGATTATTTTTTTAGATAGTGAATGTAAAATGTTAAAAGTATACTACCTTCTGAAGGTTGTTGTTGTGGTGTTATTGTATCTGCAGAAACCGTAGTGCTTTCTGATATAGCAGGGAGTGGGAGCGCTGACAAATCAGAACCTGTTGTTGGTGCATCTATCAAAAAAATAAAAAATAAATAAATAATTGATGCTATGTACAGGTTGGTAACATATTAGTGTAACCATTAATTTTTTTTACCCTTTTTGTTGTTACCTTCAGATGGTGTCACTTTTTCAATTGCTGCGTGTTCTTGGTATGCTGACGCTGAACCTGTTAACAGCATGGTTTTGAACATTTGTTAATTACCTTTTTTTTGTTATCTATTTTAGAATAATAGTAGAAAGTGTATATATATATATATATATATATATATATATATATATACATTATATATAAGAGGAGGCATGCCACATAAAATGCCACGTGGCATCCCATAATGCCAGGTCATATTTCCATGTCATCGTTATTGCCATGTCATCACAATTGAAGCCATCTAAGCAATATTTTTTAGAAATTTCGGAATTATATTTAAAAAAATGACACTTGCAAGATTTGAACCTAGGTCTTGGAATACACAGACAAGCATGTCAACCAATAGAGCATGTGAGTTAATGTGTTTTGATAATTAAAAACAATTATGTCATGCTTTAATAACTATTGCATTCTCTAATATATCTAATTTTTATATGGAAAATGATTGGGAAGCCTAATTATGTGCCTAAAGATATGCCTAAAAACGTGTGGCATGATTCTGATGGTTTATAAAAAAGTTGGTCCCATTGCTGTAACCATCAGGATGATGACACATATGGTTAGTCATATCTTTAGGCACATGATTTAGGTCTCCCAATCACTACTCTTTTTATATAGTTATTTTCTCAAAACCTTAATATCACAATTTCCTCCGCCATTTTTTATTATTGGTATTCCCTAAAACCCTAATTTTTTCCCATTCTATACAAACGTATGTTCATCACAAATTAAGTAACATAGCTGTATATGATAAATTATAATGGATGCATCGTGTTTTTAGTATGTCTAATAGTTTTTTATATTTTATTTTATTGGTTTTATTTATCATTCAATTTTTTGTGCTCTTTTATTTGCAGAAAAAATTATGTCGATCGAAAAAATCAACAGCTACTGCTGTGTACACTTCTAAATTGTAATGTCATAGCTATGCAAGAGGTATGTTGTTTGTATTTATTTTGTATTGGTTCAAGAATTTTTGATATCATAAAGTTTCGTGCCCCATCATATCCTATAGGAGAGATGATGAAGCTGTTTACACCATTTTTTTTATGTTTCGCTGTTGACATGCAATAGATTTACTAGGAAATTAAGACGTACAACTGAATCTTGAGATCGGAGTTTTAATGAATCTTCTATGTTCGCATATAGAAATCTAATCGACTCCTATGCGTTATCTATTAGGCATCACCAGTTGGTGAAAAGCCGTAGCTTATAGCTTAGAATACACTCACCTGAAATTTTGGGACAATGTTTCACTGCAATATATGTTTGTGGTCTTTGTTTATCTTAGGATGTGAGAGGACTACTTAAAGCTGCTCCTACAAAGGAGGAAGCTCAAAAATATAATGGTTGCACTGGAAATTTAAAGGTGATCCTTTGAATATTGATTTTTATTTTTATTATTATAGGAGAAAACAACAAGAATATGAACTCATAGTTAATTTTACGTTGTTTTCTATTGTTGTATTCACGTGACCTGCTATGCACAGGTTTGGCGTGTAAATGGTCAAGATAAGACTCTTCTTCCAGTGTCCCTGATCAACCTAAGCCTCAACCAACCAAGTAACGAGGTGTGGACCTACTATCACACATGCTGGCCCACTACAATCAGGTTATTTATCATTTTGTGTTGATAGATCAGTGTTATCCTTTTTAGTTTTCGCCATTAGATATTATATCTAACTGCTATCAAGTGTGGGTTTTATTTGTTGAATTTTGGCTTCTGTAAGGTCTTTGCTATGAAATGCATAAGCACAGTAGCCATCTCTTTTCATGAAGAACATAAGTTTCTAGAGGTGATTTGGAAAACTTCATGATTAAGGCATCCGAACATCATAACACTTCATGGGTACTGTGTAGAGCAGGGGCAACATATGGTGATGTCTGGTCGTTGTTCCTTCTAACTGTGACACACACCCTTTTTATGTTTTAGGTTGCTTACATTAACAATTTGTGAGTGACTCTAGAAAATTTGTTGGCGATGTGGCAGGGCTTGGCTAGGTTGGAGGTTGAGGTGACGAATCTTTCTGCAAAAGCAGTAAAAGGTAATATAAAATTGGTTAACAAGTACTTGGGTGTTTCAATTGTCTTTAAGATACATTAAATAAATACTTCTAATGTGTATATACCCGTTAGCTATTTTTGTTACTCCCTTGTCTGATCAAAAGAAATGGTGCCACCTTTACCTTACCTTCAAATGAACCAATGTGAGTTTTACAGCACTGTAAAGCGTCAAACAAGGCCGTTCCCTAACCCATAGCAGAGTTGTACCATGAGTTATGCTATGACTTTGCTAAATAGCTTTAGTTTTTTGTTGATCGATTAAATCTGGAATGTTGTTTATTATATTTTGTCAATTTCGATTTGTTTTTTATATCTATGTTTTTGATATTTGATGTTGGAACATGTTTTTAAGGTATTTGTACGCTGTGGTTGCTATAATTTAGTGGTTGTGGTTTCCATCTTCATCTTCGAGTTTGATTCAGGTATTCTTCTTTGTAAGTTTGTTAATCAAAGTGAGCTTCGATATGGGTCTGAAATATCACTAGACTAACATTGTGGAGTAACGATCTCCGTGATATCATTCTGCTGCTGAATTTAGTATGAAATCCAGTACAGCAACTGCACCATTCTCCTAGAGCATTCAAGAAAAGTCTATTATAAGCTCTCCTAAGAAGTCTTCTTCAACAAGAATTGATGATGATACAGCAATGGAGGACAAACTGGATAAGGAACTAAGTAAAAATGGGGAGTATCTAATTAGAACTTATCTTTTACCTGCTGAGAAAATAATATTACGATACAAATGTGAAAGAGTTGTGGGTCTCGATAAGTACGATGGGATCTTTTTCATTGGAGAAATTTTGTTTGTGTGTCATTCACAATTACTAAATTGATCAATCTGGTTGCATTTGTGAGAAGGAAACGGAAGATGAACTTTCAGTTATTGAACAAGCTTTAGGTGTAACAAGAGATTTTCCTATGAGCATGGATTCACAGTCAAAGTTGACTTCATCATGGGGTGCGACAGCTAAACCCCATACCAGGTGACGAGCTTGGGCCTACAATGGTGGTGCGTAGGGAATTAGGCTTGATAAATACTGCTCACGATATTTGTGAATCCGAAGACTTTCTCATACATTATGGTTATTCAGGGTATTACACAGATGGGCCGAACATGTTTTTCATGCTGAAAATTGGCCTGTTTTTAGGTGATCTATTTTGTAGCGTTACAAATAATTATACATTATCTATCTTTGGTTTGTTCATGATCTCATTATGATATACTTTTCAGATGAGGTGGTGGTAAAGAGGACAAGTTAAATCTATCTCATACGTATTTGTTTTTTAACCAATTTCAGGATGAAGACGGAGCCAAGCAGAAAATATGAATGATTCTTCAACTGTAATTTGAGGAGAGTGTACATCAGTTTTCTCACAGTAACCTGAGATCCTAGCAATAATCTCTCATTCAACAATGCCACTGGTTTTCCGTCCAGCAAGAACATAAAGTAGTGTTGTTTTCCCAGCACCACGTACACCCATCAATGCTGTAAGAACACCAGGCCTAAATGGCCTTATAATTATCATTAAGTAATTGAAGTTTTTCATTGTGAAACCATGCTCTTTCATTTCATGACATCTAATAAGCATGATAAAACAGTTGCATATATCATAATGAGCAACAATTCGACATTTTAGATGTAAACATATAACTTTGACCAGTTACCGGTGGGTGCTCCACATGGTAATGTAGTTCTAGAACGGTAATCGTTAGCGGTTCAAAAGGTAACACTATCTTTCATGTTTTATTTTTTTAACTATCCCAGTTAACCGTATCCCATGTTTCAGGTATTTAATGATAACATGACTTTATCAAAGAGCTAGAGTGAGGAAACCTCATTGATGTAGTAAGGCAGTCATCAAGCATTCACAAATCCATTTACAAATATAATATTCCAAAATCATTGTCGTGCTTACACATCAATTCCTTAAACTGAATAAAGCGTTCCACTCTGATTTGTAAAAATAATCACTCACTCACTCTAGATAGATAAAATCCACACAGTGTACAATCCCAACAATCTAATTTCTCTCTTCATTTTTCTTCTTTAATTGGATTTCTAATATGTGAATCGTGCCATATTAACTCGGTAGTTTAACAAATGCTGCTGGCCCTCTATCCACTTGTCGTTTTCATCTTTAGTACTACATTCAAACTGTATTATTATTTCGGAGGTTTCTATCCCGAAATATTGCCTCTGCTCAATGCTATCATCTACCTCTCTTCCAGGCCATGATGGGACATCAACATACACTCCAGTGACTACACCTGTAGGAGTATCAATATATGTTACTTTATATTAACAAGAAATGTACTCTAAATCCTGTGACAATATATATTCTTACACTTCTTTTTCTTTGTGAATGTTCCTGCCATGTGCTTGCTTTTCAGTTTTGCTACCACCTGTTGCTCATCTATAATTACCTACAATTTTGTATTGACCTTGAAAGAACTTTGCTTCCAATGAAGATCTCCTGCATGAACAATCATTGAATAATTAAATATTGTTTCTGTAATTCATGTGTGCATGCCTGTTTTACATAATTTAAGTGGAATTACCTTTCCTTGTAAGCTTTAGAAGTTCTCCCCCTTCGATAAAAAAAAATCTGCAGATGCTTCTGATAGGTAATGTTTTGGTAAATTGTTTCCTTTAAAACTCTTGAATAAAGGTGGTAAGATGTTGGGGAAGTGGAGTTGACCAACATGAGTAATTCAATCCTGAACCACCGCTACTGCTAATAAATACCGGTGGTGGTGGTGGAGGCTGCGCGAAAGCAGCATGGACTGGTGAATGTGGTGGTCGTGCCGATGTTACTGCCAGTGGATCGGAGTGGGTTTTGCTGGTGGCATTGTAACGAGATGATCAGAAGGTGGTCGTGTAATTTGTAGCCACTGTTGCGGTGCATCACCATGCCCTTTAGTCATGTAAAGAAGCAAAAGACTCGCTAAAATCCACATTGCCTAAAGTTGAATCCATCTCACAACAACCGAGTACAGATGGTTAAACGAGATCTAGTAACATGTCAAAACTAGCAGTTTTTTTACAGATCAAGGTGTTATAGTTATTAGTGGCTAACCCCGTATGGCAATAGATTATAATTGCCACGTCTAGCTAAAATGTTCACAACATGAGAATGAGCTATTTTGTAGGCTCGAGCAGCCCGTCCATGTGTGATCTTCTTTGATGAACTCAATTTTCTTGCTCTAGCTAGAGGTGCTTCTGGTGATTCTGGGGGAGTTATGCATCGTGTAATTTCTCAGGTTAGGCATTACTATGATAAGAATTTACACTCTGCATGTCTCCTCATTTATTAATACACCACTATGTCTGTAAATGCTTATTTTGGTTTCGTGGTATCAGATGCTTGCAGAAATAGATGGCTTAAATGATTCTTCCCAGTCATGTCACTTTATAATAGTTGATTTCTTCTTTGTTTAAATAGTTCTTCTGCTATGCTTAGTTAACTTTTCAACACTTCTACTTTTAGGACTTATTTATAATAGGTGCAAGCAACATATCAGATCTTATAGATGCAGCGCTCCTAAGGTCTGGTCGTTTCGATAAGCTACTTTATGTTAGAGTTGCTACATACCCATCTTATACGAAGAGGTTATTTTCTAAACCATGGTTCTGGCTCATTTATTTTCTCCAAATAAGGTCTGCAATCGAAAGTATTTCTCAATGTCATTAATGGATTTATTAGCAGAGATGATACAACACTTAATGTTAATGAGAGTAACTCGGAAGGCACCCGACACGTAAGGTAAAGTCAAATGATGCTAATATAATAATGTCACTTTGGTTTATTTCAGTTTTCAAAACCTGATATGTCCAGTTTCTTTTAACCGTACAAGCTTATCAAAATTTGGCCAATGGACATAATCTATAAGTTGAAGTCGAAAAGTACATACGCCGATTCGAGTGGGCTTATGAGAAAGCTGATCCAAACACCCTCATGATATATTAAAGAAGTGGAGCTTTAGGTTCGAAAACATGCAAGTCTTAAGTTTTATAGATAAGAGATTTTTATCTCGCTGTAGACTATTTATTTAGATCATATTAGTATTCTTAGGTGGTTTGTGAAATTTATCAGTATCATCCATATGTCACCATTTCAGAGGCACCCTCAAGGTTTTTATATATATATAATATATATATTCTAATGTCACTAGATCTACACATGTGGTTTAGTTATGTTACTATGTCCCATCAAGTTCATTACTTTTTAAGCATGTGTATCAGGTACACCAAAGATCATTAAGCCACCAAAAACCATTGATGGTGAGGTATGAATTAAGACTAAATCTAGATCAATATCTACTGTCAGATCTATTTTAATTGGAAAATGACATACTAATTAGCCCATGAACCATTTACATAAGCCAACGGCTAATAAAGTGTCAAGTATAAAAGTAATAGATGGTAGCAACATAGAATGTGGTCATTTTATGTCTTGGAATTGGATGTGTGAGTAAAAAATTTCATTTCAGTTAACTTTTGTGCTAATAGCCTAAATATCATAATTTTCAAAAGTAACAACTCAAACATTACAACTTTTAAAACCCCCTAAGCATTCTCAGTGGATTCATTAGCTTAACTTTTTTTGTGATACTTGGTGTAGATATTTGAAAGTAAAGGAGAATTGGGGTTGTTTTGTAACAAAAAGCGACAAGTCACTGACCACAAGTATTTTACTTTGCATTTGCTTGACACCACGAGGTACAAAGAAACGATATCATAAACTTGACTCACATATGGCCAACGTATATTCCCTAAGGGGTCGTCTATCGGAAGTTAGAAAATTGAGAGAGTAACCTATAATACGTATATGTTTGTGTTTTAGTATAAATGTATAAGGAATTCGTTGATTTTGTTTTATCTGAAGTAATACATATCTTTTGAAGTTTTGTATTAACAAAAATGTGTTCAAAATATTAAAGTTCATTTATGTCTTTTTTTCAGGAATCAGGCTTTAGAATAATACATGAAGAGTTCTGAATCTGTTGTCAAGAAGTTGCTTGAGATACCAATGAATGAACTAAATGTATAAAAGATTGACGAGACCAAAAAACCAATTCTAATGGAGTCAAGGGACAATTTCTTATACCCGTTTCTTCAGGTGGGTTGTCACACACTCTAGAAATGTTGTTTATTTGAAGCATGTCATGTTTGCTTAAGATGAGTTGTTTATTACGCCGATAACGAGTCGGTGGGTAGAAAAACTTCACCCACATATTAAAGGAAGTCATGTCGGTCAAACTTGTGATACTTTATGTGTAAGATGCGTATCACCAAATACGAGTTGCTATAATTAAAAATTTGTATATTATTTTAAATTTTATTATTGCTAATATGTTTGACACAATATATATATTTTAGAAGAACTCATTAGCAGTTGGACACAACTTGGATATCAGTAACCAAACACCCCATTAGCCAAGGGTAGAAGTAGCCTTAATCAAACGCCCTTTTGATGTACTATCATAATTTATTTCAACCTAAACCTGTTTTGACCCATTGCGAACCTGCTTGACCTTCCGATCTCGCTATTTCCAGTTTTGTGTTTGTGGATTTTTTAAATTAGCCATTCACTTTGTTGAGAGGCTAATACTTGAATTCGTGCCTTCTGGCGATTCTCAAGTATGATAGGGAATGACTTATATAGTGTGGGATGTATGCAAATTTTTGGTGTCATAATTTAGAATGTTTCCTTTAATATTTATTTTACTTTCACATGTTTTTGCTCTTCATATTAAATGGATCTATATACAACGGTCGTTCTACTAAGGTCTGGACAAATATTTGTTCATATGGAACTATTTATTCATTTTCAAGATCGTCGAGTGACAGACTCACAAGGATGTTTCTCATATCATTTACTTTGAATCTGCAATTATGTTTTAGTGTTATGATACATACTTTAACTACTTCACTACATTACAGTAAATATATAAGACTCAGAATCATATCTTTAAGTAATTACATTAATGGTAATCAAATATATAAAAACGAAATTTTGTAAATTTAAACTGTACAGATTCAGTTGAGACTATTTTATGGCAACTACAGAACCCCATGAGAGACTATTTTATGACTTCAGATTACCTCAATACCGACTAAAGTTGCTCCACTAATCAAAGAAAATGCAGTCAATTCGGAGCAACCTCAGCAGCTAGGCACTACAGATATGCTAGAAGTAGGGGTGTCAATAGGGTCGGGTTGACCCGACCCGAACCCGAACCCGAACCCGAACCCGATAAGGCTTATAGGGTCGGGTCTAATCGAGTTGAAAATGCTTATCGGGTTAATTTGACCCGAACCCGATAACCCGACATTGTTATAGGGTCGGGTTCGGGTTGAATTATTTATCTTATCGGGTTATCGGGTCAACCCGATAAGACCCGAAAAATGTTAAACTATTTTTTACTTTGTCACTTTTACTTATATTTTTTTTATAAGATAGTCTATTAGTTAAATAGATATTGTTTTACTCCATCAGTGGTTATGTTAACTGTTAAGATGTCATTTTGTTTTCGATCTTACTTGTACGTGTAAAGGTTGTAACTTACAAGTTATAAAACTTTAGTAACCAGTGTAACGACATTCCGAAAACTATTTGCCGTAATCACTTACTGATGGTTATATCAATTTTTGTTATATTTGTAAATTTAAGTTATGCATGGTCATATGTTTCTTCATTTTAATGTTTAAGAATACTTTGTTTAATAATTTTTGTAATCTCTTTAATTTTAATTGGATAATCTGTCATTTTAATATCTCATATTCAAGCATTTGGACATGAACTTCATAAGCAATTATGTTCTTACTATGCTGTTGGTGTAATGACTTAACGGCCAGTTTGCAAAAGAACACATTTCCGCCTTCTGCTACCTTTTTTTTACACTTATTTTTACATATATACTTTTCGTTTTGTGTTTGATTTAAACAATTAAGCAACCCGATAAACCCGAATCACCCGACCCTAAATAACCCGACCCGATAACAACCCAACCCGATACTTATCGGGTCGGGTCGGGTAACTTTTCAAAACTAAAAACCCGATTCAACCCGACCCGATAAACCCGATAACCCGACAACCCGACCCGATAACACCCCTAGCTAGAAGTATGATCTTTTTTGCATAATGGGTCTATAACATGAAAACTGTTTGCCGTGTTTTTACGGCTAATTTATGCAAGATAACAAGGATGATGATAAAGAGCCCAATCCCCTTATGAGAGCATACCTTATAAGAGATTAAGCTGCACCAAATGCTACGTCATCTACATATGTGGATAAGGTTAGACATAGACAATAATTTATTGCGTGTTTACTTTTGGGACTGCATATTTTCCTGCTTATGTTTATAACTAAAAAGTCTTAAATGTCATAGGTCCTCGCCAGTTAAAAGGATACTAGAAACTCATGGTGTGTTAATGACATTTATAGTAACAAATGTGGCTATAGTTTTGCTTTGGAAAGTCGCTGACATGAGGTACATGGTCCAAAACTTTACGGTGTCAAATATTTTTTAGAAGTGAATATTCTAACCCACGAAGGATTTATATAAACCAATTATCCAATCATTCCCTTGAATTACTGGGTTATCGTTCAAGTGTGCGGCAAAATTCTTCAACGGTACGCAGTCAAATGCTAGAAAATGCATTTCTAATCGATAATGCTATTAAGAAGTTTGATATTCATAGTAAACACTACTAATTTTATTCATTTGGCTTAAAGTACAATAACCATTTTGACATCTATGCTTATTAAACTGTTTGCACATATTTTTCTGTAATTATGGTTTGTAAAACTGGGGGGTAACAAGCGAGAATCGTAAATTGTCATGTTTATATTTATGTTGGTAGTATAAGAAACGTGAGTGAAAATGCACAATTTCACTTTTAAGTGAGAAGACTGAAGTACAACAGATTATTTTGAATATTTTTTAGAGTACTCATTTTGTTAAATTGGTTTTGAAAATGCAATGATCAAGTAAAAAAGTCTGAGTTGTATCTAGATGTAAGAAATGTTGGAACTCATGCATACATAATTGATCCATTTGTAGATAAGAACAAAGGATTGGTTAGTTGTAAGCAAATTAGTTACCAGCTTGACAAAGGCAATTGTTTGACCTTTGGTCCAATCCTTGCCGATACGTTATACCAGCCATGTACTTTTATTTTTTTTGCAATATTTCTTTTCATGAAATTCAGTTTTTATATTTGTAAAAGTAGCTTCGTTGCTTCTGGGGACAGATTTTGTGATTCAGTTTTTATATTTGAAATTCAGTTTTTATATTCGTTGATAGGCATGAATTTTGTGATTTTGACCCCAACCTTTGGAGTGTTAGCTCAAGCACTCTGACAAATGTAGGTTCTCATATTGCTTGGTATATATATGAATTTGGTTAAATTAAATTATGCATCTACATTTTCTGAATGACCAATGACGGAGCTATAAACTTTTAGTAGGGTGGGCCGAAATAAATACACTTGAGAAAAAATAGATTAACGATTTTGAGAGTTTCAAGATAAGAGATTTTCATTTAAACCGCTCACGACGTTGTCAAAATCATCTAAAAGACTAAAAAAGTATCTAATTGTCAAAGCTTATAAACAAAAATAATCAGTTTAAAACTAAGAAATGGTAATGAAAAATAAGTAATTGTTTTACTCTAAAAGTTAGAACATAACCAATATAATGGATGCTTTCAAATATAAAAATAAGCAGGGTTGAACAAAAAACAAGTTAGATATCTGTCCAACTAACTACTAATTTTCAATCAATGCCTTCTATACTAATTTGGATGGACGGGTAAGGTGGGTCAAAAGTAATTTAGCAAAGTAATTAATAGGCTAAATACATTAGAATATACACATACTATATGTATTTGGTAAAAGATTTGGGTTGGACATGGCCCATCCCACCTTCAACATGGCTCTGTCCGTGTGAATGACGATATTTATATGAACATCATAATAATTCAATATGTGTTTATTTTTAGTATGATGATGATGATGATTTAATCAAAAGAGTGATTAAACAAATAAGTGTCTGATGTCTATAACTGACTTGTGAACCATCTTTTAGCCATGCCGTTATATTACATTTGGTGGCATAATCCAACGTTGATATACATGTCACTCTTTTAGATTTCATATTTTTTTCCTTCCGTTATCTTTAACTCTCTATATGCTTAAAAACTCTTCTTATTGCTTCAGGTCTTCAACTACTATAAGAAACAAATTCATATGCATGTGGCCAATTGAACATTGTACAAGAGTGTGCAATCACCAAATTAATATGCAAGTGGTTTTCTAAACAAGTAATATGCAAGTCTTGAGGGCCCTGATATTAGTGGTTGTCTATTATGTTATATGTTTTGAACTAAGACCCATTGTTTTTTTTAAAACATTTTGAACAACTATTATAGTCGTTGTCTCTTATGAAGTTGCTGATCCTATCTTTAGGTATGCCTTTTAAGCTACACATTTGAGAAAAATAACTTGATACCTTATAAAGAGTCTTTTCATAATTTATTTTACCATTGATCTCCCCTTGGTATTCCTATTCTTTGTGGGCTAGATGCTACCCAAAAAAAAAGGCTTAGTGATTCTCAGAAATTATAGATGAACAAGCGAGTTAGTTTCAAAATTCGAAACTGTATAAACTTTTTTTCAACATTTAATATAAGGTTTACTAGCACTGATACATCTACTGATGTGTTGATTACCAAGTTATGGACAAGCAGCCCTGTTATTACCAGTGCCGCCAATCAATCCCAAACACGAAGCAACCTTCTAAGATTACCAAGTCAAAGTCACGGAAAGCTGGGAGTGGTCAACCTCATCGGTCAAGCTTTAAAGAGGAAATTTGTAAAATATATAACCGTCGTACGCAAGAGAGTGATGCTTTTAAGATGGTTTTTTGGCAAAAGACTTGGTTTATTTGTAAGTTTACCCAAACAATCCCTTATTCCAAACACTATCTTTTGCATTATATATGCAAGTTTGAAAAAAAAGCAAGATTGACATGATGAGTAAAGTAACTGCAGTCCTATTGCTACATATCTTCTGCACGAAACTAAGAAATGTACCTTTTAAAAGGTATACTCTTATTTCTCATGTTTTGAGAACTTTATCATTTTAGCTCAATAGAGATGTGTTATCTGGCCCTTTTTCCTTATTGTAATAGAGACCTTATAATAAAAACATCAGGTGACACATTCTTTTGTAACAATAAAAGTAAATATATTAGGGTTTCCATCTCCATAAAATGTTCTTCAACTGTTGAAAATTCTGGAACATGTGGTGAAGAAACCGAGTGACAAATTGAAGTCAATTGTTCTTGATAACAAATGAGTTAGGTAACTACGAGGTTGTATGCATTCAGAATAGAGTTCCAACAACTATTAGCCGAGCACCATCTTTTAGCCATGCCGTTATATTACTTTTGGTGGCATAATCCAACGTTTACATGCATGTCATTCTTTTAGTTTTCATATTTCTTTCTTCTGTTATCTTTAACTCTCTATAACTTTTAATTACTTTTTAGTATATAATTGTTCAACTAAACACTAAAAATAAAAACCAAAAATCAAAATACTTACTTGCTTTTAGCCGTTTTATGGATTATGGTAACATCAATTATAGATCTTAACCGTTTCATTTAACTTTTAATAACTTTTTACTATATATTTGTTCAACTAAATCCTAAAAATATAAACCACAAATCAAAGTAATTACCTGCTTTTAGTCGTTTAATGGATTATGGTAACATCAATTATATATCTTAACCGTTTCATTTAACTTTTATTTACTTTTTAGTATATATTTGATCCACAAAATCATAAAAATAAAAACCACAAGTCATACCCGTCCATCGGACGGGTTTTGACACTAGTATATATATATATATATATATATATATATATATATATATATATATATATATATATATATATATATATATATATATATATATATATATATATATATATATATATATATATATGTTTCCCTGAGGGTTGGTCCTCAACACGTTTGGGTTCTGCTGGTTTATCAAGCAACTCATTAAAAATGAAGTCTACTGGTTCTTGTTTTGAAGATTTGTTATAATGAAACTGGAAAATGTGTTTTTTTCCGACAATGGCTTGTATTTTATCTGGTATTTCTTTAGGATTAGGATTATCCAGCGAGTCGATTAACGATGGACAGCTTACACCCACAATATCATCTGCTTTTGGCATGAAAAATGTAATCATGGCTGTTGTTGTGTCATCTGTTATGTATGCCTTAAAATTGTATCTGGATATACAAAGTAATATTATATTTTAGTTTTAACCGATAAATAAATGTCGCATAAAAAAATGCTTACCTGTAAGTTGTAGCTTCTAAAGGTCCCTGGACTCTGCATACAAATATGCCATTTTCCTCAGTTGCTTTGTTACTACACTGTGTACATGCGAACACCCTGTTGTTTGAGTATAACATATAGTAGGATGTGTTTAGTTTTTTTTTATACGGTATTTTGTTTTTTATTTATGTTTGTTCTTAATTTTTTTGGTAAGAAAAGAAATGCAAAATGACTTAAAACTAACGGTTGCTTACGCTGTAGGTTTGTGGAGCTTGCTGTAACAACAGAGCTAATGGGAACCTGTTCCTCATTTTTTCTTGTTCCTTATCCTGGTATGGCCTTCTCACAATCTGCAATGGTGTATTTACGTTGAATAATGTTGCGTACCTATTACACACATATATTATTGTTAGTTAATATTCTAATACAATTGTTGTTATTAAAAAGAATTTTTTTTATTATTACGTACTCTGCCCGATATTGTTCTAATTCTGGAATTCTTGGATTTATGTAGTAGTAGGTTGCTGGAGTAGATGATAACTGGAGATTGTTTCGGTATCTCGAAACACGACTTGAACTAACAGCTATAATGATCGGTTTTTCCAGTGCATCTATTTCTTCTTTTTTAAATGTTTTGGCAAGCTCGTCCCAGAGTGTTAGTTCAAGAGAGTTGCGGATATTTTATTCAAATATGTTAACTTATTATCGTATTTGCAGTAAAATTATTTTTAATTCTGAAGTATCAACAAATTTGTTAATTATACTTACTTTAGGTTTTGAATCTCAAATTTTCGATTAACCATCTGGTTTTTATTTGGATTCCCGCGCTTTTCTTTTTCTCCTGATCTCATGTAGCAACCTATGTAGTCTTGAGAAATTGAAACATATATTAGTTAATCTATTCATGGATCAATAGAAAAATGTAATAGGTTGTTTGTTTTTACCTGTAAGAACTGGATATTCCTTTTTGGTTTTGTCATTCGGGTCTATGACTCTGTATGGAAGCTGATTGTAAGAAATGAAATCAAAATAATGCTCTGGAAATCCATCTGCAGTTATAGTGTCAAACTTTGTAAACCGGGTAAATGAAAGAGATGTTTTGTTTTGTAGAGTCTGCTGCCAGTTGTCGGTGGGAATACATGAGAACACTGAAATCCGATATGCTTTTCCAGGTATAAGAATACTTGTAAGGTGTTTTATGTCACTTGGTTCCATGTTTGCTTGTATTGCATCACCCTGTTTATACAACAAATGTTTTTATATTCATAGTAATATGGATCTTTAAATACGCTTTTTTTTTTAAATCTAATATACATGTCTGTCTATTAAAATAGTACGGTATCCTTTATCTGTTGTATCTAGCGAGTCTCAAGCTATCCAAGCCCAATAGACTTTTGCTTCTATGATCTTGTCTCTGTCTCTTGGTCGCAGTTCTTTTATGGTACTATTCATCTCCCTGCATATGCGAAAAAAAAAAAAAAAAAAAAAAAAAAAAGAGCAGATGCATATTATTAATGTTAAGTTGTTTCAAGATAATAATTTTATAAGTATTAGGGAAGCTGCATGTTCTGATATAAATGGTAATGCAATATTATGTAATTGTAAATACAACAGTTAATTTAGGGGTACAATATGCAATAGTTAAAATCCTATCAATTAACGAAACAAATAAGTTCAAAGTATATGTATATAAAGTAAAAATGTATACCTTTATTTGTGAGATGTTATTTAAAAATTCTTTGTAGACTATTTTTTGTAACATGTGGTGATTTTTCTTTTTCATTAGGCAAAAAGGACTTTTAACCCATAAGGCGATGTTGCTCTTGATAATGCAACATATAGCTGCCCATGACTGAATACTGGTTCGGGAAGGTATATTCCGATTTTGCTTAGAGACTGCCCTTGACTCTTGTTGATTGTCATAGCGTAGCAAACTATAACTGGAAACTGTTTTCGCTTGAAAATGAAAGGGTAATTTGGATCTCTGTGGGTCAATGGGATTCTTGGAATATAAACTTTTTCGCCTATTCTTGTTCCTGTAATAATTTTTGCTTCAATGAGTTTTGACATGAGGTTTTTCACAATCATTCTTGTACCATTGCAGAGCCCATCTCCCATATTTACATTTCGAAGTAGCATGATAGGAACGCCAGGTTTTAAATGGAGAATGTTTTGTGGTAGACCTGGAAATCTGAAAGTATTTAAGTATTCCGGTGGATATAGCATCTCAGTTGCAGCACCATCCTTTCCAAGCGGAATTGCTTCATCCGAGCTCATGTAAACTGTGGTATCTCCTTGTATCTGTGATAGTATCTTTTCATTTATGGTATCTGCAGTCGCATTTTTAGGACAAACGATAGCCTTTTTCTGTAGGACTTCTGCACTTGGATTTTGTAAGTTTTCTTCATCGTAGATAAAGTCAATGAGTGACTGAAGGCCATTTTCGTCGTTGTTTACCTGGTACTCTGGCGGAATTGCAACCCATTTAGCATCTTGTGGATCTTCGCTGTCACGGTCACCGATATTACCATCCCCTATATCAAGTAACCATGATGAGAATTGATTTATTTCTTTTCTTGCGCTTTCATCAAGGTTTGTTTGCAGAACTCTCATATCTTGTTTAAGACTGAAAACTTTAAAATGACGCCACAAATATGATTTTGCAATTGATGAGTCTATAATTTGTGATTTTGTTCCTTTTTTTTTACTGGTAGTGTCTGCCTGAAATCACCTCCTAAAATAACTAGTTTGCCACCAAACACCTTATCTGGGTTGCTGAGAACATCTCGTAGAGTCCTATCGAGTGTTTCAAAACAGCGTCGGTCATTCATTGGTGCCTCATCCCATACAATCAAGCCAGTTTCTTTAAGAAGCTTTGACATGATTGTATTCTTATTAATATTACACATTGACTCATCGGTTAGCTCTAACGGTAGTTTAAATCTTGAGTGCGCGGTACGTCCGGATGGCAAGAGCAGAGAGGCGATCCCTGAAGATGCAACTGTCAATACAACTTTCCCTTCTGATCGAAGCTTATTAACAATTGTTTTCCACAGGAAAGTCTTACCTGTACCTCCATGACCATAAACAAAAAGCAATTCCTGTTTTTTTTCACTGCATGCATTAATTATAAGATCATAAATTTGTCGCTGTTCAACATTGAGTTTCACAACTGAGATACCAACTTCTTCTTTCAACGGTTTACGGTTATAATTATTTTCTTCCATCAGCAGCCTGTTTTGTAAATCATCTAGCATATGCTGTGGAGGTAATGAGAATCCAAATTCTTTGATTGACCTCGAACATTTGTTCAATATTATTTCTATTTCGTAAAGAATGTATTCTTTTAGCTCTGGATCGTTTACATGGAGGTTTTTGACACCGCTTGTTTTTGAAGCCTTTGTTGGAATATCGTCTGCCATAGAACACCATTATCTTTCCCAAAGCTGTATAGGGTCTGCAACATCACAGTACATCATAATATGTGAAAAAAGGGTACGCAGCTGTGCTGATGATGCTGAGAATGCCGCTTCTTGCAGTGCTATATCCCATTCCTTGTCATCATCAAGCAGACCCATAGCTTGGCATGCCGCCCGGTATGTTGGAAATATTTTTTTGTTAACGGTCCACACGTCTGTGAATGATTGACAACATTTTTGATGAGCAAGCAACATGCGAAAGTAGAATAGCTCTCCTGCAGCAGGGTGCACGTACACTAATTTGCCAATCGAATATTTTGTTTTGATAACTCAGCGTTTCCATGCTTTGTTGTCTTCATACCACACATATTCAGAAGGAAAGTCTAAATATGTTAGATGGCGGCCATCTTTAAATAATGAATTATATGTAAACCATTCTGTAAGCGTCGTCATTTTTCTCCCATTATCATTTATAATAGACCCTAATGGTTCTTTTTCGCGAAATGTCATTTCCTGCATATCTTTGAGATGAACTGCAAGTATATGTACAGCCGGCTCTCTATGATGTATAGGAAAATCAAGTATTCTCCAACATGCTTCGTGTGGGCATATGAACCTGCCGTCAATAAAACTTTTGATTTCGTCTATGTGTATTTGCCCTGCAACTACATATGTACCCGGATCACCAAGCGGTCTTGTAATCTTTGCAGCAATTCTATCGGTTCCCTTTGAAATATATTTGAATAGATATTTTATCAACATGCTCCAGCCACAATATTCAACATTAATATGTGCTTGGAACATGAGACAAAGTGAACGATTATATGGAACCACATAATTTTTTGTCTAACTTCACTTCACCTCTTGCCACGTAAGACGCTGTTCTTCTTCTTCGATAGTGTATGTGGCCATTTTCATCAAAGTAAGTCTTTTCATTATATCTTCTCGGGTAATTCTTTGTGCCGACTCCTTCTTGCATACATGCAGCTGTTGGTTTTGCATTTCCACATGGACCGTGCATCATCATATCAGCAACTATTTTATATCCTTCTGGATCTGATTTGCTGTCAGGTAGTTCTGCACAAATGAATTTGTCAACGTCTTCGGGATTCTTGATTTTGTCCTTCTTATCTAGCCATAAGAGTGTGTGACAATGTGGAAGGCCACGTTTGTGAAATTCTATTGTGTAGAGGACTGTATATGGAAAAAAAACACAATTAAATATATTAAGTTTTACATAATGGCATAAGAATGTATTAGTGTCATAATGCAAGTAAAAAATTGCATACCTGCAGTACATCGGCCAAATAGCTGTTGTTCTTTGAGAGCTGCTAAAAAATTTTCTACCTTTTGTTCAAAAACACGATCTACAACATCAGCTCTATCTGATTGGTTAAGCTCTGGATACCTTTTCATATGGCGTTTAATTTCTGGCCAATTACCATTACATGTAAAAGTGATGAAATACTGTGGATTCCCTAGGACTCGACATATAGCAAGCGCATCAAGATAATGGTTGTACATATATCTTGGCCCTTCTGTGAAACTTGAAGGCATAATTATTTTCTGACCTATATCAGCTCCAAAGTGATCTCCTCTTGATATTGCATCACAAATGCCAGAAAGACAATCGGTTCTGAGGTTATTCTGCTTTGATCTAATGAAATCAAGACGTGATTGTTCAAGAGTGCAATAGACATTGACAACGTACTATTGAAACAATCTTCCTGCTTTAAAAATAAGACCATATTCGTCAAAGCGTTCATGCAATTGGTACTTATAATACATATTCATAGAGAGCGTTTTCTTCTTTGTACTTCTATTTACACCATTAAATGGCATCTTTGTATTGTAACCGGGCTGACCATATACAAAAAGAAGAGGGAATTACAGACTCATATACGAACTATGAAGTTTATTGATTCTTTTAGGATGCATGTCTTTATATTCTATGATTATGTCATAATCTTCTTGACTATTTGCATCAGGCTGAAATACTATTGCTCCAAGAGTTCCGGAAGAAGGAAGTTGATATTGACGGCTTCCTAATACATTGTACAGTTGAATCTTGAACTCAGGTACATTTCCTTCTGCAAATTTATCCCTGGCTGTTCTAAAGATCCGAACCAACTCATTGTGCTCATCCAATATTTGAATAAGTCGTTGGACTATTTCGAGAGATAGTCCACTTCGTTCTGCTCCACCAAAAGGCATCATTCTGTTAATAACTTCATTTTCAGTATCATATATATAAAGCTGCATAAATCTTGGATCTTCATTATTGGTAGGACACAGTGTACCTATCCAATGGTGTATTTGCCCAGAAATTTTGAACATATACGGACCCTTTCCATCGTTGACTGATTCATCAATTTCTGCCCCAAACGACGTCATACTAAACATCTGATTATATGCTCGAATGTTGGCTAGAAAATGTTTATCTTTGAATAATTCTTTTAAATATTCTGGTGGATCAATTTCTTTTTCAAGTTGGAATTGCCCTCCTCCACAACATTTAGTGTATTTTAACTGTTGTCGAAATTAATTTGTTTTCAACCTCTCTCCATACCAGAAAGCTGCATTGCAATACTCGCATGCATATTCGCAATCACCCAAATCTATATAAAATTATGATGTACCTGCAATTGTAATGGATAAATAATATTATACACATGATTATATAATCATAAGTATATAAGTACGATAAAGGCTATTATTATTCTTGTGTAGGGATTTTTTTTATACCTTTAGTACATGATGTTGTTGAACTATTAGGCGTGTTATTATTTGTATGTTGAATATTTTGTTTGTGCATTTGTTGATATTCACATGGGCCTTAGTTTCTTGAGTATTTTCCACATTCGATGGTATTTCTCATTTTTCTTCTCCTTTTTGGACCTTTTTCTTCTAAATGGTTACTGCATTGAGTATAAGCCAAACTTTTATCCACACACTCATCTTCACCTGTGGCATTCAAAACAGGTAGTATATATTATTAGTAAAAAGTATATAAATACAGTAGAAACAAATCTTGGATCTTCTAGCTTACTCGTTTTTCTTACCTTTATTGCAGCTGACGTGTAACCGTTCAGTCGGTTGCGGGCTTATGTGTTGTCTTTTGCGTTGCTGAAAGTGATGAAGGTTTTTTTGATCTTCGGTTCGTAAGTAACCTTTTTCTTGAATATATTATGTGTTAACCGTTACTTTGTTTGCAGTTGATGGTGCTAGATGAATAGATGTGTCACCATATACTTGTTTACCTCCCCCAGCTACATAAGGTGCATGAATACCTATATTCAGTTAAAATCTATAAGTCAATAACAGTGATATGTATTTGTATAAAAAAACAGATACATATATGATGAAAGCAATAGTTACCTTGTTTATTGTTGATTTTTTTGCAGTAGTCTGAATTGCGTACCCGGTTTTGGTCTCCCAATTTCGGTAATTCATTTAACGTCATATCGCATTCATTTACATGTAAATGGTTGTGGACATCACTTTGTGGTAAATGTATGTTTGCTGATGGGTTGTTGTACAAATGTATTTTGAAGCAACTTCTTTGGTGTTTCACATTAGGATTGTTCGGAAGTTGAACACGCCGTTTTTGTTTCTTATTCAGGTTAGCAATATAATCCTTACATTCTTTAGATGAATATATTCCTAAATGTTTCTTAGTCATGTTATAGACCATGGAGCATAATAGTATAGTAGTAGATATCTAAGCATCATAGAATTCAAGATAGTATTGTTCATGGATATAATAGCCACACTTAGCATATTAGTAAACCTTGATTCAAAAAGAAAGAAGAAAAAACATAAAGTGCAAAATTTTTATTTACACCTATTGATGCAAAAAGTCAATGTTGAATATTAAAATACCTGTGTTACAGCAAGCTGTTGAGCTTTATATTCTGCATGGAAAACAGCATTAAATGAGATAATTAAGTACCCAAAAAGTAATGTACACACATACATGCAAGTGTGACAAATGATGTGGGTTCATGAAAAGAACCTGTGTAAAGGAACAATTTCTTGTCTTTCTTTGTTACTGAATAGGAGCAGGTCTTATGAGAAGAAACAATTGGTTGGTGAGGAATCTGTTGGGAATAATCTGTTATCACTGATAGCTGTGGAAGACACTGCTAAGTATTGCACTAGCAGTGGAAACGTATTACCACTGCTGGCACATTATTACCACTGCTATTAGATAAATGTTAGGAAAACGTGTTTAGATAAGTATAGAAAAGATCTTGTGTATATTCTATATTGCTAGCTTTATACTTATCTTGTAAAGGACTCCTTGTGCTATAAAAGGAGGTCCTAGGTCATTGTCTTAGGTACTTACTTACATTCGTATCATTCACATAAGCTTCAAGGTGTAATCCTAGTGATAAGCAAGATCACTCGTATTATTCATTAATAATATTAGAGCTTAGTTTTGTGTTTAATCTGTGTTCACTTACAATACATCATATAATATGTCTTCTAAGTATTACTAAGTAAATTCCGCGTGCTTATTAATATAATACAAAATATCACTGACACAAGGTGTGTGTCCAGATCCATCAAGTGGTATCAGAGCGAAGGTTCTGATATTTTATTTTAGAAGATCCAAGGAATAAGCTTAACCTACTCACTCAAATCAATGGAGATGGAAAAAAACCAGTCCAACTTTGCTCCCAGGCTTCCTAAGCTCAAACTTAATGAGTTTGAGATGTGGAGGATACTGATTGAGCGATACTTTCTTATTCAAGATTATGCTTTATGGGAAATTATTTTAAATGGTAATTCCTTCAAGACTCAGAATAAGACTGAGACTGTTGGTGGCAAAGAATTTGTAACAGTCACTGTACCTGAAACTAATGATGAAAGAGCAAAGAAGAAGAATGACCTGAAGTCCAGAAGTTTGTTGCTAATGACTCTTCCAAGAGACCAGATCATTGCCTTCAGCAAATTCCAGACAGCAAAAGAACTCTTTGAAGAGATTTGCTTAGTGTTTGGTGGCAATGATGCTACAAAGAAGACTAAAAAAACATTGTTGAAGCAAAGCTATGAAATTTCTCTGCTTCAAGCAATGACTCTCTTGACAGCATTTTCACCAAACTCCAGAATATTGTCACACAATTGACTGTGTTTGGAATTGAGGTAGATAAGGAAGACCTCAATTTGAAGTTTCTAAGAAGTTTGGCTTCTGAATTTCATACTTATGTTACAGTTTGGGAAAATAAAGCTGATATTGAAACTATGAAGCTCAATGATCTTTACAACAACTTCAAACTCATTGAACAAAGGTTGAAGAAGGCAGGGAAACTTGGTACAAGCTCTAGTAGCTTGGCATTGTTGTCAACCTCTGATGACAGTGATGATTCCGATCTTGGACATGTGATGATGATTTTTCCCTTGCTGGTTCTACAGTTTCCACTGGTAATGTTAGTGTTACCACTGCAGGTTCAAAGAAGAAGGTTGCTGGTATTGGAGATCCTACCTTTTATGCTTTTATCTTCACTCAAGTTAATGGCTCTATATTAACTCATGAAGACATAGAGCAAATTGATGAAGATGACTTGGAGGAGATGGACATAAAGTGGCAGATAGCTCTTCTTAGCATGAGGGCTAGGAAATTTTACAAGAAGACTGGCAAGCCAATTCACATCAATGGTAGTGAAACTGCAGGGTTTGATAAAAACAAAGTAAAGTGTTTCAACTGTCATAAGTTGGGATATTTTGATAGAGAATGTAGAAGACCAAGGAAGCAGGACAACATGTCAACTTGGTACAAGCAAAAGAAAGAACCAACTGTGGAGGAACCAAAGGCAATGTTGGCTATTGATGGTGTTAGCTATGATTGGAGTTTCATGGCTGATGAACAAGAGGAACAAGCTTCAGATGGTGCTTTCATTGCTACAGAACATGCTCTCATGGCTTTCTCTGACTCTGAGGTACAAAATTTTGAAAGTTGTTCTAAAACATGTAGAGCTGCTAGGGAAGTTAAAAGGCTTAATGATCTATATTCTAATGAAAGAACAGAGTTGTATGCTGCTAATTATACTGTGTCAAGTCTTAGGAGAGGCATAGCTGTATTAGAAAAACAACTAGAGAATTATAGAAAAAATGAGTCAAAATATAATGATGATATGATTATTCTTAGGAGAGAAATAGATCATAAAACAGCAGTGAATGAGGCATTAAAAGAAGAGTTTGAAAAGCTTAAAAAGATAAATGAGAATGTCAATCTGTCAGTTGATACAATGTACCATCAGTCAAAGTTAATTGATAAGATTTGGAATGCTCAAATTATTAGTAAAGTTAAGTCTGGTATGGGTTATAATACAGCTCCTCCACCATTAAGAGGTGTTCCATCACCTCCAAGCATAGATTTAGCTCATACAGGCTTAGAAGAGTTTCAGGATCTTAAACGTGAATATGGTCCTCTAAAGAACACATTTGTGGCCGAAACTGAGGAACAGGTTAAGCAAGAAACTGATGTTTTTGAAAGTGCTAGTGACTCATCTGTTGTTGATGAGAATGTTAAGAAGAATGTAGAGGCTACTATCTCAAAAGTTGTTAATCTTTATTCTACAGAGGAACCTAGGAAACAGGTTAATAAACCTAGATCACCTATAAGGTATGCTGAGATGTATAGAAACAAACCATCACCTCCTAGGGGTAACCAGAGAAGTTGGAATCATGTTAAATCTCAACAAGTTGGTAGAGATTTTGTGATGTAGAACAAAGCATGTTATATCTGTGGTAGCTTTTATCATTTACATGCTAACTGTGACTATCATTTTGGGAGAAGGGAAGTTCATGGGAACAAAAGGGTGGAGTCTAACAAGTTTCAAAACAATTTACACCCTAATCCACACAACAAAATGGTCCCAAGAGCAGTCCTATTAAGAAGTGGTCTTAAAACTTTTGCCTGCGCAGTTAACACTTGCCACCCTAAATCACCTGTTTCAAGTGCAAAACCCAAAACAACTTTTGCAAGATCTGCACAAACAGGGAAAAGGTCTTTTTATAATAAAAGGGTTCAATCTAACCTACAGTGGGTACTAAAAACAAAGCCAGCAGTTACCACTGCTCAATCAAAAGTTACCACTGTAAGGAGTTTAAACAAGACCAGGGGACACATGGGAAATGTTGTGAAGGCCTCAGCACGTTGGTAATGAAAACCTAAAGGAATAACCTCATCAACCAATCCCAATGGTGTATCAATGACCTTTGATAGATATAACTATATTGATACACGAGGCAGATCCAAGTCAATCATGGCTTGGGTCTCCAAAGGAAACTAACCCATTTCTTATATGTGCAAGAACATCCAAATACAAAAAGATCAGATCAAGGATACACAGACAGTGGGTGTTCAAGGCACATGACTGGCAGCAAGTCTTATCTTTCAAATTTTGAACATTATGATGGACAGTATGTCAGCTTTGGAGGTGGAGTTAATGGAAAAGTTGCTGGTAAAGGAGTCATTAAAACTGGAAACTTGGATTTTGAACCTGTGTACTATGTAAAAGAGCTTAAGTATAATCTTTTTAGTGTGTCACAAATGTGTGACAAGAAAAACAATGTTCTTTTCACTAAAGATATGTGCTTTGTTCTCTCTAAGGATTTTAAGATGCCTGATGAAAGTCAGATTCTTCTTAAGATTCCTAGAAAAGGAAATCTATATAGCTTTGCTATGAACAACATTGTTGCTAAAGATGATTATGCTTGCTTAATTGCAAAGGCCACAGTGGATGAATCCATGCTATGGCATAGAAGACTTGGTCATGTTAACTTCAAAACCATTAATAAGATTGTCAAAGATGGTTTGGTAAGAGGCTTATCTCAGAAAAGATTTGAAAATGATCAAACCTCGTGGCTTGTCTAAAAGGCAAACAACACGAGCTTCATGCAGTCAAAGTTGGTTAACTCTATTGCTCACCCACTTCAAATGCTACATATGGACTTGTTTGGTCCAACATCGTGAGCACTTAAACCTTAAGTATTGTCTTGTTGTGATGACGATTTTAGCAGGTTTACTTGGTTTTCTTTCTAAGAACTAAGGATGAAACAACGCATCCTTAAGATCTTTATTACGAAGTTGAAAACCAATATGATATGAAAGTTAAAATCATCAGGTGTGACAATGGGACAGAATTCAAGAATAGAGTTATGGATGATTTTTGCAGAGATAAAGGTATTAAAAGAGTATTCAGTGTTGCTAGAACTCCTCAACAAAACGGTATTGCTGAAAGGAGAAACAAAACACTTATTGAGGCTGCTAGAACCATGTTGGCAGATTCAAAATTGCCAATCACTTTCTGGGCTGAAGCAGTTAACACTGCTTGTTATGTGCAAAACAGGGTTTTAGTGCTGAAAACAAAGAACAAGACACCTTATGAGTTATTTAGAGGAAGACCTCCTATTTTAGACTTCATGAGACCATTTGGATGTCATGTCACAATTCTCAATACCTTAGACTATCTGGGCAAATTTGAAGAAAAATCTGATGAAGGGTATTTTGTTGGGTATTCTATGGTTAGCAAAGCTTTTAGAGTATTCAATTTAAGAACCCAAAAGATTGAAGAGAATCTGCATGTTGAGTTCCTTGAAAACAAAGTGAATGTCAAAGGAACTGGTCCAGAAAGGCTATTTGATCTTGATACTTTAACCCATACTATGAATTATGTACCTATCTCTACAGGTACATCTTCTTATGATTTTGCAGGTTCAGAAGAGTTTCTTGACGAAGATGAACCAAGCAAGGATCAAGTAGATGATCAAGATGAATTCAGTCTACCACTTTGGGACTATGTAGATAATGATGATATTCCAAAGAATGGAGATGCTCAACCTTCTAATGATTGTGAAAAAGAAGGAGATGGCTTAATGAACACTGTAAATCTTAAAAGCAGTGGACATTCAGATTCCATTGCTAGGCCAGATATTTCCACTGCATCATCAGAAGTGGAAACTACAACTCCAATTACAGAAGAAGCTCAAGCTAATGATGTTGAAATCTCAAATATGCCGATTGAGATTGCAGTTTCTCAAATTCCCCATACCACAATTCATAAATCACATCCTCTTGAAAATGTGATTGGGGATGTAAATTCATCAGTGAAGACTAGAAGACAATCAAAATTGCCTGATGTTCATGGGTTTATTAGTGAAATCTATGAATCTAAGAATCATGAGGGCAAGAATGAATGTCTTTTCATGTGTTTTCTGTTACAAATGGAGCCAAAGAATGTTTATAAGGCACTTGAAGATGAAAGTTGGGTGGAAGCAATGCAAGAAGAGTTGCTCCAGTTTAAGCTTCAAAAGGTTTGGGTGCTTTGTGATTTACCTTCTGGCAAGAAGGTAATAGGTACTAAATGGGTGTTCAGAAATAAGAAGGATGAAAGAGGAATTGTTATCAGGAATAAGGCTAGGCTTGTGGCTCAAGGATACACTCAGGAGGAGGGTATTGATTATGAAGAAGTGTTTGCCCCAGTTGCAAGAATTGAAGCAATTAGGCTATTTTTAGCCTATGCATCCTTTATGGGCTTTAAAGTCTATCAAATGGATGTAAAAAGTGCTTTTCTATATGGGCAGATTGATGAGGAGGTTTATGTTTCACAACCTCCAGGGTTTGAAGACCCTGAATATCCTAACAAAGTATACAGGGTGGTTAAGGCTTTGTATGGCTTGCATCAGGCACCAAGAAAATGGTATGAGACCTTAGCTACTTATCTTCTTAATAATGGGTTTCATAGAGGCAGAGTGGATCAGACTTTGTTCATCAAGAAAGACAAGAATGATATCTTGCTAGTTCAAGTATATGTTGATGATATCATTTTTGGTTCTACAAAGACAGAGATGTGCAAAGAGTTTTAGAAGCTAATGAAGGAAGAATTCAAGATGAGTTCTATGGGTGAACTCACATTCTTTTTGGGACTTCAAGTACAACAAAGGCCAGATGGTATTTTCATCAATTAAGATAAATATGTGGCTGAGATACCAAGGAAGTTTAAGTTCACTGATGCTAAGTCATCTAGCACTCCTGCTGTCAAAACTACACATCTACTCTTGAAGGAAAATAGTGGTGAAGCAGTTGATGTGCACATGTACAGGTCTATGATTGGCTCTTTGATGTATCTTACATCATCTAGATCAGACATCATGTTTGCAGTGTGTGCTTGTGCAAGATTTCAGGTCACTCCCAGGCTTTCTCACTTGACTGCTGTGAAGAAGATTTTCAGATATCTTAAAGCATTTCCTACTTTGGATTATGGTACCCTAGAGAATCATCTCTAGACTTGGTTGCTTACTCAGATAGTGATTATGCTGGAGCTAGTTTGGATAGAAAATCTACAACAGGTGGATGCCAATTTCTTGTAAACAGATTGGTATCATGGTAGTGCAAGAAACAAACAATAGTGTCAAATTCATCAACTGAGGCAGAGTATGTGGCTGCTGCAAGTTGCTGTGCTCAGGTTCTATGGTTTCAAAATCAACTTTTGGACTATGGGTACAATTTCATGAATACCATCATTTATATTGACAATACAAGTACCATTTGCCAAATTAAGAATCCAGTTCAACACACAAAGACTAAACATATTAAAATTAGACACCATTTTATAAGAGATTGTTATGAGAAAAAGCTAATCCAAGTTGTCAAAATCCATACTGATGACAACTATGCTGATTTATTAAAAAAAGGACTTGATGTGGGTAGATTTTAGTACTTGGTAACAGGTATTGGAATGCTTAATCCATAAAATTTTTGTGTCTGGTGGTCTTTGGTGTGGAAAGGAAGTTTTTGTGTACTAACATTGTTGTATAAGTTTGTATATTTTTGGTTGTTTTGTTGCTTCACTTTTATGCAGCAAAAATGGGAGTTGATCATAAAAGGTGTGTAACTGAGACACACAACAAATGGTTATTGATTCACCATGTCTAATCCACATAAGAATCAACTAGTCCAGAGCAAACGGCTACTGGTAAAGACTTAACAAATCCGTTTATGGTTGATAGTTTACCAAAAACTATATGGTTATCAACTCACCATATTCTTTATGATTAAGAGTTGGCTAGTCCATAGCAAACGGCTCATGGTAAAGACATATCAAATCCATTGATAGCTAGTAGTTTGCTAAAAATTATGATTAGAGCAATCTAGTTTTTATATGTTTTTCTTTACCACTGCTCTTTGAAAATTTTTGTGAAAAATTACCACTGCTAGTTCACAGTTTCCACTGGCAGTAGTATTTTTACCACTGTTGATCTAGCCGTTACAACTGTTGTGTCAGTAACAAATTTTTTACTAGCCGTTGTAGAAAAATTGCTTTCCATATATATAGGGTAACTTTTAGAAGATTATCTACTTTCCTATTTGATGTTTATCCCCTAAAGATAAATACTCTCCTTAGATAATCTTTCTTTCGCAAAACTCTTAAACCCTACCTCTATATATCTTTTGTCTCAATTGGCGAGTTATTCCTTCAATTCTTACTGACATAATATCTTTTTCATCAAAATTTTCTATGGCACCATTAAAATTTCTGAGATGAGCACAACCAAGTGGCCTACTTAGAAAAGTCAAACGAGAAAGTGGCCCTGTTTTTCATCAGATTGTGGACTTTCTCAATACTACTCATATAAGGTATGCTTTAATTTTAAATCCCACAATATATATCTATCAAATCAAACAGTTTTGGACTTACACTCAGTCCATAACACTTGAGAATAGAGATACACATGAAACATGGATGCTCTAAGAGCCACTTGTGAACGGGTAACTATTGATGTTACTAAGGCATCCTTGAGGAGAGTTCTCCAATTGGATGATCTCAATGGTATCATCACCTTACCTATGCCGAAATACATGAAAATTTATCATCCATGGGGTATGATACCACTGATAAAAAGGCTACTTTCAAAAAGAGTGGTTTTTGTCCCCAATGGATATTTTTTATACATACTCTTTTACATTGTCTTAGTCCAAAGAAAACATCTTATGAGCAATTTAGTTCAACCATGGATTACCCTTTGGTTTGTCTAGCCACTGATAAGATTTTTAACTGGTCAAAATATATTTTTACAAGTATGACTGGCAATGTAAAGAGTTCAACAAAATTTTTAATGTATCCAAGGTTTGTGCAAGCAGTGCTAAATGAGTTTCAACTGCAACCCCATACAAGAACTTATAAAATCCGTTTCCTTAAGCCTAAAGTTTTTCAAAATATGAATAAAGATGGCAATATGGATTTTACACCTCTTTTTTCCCAAATGCTTGCAAAGATTTCATCAGTACAAACTACACCAATACTCACTGTTCCAAACATTGATTATACTCCACCAGTTTCTCACACCTATGAGAGGAGGCAAAAACAGCCAACTTCTCCCATTACAACACAGCATGTACCTGATCCTTTTGGTTTAGGCACAAGCAGTGGTGGTTCTAGGCTTCAATCTAGTCCAACTAGGGAGGAACCTGAACCAATGCCCTATGATTCACCTCTCCCAAAAGGTTAAACAGTTGGAAGTGTTGAGGGCAGTGGGCAACCAATGGAATTGAAAGAAAATTTGTACAGCATTAGCAAAGCAGGTTAAATCTCTGGAACAAGACTTGGCACAACTTAAGGAGTAGCATGCCAAGGATATTACATCTTTGAATGAGGAGATTCAGACCTTGAAGGAAGAGTTACAGGGGTTCAAGCAAAGAAGAACTGCAAAGATTGTGTTATCATCTCCATCCTCATCTCATGATGGTGATTTAGGAGCTTTCAGTGCAGATTTGGGTAATTCTTCTAAACAGGGGAGGAAAACAGGTGTTGAAGCTAAGGGGAGGAAACTAGATTTTGGAGATGAAGGTGTTACAAGTAAAGGCACGGAGGAGGTTATTGAGCAAGAAGAACAGCAACTAGAGCAAGAAATTTTCAGTATTGCAACCACTGATTTCATTCCCACTGTAGAAGAAATTACCATTGATGATCAAGAGATTACCACTGCAGAGGAAGAAATTAAGAAGAAGAAGGGTAAAGCGATTATGGAAAGTGAAGAGCAACCTGGAAGGAAGATTTCTAAGAAAGAAAAAGCTCAAATTGCTTTTGATGCTGAAGTTGCTCAAAAGATCAGAGAAGAAGAAGAAGCAAAGAAGAAAATGTTAGATGAACAAGAAGTTGCAGACTTCATGGAGGCTAAAAGACTGGACAAAATGGAGGATACTGATACACTGGATGTTAATCCAATTTCCACTATTCCATCTACAGTTCTTAGAGAAAAGACTCCAGAGTTTTCATATGTGCCTACAGAAGATGAAATAGAGTTCTTGATTGCACATGATCCAGTAATCAAGAAGAAGGCAATTGACCTTGTAGCTGATAAATCTTTAACTGCAGAACAAAGAACTGCTCAGTTGAAAGATTTTATTCAGATGAAGAATAATCAAGCACTTCAAGAGGCTATTGTTTCAGTCAAGAAAGGTCAGAAGAAACCAAGACAACCAACCAAAGCACAGGTGATTTCAATGATGAAAGATTATTGTTGCAAGGTTGGTGGTTGGAAAAGACATCAATTCAAAGGAATGGTTGATGATAAAGTTGAAAGTATCTACTACAGAGTTCAAAGGCAAGACAAGGATTTTATTCCAATGGACTCTGAAGAAGTAAGAAGGTATCCTAATTTGAAGAGAAATGCCAAAGATAGTGAATCTTAGACATTTAAGAAGACAAAGTTTGCTGAAGAACCAGAAGTTCCAACTGAGAAATTCACTGAAGAGCAGATGACTGGAATGATATTGATAGAAGAAGAAGATTTTTATCCAGAACCACTGCAAGTCAGACATCCTATCATTGATTGGGAAGTATACACTGCTAGCAATTTTGCTCCAACATGGAAGATTACAAGGCTAGGTGGTGAAACTTCATCATTCATTCAATTTGAAGATCTCATCAAAGCTTTTGACAAAGATGATCTTGACAAATAATGGAAATTAGTTCAAGAAAGGTTTGATGCTGAAGATCTCAAAGATATGAAGGAGATGCAGTTATGGGTTAATCTTAGAAGGCTCTATGAACCAGATGTTAATGATGATTTCTGAAAATTCTCATGTTCATGTCCTGGTACTAAATGGTTCTACTATGATTCATGTGAAGTTCATCATGTTTCTACCGCAAATGGAGTTGATGCATTCATGCTTGCTGAGAAAGAATATCCACTCGTGAGCTGGAACTCTCAGTGATGTTATGTACAACAATAAGAGTTCATGAAGACAATGAGAATGTCAGAGCATTGTTACTTAGGCTTCAAGATCAATGTTCAAGAGCTATTCAGAATTTAAGGAAGAAGTAAAGTGTTTGGTAGAATTCCCCAAATCCTTGAAGATGATGCAGATTGAAGAAACTTATTGATTTGCAGAGAAATCATAAGTTTAGGGGAGGATTGTTGGGAATAATTTGTTATCACTGATAGTTGTGGAAGACATCTAAGTATTGCACTAGCAGTGGAAGCGTATTACCATCGGCGGCACATTATTACCACTGCTATTAGATAATTGTTAGGAAAACGTGTTTAGATAAGTATAGAAAAGATCTTGTGTATATTCTATATTGCTAGCTTTATACTTATCTTGTAAAGGACTCCTTGTGCTATAAAAAGAGGTCCTAGGTCATTGTCTTAGGTACTTACTTACATTCGTATCATTCACATAAGCTTCAAGGTGTAACCCTAGTGATAGGCAAGATCACTCGTATTATTCATTAATAATATTGGAGCTTAGTTTTGTGTTTAATCTGTCTTCACTTACAATACATCATATAATCTGTCTTCTAAGTATTACTAAGTAAATTCCGCGTGCTTATTAATATAATACAAAATATCACTGACACAAGGTGTGTGTCCAGATCCATCAGAATTTGGTTTTGACATGAAAGGAAGAAACAAAAGACTTTTGTAAATGATGATAAGGTTTTGTTGTCAAAAAAAAAAGAAGAAGTGTAAAAAGGAAAATGTATTTTTTGTTTGTTTGTATATTTTTAGATGTAATTTTTTTTCTTTATCTGTTGTGTATAAAAAACTGCAACCACAAAAAACCTAAGCACAGTTAACATGAATAGTGCCTTGTTGCTTATGCTCCACAAAAAATGGTAACCGACACACTATTGGTACTATGTCTCTAGTAATATTTGGCACCAACAAAAGGGAAAAGGGGATGTCATGTTACTGCTACAGTGGACATGAACAGTAATATGTCACATATCCACCGTTAAAACCACATTTTTGTTACATCTCAGCCGTAAAAACCATACCAACAAACTGTTCATGGCAAACATCAATACTCATGTTTAAATATATACTATAATAATATATTATTGTTGTGTATAAATATTAATATCAATATATATCAAACTAATTTATTTGCACTAGGGGAGGCAATTCTCAACACGACACGATAAACGACACGAACATGACACGAATTTAAACGGGTTTGGCTTGAGGATAAACAGGTTTGGGACAAAAACAGGTTAACCCGTCTAACCCGTTTAATAAACGGGTTATGTTTGGGTTGAGTAAATACTAAACAGGCCAACCCGTAAACCCGTTTAAGTATATAAGACTCAAAAAATAAAAAATATAACCTAGTTTTTTATGTTGGATGTGGATTAAATATATTTTTTTAATGTACTTAATATGAGTGAATTACGATTATACCTTAAACATCATTGAAATTGACACTTATAACTCTGAAAATTGTTGTATAGTTATTTGTATGTTCTTTTTATTACTCATATATTAGATCCTTATACTCGCTCCGTCCCAAATTATAAGTCCATCTTGGTATTTTTTGTTGTCCCAAAATACTTGTCCACTTATATATTTCAACCAATCAAAATTGTCTTTAGTGGAGAATGATGATATTTGATTGGTTAATAAAATAGTTGGTGGAAATTTCTTAAACTTTGTGCAAAGTAGAAGTGGACTTATAATTTGGGACGGAGGGAGTATCACTTTTTCAATTTAAACTAGTTAAAATTACAAACTACCAACCTTATTCATTGTTTGACCTATTTAGTTAAATAGGTTAAACGGGTTATAAACGGGTATGGGTTAGGGTTGAGTTTCTTGACACGATTAATAAATGGGTCGTGTTTGGGTTGAGGTTATACCAACCCGCCAACACGCGAACCCGAATAGGTCAACACGAACACAACTCCATTGCCACCCCTGATTTGCACGGAGTTATAACTATAAAAAAGAAAATACGAGTTAATGTGGCATATAAATTAATACACGAGATTATACATATACGAACGACTCAAGTTATTCCTCTTTATGATATTAAGTAAACAAATCCAAAAAATATTTTTCTTAACTATCTGCATTCTATAACAACTTATTTTATTCTTTTTATAAGAATATAAATAGACGAGATTCTACATATAAGATACAATGTTACACAGTTATTTATTAAAAACATAGTTTATAACTTCCATGTCCACGTCTTTAAGCATCTGGTCGTCCTTCCCTGCTCGTGCAGCTAACTTCTCTACGTTCATAAGATACATGTGGGTGTGTTTGACAAAAGTAGCTGTGAGCTGTATAATTTGAACGATAAAATATAATTTGAACAATAACATATAATCATTGTTTCCCATGGAAAATCATAAGGTATGTTCTGTTTGAGTTTGCTACTATGATTTTTTCTCCATTTTGCTTCTTCTCTGTTCTCATTTGAACCATTTTGCTCTTAAGAAGATTAAGAGTGAGATTATTGAGGTTTTACAACTCTTAAAGATAAAAACAAACTTATGTAATACCCCCTTGGAAGTTTACTGGAACAGTGCATTAAAATAACCAACAATACTATAATAACCATTTTGCTATGATTTTCTCTCCATTTGGCTACACCCTTTATTTTACGTTAAATATATTGTCAAATAACAGACAAAATAACTAACAATACCGTAGTAAGTTATTATGCGACAATGCATCTTATTATATGGGCCATTGAAAACAGAGTTTTAACTGTTCCATGATTTCTATATGTGAAAATTAAGCTGTTTTGTAGTTTGTGGTGATGAATACCCACTTTGATTCAAAAATTACTATATCTTTAGTTATGGCTCAAAAAGTTTGTTATTCTGAAGTATAGGATTCTGGTAGATTTTCTTAATTTTTAATCACTCTAGACTTTTGTATTCCTTTGTTTCTCTAAAATCACTAATTTGTTTTTACTTATTTAGTCACAAGTCTATCAGGCAACCTTCTCCTTGACTCATAAATATGTTTTCACGTTATTCGGAATTTTACATATAATAGTAATTTGAAGAAGTGTCAAAAGTGTTGATGAATAGGTCAAAATGAGAATTATTAGTGTAGTATTTATCTACTTTTTGGTAATGATTTAGAAGGTTTTATGCATTTAAAATACACTTTCAGTGACTCTCGACACCCTATTGACCCGTTAGAGATATAAAACAGCTTGAACCCAAACGCTTCGTTCTACCCTTGATGGATTGAAAGTGCCAACTAACAAAATCATGGAAAGCTTAGCACTTCAAGAAGGTGCTGACGTGTTTGGTTCAGGATTCATTTACAAGGCATAGGATATTTGAAAACAAAAAGTTAGTGACGTAAGACCAACAATAATCTCATTACCTCTATGTGGAAAACAATGAAAAAACTGAAGACCATGTTGTTGACATTACATGTGAAAAATGCATCACCGATTGGAAATGAAGTAAGTGTGATGGGAAACCCAGGATTTTACCCGTTTGACTCAGTTTTGTGTATACGTTTTTGGATAGATAGTAAAACGGGTATGTTACCGCCTGCATTATTCCTACAACATCAAAGCTTTGTGTGTATACGCTTTTGGTGACTATCTACCCGTTTGACTCACTTAAACCATTGCCTTCTAAGTTAATGTCATATTTTACCCGGTTGATCTTTTAGAGCTTCATAACCTGAATAGACACACTCATATAGCAAACGGTTGAAAGTTGCGACATCGAATTAAGAGGCAGGTCAAAAAAGCTTAAGCTATGTGTACATTCTTCTAATTGTTATGACCAATTTCCTATGTGTAACTTTTTTTTTATTATTATTTATCCTACTGATTTCTAATTTTTTTTTTTCCAGAATTACGGTGTTTGGCATTCATAGTGGTCTTATAACTGTAGTGCTATATATTATGTAGATCAGGGTGTTTGGCATTCATAGTGGTCCACAATAGATTAAGGTGTTTGGCATTCATAGTGGTCTTACCAATTGCCTATGGTCTTTTTTTCCTGGATTAGGGTGTTTGGCATTCCTGGATTAGGGTGGTGCTGGTGTTTGGCGTTGCACGAGTAAATACAATTGTTAAGTACCATGGTACAACACAAATTGCAAAGCCACTATTTCAAACGTCAAAACAGTGCGAGTATTTTTTGTCACTGTAAATTCAGTTAACAATGCATTTTGTCACCATGGTACTGCACAAAATGCAAAGCCACTGTCTCAAGCGTCAAAACAGAATTTTCTGCAGTACCATGGTACTTAACAATTGCATTTACTGGTGAAGATCAGCATTTGGAAGAAAGTTTGGCATTGCACCAGTATTCTACTACATTTTTCTGCATATAGCCATTTTAGAGGTTGCTTGCATTAAATTAAACTTTGGACTACTTTTAAGTGATTCAACTCATTTGTTAATAAATTGTTTGATTTGGCCCATTTAACCCATAGAGGTAAGCATAAGCAAGCAAGCCAGTTCAATAGTAAATGGGTTGAATTGGCTACCTTATACCAAGAAAATTTTGTATAGGATCTGCCCTTTAACTCTTCCTCGAGAGACAAGTTCATGTGGAAATGGGTCGAATTGGCTACCTCTAAACTGTAAGTACCATGGTTGGGCTTCTTAATTTTTATCACTCTAGACTTTTTTTATTCCTTTGTTTCTCTAACATCACTAATTTGTTTTTAGTCAACTACAAAAGGTTCTCTTATTTTCTCTGTTTCATTCTAAACATGCAGTAAAAAGTTGGCGTGCTTCTAAAAGGTGGTTGTGCAAGATCACGGGTTTACGTAAAAGATTATAATGTCTTGCAAGTGGCTTTCGGTCCTCAAGAGTAATGATAAAGCTCAAACAAGCTTAAACAAAATGATTAAAATCAAGTCATTGCAATGCCTATATTGCTAAACATGGACGAGAGAAAAGACACAAGTTGTTACCATACCCAATAATATTGGTTTAGATTGTAGTAATTTTTTCATACATAAATATGTTGTCTTTATGTTACGTTACTCAAGAGAATAAATAACATTACTAGGTAGGCTACAAGGCTGTGCTAAGAACAGCCCAAGCATGCTAATATAACGTTTTACATTGCTTTTATATTGGATGAATATTTATTACCTATTTGCATGCTTACAGCTAAGATAATGTGAAGTACACGACCATTTAATTTTTTCTTTGTTTTATTTAAAACTAAAGACATCTTATGCTAGTTTGTGTCAATTAAATAAGTATGATAACTAATGGTAAACAACAAGCACGGTAAGGGTAACAACAAGATTGATTTTAACAAATAACCCATCCTATATTTGCCACTTTCACCACATCAAGTCTTGATAATTGAATTTTATTCACCAGAAATGTAAGCTTATTAAAATTGTGATATTATAAAAGCGTTGAAACAGTTTGGATGATGGTGTAGAATCCTCTCTTTTATTTGATGAGACATATTGGCATCAACCACCATGGCACCATACATATATTGACACTCCATCATCGTAAACACTATTTCTTACTCATTTTTGTCACCCACTCTTATAGATAATTTGCTTGCTGAAAGAACCATATCGTTTTAGACCACACGTCTCCTTGGGCTCTTATAGCCTGCATCGTACATAAATACATGCATAAAATTGTAACAATTATGTATTCGATAAGCTCTCCGGTTAATAGTTGGACCGGTTAATACATGCATAAAACATTGACTTCTTTTTATAGTATAAGTATTAACTTTCAAAAAAAAAGTAGATAGATAGATATAGGCAGATAATTCATAACAGTGTGTATATACTATATAGTGCTCATGCATCACCAATAATTCATAACATCCATTACTAAATTTAGTCTACCGACAAAATAAAATCATTTCATTATCTATTCCCCTTTATTTGTCAAGTGGTCACCTTTAACACTTGGTTCATTTCTAAGCATTGATATTTTCTCGAGCTGTCTTCCACTTTATTTGTCAAATAATGGTCACCTTTTTTTGGAAAAGTAAAGAAAAGGTGGAATAAAGAAAAGAATGATAATTTTGTGGTTTTGTTCTTTAGTTGTAAAGAAGGGAAAGTGCAGATAGTTATAGGAACTATCAGTTTGACAAATTTGCCCACACAACTTGCTTTTATCAATACTTCCACAAGGATCAGTGGGCTTGTGGTCTAGTGGTAGAAGCTTAAGTAGTTAAGCGAGCCACAAGTGAGAGTAGTACCGGATGGGTGACATACCGGGAAGTCCTCACTAAAGGATCATAAGCTCCGCTGATACTTAGGCAATGAAGAGGAGAGCCTGTAAGCCATTAGCTGCGCAGGTTCGAATCCAAGCCGGCCTCGGTTTTCATCCGACCGTTACTCCAAATGATAATTATCATGTAGAGGCGGTACGGTTTTCGCGGACGCCGCTAATAATCCCCATCGCCGGCGTGATCTGAACGCATAACATAGTGGGTATGTGCGTGGATGAGGTCTACGTGTGGTAGGTGTGACTCTTGCCCAAAAAATAAAAGTCACCGTTCAAAAAAAAAAAAAAAAATACTTCCACAAGGAGCACGACACTGATATCTCTTGATTTATACAGGTACAAGATAGCAAGACAATCCTATGCCCATTTCCACAACCAACCTAAACTGTTCCACAAAGAGTGTTGACCACACTTTTCTTTACACGCCATCACCTCCTCATTAAAATGATTTTCATGTTCATGCTTGTAGCAAGATGTTGAAAACAATTTTAACATATATAATGTTCTAAAACGCTTGAGGTTTAGATCATGAACTATATAAGAATGCTATATATAATGTGTCTTAATAATTGAAAAACTATATTGTACATCTTAGACTTTAAACTTTGACACATATATTAAAACAACCCAAGATTTATTCACAGAAGATGTACATATATATATATATATATTGAAGTCTATATAAAAAGGAGAAATACAAATATATGAATATCAATATATGTATATATATTTTTTTAATGAATTTTCTTCTTTGTAAAGAGGATTAGATTTGTAATGGGAAGTGGAGATGATATCTAACGAGTGATTAGAGTCTAGAGAACTCGTTTTCTTGAAGGAATAGATATAAGGGTACTTCAGTTACTTACCATGTTATCTTGAGAAACCATTCATTAATTTTTATTCTTCAAGCAAAATACAATTTATCTTCAAGCATGCAACACCATCACGTCTCAAGATCCAACCTAAGCTAATATCAAAGATGAAAATCAAAAGCCTGAGAAGCCAAAGACTAAATATATAACTAAAACAAACAAATATAAATCTCATAAATAATAAACAACGCCAACTCTAACCCAAAAAAATGAAACAACTGAAGCTGAAAGTTCAAACAAAGTTAAACATTTGTTATGCTACGTACCTACGTTTCTCTTTTCAAAAGATAGGTATTTACGGATTCATTATCCTCTTTCTTCTAGGATATATCACGCAATCATCATCTGCAATTTATTTCAAAGCTTATGGAAACCAGCAAGCCTGCAAGCATCACCAAAACATATTAGACCAAATCCGTTAACAACATGATGTACAACACAAGTCTTGGAAGTAATATTGTAGAAATAAAAATAATAGATGTAGTGAAACACAACATCTATACTTGTTACAATACAACTTATACTTGTTACAATAGATGTAGTGAAACACAACATCAAAGATTATAACCGCAATGTTTTTTTTAAGAACTGTCATAAAAGAAAGAAAAAAAGATGATGCTCAAGTTAGTACATTAGAAGGAAAAAAGATGATGCTCAAGTTCATAGAACCTTTACATGAAAAAGCACCCAAAAAATACAAAACGGAGCCCATATATTTACCAAAAAAAATCATACCTATAAAAAACAAACCCCAGGAAAAAATAGATACCTTTCACATGTCAAATGAACCCGCGCGTATACATCTGCCATAATCCAGTATCAAAAGTTTAGAATAACAACAAATGATCATTTAATATTATTTGTCGGTAGTTCTAATAATAGGATGATGAAATCTAAACAAACCTGAAATTAGATATTTGCAGAAGAAGATGAAAGCAATGAACAATGAACAAAATAGACCAACTAAGGCACTCCGTCTTGCTTCCTTGGACTGCTGTAGATGTCGACAGAGAAAAGAAAAAAAAAACAAGGATGGAGATGGAGGATGGAATGTGTTTGCCGTGACTTTTGATGGAGCAAGTGGGTAACAACTTTTCAAAAAGAAAAAAAAAATGGGGAATAAAGTGAAGGAATTGTGGGAATATTAGGTATGAGTGGAAAATTTAGTGGTATTATTAGGTGATAAATTACTGTAGTATTTAAAATCAAAATATCGTGTCTGCACATACCTATCTTTCTTCTCAATATCAAAACTACCCATTCATGTCGGGTATATATTTTCACTATATACACGACATGGACGTGTATGGCCACAAATGATTCTTGCAAATAAATTTGTAGCATCTCGGGTACAAAATCAGATGTATACACGACATGGCTTTTTTTTATTGTTCTTCACGCTTACCAATCTCATCTAGTGTGAAAACATACACGACATGGGTCAAACATTGGACAAAGTTTAGGGGCATGTCGGGTACCATTCAAGAAAATACACGACATGGGTCAATCATTGGACAAAGTTTAGGGGCATGTCGGGTACCATTCAATAAAATACACGAGATGGGAGGAATCTTTATTTTCAAAATTTAAAAACTTACAAAAAATACCCTTTAACTTTTTGATAATTACAACTTTTTTATATAACAAACTTTATTCGTCAAATATTTTGCAAATATCTAGCAAATTCGTTAATGAAAAAAATATCCTTACGAAGAGCTCTGAATTACGAACACAACGAGCCCAATATTGATATGCTTTTAGCAGCGTCGCGATTTTATAAAAATGTTGAAGTTTGATATATATTTTTAAAAAAAAACTTTTGAAAGTATTTAGAATCTTGCATTTTGAAAAATAAAAATACTTACAAAAACTACCTTTAACTTTTTGATATTTACAACTTTTTTATATAACAAACTTTATTCGTCAAATATTTAGCAAATGTCTAGCAAATTCGTTAATGAAAAATGGACTCGTTTTGTTCGTAATTCAGAGCTCTTCGCAACGATATTTTTTCCATTAACGAATTTGCTAGACATTTGCTAAATATTTGACAAATAAAGTTTGTTATATAAAAAAGTTGTAAATATCAAAAAGTTAAAGTTAGTTTTTGTAAGTATTTTTATTTTTCAAAATGCAACATTCTAAATACTTTCAAAAGTTTTTTTTTTTAAATATATATCAAACTTCAACATTTTTTATAAAATCGTACGTGCGTTAAAAGCATGTCAATATTGGGCTCGTTTTGTTCGTAATCGTGAGCTCTTCGTAACTTATTTTTTCATTAACTTAATTTGCTAGACATTTGCTAAATATTTGACCAATAAAGTTTGTTATATAAAAAAGTTGTAAATATCAAAAAGTTAAAGGTAGTTTTTGTAAGTATTTTTATTTTTCAAAATGCAAGATTCTAAATACTTTCAAAAGTTTTTTTTTTAAATATATATCAAACCTCAACATTTTTTATAAAATCGTACGTGCGTTAAAAGCATATCAATATTGGGCTCGTTTTGTTCGTAATTCAGAGCTCTTCGTAAGGATATTTTTTCCATTAACGAATTTGTTAGATATTTGCTAAATATTTGACGAATAAAGTTTGTTATATAAAAAGGTTGTAATTATCAAAAAGTTAAAGGGTATTTTTTGTAAATTTTTAAACTTTGAAAATAAAGATTCCTCCATGTCGGTTATATAATGTCGTGTATTTTCAAGCATATATACCCGACATTGCCTTGTCTTTTTCCCATGTCGTGTATTTGCATGCATCTATACACGACATGCCCTAAACGTTGTCCCCTGTCGTGTATAGAAATACACTAGATGACCTTGGTAAGTGTGAACAACAATAAAAAAAACCATGTAAAAACCATGTCGTGTATAGATGTCCTTTTGTACCCGAGATGCTACAAATTTATTTGCAAGAATCATTTGTGGCCATACACGTCTATGTCGTGTATATAGTGAAAATATATACCCGACATGGATGGGTAGTTTTGATATTGAAAAGAAAGATGGGTATGTACAGACACGGTATTTTGATTTTGGGTACTACAGTAATTTTCACTTTGATTTTTAAGTGATAGTGGTTTTAGAGAAGAGATTACAGTCTCGAAAGTGTAAAAAAAATGACATCATTAAAGTCAACAAATAGTGTCAAATTATTTGGAGCCGAGTTGTCCTGCATCATTAATTGCTAATTATAGCAATCTGGCAAAACTAGTCCCTAAAGTTTAAGAGGCGTTGCAAGGTAAGTCCTGTAAAATTAATTGCTAACTATAGCAACTTCGCAAAATTAGTCCCTAAAGTTTAAGTGTCGCTACAAAGTAAGTCCTTTGAAACCAATCCCGCTGCATCGCGCAAGTTTCCACACTCGTTATAACTATTTGCCAATGCCCAATTTGGTAGTCTAAATTGTCAGGAGTCTTCAAGATATTTTGGTTGTAAATTTGTATCTCATCGTAAAGGTATTATCAAATAATTACAAGGAAAGTGTAAATGTGTTTTTTTTGCTTTTGTTTTAAGAACTTGGGGCTTTTTTGTTTGTTTTTTTTTTTTTTTTTTTTTTGTTAACTTGTGCATAATGAATTAGGGTTCTCTTGAGATTTTGTAAAAAGAAACTTATGCAGAAAAGAGCACAAATCGTAATGAAAATTTGATTATTGCCTTATACCAGTTCATTAAACCTCCTAAATTGATACTTCGCAACTGTTGATTCTTTCAAATCACTTTTATTTCTTTTCTCCAAATAAGCAATGATACTCATAAACAAGATTGTATGGACCGTTTTTAAGAAAAACATAACTACACTTAATAGAGCTATATGAGTACCTGTGCATAGCAACATGATTCTATAACAACAAATAATTATTGTTGCAATATTATGGTTATTCATTTTAGTTAAGTATGAGCTAACACAATAATAAAATGAATTGCTAATATGGTATCTTATATACTAGACTATCTAGATAAGAGTTTTAGATATATAAATGTTGAGATTGAAGTTGTCAAAAGTTACAAGAAAATTTCATAGCGTTTATGTTCGTTGTTCATTTTTACTTTATTCACGTACTTAATCTTTTGTACTCCTATCCAAACTAAGGAATTGATCAATCTAATGAATAGTCTAATGGGACACGACTTCAAGTTTTATGATTATCACGGACTTCTATTCAAGCACAAATCATTAATGAGACACATTTTGGATAAGGTTATCATACCACGATTGAGAATTACTCAATCTAATAAACGTTTACCTTAAAAGATTGTGAGGAAACAATATCCCATTTCAAAGTCATTCGCCATGACAATAAACAAGAGCCAAGGGCAATCGCTTTCAAAAGTTGAAATGTATCTGTGTTTTCACACATGGACAGTTATATGTAGCTCTTTCACGTGTCAAAAGCAAAAAAAAGGTTTGAATAAGGTTTGAATTTTGTTGTTTCAGATGCGGATGGTAACCTGTAAAAAATTACTATAAATGTTAAAGAAGTTTTTTAAGGTCTATGATCAAACGGTTAATATGTATATACAGTATACATATTACATGTTTTGTGGAATTTTACTTAATTAAACTTATTATAAATCCCAAACTTCTTTTACTTACATTCTTTTTATACTTCTTAGGTGTTCACGGAATGGACCTTTTGTTGAAATGTTAGAATGGTCACTACATGCATTTGCTTCTCAAGACAGACATATTCGAGATCAAGAGGCAATGAACGTTTATTACACAGATATTTACAAGCATTGTATTTTATACTTTTACTCACTTATAACTTATTGTTCCGTTACAAGAAAATTTAATAGCGTTTACGTTCGTTGTCGTATCTTACTTTATTCACGTACTTACTTTTTTAATAAAAAAACCCCCCTAAAATCCCGTGGATTCCACGGGTCTATAAGCTAGTGTGTGTGTGTATATATATATATATGATACACGTTTTTTCTAATGTACAATGTATTTATATTATGAATCGTTAGAAAAAAATATATATGAAAGTTTTTTTTTTTTTTTTTTTTTTGTCTGTACAATGTATCTATAGAATAAAGCATTATAGCTTTATAAATTGAATCATTAGAAAAAAAAAATCGTAATTTTATTTTGCATCATTTGTCAATTCGTGAATCATGCATCATTTACTTGGGTTTATGAACCATAATTGAATTAGTGAAGCAACAAATAGATTCTTGATTTCCTTTTTTATTTTTTTATTTTTTTAATTATTATTTTTTTTTATTGAATTAGTGTTTTGTTTTGAACATTTGGATATGTGAACTAAGGGTGCGTTTGGTATGATCATGGGTTTAGAATAGAATTTGGGATTTGGTATAGAATGAAAGAAAAGGAGAGAGAAAGATGGTGTGGACAAAAGAAAAATGTTAATTATATATAAAATACTATTTTTTTATTGTTTTAAATTAATATTTATAATATAAAAGTATGTCAAATAATAAAAAATGCTCAAACTTATGCCGGAGATTTTTTGTAAGGACATGGCCCACAAGTATTCACCTGAGCCGTCACGACCAACCCAAATGGTCCTGGAAAACGCGATTGGATGGCGCGAGCACGGTGTCGGGCCTCACGTTTCCCCTTTTTATTTTGCGATATCGTGTTTTTTTTTCATGTATGTGAGAATTTTTGGTTTTTTGCCACTATGAGAGGAAGAAGATGAGCCACTGTGAGAGAAAGATGCAAGAAGATGAGCGGCTGAAGTCAGAAAGACTGGAAGAAAAGTAATATAAAACCCTACTTTTAATCAGTTAGTCTTCTTTTTTTAAAGCCCCCTATGGCCCATTTGGTTCGGCGGAATCCTAAGGATTCTGGTGGAATTGGAATCCAATTCCATTCCATAACGTGTTTGGTTGTTAAATTTAAAGAATTTAGAATCTGAATTTCATTCCTTACTGTGTTTGGTTGGCAAACGGAATAGAATGAAATTCCTTTAAAATCCCATATATATGGAATTCAACATTTCATAGCAATATAAGAGGGATTATTTACAATTCCATTAAATTCATATTATCTTTATCATTGTCGTTGTTATTATTATTATTATTATTATTATTATTATTATTATTATTTTTTTTTTTATTATAAACATCACTTTCATTAGAAACAAAACCAGTGGATTACAAGAAATTAGTGGGGAGCCTTGAAACAATCTGGGCTCCTTTAAGAAATAGCAAACTAATCCTCTCAAGATATGAGCAAGCGCGGCGTCCAATGTCTTGAGATATAGAGAACTTCCGGATCCGCTTAAGTAAGGTCACCGCGTCGACCCTCAAGTTCTCCTAAGGAGGAAAATGAGAAGGGGTGAACCCATATCCAATGTGCGTACATTTGGCTCCGTATTTGATGCGCTTACGTTTGGCGGCGTCAATCAGCGCACGACCGGCACAAAATCCATCATACCGGTTTGTGTGGGGAGACGACCCGTCAAATCAACACATACGTCCCGCCCTCCATCCCGGGAATAGAGCAAGATATCGCTGGCGTAAGACTTGCTCCTTTCTCCACCCAATCCGATGTCAACCTCTTTACGAGTGAGACCCCTCGAGAACAGATATCAATCAAAGTGTCACGCACTATGTTGTGCCGATGTTTAATACCAATAGTGCCAGCACACGATACAGCATGGTCCCCGTAAATATCCCTTGTGAAAACCTTGGAGCAAGCTGAACACGGCATCTGAACGGAAGAGGGAACGCCAAGCGATAACATAGTACACATCTGTAAGTTCCGGCATTCATAGTCCGGCCCAGTTCCAACTATCGGGACCACTCTGAGCCAGTCTGAAGTATGGTCTTCCATTTGCGATCTCCATAGGGCCATCTGTCTAGCGGATAAGCAGAAGGTGGATTCAGCCTCTTTGGTGACACGTCGCGAAATATAAATCGCCAATTTCTTCATGAGTTTGGGGCGACAATTTCACAAGAGCTACCCAAAAGGTCGGTCTCCATTTTCTCGTTAAAAACATGCAGGGCATCATCAAAGGAAGATCCAGTAGCACCAACACCAGACTGCCGGAGAAGTTCAGTCTGTAGGCTGGCCGATTGGAGTCTAGAAGCAAGAAACGCATAATTCAAAACATCGCCAGCAGCGTATACACCAAGCCCCCCAAATTCAAAGGGAAGAGTGGCCAGCCTCCATTGCCAATTTCCAAACCCGGGCCCAGAGGCAGTGACAATACGCTCCAAAGAGGAGCGAAGTGCTTCATCGAATGTAATCTGAGCACGTTCAAAGACACGGGGGGAACATGTGCGCATAGAGAAATACAGCTTGGAAATGCCAGCACATGCACGGAGAAGCAGCAACTCACATTGGGGATCATTAAGCTTAGCAACAGCGTCCATAAGTTCAATGGTTTTAGAAACACGTTTCAAAACGAGCTTACTACTAAACTCAAGGTCTACCCCAACCGGCCCACCCAACAATTTTACACCATGCAGGGGCCGGGCAATATTAGGAGGGAAAACACCTTCGAGTCTGCTTCTAGGATCTTCCCTTGGCCAAAAAACCTCAGTTTTATCGACGTTGAGGTGCAAACCATAACGAGGTCCATCTGTCATAATAACCTCAGTTTTATTATTATTATTATTATTATTATTATTATTATTATTATTATTATTATTATTATTATTATTATTATTATTATTTTATTTTTATTATTATTTTTATTATAAACGATCATTTAATTATTATTGTTATTATTATTATTATTTTATAAACAACCACGTTATTAAGATTTAAAAATTATTATTTATTTAAAATTTAATATAAATTATTATTTATTTAAAATTTTTTATTATTATTATATTTAAAAATTATTATTTAATTAAAATTAAAAATAATTTATTTATAGCTTACTTTTTTAATTTATATTTTAAAAAAAACTATTGTATTATATATAAAAAATATTTATTTAATATATTAGTTTATTTAATATTATTTAAAAAATTATAATTATAATTATAATTTGATAAGTAATTTATTTATTAAATAATATTTAGTTTATTAATCTTAAACTAAAATTAAATTTTAAATATTTTAATATAATTTTTATTTCTCATTTCATTCTTCCAACCAAACATGCGTTAGTATTTGCAAATTTCAATTCCGTCATATTTTAAATCCTAAGGATTTCAATTTCTAGCATTCCATTCCTTCACATTCCAATTTCTTAAACAGATTCCAATTCCGTCAAAAATATTCTGCGAACCAAACGAGAATGTATTGGTTTATTTAAATGTGTTTATGAAAAAAGAAAAAATAAATAAAGTGGGGTTCAAGGGTGCTTGACAACACCAAAAAATAGTGTTATAGGAGGCAGAGAGTTTTTTGTGTTAAAATAAATTATGGTGTGTTAGGAATTGAAAATTCCATAGTGAAGTGTCGGTCACCCCATCTATAGTCTAGCATATGTTAGCTCGTAGACATATCATTATTTACTGTTTTATTAGTTAGTTACTAGCCTAGTTTAGCGTAGTGTAACACCGTGGAGGAAGGACGGGTCTTTACCCACTGTATACCTGATCCACAGGCCGTCAGGAGGTCGTATTGTCTGTAACTATAAATACCCCTTCCATCCTTGGAAGGGGTGGTGCTTCTCAATCTAACCTTTCATAATTTGTAAAGCAAGTCTCTACCAAGAACACCCATCTCTTTGCTTTCTCTCTCGAAATGGCTAACATGTATTTCCATCATCCAAGACCACCCGAATCATCAAACACAATAATATTTACGATCCTAACAATTGGTACCAGAGCCATGGTTATATTTGTTTTGATGATTTTTGGTGATTTTTGAATCTTGTTTCAAACTATTTTTGCACCTTTTTGATGGTCGGAAATAAATTTTTTCGATGTATTCTTATGGTTAACAGTTTTTATACATAGTTTGTATCCATTTGGTCAAAAAATGTCACATGGTGTGGTTAAGTCAACAAAATCTGTCTTGCGTAAACTTTAAGCCAAGTCAGTTTTTTTTTTTGTTTCATTTTAATGACGTTATTTTTTGTACCAATCCGTATCTGTGAAATATTGGTGGTCAGTTTTCGTGGTCAAAATGGGCAAAATGAAGCTTTATAGCAGTCTTGTTTCTGGGTTTCTATGAAGATAGTCGTAAAAAGTGGTCGGAATATCGTTGGAGCAAAAAGGCATGTCTGCTGCTGGTGTTTTTCGTCCTAGCGAGTTGTCACTAAACTTGTCCAGATTCATTACTAATCTAGCGACTTGTCATCTGAGTTTTGACTGAGATGTGATATTTCATTTTGTGGTTAAAGTCATTAGCGACTTGTAATGAAAAGGTAAGCGATTTGGAAAGAAAAATACTGGAAGCGACTTGACATTGAGTTAATAGCGACTTGACACAAAATCATATAGCGACTTGACTCATTAAAACAATAGCGACTTGTGTTTTTTGACACACATAAAATCTAGCGACTTGTCTTTACAAGTCGTAGGGATTTGGTCTAACGACTTGAATGTAGCAGAAATGATGAAGAAGAATTGACTGCTAAGACAAGACCATTAAAACCAAATACCATATACCAACATCACTCGACCTCAGTATATCTACATCATCAGTCCTTGTTTAAATTGAAAAGAAAACGTGTTGCCAAGAAAAAATATTAACAGTTCCAAATTCAACATAACCTACATCCAATCAAAACTACCCTAACTCATCTCCATCTCATACCCAAAACTCAATTCTAAAACCGAAAAGATAAATTAATCTCAGATCCGGTTCACTTCTTCCAATCTTTCAAAGATTTTTTTGAAGTTGAAAAACGATCATCATCGATCCCTGTGAAGCCATGCTTTAATTTATATCCGAAACACTTAAGAAAGTTTTTCTAACAAGATTGTTAGAAAACTAGTCTTGTTTCGTTACTCAAATCAGTAAATCTAAACGAATATCATTCAACATAATTAAACCTACCCGAGACCATTCTTAAATGATCAAGAAGCCGTCACACATGTGGTCTTCGAAACTGGAACAAGTATGGATTAATATGCTTTGTTGTTTGATCGGTTTGGTATGAAAAAGAAGATGCCTTTGATTCGTTTTAATGACGAAAAAGGATTTGACGTGATAAGATTTGAGTGTTTGATGCTGCGAGTTGAGATGATTCGGTGAGAGGATAAGTGAGATGGGGGCGCTTATTTTCTGAGTTTGTGTTTTAGGGTTATATGATGACCTAAATATTATGGAATCACTTATATATGATCGGTGTTATCATTTAACAAGGAATGGGTGTTATACATCACTTGGGCTTTTTGGATTGAACTATGGACGTGGGATGTATGTTTATTTCAAAATGGACTGGGCTTCACACTTTAATACATGGACGGATTGATGGATTACAAAAATTGTTTTCAAATTTTTGTGTTACAAAAAATTTTAGATACAATTTTTTTAATACTTGGTTTAAAAGAGTGGTATTTTTGGTATGGTAAAATTTTTCACGAAAAGATACACATTCACGGCTTGAGCGAAAAAGTGACAAATGACTACGGGATTTTGTACGGTATTACTTACAAGATGTTAGTTGTATCGAGTTTTCTCCATATGTGGTCATTACTATTAGCCGTTGAATCAATGGAGGTTCAATTTCAGCAATTCCCATGAGATATTCGACACCACAGAATGTTTACGATTCTTCACAGTCTAAGCAAAATCTTTCAAGAATCTTCAGCGTCAGTCATGACTTTTCAAGATGTTTGCTTATGACAAGAACTTCTCGTGCAGATGGTCGTACACGCTATGATGCTTCCGAAAGTTTGAAACCATCATGGGGGAGAAACGTGTACTTTGATGTGTTATGGTTAACCTCCAAGGAAAAGGAGTGTATACTACTTGACTTAGTATGGTTTGTGAAGTTATCTACATTTGGGTAAAGAATTGTTGATGGTGGAGAAGTATCGTTGAAGAACCACAGCATGTTCCCCTAAAAACAAATATTCACCGAAACCAAAGTTGTCATAGCACATTCAAGCTGACATTGTTTACGGTTTTGTCTTGATTTTGTAAAATCCCGCGAAAGAATCTATTTCTCGGTTTAAATCATAGACTTGTAAAATCCCTTGACAATGGAAACATCCTGGTAATAGTAAAGTGCACTTCGGATCTATCTTACGGTTTATTCTTGGTTTTTGTAAAATCCCGCGAAAAAACTATTTCTCGGTTTAAACTATAGAATTGTAAAATCCCGTGTTGATGGCATCATCCTGGAGAAAGGGAAAGTGTAATTCTGGATTTTTTCTGATGCTGGTGCTACGGTTTCTACATCAAAGAAGGGATAAAAGGGTGTACTTCATGAATTGGGTGTGTGTTTGGATTGTCCTCATGGCAGTTTGGCTATTACAAGGTTTTACGGGGTTATGTGCTTTTAACCATGGTCTGGATGGAAACCATTATCAAAGTTCATTCAAATGTCAAAGGAGGCTAGATTTGAGCTTTTAACCAAGAAGATGTGACAACGAAGTTAATTCACTATTATTTATTTGAGGTTGAAGTGAAATATCACGGGCGAGTGTACTTAGTATCTGAAGGTATTGGGGATGGTTGGATGAAGATTCTTCATGATCCTTGTTCGATCTTCTTATCAAAAATGAAGACTTTGAAATCTAGTTATTGTTGGGTGACTTTTTCCTTTTCTTTTACCACTTGGGGGAATTGGGCTCTTATCACATCAAAATAACTATCACTTTAAGGAGTTACGTTGTAGTGCTCAGTGTCACATTCAATTGTGGATTTTCAAGAGGTGATTTACGTCTATTACTTGATGGATGGTTGGATGAAGAGAATAGAGTACTTAGAGATTCAATGGAGGATGAAGTCTCGACACCGCTCTTTGTTAAACATGTGCAAGCTTAAGTCACGAGTTCGGGTTAGTTTACTTCGGGGTCAAATTCATCATATTGGGTTTTCTCCATCAGCTGTCACGACAAAGAGCCTACTGAATAATAATGGGGTTGATTACATGTTTTCCAAGAGATGATGAAAAGAGAGAGATTATGACGTATGAACACAACAGTTCATGCCTCGTACTCTAAAGAAAAGAAAAGTGTACGTTTCAGTGCGCTTTATCTTCAAAAGAAGAGAAATCTTCTTATGACGTTTGAACACAACAGTTCAAGCCTCGTTCTCTAAAGAAAAGAAAAGTGTACTAGTCAGTGCGCTTTATCTTCTGAAGAAGAGAAATCTTCTCAATTATGACCATTCTCATCAACATGCTTCATGCTTTTTCCATGCGCTTCAGTCATCAAGTGAACCGGACTACCGTTGATTGTTTTCTTATTCCACTTGCTCAACTATAATGATGATGGCAACATCATGTGCTAATTTTGCGGGGGAGAAGTATGAATAGAATACATTTGGATGATTTTCACTTATTTAATCAAGAATGGCAACTCCGTATGCAATTCTTGAGGGGGAGAAGAAGTGTGAATTTACTGCATGATTGATTGATTTCAGAGAATAAATGGTCAAACGGCTCCAAACTCATGTAAGAACCGAGCTTCTTCTTATCGGGTCATCTTCACATGGAGTTTCTTCTAAGAGCTATTGGTTGACATCTTCACACGGGCTAATGAGATTAATGACAAAGTGCTTCTAGTTGCTGGGCTGAATTCTTTGATAAACATCTTTCTGTTCTTGTTTGATTGGGAGGGATCTTAGTTAAGGAGATTTGCTATATGTATGTTAACGGGAATGTATTTGGTGAGTTGAAGATATTGACTTTCTATTCCCCAACTAGAAAATCTTGAAGAAGGTCGAGTCTACAATCTGTTCTACACTTTCTGTTGCATGCTAGAAGACTAAAGACGAGTTGCATTTAACAATCTAAAGACTTCTTCTTAATGCGGGCGTTATCAAAGCATTGTCGGTTTAGGGAGAGCACTAATTGGGGGAGAGTGAAAAGTCAGATTTAATCCCCAATTAGACTTGCTCATATTCTTCAGCAAGTTGATTGTCACAAAGATTAAAAGTGGTCTTCTCAAAAGATTTCAAGTATTTGGGGCGATAAGATGTTCTGATTACGAGTGTCAAAACCAGCAAGGGGAAGGAGACAAGCATCTAAACGCGAGTAAACTTGATGAACTTAATACTTCTAAGTGATTGAAGATATCCCGGGAAGACGAAGGTCATTACGGCAGAGAAACTCAATGTTTATCTCATGGCGTTTAGTGTTCTTATTCCAACTATGTGAGGGAAGAGATGGAAGAGTTAGTTTCAGGTGATAAAAGAGGTACACAAGTGTGTGATGATTTCGATGCTATCGCAATCATCAGGGGAGAGAGATTATGTACATTGGGGACGCTCAGCTGTTTAACTTGAGTGCTTAATCAGTGATTCAGAGATATAATCACTTATTCCGGAGTTGAAATCCGCAGAGATAGTCCTCCGCGGAGATAATCAATGATTCGGCCTACTTCTTCAATGTTATCGGTTATTCTCTCTTTGGGCATTCGGGTACTTCGGGTTCTTGAGCTTCATACACTTTCTTCAGGGGGAGAGAAAAGTATACATCGTGGTTATTCTTTGGCTATCGTACTTAATCTGCTACTTCGATGGTATAAGTTTCTCTGTCTTTGGATATATGTATATTCAGGTTCGTGAGCTCTAGTCTAAGAGACTGACTGCATCAATTCAACTACGTGGGGGAAGTGGTCTCTTGACACCTTTTGGAATGGACTGCTTCTGACTTCAGTGGAATGAAAATTGAGAAGAGATATTCATATGTGGGATGATACGTTGCTATTCTTCTGTTGATGATATAACCCCGAACGAAGAATCTCGATTATCGTTCTTAAAAGGAGGAGCGGGATTTATGATAATGGTGTGCTTCTCTGTGCACCTGGCTAAGGCAAGCTTGAAATAAAGCTTCGAATCTTCTCATCTAAAGGATTTTTCGGTTTGGGGGGGGGGAAGCTTCCAAAGTCTCACTTTCAGACGGTTCAATTTCTCTCAATTCAGGAGCCTCGAAAGCTTTGGTGGTGAATGTTTAAAAGATGATGACTTCTATCTTCTACAACGGGGCTGCTCGATATCCTTATCTTGGTACTCGTATCATCATCTTCTTATACTATATCATCTACTCTATCTGTGTAAATATTTATCAAAAAGCAAAATACAAAAATATAAAACCAACTAAAACAGAATAGAAAAATATAAAACCTTCAAAAACCCTTAAAAATCAGAAAATTTAAAAAATACCAAAGATATGTTTTCTAAAGACATGTCTTCTGATATTGATAACATCTACGGTCTTAGAAATGTCATTCAATAATGGCACGGGACCATAGATGAAGTTCGAGCAGGAGGTGTAAATATTTCTTTCTCAAAACATGTCACAAAATATGGCTTACAGTTATTTCAGACTGTAACCCGCGCTTCAAAAAATGGCTTGCAGTTACTTCAGACTGTAACCCGTGCTTAAACTAATGGTTTGCTATTATTTCAGATAGCAACCCGTTCTTCAAGAAAGGAAAGTGCTGCGCTAAACCAAAATTTTTCAAAAAATTCGTGCACTTATCCTAAAAACAAAATGAGGAAAGTATGTCGAAGGACTGCTGTTCCTACTCAAATATTTTTCCATCTAAAATTCTTCAGAAAAATATTTGTTTTAACTTAATGGTGGTAAATGAGTTGCTTGAAAATCAATCGGTATCGGAGTTTTCATAAATTTGCAAACTCAATCAATGACTTCCGCACTTTTAATCTTTTCATAAAATGAGTCATTGATTGAGGGGGAGAATGTTTTTCAAATTTATATCATCTATCGGACTTATCTAATTATCCTAAATGCTTTACTGAAAATTGATGTTAACCTACGTTGAAGGACTAGGTGCCTAGGATATGATTGTTAGGATTAGATGATTAGAGTTTGATAAACACATTATTCTCATACCTTTTATGATACGATTGATATGTTGGATTGACTTTTATTAGTCGATTGCTGTTTGGGTGTTGTCGACCACCATATATCTGTACGTGTGTTCACTAACGTATGCAGGTATATTGGCTATAAGAATGTTCCCGATCCGGATCCCACAATAGAAGATGATTGGATGCCGAAAGGAAAGGGTAACTATATCTTGGGTTGACAAATGAAGAAACAGAGCTTAATTTAACTTCTATGGAGAGTTGGCATGAAATGCAACGTAAGAGGTCTCACTGCATCAGCAGATGGTTTTCTTCATCATCAAATGATGAAACGGAGCTTAATTTGACCTCAGTTGGCATGAAAAAATGCAACGTAAGAAGTCTCACTGCTTCTGCAGATGGTTTTCTTCCAAACCTCCAGCAACAACAACAAAAGCAGCTCAACCACCTAACGTATCTTTGTGCAGGACAAGTAATGGATGATAACATTTTTTTAAACAATTTTAAATAATATTGTTTTGAAAAATGGAAAAATATTGGTTTTGAAAATAAATTGGACTTAATTTTGAAAATAACCGGACTTCATGTTATCAAAACTTAAGTCACTCAATCATCGACTACGGTTATCGATTGAGGGGGGGGAGTGATTTTAAATAAATTATTTTCAAACGATATTTCATCTATAAAGTCCGGCTTGTACAAATTAAAGTGGTGATCTAAAAGATTTAATGTTATGTCATGGTATGATTTTCTTTAAAACTCAAAGATCTTTCAAAATGAATTTTTTTCTATTCTTGTTTGATAGTGAAATTGGTTTATTTTACTTAAAGATCTCTTAAAAACTATCATACCTGACACTAACAATCTATAATGTCTTAAATTGATCCTTATCCATCATTTTTCAAAATCAAATCTTGCCACGTCTTTCCCCAAAATTTTCTAAATGATTTAAATCAATTGGGATCACAAATCTCAATTGGTTTGAAATTTTTGATCGGGGGAAAGATCGTGATTTAAATATCAAATATGTTTTAATAGAATTGGTTTTAGTCCTTCAAAGGCACTCCTGCCTCCATGTGCCAAACGATTTTAATATACATAATGCACATGTTGAGGGGGAGCATTTATCCAAAAACTAGATGAGTTTTTAAATTAGGCATATTTTCTCTCATGTTTTCTAAACCTTATTAAATCACTTGGGATCCAAAATCTCAAAAGGTTTGATATTTTTGATCGGGGGAGAATTTGTGATTTAATATGAAATCTGATAAATAATGATCATTTTGATTCAGATGTGCATGCTGCTCTCCCATATGTGCTAAACACTTTCGAATCTCGAAGCATATATTGAGGGGGAGCATTTCAAAAAGAAAATAAACTTTCAAGATACAATGATTTCTATGTTTCAACATAAAGTACCCTGATTGATTTTCTAATGGTTTTTGTAATCGTGGTTGTGCTTCAAAAGAACTCTTTCCTCTATGTGATAAAAATGATTTCAAAAATCCTATGCACATATTGAGGGGGAGAATTTACCAAAGAAAATCAAATGGCTTTTTCCATGGAAACTGTGATCAAGAAAAGATTTCAAAGTCCTCTTGCCTCCATGTGCGAAACAATTTCAAAATCATATGCACATGTTGAAGGGGAGCATTTCTAAATGATCAAAACAATTAAGGTACAAAATGCTTTGATTTTATATCACAAGTACCTTGATTGATTTTTCCAAATGATTTTTCTATTGGTTTCAAGGAAGAATGAACTGTACCAAAAGACCGACCATTTTACTTTATGCATGGTGTTACAAGGATGGTTAGGTTAGGTATTCGTTCCCACGATCCCGCCAGAGCCGGAGGGATCTACCCAGGGACAATCCACTAGATAGTGTAGAGTCCTTAGGTATGATGAAAAAAAAGGAGCAAAATGAGAATATGGGAAGAGTGCCGACTGAGATAGAGCTAGAACTGTAATAAACCCAACAAGGTTCTAGTAATGAAGTTTCGGTAAGCACTGAAGGGTTGAAGAATGAAAAAGAAATGAATGAGAAAAGGGTGAAAAGAAATAGCCCTCCAATAATTCAACCTTAGTGCAGAAACCGGGTTCAATACATATGCTACTGGTGGTTACTAAGGTAACACTGGTATTGAAGACAAGACGTCATGGACCCAGTGACGCACTGCACCTAACTTCCCAAACTACTCAAGTTCCTCTTAAAGGGCTTGTTTCATTCTCACGGAGAATCGACATAATCTATCGACTTTCTCTTAGAGATTGTTGATATTGAAGAAGGAGACCCTCTCCCTAGTCTCCGACATAGGAACCAAATGTGCACAACTGAGTCTAGAGCCAAGAGATCATCCACAATATCTCATTAGGACACAAAATTAATGAAGACTTGCTGTTTCACACAATGTGAAAAGTAAGAATATTTTAAGAGTCCTACGCATTATCCTTGTGGTATTGCCAGAACATCTGAGTGATACATAAAAATATTGACGATGAAGATGGAAATCCTTCTAGAGCCAACATCAAACAAGCTCTTGGTGGGTGACATGTGAAATCTTGCAAAAGATCAAGCTTGTGACAACTGGATAGAAACGATGGGGCGATTCAATCTTGAATCAACCTTGGTCCAGGAAATGAACTGACGAATACTTTTGAAAAAACTGTTCGATGTGCAAATCTTCTTTTCTCTAGCACATAGAATGTGTATTCATTTTCAAACACAAAAAGTATCTCTGATTGAAAAAATACTTTTGGAAAAACCGTTCTATGTGCGAATCTCTTCTTTTATCTAGCACATCGAATGTGTACTCTTTTCAAATACAAAAAGTATTTTTGATTGAAAATTGATATTTTTCATAAAACCTTCGTCATATTGCCAAACTCTTTCTTCAATCAATACGCGATTGTTTTCAAATCAATTTTTCATCAATCAGTGAATCTCAATTCGCTGGTTCACTCACTCCGTGTTGTCTTCTTTGAGACGTTCCGGTTTGAGAACAGCTAGAACAGCTGCGAAACCCTGTCAAGGAGGTTCTTCGGAATCATACCGATCACAGGTGATTACTTATCTTGATCAACGGGGAACCGTGGGCCGTGTACCTCAATTCAACGAAAGTGATCAAAGACACTTTCGTATGTTTTATTGCTAACTGTTGTTTGCAGGTACATTTGGACGGTTGCAGCTAATCAGAATTGAGAAGTCAATCCAAAGCCGCATGCTCACATCATCCACACTTAATTAAAGAAATCATGACTTGTGCATATCTACATAACCTGGTTCTGATATTTAATACTATGCTTCTGCTACGCTGCTGCAAATATCATGAACCAGTAAAGCTTCCGCTACTCTGATGAAAAGATGTCATAATTCAAAAGTGTGAGTATGTCGGTTCGAAAGTCACAACTTCACATGATGGCAACACAATAAAGGTATTTACTGTGGCTAATGATCTTAATTAAAGCTCGAAGATCATCATGATGTGGATCAGTTCAAAGACCTCCACTGAAAGTACAAAATAATCGGACAATGAAAAGTCACTACAAAAGCACAAAGAATGTGGACATTGAAGAATTGAAGTCTACGAGCTCAGAACAGAAGACAAATTAGAATGCTAGGATTCGAAATGTAAAACATGGGGTGACCTCCCTTAGGGGGAGATTGTTAGGAATTGGAAATTCCATAGTGAAGTGTCGGTCACCCCATCTATAGTCTAGCATATGTTAGCTCGTAGACATATAGTTATTTACTGTTTTATTAGTTAGTTATTAGCCTAGTTTAGCGTTGTGTATCACCGTGGAGGAAGGACGGGTCTTTACCCACTGTATACCGATCCACAGCCGTCAGAGGTCAGATTGTGCAGAACTATAAATACCCCTTCCATCCTTGGAAGGGGTGGTGCTTCTCAATCTAACCTTTCATAATTTGTAAAGCAAGTCTCTACCAAGAACACTCATCTCTTTACTTTCTCTCTCTAAATGGCTAACATGTATTTCCATCATCCAAGACCACCCGAATTATCAAACACAATAATATTTACGATCCTAACATGGTGTTATGGGAAAATATGCTGACGTGGCAACACTTTTCTTCACGGCACAAACGGGATGACACGAGAATACCTAGTGCTCTAAGGAGGCGTTTGGTTCATAGAATATTTTTGAAGGAATTGTAATCTTTGAAAGGAATTGTAATTTGATGTAATTGTAATTTAAAGAATTGAAATGTGTTGTAATTGAAATTTATGAAATCTGTCATTGTTTTTGGTTGACTCGCAATATAATGTAATTCAATTTTTTTATAAAAGTTAAAAAGTTAATATAATAACAATAATAATATCAATAATAATAATAATAATAGTAATCAAATAATAATAATAATAATAATAATAATAATAATAATAATAAATAACAATAATAATAATAATAAAATATTAATAACAATAATATTAAAAATAAATAATAATAATATTAATAATATAATAATATAATAATAATAATAATAAAATAAAAATATAATATTAATCATAAAAATAATATAATTATAATAATTATTATAATAATAAAATAATAATAAATAATAATGATAATAATTAATAAAAATATAATAAATAGTAATAGCAATAAAAAAATGATAATTAATAATTAATAAAAATATTATTAAAAATAATTAATAAAATAATAATAACAATACATTATTATTATTATTATTATTTATTATTTTTATTATTATTATATTAATTATTATTGTTATTATTTTTATTAAACAATAAATGATGATAATAACAATAATAATAATAATAATGATAATAATAATAATAATAATAATAATAATAATAATATGATCATTATTATTACTTATTATTTATTATTATTATTATTATTATTATTATTAAATAATAATAATAATAACAATATTAATAATAATAATAATGTATTATTATTATTGTTTATTATTATTTTATTATTTATTTATAATATTATTATTATTAATTATTAGTTATCATTTATTATTATTATTATTATTATTACTATTTATTATATTATTATTATTATTATTATTATTATTATTTATTATTATTATTATTATTATTTTATTATTATATTATTATTTTTTTAATTATTATCATTAATATTATATTGTTTTATTTTATTATTATTTATTATTATTATTTATTATTATGTTTATTATTATTATTATTATTTTATTTTATTATTATTTTTATTTTTATTATTATTATTATTTTTTAATTATTTTAATACTATTAATTATTATTGTTATTATTATTATTATTATTATTATTATTATTATTATTATTATTATTATTATTATTATTATTTATTAGTTTTATTATTATTATTAAAGTAAATAAATTCGTTGTTTACGACTAATTCAAAACTTTCCATCCAACTTTCTAAGTAATCTAGATTCCTCACTTGATGTAATTGTAATGGAATTAATTACAATTACAATGCAACCAAACAAAGTCAGCTCAATGTAATGTAATCTGAATTACAATTCCTTTCACCTTGCCAACCAAACATGATTGGAATGTAATTCAGATTACAATTACAACAAATTACAATGAATTACAGCGAACCAAACGCCGGGTATCAACTCATTTTTTTATTCTAGACTAAAATACACCGTTGGTCCCTAAACTTGTACCAAAGCATCATGATGGGATAAAACTCGGCCTTTTAATCGCCACAGCTCCAAAACATGACCTTTAAATGCCAAATTAGTCATTTGACAAAGTCAAAGTCTGATTTTTGTTTTGTAGTCGAGGGTATTTTAGTCCATACACATTTATACTTTTATAACACATTTATATTTTACCCCTTCATCTTTCATCCTCGTCATCATCTCCCCAACATCATCATCATCCCCAACATCATCATCTCCCCAACATTCATCATGGTCATCATCTCCCCTGCTGGTTCATTGTTGCAATACACATTTAATTACCTGACAGAGTGGAGGTGGGGCAACAGTAGTTTATTAATTACTTGAAACAGTTGTGATATTAGCAGTTTATTTCAGAGTTTGTATCTTGAAGTATTGCATAATATGTTATATCTCATAAATATTTTGAATGAAGATGAGCTGACATGCATTTTGGTATAACTGATAACATGCTGCACACCTACTTGAATGATGATGTTTATATAATTTGGTTTCATGTAGTTACTCATTTGACCCATGCCCATTATGCTCTTCCAAATGGTGTAAATTGTTCTCATTCATTATGCATATTACGGGTAGGCCTATGATTTTGTTGGTGCCTTTTGTATGTCAGTAATGCAATCATCACAATCTATGTATGGAAAATTGGCAAACTTTGTATAGCTCCAGTTTAATAGTGTGAGGGGCGTGTTAGTTTTCTCTTGTGTAAAAATATTAGTATCGGTCTTATTGATGTTTATGTACTAAGTATTGCTACTTATATTTGCAGGTTAATGCTGTTGAAAGAACTCCATCAATGAGTGAACTGAATGAAATACTTCTTGGACAGGTACATGTTAAATTGACTCCCATTATCATATTGGTTAGTGATTTCCCGTGCCAGAGCTTAATAAAAGCCTGGGACTACTTGTGTTCCACCCAAAGAATGCACTCTCTCTATAGATGATAAACTCGTATTTAATTATTCTTTACGTGTTAACTTCAAATTTGATAGTAACCTTTATCTAAAGTCATGAAAATCTTAACCGTGCAATATTTTTCCTTTTCAAATGTCTTCTGTTAACATGCTGGTAGTTTTGCAGGAACACCTTAAGCAAAGTGACCTGTCCTTCGTATTCAGGTTACAGGTAATCCACAGTCCCTTACCGTTTATATTTTTGTTAGTTTGGGATACTGTTTTTCAGCACATCTTGTTTTTTTGGCAATTTTCTACTCGGTCTGATCTGAAAGTTGACTGGAGCATCATTTATGCAAACTCACTATACAAATACTAGACCTTTCATTAGTTGTTAATCAAAAAAACAGTTCCACATTGTTTACCATTTTCAAATTAGAAGTTTCAGTCCCTTTCCTTTTCTGTCTCTTATGCAGTCATAGTTTCTTGGTAACTGTATTTGTCTTAGTTAGTTTTTGTGTAACTGTATGCATATTTCCAATCATTCTCAGGCCATCTTCTCCTTGAAAGTAGTCTCCGCACATTATATCCTCTTTGCCCATTTCATCCTGGGTAGATTAAAATAAATTAACTACATTAAGACAAACAAAAACCAATGTGTCTTTGTATTTCTTGAAAATAGGTTTAGCACTTGTATACTACATTTAACGTTTTACAGCATTGTAATGTAATTGTGATTCATTTATGGTGCAACGACATATATCATTTCAGTATTGGTGTTATTCGCTAAATATCAACGACATGTACTTTTCGGTATTTTTGTTTCCAAATGCCTGCCTATATATTATTCAATAACTATTACTCGTATGTTAACACAATTGAATACTAATAGTAATAGATACGACTTCAAAGTTAGAATGAAGGATCAAGTAATGAAACTAATTATTCATGATTAGCATAGCACTATTAAATACCAATATAATTACAAACTACCTTGGGAGGGTCAACTAGTCGAGTGAGCATCACAACTGCCGGACAATGATATTGGAGTACCATTTTCCGAAATCTTCATAAGTTGTAGGAAGGGGCCCTTGAGTGTCAATGAACCGAGAAACAGTACCAGGTGGATTAGCCTACAATCATAGATTCAACCATTTATAAAACTTAAATTTGTTTCCGAATTCTGAATCACTAGGACACAATATCTATATTAAATCGTGTACAAAGTTTACAAATAAACATTTTTGCAACTCATTTTGAAATTCAAGTGACTCACTTTAAGACACGATATCTCATTCATATTAACTTCATTTTAGACACTCTTTAGTGCGTCACGAAGCCCTCATCAAAGAGAACGCAAATCCCACCTAACCAACAAAAATATTTATAGCATACACATATGTTAAATCATGTTCAAAGTTTACAAATAATTATTTTCTTAGGCTGCCCCCAATAAGGGCACTCAATCCCTCCCATTTTCTCTGCCACGTCAGCTTTCTCTTTCCAGCGACCTTCAGGCGATTGGGTACCCCAGTAAGGGCGACCATAATTAAATTTTTTTTTAAACATTTTTAACATAAACTAAAATTTCATTAATAATTAAAATGTTACAATACTAAATAAAAACAATAATATATTAAATATAAAAACGAAACGAAATCATAAATCCTAATCTGAATGCTCCCCGCATGCAGAATCGTACGAGGGAGTCCGATAACCGTTATGCATGCAAAGGATATATTCGAAAAAGTGAACTTTGAGTGTCGATCGTCTACACGACCATTTTGGTTTCAAAACTTCACTCGATCGATTAGTCACAGACTCACAGGAGGACGATCGACACTCACTCGATCAAGTAAGTCGATCGCCTCCTATTACTGCGTCCAACCTTAACAAATATTGTACAACAAAAACCTACAAATATCAAATAGTCAAATCCAACATGGTTTTCTAGGTCATTACAAATCTATACTACTTTATAATGCATTTAGGCCTTTTAAAATTAGAAGGCTTAAAAATTCAGACTTTTTTAACTTGCTTATTATGGAAAGATATTTCTACACATAAAAACACATGCTCCCTCTCTCTTCTCTCTACCCTCGCCAGCCACCCTCGCAGGCCACACTCTTCTCCGGCAACCACCGCCGTCGTCCGGCCACCAACAATAACAATAACAAGGCACGGTAACCTCGTTTACCGTGTCAACCATCAACTGACAACAACAAATCCACCAACACAACAATATGACGCGGATCAAAACAAACCCAAGACAAACCATGAAAACGTTCCACAAGTGAACCAAGATAACACCACAAAAGTGGTGTTTTAGCCGTAAAAACATTACCAAGACCCATGGTATACGCGTGTAAGAATACGGCAAACCACGAATCAAAAGTCAACTCGTAGCCAAAAAGTTAAAAACTCCGATCTAGCACGCGTGAATGAGTTTCACGGCGCGTCTACGCATCGTTAGAATCACAATACACCGATCTATTAAAGTATAGGAGGTGTAGTATAGCGGCGGCGTGCGGAATAGTCGCGGAGGAGGTGACCGGAAAATAATTCCGGTGACGGATATTAAGAAGAGAGAATTTGTATGTGTAAAAGTGTGAGAATGAGTGAGGTGGAGAGTTTTTATACCCCAAGAGGGACCAAGGCTGTCAATTCTCCAAGTTAAGGGTGCGTTTGGTATTAAAATGGAGGGCCTAAGTTGCGTCAATTGCCCAATCTTTCACGATAACGCTTCTCGAGCTCGTTTCAACCCTCAAACATTGTCGAAAAATCACGAAAGTTACGCCATTGATCTTAGAATCATTTTTCCAATCAAAATGACTATAAATGCGATTATCTTTGATAAGAAGCAGAGTTGAAAAGAGAGAAACTTACTTGATTTAGACGTAAAAATGAAAAACATTTGTTCGCTACAAAATACCATCGTAAGAGATCACCACGCGCATTGCACATTAGGTCTTCTAAGATTTTAATAATACGTGTAACACACCCAAAACTATTCACATGTTATGAGGTGTCCGGCCCTTTTTATTTTATTTTTTTCTATAATGTCAAACTGGGCGACGTAGGCAATTAATAGCCTAACAAGTGTAACGATCGTGAATGCGTGCTCATTTGGTAAACATTAAAAAGGTAGTCCTCATACCATTCAAGGAATTTTTTTTTTTTTTTTTTTTTTTTTATCAAACTTATGTTCATATTGATCTTTTAAGAAGGTGTTCTTAGCTAATACAATTAGACAACTATAATAAGTGAACCTACTTTTGTAGTTTTGTGTACTCATCTGAAGGTTCTTTCTTAACGAGACATTCCCAGTTGGGGTTTTTATTTGATATTTTAACATACTGCTTTAACCAAGGTTTACTTCAATATGACTATTTTTTGTAGATATCTCAAGTATCAAGATCAAAATATTTTTTATTACTATTATTAAATCTGTCTTAAACACAGTGGGAGACTATCTCACATTGTCCGTGCAATGCTTCTTATAAGCTTTTGGAGAAGAACATGTTACAAAATGGTAATGAAAAGGTTGGAAAGAATTTAAGCAAATGTTGACAAGATTCAACTTTGGAGATGTTTTTCTGCCTCATATTTTCCTTGATCAGCCCGTGTACTGCTACCTGATAATGTATGATCTTGCGGAAAGGATCGTATTTGTCGACCATACCATAATTGAAAAACTACTCGCATTGTCATTCTTCTAACCTTTTAGTTCACCCACATTGTTTTTATTACTAGATCTTTTGGTTTCTATTTTACCATTTTTTTTTTTTTTTTGAACATCTATTTTACCATTAGATAGTTTAGAACGTAAAGTAGCCCTCTTAATTACTTTGATTTGACTGAAGAGTTTGTCCAATTTTAGGTGAGGAAGACAAAAAATTTAACTGATTAGCATTTTCATTATTATAATTTGGAGTATTTTTTTTATTTTTCTTGTTGATATCATGCTTACTTACAGATTCGAACTTTGCGCAGTTACAATTTGAGGTAACATAAATATTTGTTTATTGTATTGGACCCTGGTCTTTCAAGGATTTTAGTTTCCTTAGATGTTTAGACCTAAAAGTGAATTGAAAGTCCTTATTTCTTTTATCAAAAGGTGTTGAAGACATACGGATGAGCAAAAAAAGTTTAATCTCAGAACACTTGGCCTATCAGTATGATTTTTTTTTTCTTTTTTTTCCTTCTAGATTTCTGGTAAAAATGAATTTTAACTGTACTAAGATGCACCACCAAAGCACCATAAATTTGTAACTAACTTTTGATTCTATCCAAAATTTTTGCTTACAATAAAGCAGACAATTCCTCAAAGAAAACAAAACTATTTACGTTTTTCACAATTGTAGTTGCGTTTTTTATTTATCATTTACCTTGACCATGATTATACGTGAAGTTGCATTTTTTATATAGCGCGTGTAATGATTTTTAACTAGCTAGTTCATGTACAAAGTGCAAAATAAAACACTACTTATGAAAGAAAAGAAAAATAAAAAAACAAAACAAAACAGAAAGTTTGAAATCTTTATTGTTATCCACCTAACTGAAAAACAAACAAGTTACAACATTGTTTCAAGATCCACAAATCTAAACTAAAACATATAAATATATCATAATCAAATCACCAGTCATCTTCTTCAGAAGGCAGGTCAATCTCATCTGCTTCATCGTCTTCATCATCCTCATCATCAAAACCTCCAAGGTCCTCTTCATCGTCTCTTATGGTTGAACTGCAACAAAAGTAGAATAGTTATGGCATCATATCGACTCAACCATCTAGTACAAAGCCAATTCTGACTTTAACAATTCAAACAAATAACATTACTCTTGACCTAGTGGTATGTGAGTCGCTCATCAATCTAAGGGTTGTGGGTTCAAGTCTTATTGGATACATGTGAGATAGGTGAGGTTGTAATAAATTTGCCGTTCTAAAAAAGGAAAAAAATAATAATACGTAATAAATATTGGTATGTACTAACCCGGTATTATAATCTTGCTCCATCTGGTTTTGTAGTTTTTCAGCCTGCAATGATAACCCATAGACGTTAAACAAGAATTTGATGTCATTTTGAAAAACCTAGCTATAAACAATTAATAAATTAATTGTTTTGACATCTGAGATTAAAGCTTCAACCGATTGAGATGGAATTCTCGGAGACACGTACTGGCTTTTTACTTTTTGGAACGCCCAATCTTTTGCCATTTGCAGGATGCTTATCGTGAACACTCATTAGTATAACATCTCCACCCTCATCACTTTCAAAAAGAACATTGTCTAGTTTATTGACGGTTGGAGTGGTAGTGGACGGAGCTTGTGCCTTGTCAAATACCGAGTTCTTTTTTTTTGAGCAAACCTCGAGTGCTTTGACTAATCCAACATGCAGAAAAAGACAACCTCCGGTGACTACTGGTAAGGAGTCGGTGAGGTCTAGCGGTTGTTTGTTGTTGTTGTTGTTAGCACCCCATAAAAGCTTGCCATGTACCCAACCGTGTGATGGTGACAGAATTTTAATGGTGGTTAACATTTTAAAACTATCTCTTAGACTACTCCCAGTGTTAAAGGTGAGCAACATCAGAAGGATTTGTGAAGCTATTGTAGGTGGTAGCACCTATTTGCTCTAAACTACACACATTGTTCAAGGGGAGTATATGTAAATAGATGGTAGGCTGGACAAAATAAATGCAATAAAAAGCTGACGTCTTGCAATATGACGTCAAAATTAAAGAAGGTGTCATTAAATTTAAATGACCTTCACTCCCTACCTCCTTACAATTTTAATGACCACCACTCCCTACCTCACATGCTTTGTAATTTTCAACAAGTGAGGTCCTCGACTCTCTGCCTCCTACAATTTTAATGACCAACACTCCCTACCTCACATAGTCACATGCTTTGTAATTTTCAACAAGGGTCAGGCACACTCTCAAAAATAATCGAGACACTTAAATTTTAAGTATTTAAATATTTATATTCTTACAGAATAAGCATAACTAAAAATAATGTGAGAGTATAATGTCCAAACACTTAAAATGCAAGTGTCCTAATCATTTATAAAAGCGTGCAAATCACCTCCCTTTCAACAACCTCCGCCTCTTTCTTTGTTCACCTGTTTACAGTGTTTTTTTATCGGTTTCTCTTTCGTACTTTTTGACAGTTTAATAATTTTGACTTATTTTATATTTTTATGCACTTTCTATTTCATAGTTTTGTAATATAAACAAATTTATTAAAAAAAAAAAAAAAAAAGATTGAAAACACAAGTGTCCCAATCATTTACGAGAGTGTGCAAATCACCTCCCTTTCAACAACCTCCGCCCCTTTCTTGTTCACCTGTTTATAGTGTTTTTTTATCGGTTTCTCTTTAGTATCTTAGGCAAATTTTAGGTATTTTCGACAAGTTTATGTATTTTCGGCAATATTTTTCTTGAGAAACCTTGTAATAGATATAAACAATGATTTAAGATCATTTGAGGACAAAAGATTATTTACATACTAAGGGATCAATCTTCACCATCCATTTTTATTTGATCTAATGGATGAGATTAATCCCAACAATTTAAAAAACCCATTTTCATCATCTTTTTTCAAATATTAATAACTTTCAAACCGTTAATCGTTAAGCAAAAAAAAAATATCATAATGACGAGCATTTAATTATCTTTCTATAGATAGGCACTTTGATATACTTTCGACAAAAAAATTTTTTTTTCGTATTTTTAACGTATTTTTTAAGTTTTTCGCTTTTTTACGTTATAGAAATTCACGTTAAAAAATCATATATGATATAACACTATTAGTGTTATATCATATATGATATTAGTGTTATATCATATATGATATTTATATCATATATGATTTAATAATAGTATCACATATGATATTACATATCATATGTGATTTAACACTAATATCACATGTGATATTCAAATTAGTGTTAAATCATATATGATATTTCAAGCAAATTACAGTTTCGAAAAAAAACAAAAAAAAAAGATAAAAAAACGTGAAAAACGCATTTTTTTTTTTCGAAAGTATATCAAAGTGCCCGTCTATAGAAAGATAATTAAATGCTCGTAGCGATGGTGTAATTATTTTTGCTTAACGATTAACGGTTTAAGAGATATTTAAATTTTAAAAAATAAGTGAAATAATAAAATGTTTTTAATCTCAGCCATTGATTTCTTTTTAAATGAATGGTTGAGATGAGTCCCTTGGTATGTAAGAAAAGTTTGGTATGTAAAATAACTCTCCTCATAAACAATTACCATAAGTTATTCAAACAATTTTATTGGTAGTTTTAAGTATTTTCGACAAGATATGAAGGTTTTCGACAAGTTTGACCACCATTAACCGTCATTGACAACCATTGATCACGGTTGACCGATTTACATAAATCCGAAAGGTTGGTGGCCTTGCAGCACCTAATCGGCGATTAATCGGCCTTGTAGGCCTTGTTTTGCAACACTGCTATTTATGCATCAAATCCTTGTATATTATTAAGCATTCTGCTTCATCAGCTTGTATTTTGAGTGTGCAAATAAAATTTTATACGCAAATCTTTAGCATTATCAAATATATAGGTATACATATAGATGATAAGACACTATAAAAGCTTGCCACCCAACTATATCTAAAGAGTAAAATGGTCACATCCGAATTTTAATGATGGTTAACATTTTAGCATCGTTGACAAGTTTTTGAAAAGGATATGTTATATGTGATGTACCTCCTCTAAAATACACGTAATTCCCTTTTTTTTAATTTCAAAAATTATTTTAGTGTAAAATTACGTAACGAAAAATACAGAATAAAAAATTATAAAGTTTAAAAAGTTAAAATTATTGAAATGACAAAAAACACGAAACAAAAAATGGTTAAAGATTGTGTTGTGCTGTAAAAAGAAATACAAAAGAGAAGGGGAAGGGGGAGGGGGGGGGGGGGGGGGGGGGGGGGGGGGGGGGGGGGGTTGGAGAAGGTAATAAATGACTCATGGAGAGTATTCATAGTAGCACCATTTTTGAAAATAAATATTGTAGATACTATACATATAATTTACTTTTTTGCACTGTCAAGTAATTGTACTATTTAAAATTGTGTACATAGGTCATTTTACTATTTTGTTGTTTATTTAAGTCATTGAACTAGGAAAGTAATTTATTGGGATCACTTACCAGAAATTTTTTGAGAGTAAAATACACCGTTCGTCCTTAATTTTGTACACAAGCATCACCTTGAGACAAATCTTGGCTTTTTCATTGTGGGGAGTCCAAAACAAGGTTTTTATAGTCTAGATCAGTCCCTTGACCCATTTTCCGTTAGTCAACATCTGTTATCTTCTCTCATGTACCTTGCACATGAGGGCAAAATGGTTATTTTATCGTTTTGGTTGATTATTTTGGTGGTACAACCTTTGGGACGAACGGTGCACTTAATAAAAAAGATACCATCACTACCACCACTATCATGTTATCTTTTCCTGCTTCTCTCTCTAAATTTCTGTTTCTCTCTTTAAAATTAACAAAGATCACCATAGAATGAAAGAATGAACTTGTATGCAATATTATCAAGTATACAATTGCAAAAAAAAAAAAAAAATTACAACAAAACATGAAAATTGAATATATATTAATACCAAACATATTACAATCACATAAACATACTAGATTCACAATGCTACTGCTTTGTGGTCTTTTGCACGCAGATTCACAATGCTACTGCTTTTGGTATTGCCCTATTTTGCACTACTAAAAGGGATTTAAGACATGTGATTAACAATTACATATTTATCGAATAAGGTATATAGGGTCACACTCTTATTCTAATTGTCTTATCAACAGATAGGAACAGGAACAAGTTAAGAGACATAACTCCATTCGCCTTGAGAAATTTGTCACACGTTTCAAATGCATGGCCTTCCACACATTCGGAAAAATGATCTGCACGAGCAAATTAATGAACATGTGAAGATGGCCATACTTCGAGAAAGGAATCGGTCAAACCACCAAGCGTTTCCCCTCCTAAAAAAAGAACTGACATGCTCCATAAATTAGCCAAAAACAGCTAAAGAAACATCATACAATGAACATATGCATGCTATATGTATAGATATATAACAAGGAAGCCGGTCCCCATGAAATAAATCTCATGCATATGTGTATCATATATTGTTGGGATATAAAAGACAAAGTGCTGAAGAAAGTCAAAGTGCTGAAGAAAGTCAAAGTACTGCTAATGAAGAAGTCAAAGTACTGCTCATGTCAAAGTACTGCAAAGCTAAAGAACTGCTATATCGTTTATGGAAAGTTATGTTTATCTAGAATATTCTTAGAATTAGTATTACTTGTCGTACAAGAATTGTAATTGTAAACCGACTAGGGTACTCCTTATGCCTATAAAAGGACCCCTAGATTGGCATTAGAGATACGTGATTTAGAATTTACAAAGTATGATATTAGAGTTATTAGGGTTGTTAGTGAATCTGTGTATCAAGTAGGTTCAAAGTATTAATAAAATCATTGAAGTTTAAGTTATTCTTCTTGGCTTTATTGAAGTAGTTTTCGCATACTTAGTAAAGTAATATCAGTGTTTCGTTGTTAGTAACTTAGGATTTATCCGAGGTTGCTAAACCCTTACAAGCTACATAGTTAGTTTGGTCAGAGTATATCGATCCAACAAGGGGTATCAGAGCTTGTGTGGAAACTCTGATTAAGAAGAAACCCTTAAAACCAATTTAAACTACAAACCCTAAATATATCGACTAAATCTACACCACCCCCATCCATCACCTCACTCAGAATTCCTATCGTCAAGAAGGGAGAATATGATCTCTGGAGCATGAAGATAAGGCAGTACATTGCTATTACGCATCATGCACGTGGAATGTGATTGTCAATGGTAATGTCGTTCTTGAAGAACTGAATATTCTGGACAACCTAAACCACCTCAACCTACCTTGCCGCACTCTGACAAGAAATCAAGAAAAGGCTCTCAACATACTGTTGTCTGCTATTCCTGATGGCCACCTACTCAAGTTTCATGATGCTAAGGATGCAAAACAATTATGGGCTGCTCTCAAGACAAGATTTGGAGGTAATGATGCTTCCAAGAAGATGCATAAAATTCTATTGAAGCAACAGTTTGAAACATTCACTGTTGGAGAAAGAGAAAGTCTTGATGCTGCCTATGATATATTCCAAAATCTTCTCAGCATGCTAGAATTATACAAAGCAGAGGTATCTGTTGAAGATGCAAACCTGAAGTTCTTAAGAAGTTTGCCATCCATATGGCATGTGATTGCTACTATGATCAGAGGACAACCTGGTTTGGACACTATGGACTTTGATGATCTTTACAACCACTTAAAGGTGTATGAGCATGAGATGAATGGCCAAAAAAGTTCAAAATCTCACAGCATTGCTTTTGTGTCTTCTGAGAATAAGAGCAGTACTTCCACTAAAAGTACTGCTTATCCTGCTCAAAGTACTGTTGGTGATAAAAAGCATATTTACACAACCATGACTACCCCCATCTCATCACCAACAAACAACATCAACTCTGATGAAGTTGTGTGTTCCTTCTTCGCTCACCAAGCCACTTTACCTGTTACTTATGAAGAAGATTTGTCACAAGTTGAAGAGGATGCTCTAGAAGAAATTGATATAAGATGGCAAGTCGCCATGATCACTGCTAGGATCAAGAAGTTCATGAAGAAAACAGGAATAGGAATTGATTTCAAACCTAAACAGGGTATAACATTTGATAAGTCTAAGATTGAATGCTTTAATTATCAAAGAACTGGACACTTTGCAAGAGAATGCAAGTTTGCTAAATATCAGGCAAACAGAATGATTGAGAAACCCAAGCTTGAACTAAGGGAAATTCCTATTACTGAATCAAATCCAAAAGCTTTGGTTGCTCAATAAAATCTATCAGAGGTTGACTGGAGTGCTGAATTTGATGATGAACCAGTAACCTACTCTATGGTCGCAGTGGAAGAATTTGATTGGAGCATAACTTTGATGAGAACCGGATTTGCCGCTTTGGGATCAAGAGATGGTCTTGGAAGCTTTGATTGGAGCATGGAAAGTGAAGAAGAACCTGTTCTGCTTGCCATGGTAGCTACTTCACCAAGTTCACCCACTATCTCTGAGGTATGTTCCAAATGTAGCAGCTTTTATCAAAAAGTTCTTAACGATTATGTAACTGAAAGAGATAATTGTAGAAGGGCTAGGTCTAAGGTAGCTGGTTATCAAATAACTTTAGAGTCAATTGAAGCCAAAATAATAACTCATGAAAATAATGAAATGGCTTGGGCAGAAAAATATGAGCAACAGGATTATCAATTAAAATTAAGTGAATGGAAGTTAGGATGTAAGATTTCTGAAATTGAAAAGCTGACTAAAGAAAGGGATGAGTTGTTAGAGAAGTTTGCTAGTTGGAATGAATCTGGTATGTCACATGTTAGTTTTGTTGAAAAACAAAAAAGAGCACACATTAAAACTGGCCTAGGTTTTGGCATGGATTTTAGCAATACAGAAGAGAACTCACCTAGTGAAAAGGGACAAATTGATTCAGAGGAGATAACAACTAGTGATGATGAACTCATTAGCTCAGAAGAGAACACATCTAGTAATGAGGAATCAATTAGTCAAACACCTCCTGAATTTAAGAAAGACAGGGGTTATCATGCAGTTTCTCCACCCACTGGTAGTTTTCAACCACTTAGGACAGGTGTTTCTTGTTTTGGAGTAGACAATTTAGAGTTTAGGAAAAAGCTTACTGATCAATCTAATACAGGTCCATCTAGTTCTGAAACCCCAAAAGAAACAGTTGAGAAACCTAAGGATGTTAATGTTAAGAGTTCAGCAGTACCTTTATCTCAAAGTACTGCTAGACATTCAACAGTACCTTCAAGAAAAACTTTTCAAAATACTGCTAACTCATTTTGAGATAGTTTTGGTCATTCACCAAAAAGACATGATAGGTTTGGTCACAAACCTAAAGGAAGCAATTTTGGGATTACGGAACAAAAATTATGTTTTGTTTGTTATAGTCCTGATCATTTGATTAAGGACTGTGACTTTCACTCAGATTACTTAAGCAAATTCCTAAAGACCACATCTATCAACCATAAGCCAAGAGAGACTAAACCAGTTTGGAATCATTCACATAGGGTTAACCATAGTAATTTCTCAAAAGACTATAGGTACCCTCACCAGAAAAGACCTTTTTCCAAACCACCAGTACCCTCAAGCAACACTTTTACAAGTACTAGTAAGTCACAAGTTTCTCAAGCAGGACCTTCTCAAAGTACTGCTAGATTTTCACCCAATCAAGGTACTGCTAGCACTTTTTGGAATGGAAGCCCTAGGAGATCTAATTACTATCAATCTAGAAGGCGTTACACCTCAAAAAGATTATCTAGATCAAAGAAGTCTACACAAAAAGTTAAAACCAACTGGGTTAAGAAAGAAAGTACTGATGGGGAACAAACAGTACTTTCAGCAAGTAAGGGTGAAAAAGGGACTTTTGTTGAAAAAGAAAAAGAGAATTTTGATGAAAAAGAGAGTTTTGTTGAAAAACCAACACATGTTTTGGAACAAATGAAAATAATTGATCATGTGCTTAAAGACAGTGGATATTACATACTTAAAGAATTTAAGTATGTCACTCCACAAGGGGAACATAAGTCAGTAATGGCTTGGGTTCCTAAAAATAACTAACTCTTTCATCTTTGTGCAGGGCAACCCAGAAGATGAGCTTAAAGATCATTTAATTGTAGATAGTGGTTGCTCTGGAAGCATGACAGGAGACAAAGAGATTCTGTCAGATTTTAGATCTTATTTTGGAGGAAGAGTTGCATTTAGGAATGATCCTAGTGGAGGTATAATTACTGGAAAATGAACCATCAAGGCAGGAAGCATAGATTTTGAGAATGTTCGTTATGTGAATGAGCTCAAGTTCAATCTTTTGTCAGTATCTCAGATCTGTGACAAGAAGCACCCTGTGTTATTCACGGACACAAAATGTCTTATTCTTTCCACTGAGTTCAAGCTTGTTGATGATAACTTGGTAACACTAAGAGTACCAAGAACCAATGATGTGTACAGTCTAGATATGAAGAGTCTTAACTCTTCTGAAAGAGCAACATGTTTAGTAGCAAAGGCAACACTTGAAGAAGCACATCAATGGCATAGAAAATTAGGCCATGTGAATTTCAAGAATATCAACAAGTTGGTTAAAGGCAATTTAGTTAGAGGTTTACCTTCCAAAACATACAAGAATGATCATTCATGTTTGACGTGAAAGAAGGGTAAACAATACAAAGCTTCATGCAAGAAGATTGAGGAAAGAACTATTAGAGATCCTTTAGAATTGTTGCACATGGATCTATTTGGTCCTGTTTCTGTTGCAAACTTAAACAAGAAGAAGTACTGCTTGGTTGTAACAGATGATTGTAGTAGATTTAGTTGGGTCTTTTTCTTGGGATTTAAAGATGAAACCTTTGATGCTATTCATGATCTTATAATAGCCCTTGAAAACCAATTGAGACTCAAAGTAAGAGGTATTAGATGTGATAATGGGACTGAATTCAAAAACAAGTTTCTGGATGAATTTTGTGCTAAGAAAGGGATTAAGAGGGAGTTTAGCATTGCTAGAACTCCACAGCAGAATGGTGTTGCAGAAAGAAAGAACAGAACCTTGATAGAAGCAGCAAGAACAATGCTTGCAGATTCTTTATTACCTGTTCAATTTTGGGCTGAAGCTATAAGTACTGCTTGCTATGTGTTGAATAGAGTATCAGTCACTAAACCTCATATGAAGACACCTTATGAGTTGCTTATGGTAAACAAACCTAACATACATTTTATGAAGCCTTTTGGATGTCCTCTGACTATTCACAATACTATTGATTCTTTGGGAAAATTTGATGGCAAGTCAGATGAAGGATATTTATTGGGATACTGTACCAATAGCAAAGGATTTAGAGTGTACAACAAGGTTACCAAAAAGGTTCAAGATTGTCTTCATGTTGAATTTTTAGAAGATCAAGAAAATCAAAAAGGTAAAGGTCCTGATTGGATGTTTGATCTTGAAGTTTTGACTCCTTCTATGAACTATATTCCTGTTAGAGAAGAAAATCAAGTTGTTCACAAAGAAGAATATTTACGAGACGTTGTTCATGGAGTCAATATTAGACCGATCTCGTTCTCGATGAAGAACCCGTAATTATTGAGAAGGAGAAAAGTATTGATGAACCAAAATCCACTTTGTCTGCTGAAGATCAAGCTATTCAAGATGAACTTAATAGGATGCTTTTTCAAGAAACAATAGCACAATCTTATGATGATGATCAAAGGAGAGCCTATAAAGTTGCAAAGAAAAAGGTTAAGTCTACAGACTACTCTCACAGTACTTTGGATCACAAGATTTTTGGATCAAAGTACTGCTGCACAAATTGACAGTACTTCTGATGATTTGAATGATCCTAACATGCCTGGATTAGAGGAAACTGATGATGAATTAGATGATGAAGGTATTTTCTCAAATTCCAATGAAGAAGCTGATTTCAAAATTTTGGATGATGATCTTGAAGTTCCACAGACTCCTACATTGAGAGTTCATAAATATCATCCTACTAGTCAAATCATTGGACCTTTTACTTCTGGAGTGCTCACAAGAACCAAAACTAAAGGCTTCTCTAAGCCACATAATGCTTTACTTAGCTTTGTGTATAAACAAAATAGGATGAATCATAAGGATCAACAAACATGTTTATTCACTTGCTTTATCTCTCAAGAAGAACCCAAGAATGTAGCTCAAACATTAACTAAAGAGAGTTGGGTTGAAGCCATGCAAGAAGAACTTCTTCAATTCAAACTTCAAGAAGTTTGGGTACTATGTGATCTATCAGATGGCAAGAAAGTCATTGGCACAAGATGGGTCTTTAGAGTTAAGAGAGATGAAAGAGGGAATGTCATCAAGAACAAAGCAAGATTAGTTGCACAAGGATATAGACAAGAAGAAGGAGTGGACTATGATGAAGTATTTGCTCCTATAGCAAGGATTGAAGCCATTAGATTATTCCTGGCTTTTGCATCTTATATGGGCTTTCCTATTTATCAAATGGATGTGAAGAGTGTCTTTCTTTATGGAATGATTACAGAGGAGGTCTATGTCAAACAACCTCCTGGTTTTGAAGATCCTGCACATCCAAAAAAAGTTTACAAAGTTGTTAAGGCTCTGTATGGCCTTCATCAAGCTCCTAGAGCTTGGTATGCAAGACTCTCTACTTTCTTATTGCAACATGGGTACAGGATAGGAGCAATTGATAAGACTTTGTTTATCAAGAGAGACAAGAAGGATATCATGCTTGTTCAAGTCTATGTAGATGATATTATCTTTGGAGCTACAAAACAGTCTATGGTGAAAGAATTTGAGCGGCTCATGCAACACGAATTTCAAATGAGTTCCATGGGTGAATTAACTTTCTTTTTGGGGCTTCAAGTTAAACAATCAAGTACTGGAATCTTTATTAGTCAAGATAAGTATGTCACTGACATTCTTAAGAAGTTTAATTTGATGCTATGAGGCGGTCACCACACCTATCAAAGCTATCAACTCATTAGGAAAGGATGAAGATGGACAAGCTGTGAAAGTCAAGCTTTACGAGATCAATGATTGGTGTCTTATGTACTTAATCGCATCTAGACCGATATCATGTTTTCTTTGCCTGTTTGTGTGCAAGATATCAAGTCTCACCCAAGGTCTCTCATCTGAATGCAGTTAAGAGGATTTTTAGTTATTTGAAACAACAACCTAAGTTAGGGTTGTGGTATCCAAAGGATTCACCTTTTCACTTGGAAGCTTTTTCAGATAGTGACTATGCAGGTGATAATTATGATAGAAGATCAACCAATGGAGGATGCCAATATCTTGGAAGAAGATTAGTTTCATGGCAATGTAAGAAACAAACCATTGAAGCAACATCATCCACAAGCGTAATATGTTGTCAGCGCAATATGTTGTGGACAAGTATTGTGGATGCAGAATCAACTCTTGGATTATGGGTTCAACTTTAAGAATACTCCTATCAACATTGACAATAAGAGTACAATCTGCATTGTGAAGAATCCTGTTTATCATTCCAAGACCAAGCATATTCAGATTAGGCATCACTTTATTCGAGATTGTTATGAGCATAGGCTCATTAATGTTGTCAAGGTCCACACAGATGACAATGTAGCCGATCTACTTACAAAGGGATTTGATGTTTCAAGATTTAATCATTTAGTGGTGAGTATTGGTATGATTAACTATTAAGCTACAATTAAGGGGAGGACTTATTAGTTAGTTAGATAGTCCTATGCATTGCTTGAGGGGAGGCAACACAATGCTTTTTGATGTTTTTGCCATTGAGAAGAAGAGGATGGAAATGTACTACTTATTGTTTATCTGAAAGTACTGCTCTAAAAGTACTGCTTTGGAAGTACTGCTTACGTGGAAAGCACTGCAGTCTTGTCAACGTACTGTTCCAACGGTCAAAAGACGGGGTAAAATTCAAACAATGGTAACTTTATTGGATGTGATTTTTCAAATCTTACCTATTGGTATGTGCTAAAACACATACCTTTTTGTTATCAAAACTGACCCAAAATAACCAAGAAAGAGCCGTTTATTGCTAATATTTGTGGTTTTCTTGAGTTTGTGCATGTGCAGGTATGGATATGTAAAAACACGCAAAAAGGAGCCAAATCAGACGTAAATCCGAGCACGAGAGATTAAGAGAGCTTAAGCTGAGCCGGAAGATCATAATTGAGCATTTATGAAGATTTTATTCTCCGAGGATGATTTTTGAAGTTTTTATCAAGTTTGAAGTATTGGCAACAATGGTCCCTCAACTTTGAGTTTTTGTCAGAAATGGCCCTTGAAGATTCAGAAACTTGCAAATTCAGTCACTGGTCTATTGAAGATTGTCAAAGATGGTCCTTGGAAGATGATTTCAGAATTTCATGATTGGTCCCTCAAATATCCGAATGTACAAGAATAGTCCCTATGGTTACCATTTATCACCAAGTTAGTCCAAAATCCAAGTATTATATATCCAAGTCCAATATCACAAACAAAACTCTCGTCCCATTAAATCCCTACCCAATCCAAGTAACTAAACACAAACCCCACCCTACCACTACTTATTAAACCAACCCGAATACACCCCATTTACCCGTATCCTTTGTATTTTACCCGGTCAAATGAATTAGACCCGGTCAAACCACATTTGATTAATAATATTTTAAGCCAAACGCCCCAAACGCTAGGACATCCTCTTCCCCAAACACACCCCTTTTCACCACCAATTCACGCCCAAACAATCCACCTCATTACTAGCATCTTTGGAATCCTTCTAGACCCTCCGATGTGTCGATAAGGTTACCACGTGGCATTTTGGAGCTCGGCTATTGGCTTAGACACCTCATTGAGTGAAATGGTGTAATCGATTGGGCATGATGATGATGGAAGGAATGAGTGGCTCAGAATAAGCCTTCTAGGCTCTTCCAAGGATCCAAGAGACCTCCTCCTGCTCAAGGCTATATAAGGACCCCTTTGGCTCTCATTTTAGACGTGCAATCCTTTAATTTCATATTAGCTTATTGTTATTGTTTCTTAAATGTTTCTTTAAGTTTTTATTGTACTCTCAAGCTCTTGTAATCCAATCTCAGTTTTAATAAAAGTTTTAAGCTTTTTGAATTTTATCTTGCCTTTATGTTTTTAAAGTGATAAATAAGCTATATTGAATAATGGGATGAGCTTATTTTAGCTTGTTATAGCTCTAGTAAGTTTAAATTGCACCATCACTGTTCACCTCACTCAATTTCATTCACAAAAGTCTCGTTCAACAAAAGTCAACAAGGTCCTTCATTTTGGTTTGAAAATGGATGTGGGTTGATGGTAATGATGATTTTGGTTGTTGGTTGGTAGTTTGGTATGTACTTTGCTCAACATTTAGCTGAATCTCTTGTAAGTGTGCTCTAAATCTCATAACTAGCTTCTTAATAGTGGCATTATTCATAACTCTTAGATCTGCTTAAATCTTGTTATTTGCTGTCTCATTAGCTCTAATTTAGTATTTTGAATCTGTTTTAGTGATTTGCATAAGTTGATTTGGTATTAAAGCTTGATTAGAGTACATTTTACATCATAAAGGGGTGTTTGGTTTGCTGCTAAATCGATTTCAGAGGTGTCTTGGTATAAGTTTGTTGTAGCTTTAGTCTCTATTGTCACTAATATACTTATTCAAGACATCTTATTGCATCAATAAACACTAAAAGTCAAAATGAGCTATAATGCTTCTTGTGTGCAAACTGTTGAAATCAGTTAATCAAATCATCACATATAGGTTTAAAATCTGATCAACTAGCTTTCTTCATTCATATTTCATCAAAATACATCCACATCAGTCCTTAAATTTCATTCAAATCTCATTTTGGTCAAACTTTCAAACTGATTTTCAAAGTCAATCTGTGTCAAAAATGAGTTTTTGCAGACCTTGCAGCAGTTGCACAGGTTTCAATAAAGATAGTTAGGGTCTGATTTTTGGTCTAATTGTAGTCTTCTAGGTGGTCTTCAAGGCCACATATCTGTTTTTGGCTCTAGCTTATCTGATAAGTTGGGGAATAAGCTCAAAGTTGAGGCATGTTCACTGTTTTTGCTTGAAAATCCAGTTAGCTCATAACTTGATAATCTGCTTATTTGAAGATAGGAGTAGCTTAATTTAGTTGGTTTTAGCTTATCTCAGTAGTATTTAGCTTGTGTAGAAGTTTGGTGGCTTAAGTAGCTTGTTTGCTTATTTCTTAGTGCTTATTTGAACTCCAGTTACACATCAGCTCTATATCCTTCCACATAAGCACTACATTTCTTATTTTTCATAGAACCAGAATAGTATTTTAGCATTTTCCTGAATTTTTCATTAATTTTGGTCACTGTTTAGTATTTTTCGTATTTAAAAACAGTTTTTAATCATTTTTAATTAGCTTTAATTGCAATTAATTGAGAAAAAGTTCCAAAAAATAATTTTTCAATTTTAACAGTTTAAGATAAATATAAAAAGCATAAAAAATATTTTTCCTTATTTTTCCACTTTTATTTGGTATTTTTCACAATTTAAATTAGATTAAAATAGTTTTAAAATTGTAGAAAATAGAAAATTAATCTGAAAAATACAAAAATAGTTTTAAAAAGTCTTTTGAGTTATTTGTGATTTTTAGAAAACAGATTCATATTTTTCTCTTTGATTTTTATAATTTTTAGTAGTTTAAATTAGTTTTAATAGTTAAAGATTAGTTTTTAATTTTAATAAAATCCAGAAAAATCCTAAAAAAATAGTTTTAATTCTAAAATAGTGTTCTAATATCATTTTTAGTATAAAAGTAATTTTAGGTTATTTTTAGGATATTATATAGACGTAATTGCTTTTTATTCGCGTTTCGTTTTAATCCCGTTTTTGCATTTTAGTGTAGAATTGAATAGTTTGCCATAATTTTTAGGTTTTCCCCATAGATTTCACTTCCATATGCTTTCCTTATCCCGTAGTTTAGATAATATCATTTTACCCCCTTCTGTTATTCAAATCCCGATTATTGAGACGTGAGTTGGAAATTCCATTCAACCCTCGTTCGGAACGATCTCGGTGCTCAAACCTAACACGTTTGAGTTACCCGTATACTACACACTTCTCATCTATTATTGATCAGTGTCCGAGCCGTTTTAAGTTTCTTACGGTTAGTCATTCACAAGTGGCTAGCTTGTGTGAGCAAGCTTGACGTGTTTCTGACAAATCAATTTTTGGCCACGGGATTGTTTTGTTCATCGAATCAATTTTTGGCGCCCGCCGGGATTGTTTTGCTCATCGAATCAATTTTTGGAGCCGCCGGGATTGTTTTGTTCATGAATCAATTTTTGGCCGCTGCCGGGAGGGCTTGTAGCGAGTTTTAGTATTCCGTCTCGAATCGCGTGCATTTGAAGATCCTTCCCCGAGTGAAGTTACCGTCATTTTTGTATATATATATCTTTTCAAAACCCAAAAGATTTTCCTTTTCAAAATATGTTTTCTTAAAACCCAAAAATATTCTTCTTTACCCTCTGATTTGATAATTCTTTCCTCTTATCCCTCTTTTATGATTAATTCTCATGGAGTCTCAAAATTTCTTTCAACCCTATTGCTTTAATTGTAGAGATCTATTAAGAGATGATTCACTTTGTGAGCGTTGTTTTTGCAAAGGGTGTGGATTTTATCGCGAATCTTGTATGTGTCGCCTTTTGAAAACCCACCGGGTATCAATGACGATTCCATCGATTTTGAAAAAAGATTTAAGCGACGTCAAAACCACATTGAAAGCATGCTTCAAACCTTATTAAGCCGCATTCAAGCTCGGCAATGTGTTAATGAGGAACCCGTTCAAGTTATGGAGGACGATCACACTATTCCGAGCTACAAGAACCCACCGAGGGTCACGGAGACAATTTCTTTGAACGTCGTGCTTTTCTTAACAACAATGAAAAACTTGAAGCATTACCAAAAATTTTGAAATGTAAGCTTGATGAACCCTCGATTCCTACTCCTCTCCGTGAGGGAGATGGAACATATTTCAACCCGAGGTGATTCCGTTTGTACTCTCGACTCTAATGCGAAGAATTCTAGAATCGATCCTTCTCTTTCACGATTCACTATTACGAGTTCGTCGAGTTACAACAAAACAGAACGAAATTATGAGCTTAAAACGATTTCTAAACAGGAAGAACCGGAGACCACAACGGAAGTGGTGGAACTTGCTAGCTCTAAGAGCACACCACTTGTCCCACCTCCGGATTCTTCTCCTTCTCTTATTTCTGAGCCTTTAATTTCCGACCCTTCCCCTTCTCTCACGCCAGTTGAGAGAAGTGACGTCATTTTGGAAGAGGTCGATGATCATATTTCTACGAACATTATTGAACCCGTTGATTCTCTCATAATGGGGGATGAGCATCTTAGTATTATTCTGGAAACGGAAGTGTCTAATGCTGAGATCTTTATCCCAATCCCAAGAGAGTCTGGGGTTGTTGATATTTGTGATGAGCCTTCTCTTGATATTTCTAACGATCATGATGAGATGTTCTCCGATTCCGATGATGATTCTTATGGAGACATCGATTTCGTCGACGATATACCGTCTGAGCCCGTCCATATAGAAGAAGTAAACGATTTTGAGCCAGAAGAAGAAGAGATTGAGCCCAATGATATTGAGATCGAGGATCCAGCATTACGTCAAACATTGTCAAATGTTTATCTTCTCATTGCTAAAATTGAAGCCCTTAACGATAATTCGAGTTCGCATCCTATCTCCGTTAAAGATAGTGATTTCTCTCCCGAGCTTGAGACCTTCCGATTTGATGAAGAGATTAGTGGCAATCCCACTATTGTCGATGTTTATCCTCCGATTCTTGAGCGATTCTACTTCGAGGTTGATATGAGCAAGGTTTTGAACGATATTTCCAATAATTCGACAAATGACCCGATCATTGAGGAAGCCGACTCATTTCTTGCTCTTGATGAATTGATACCACCGGGCATTGAGGATGTTGTTATGAATGATCCCGAGGGGGATATGATGTTTCTTGATGGACTTCTTGAATCTCCTTTCTCTGTTGAGTCGACCATCCTTTATCCCGTTGAGCCCGCATGTGAAGACAAAATCTTTAAACCCGGGATATGCATTGATGAGCCTTTTGTTAAAATCATTTCTGGAGATAAGGATCCTCCGATGGATGCCTTCATTTGTGAGCCTAAACCTCTTATCTTTTACCATGAGCTCCCGTCTTTCTTGGAGTTTTCTCATTTCTATCCATCATCCTTTCGTCCGCCCGCAAAACCACCGGATGATGGATCGATCTTTCATATGCCTTATGTGAGTTTGGGAGGAGTCATTCCTTATGTGCTTGAGCCCGACATTTTATTCTCCACCCAACCCACCCGGCCTCATTCCTTCGGAATGAGGACACCGCTTTTGACCCCGGTATCTCTACCACTTTCTTCCCAAGGACAAATGAATTGGGGACGAAGTCGGGCTAGCGACTCGGTGATCAAAAAAAGATGGCGCGTGGGAGGCACCCCATGCTTATCCTTCTATCTTCTTTCTATTTTCTAAATAAGTGACGCGAAGGGTGCACTCTTCGATTTCTCGTGTTTGGTTGTTTGTGATGTTGTGTAGGATTTTCCCGATATGAAGACTCTCGTGCTCAAAGTTTGTCTTTTCTCTACTCGAGCTTCATGATCGATGCTGATGGAAATCCGATATCCTAATCTTATCGACTAACGTTTATCTTCTAGCATACTTTATAAACGGCTTTTAGATTTTCGTGATGCCCTTGCTTTAAACATTGAGGACAATGTTTCGTTCTAGTCTGGGGTAGGGTAATCTTCGATTTGATTTGACCGCACTTGCTTGTTTTTTTTGTCGTGTACTCTCGTAACCCCGTTTTTCCTTAGAAAATGAAAAATTGTGCAAAAAAGTTTTTGGCTTACTCTTGCACTTGAATTTCAAAATCCGGCTCGCTCCCGGCCTTTAGACCCTTGGCCCGCTTAGAAGTGGATTCGAACCACTGACACAAGGATTTTCAGTCCTTTGCTCTAACCAGCTGAGCTACCTGAACCACTTTCCTAAAATCTGTTTTATTCATCGAATAGTGCCCTACCTTACCACTTGACTAGTAAAAAGCCCTTGTACTAAAAAAAATAGAATATATATAAGAGGCCTTTTTCGCTTCTTCGTCAAGCTTTCGAGCAGTTCTTTCAACTACCGCCTAATCCCCCAACATGCTCAAGAACCGAGAGCCTTCCTGTCCCTGGACAGCCGGAGGGAGCTTGCTTATAGAAAGAAGATAGGCCGATCAAACAAAAAGAACGCGCAAAGGTCTCTCCGCTCCTAGTCACTAAGTAGTGCTATTCTGGGGGGCTGGACTCCACCAAGAGGTTCTTTCTCTCACGTCATTTCGCCCGCCCGTTTCACTTCTGTTCCGGAGGAAATGGGATTTGAACCCATGATACAATCTTCTTGTATGTCGATTTAGCAAACCAATGCCTTAAGCCACTCAGCCATACCTCCAAGTTGTTGATCGGAATGGAATTTGATGTGCCGGGTTTGGTTGGTTGGTTGCCCGAAGGGCTATCTGATCCGATCAACTGCGTAAGCCGTAGCGCGCTAGCGCGCGTACTATTCCGGGGACTCTATCCAGATCTATGGATCTCCCCAGCATCCAAGCGAGACTCCATCAAAATCTGCCACTCGTTGGGCGACGCCTTCTTTTCTACGAACACCCCACCACTGAATGATGAACTTTGCCGCCTCCACCCGACCGGGGAGAGAACACAAGGTCAAGCCAAGCCCTTACCCGCCTGAATGGAATTCATATCTCCTTCGTGAAGGGAGAAAGCCCGTGGAACTGGACTGTGACTCTTCTATTACATTATGGAGAAGTCCATTCTCTTCATGTTCGATCCACGTCCTACCGTAGTGCCCGGAGAACCAGGCTTGCTTAGCTTACAAAGCTAGCTTACTAACGCGAATCATTTTTGATTGATTGCACGAGCTAGCCAAGCCGAAAGCCCCCGACGCTTAATCGCCTATTTAGGCACCTATCGACACTAAAGCCGCTCCACTCGTGCTTCTCTAACGAGAATAACTTCGCTCCACTCTCCCAACAGCCGCCAAGCCATTCCTAGCGCTTAGCCCTTGTTAAAGGCTAAAGAGCCGCATCTTGAACACTCACCCTTTCTCGCCAGCAAGCTAAGCTCCTAGTCCTCTTAGCCGGCTTACCTTTAACCTAACTCTCTAGTTTATGGCCTAAAAACACGGGAAAACACGACTTTTTGATCAAAAAAAAACAGAAGGCCATTTAAAAGCTCTTTTCTTGTGTTCTTGAGTACACGTTAGGATCTTACTCGGGGCTATCCAAGCCATTGAGGAGCCCGCTTTCAAGCTGAGGATGATGAAGACTATCGCCCACAATTAGAACCATCTAAAATAACGTATATGATGGATCCATTACGAATGTATCGTCCCAGAAGACCATCACTGGTTTCACCGATCGAACAAGCGGTTATTTCGCTGGACCTTCGTTTCCTAGTTAAGTGTAGGCCTTTTGGACTTAAGCCGGGATTTGGTATTTCAAGGCCCCGTGTTACTATCATTTCTAGGCATCGTCGTATACGCAGTTCCCTTTAGTGTAGTTTCTCGGAGATATCCGAATTCTTTTTTTTTATTAAAAAAAGAAGAGTCTGGGATGAAAGAGAAGAAAAAAGGTAGTTTACTTGCATAGTGCTTGTGCGCTAAGGGAAGAAAGATCGAAAAGTCGAAACTTTCAAAGCGACTCACTCTTCTCAAAATCTCTTAAGAAGAAAGATCTACGCTACGAAAGGAGCGAGCGAGAGAGCATAAAGAGCTTACTTATAAGGTGCGAGCTTAGAGCCTTGCGTCACTCACGGTATGCTAATCACTTCGCTGTGACCACTCGAACGGTAGTCGCTAGTGCGACAGACTATGGGATGCAAAGAAGCTTCGTCACTCTTCTTTAGTTGCTTCTCCTTTTTTCATCGAGATTGGGGCGATAGTGCATTGCAAATTCAAATCTTTTCTTTTTCTAAATAGCTATAGCTCACCGCTTTGCAAGAGAACAAAGCTTAACTAAAATTTACTTAGGGACAATCCCCCATAAAACTCTTCCACATAGTGCGATTAGTGTGTGAGACCGCGATCCACAAACTGACGCATGAGACGTAGCCTTCCTAGCCGCGTGCAGCCTACCTGCTGAAGACCGTAACGTAAGTAACTCAGTGCTCCATACGTGGGAAATGAAAGCAGAATTCGTTCGGATCCTCCCACATGTTCAATCTTTTTTTAGCGGTTTCCCCAGAGATCTTTATCATTAATGCAACCTTCATTTTGCTCATTCATGGAGTTGTATTTAGTACGTCTAAGAAATTTGATTATCCACCGTTAGTCAAGAATGTGGGTTGGCTTGGATTACTTAGTGTTGCGCGCTAGGAGGCGGCGCTTTGGGATCTTGGAGGAGCTATTATCGTTCCTTAACCTAATGCGGCACCGGGTTCGGACCGCGGGAACCATAGCATGGGGGCTTAGAATCCTTTTGCCGCCGCAAGGTCGGCTAATCGTCGCAGCAGCTCGAAGACCCCGGTTCGGAAGGCACATGAGTCCAACGCTATGTTGAATGTGCGACCGACACTAGGTAGGTACAATGCGAGTGAGGCGTCGGTCGGTCCTAGAAACGGCGGCGGCGCGAGGAGTTAACGACGAGCGTCGCAACCTAGGGATCACCAGGCAGCTCTTTCGCTCTATAGGGATCGGGGGGGCATAGCACAATTCTTCTTGGAGGAGGGTTGGTTTGCCCGGGTGACTGATCCTGCCATAATGTACTCCTACCTATACTATAGCACCGACACCCGAAGTCGAGCATACATACGACGATCTTCATGCGTGAATAGCGGGGAGGAAAGAAAGGGCGGTAGATGATAATGAGAAAAGGCGCCGCGTCTGGGCGGGCGGGCGGAATGGATGACCGAAAGGTGTCATGCCATGGAGTGGGTAATATCCCGAGTCTCATGTAAGACAACTAAATGCACCTCGAGGTGCCTGCCGAGGAACCGAGGGACCTTCTCGAGCACGTGATAGGTAATTGAGAGATAGAGCTAGCCTCTTCGTTATGGGGAATCAATGCTCCGGGCCGAATAGAGCTTACCTACGGCACTGGCTTTCTCCAAGCATATTAGCTTAGCGCTTAATAGGCCGGTTTGCCTTCCTCTCTGGCGCCTCCTTACCCCGCTACACTCTCACTCCAAGCTCGCCGAGCAAGATGCATTGCGATTTCCTCTTCGTGGACGCACCTATGACCCGACGGAAAAGAAAGACTTTTTCTACGCGAGCTTCTCTCGTAAAGCCAAAGACGCCCCAAGACAAGTTCCAACTGTTGGGAAGGGGACATGATCAATAGAACCTGGCTGGATCCGGGCTGGGAGAGGGGCGCCCATTCCTAACCACTTTCGAAAAGGTTCGCTCATGCTGGAGGGAGCATCCCCACTTAGTGATCGGTCCGCTAGTTCACGCAAATCCGAAGAAGTTATCACGGACGAGCCACATGCAGGGAAACTTGCACGTGTGGTTCGGCCGGCTTTCCGAGGTATCTAATAACCTTGCTTCGCCACAGCACCTCTCCTAACTATTGCCCATTTATTCTGGAATAATCTTTTTAGGAGGGACAATTTTACATATTTCTGCCAAATCCTTCTATTATTAAGTACGGCTGGTACCATTTCGATGTGTTTCGATTCTTCCGAACAAGAGAGGTTTGATGCTTTTGAATCCATTGTATTAATTCCACTTCCTACTCGCAGTATGCTCTTTATGATCTCGGCTTATGATTCAATTGCCATGTATTTAGTTATTGAGCCTCAAAGTTTATGTTTTTATGTGATCGCAGATCAAAAGAAAGTCTGAATTTTCCACGGAAGCCGGCTCGAAATATTTGATCTTAGGTGAATTTTCCTCAGGAATCTTATTGTTTGGGTACGACCGGACAACTACCGATATCTATTAATATTTTTTCTTAGAATGTTGTTGTTAAATATATATCTATCTATATCGTAAACTAATTGATCTTACGGGGGGAACGAAATCCAAGAATATATAGACTGACTTGTAGAGAGAGACCCTCTATGTAGTTGTCTATCTAGGGTGATCGATCTACATCTTTCCCATAGCCCCTGGGCGTGTCTCGATCTCCTATGTGCAAAATCTAAGGGACTTGTTCCTATGGAGATTCCCCTTGGTCTAATTCCACGCCTTATGACGAAAGGGGAGTCGGCGTGGCGTAAAGTGAAGATTGGGGGGAGTAGAGAAAATTCCCTTCGGGGTATTCAAGGTGTAACCTAGGCAACAAAAAAGGGGCCCGATACTTCAACTAGAGGAGCGCACTTGGTTCACCAAACCCCACTCGGCGTCACACGCCTCCGGTCCGAAGGGATCCAGTGCCCAACTACCGACTCCTCCGGAATTGCGTTATCGGAGCGAGCCAGAATGGCCGTTAGTGGACACCCACCTTCACCGGTTAGAGAGGCCCTCTTTAATACATTAAGAAAAGATGTTCACGGGGCCGAAAGACTCGGTCATAGGAACTTAGACCACCTACGCCTGGTGAAAACCACCTCGACCGGATCGAGTAAACAACAATGTCGAATCAGCCGCCTTGCCTTGAAAGAATTCACACGCCGCCACCCGCTTTCCCAAAATAAGGGGATCTGCGCATCGCTCACGGAAACATCCGACCTATACTATAAGGTGTCCCCTATTTTTCTCGATCTCCTTTCCTTCTATTAATCATATTTTGGCTTTGACCAATTCAAGCGAAAAATGGGGTTGATGGTGTTGGCTAAAAAGAGGGAGAGAGGAGAGCCTCGGTACGCCACTTCGCATTTTTGTTTAAGGTTCTCGAGATTCTCAATCGCTCTTTTTTTAGTGGGGAGGAATAGTGCGTGAATGAAGATTCTCAGACGAGGGAATCGTTCCTCTCTAAATAAAAAGAAGCTAGTTCTATTGATAGAGCTTTCACGCGTCTGCAAGATAGAAGACTTTTTTTCCCTTTCATTCCGTTCTTACCATATCATGGGCAGTTGGGTTGGAATCCGTGTGATGGTTCGAAAGTGCTTTCAAATATTCTTCGCATCCCCAGAGAGATACATTGTTTCCATTGTGACTTGGTCGTCAAAAGGGGCACTACTAGTGTTGTGTACTTTTCATTGGAGCACACCTTTCGCTAGGAAGGGATCAGTTACGAGTACGAAATGCTTTTCACATACAAGTCGGATAGCGATAAAAGAGTTACACTCCTCCGCCTGGCATTCCAGTTCAAATACTAGTGAGGTAGACAACCTCATGTCATGCGTGAAAATAGTAAGGACCTTGCCTACGGGCTCATTGGGACACTCAAGTACGAAGGAATTCTCCACTTAATTTAATTAAGGAAGGTTTCAGAGACAGAGGATCAAAGCAATGGAAAAGCAAGGGAACGAGGCGACCGGAGGGAGGGTTTGGTATGGTAGTGAGACCAATAGGGAAACATAATAAATAGGGAGTATGCGAAAGATCCATTGACACACGAAGGTAGAAGTCAGGTATGTATTACATAGCATAGCTACTGAATTCGCAAAGACTCCTTCCTCTTTTAAGTTCAGTGAGGAACTCGCCTAAGGGAAAGGGACTGCGACCTTCAACTCCCAAGATATATCATATAATATAGCATGTTGCCCTAAAGAAGGATTGGAGTGATTTTCCTTCGGTCCATAAACGCAAGAATCGGCCGATGAGGCTAGTAGGGCCCTAGTCCTGTAACCATTTAGAAGGGGCAATGAGAATTGAAGTCACCACGAGCATAACAATCTTATTGGAACTTTAAAGAGAAGTGAATTTGTGAATGCCTAACTGAACGTTCAAGATTGGATTGAAGTTGAGGCGACGGAAGGGAGGCGGCGAAGTGAGGCCACTCCTCCGCCAAAGAATTTCATAGATATAAACGGTTCAGCTCCCTTCTAAGCCTTTAGAGGATTAGAGGAATCATCGATGAAAGTGTTACTTACTTACGAAGATCGACTGGATAACCTTCTACTCGAGTGGTGGGTGCTACTGTCTTATCTTATCCCTTCTTCTTTACCGCCCGGGTGGTCATTCATTCACCAAGTTCATATGCTTTCCAACGTGGGAGTAAAGGGAGTTGGTAGCATTCCCCTGGCTTTCCATTTCCAATAAGTCTGGGATAAACTAGAAGACTAACTCCTTCCCCTCCTAGGGCTTCAGCAAGGTGTCTATTCTGAGGCTTAGGAGAATGAAGCAGCCCCGGGTGTGAGTGAACTCCCCTCTACTTCCAGGCAATAGGACTAAACCTAAAGTATCTTCTCTTCTCCGGTTCTAGCTTACGTTTGAGTTTCCTCTAACTACAAGGGAATTTCTCACCGGAGCAGTGGACTAACAACACCTCCTTTCCTTGCATTAGCTCGCTTTTCCACATCCACTTCAGGGAGAGAGCAAGTATAAATCATAGCTTTAGGCTTTCGAGCCTTTCTTCCTAGGACAGAATTACTTGAACTTGAGCGGTTGTCTGAAGGCTGATGCTACACCTTGGGGCTGCAGTCCCTTCTTCTTAGCACGGATGTCCCTCTGCAATCCCCTGCTCCTACCATTGAAACAGCTAGGGGCTAGTAAGTCCTGCCAATATCAGGGAAAGAATAGCTCCCGAAGGGCTTCCTTCTTTATCTAAGCGACTAATAGGCTTGGGTGGCTAGGGCACATGCTATCGAGGTTACACGCCTGGTCCCGAAACCACATCTGCGATGCGATTCCCGGATGTAGTTGGATGTGATTATCGGTGAAAGCATAGAAGGATCTCCTGTCAATAGTCACAGGGAATTACACTATAGCTTTAGGACCTGACCTGTAATAGGTGGTGTAAATGTCCTTATTTATTATAGGATGAAGATGATTCACTCACCAAGAAGACCGTCTACTCGAGCAGTAAGAGTTGATTCAATTGCCAACTGAAGACCGTCTGCGACAACAAGACCATCAGCAGCAGATGATTGAACAGATGGATGCGTTGAGGAGATCAGCCCTAATTGAAGACCCGATACTCTCAACCAGGAACTTCTATATATAACACCAACCGCGGAACAGGAGCATGCGTTACACACGTCGTCAGCTAGCGGACGCAAGCCGAGTGGGACCTTCTCCGATAGTCTCTTTCATCATAATATTGAAAGCTTCCCCGCCCGATGCTTTGTTAATGTCAGAGTTTATATCAAGATGAAAGGGAAAGACAATAAGAAAGATTCAAGATAAAGACTAGAAGAAGGGGCTTTCTTAGAAGAATTCCCACTTAGACTGGTAGTGAGAACCCGATCTCCAGAAGCTAATTGGCAAGGTTCGACTTGACCGGAGCGGATCACAACTCAAGCACAACTAGAGTTCACTCACGCGTGCCCAATACTTGATGTGATGACTCTAGCCCCGTGTCCGCTTCATTGACGAGTCATGATGCTGCGATATAGGATCAAAATCGACTTTCATTTCACTTAACTCATCAAAGCAAGGAGTGGCTACTAGATAGACAATTAGTTCCGAGACTAAGAGATTGGGCTATCGGCCGGTATCAGTTGAAGTCAACAAAGAAGGAAAGCCTTCCCCCAATCCAACATTTTCAGGTGAAAAGAAGATAGATGACTGAGAGTCACGGGATTTTGAAAGCGCCGCATCTAGCCCAGCAGCTTCTTCAAAAGAGATGACAGATACAGAGCGGTTACCACTTGTAGGCTCATTCACCAACTAGGCCATGAGTTTGCTTTAACGAGTGCACGAGCGAAGCGGAGACGAGTTGTCCCCGATCTGAGATATTAGCTAGATTAGCTACACGCCACTTAACCTAAAGAAAGGTCGACCTGAGAAAGCCCTTTTTAAGCTGATAGGATAACTTCACTTACTAAATTTCTTGAGTAGCGAGAATCTTTCCTCAGAGGCACGGAAGGGTCCAAGCCATAGGAAAGACAACAACTTGAGTGCGGAGAAGGGAAAGGGCGCTCAAGAAAAAGAACGAAAAGCACACCATATAGGTCACGGCATCGCGGTTGAAGAAGTTGGACGGCGGATTCAAGCAAAAATGGGATAACCTGAGAAGGAGAGGTCTCCTTTCTATATGAAAGACGAAGATCTGGCTTTGAAGCCTCCTTGAGCCCGGCTTAGCTTCAGGTACGAGTCAAGAACAGAAGAAAGGGGATCGCTACAATCAAGAAGCAAGCTAAAAGCTGTTGTTTAGATGACTTTATGTTATGAAAGAACCCAGAAAAAAAGTAATTATTGGAGTAGCCCGCCCAGTAGAGGCTTTCTTAGCGAAAAAAGTATATTCATGGATGGATTAGGGGAAAGAGTCTTCACCTTACTTTCAAGTGTCAATCATTTTTATTGAACTTTCTTTCAGCTAGCTCAAGGTATGCATACACACGAACCCACTTTGAGTCGGATCCGAGCTCCAGTAGACAGCGAGACAGCCATTGTGGTAAACGGGAGCAAAGCAAGGGAAAGAGAGGTGAGTGACGCCAAGGGGAATTCCAGCACGAAAGCAAGTGTTGTTATCACACGTCTGTTCTGTCTGATTGATTCACCTTCGATTATTCAATCAAGGAAGCAGAGTCAACGGCCTTTGAATAAAGATGACTTCTATTTTAAGATATTTAGTTGGACCCAAAAGCCCAAAGGCAAAAAGAAGAGCAAAACAGAGGAGATGTCTTCCTCATAGGCCATTGACTATCTATCCCCGGAGTCTTTCTCTCCGTCAAAGGGACTGTCTCTTTCTTGAACAAGCACGGCGCTATCAGGACAAAATCCTAGCGTATGCGAAAAGAGGAAGAGAAAGAGGAGCGAATGCCACTAGAACATCGTTAGATGAGCTGATTCGCCCTTTGTGAACGAGGGATCGAAGGCCAGCCAAAGGAAGTACCTACTGAGTTTCAAGACTACGAGACTAAGAGTTGGGACTAACCGAATGTCATCTTTCTCGAGTCGAGCCGACACCTCTATTATTACATCAAACAACAATTGAATTGGGATCAAAGAATTAAGGGATTGATTTGCCCCGTCTGTCTTGTGTTCAACGGGAAAGCGCCTTCCTTCTTCATTTGAAAGACATCTCAGAAAGAGCTACTTCAACTGAAGAAATTTCTTTAGTAGCGAGAACCCTTCCTACTCGAGAATAAGGTCAGCAAGTGAAGCGTTTTTCAGTTTTCTTTCAAAATCTAGTAAGTGTTATGCGGGGTGGGGATTCGGACCGATGAGGGACGTAGGAATTGCCCTTAACTGTCCGGAAGGCTGAAATAGCTTTCTCGGAGCCTCGGGAGGTCGGGGTATTCAATCCCATGATACTCAAGGAGCGCGTCAGTATCCCGTGGGTTCTACTAATACATCGTATAGCGGGTCCAGTTATACCAAAAATGGAATGGGACAGTCATTCGAAAATGAGAAAAGAAAATAAGGGTGTCAAGACATCTATATGACCAAGATGGCCATCTCACGGTGGATTGAACCAATATCAAGCGACTTTCCTTTAGTAGATCTGTCATCCCCCTCATTATAGTCCTCCTAGAATCAATAGCATTTCGTCGGAATACATCCCGTCTTTTCACCTTAGTAGTCCTATGCATAGTCAGTACTATAGCCCCAATCATGGCTACTAATAAAATCAGACTAGGAACCAAAAACCAGACGGAATAGTAGGTATAAAGTAAATTGCCCAATGTTTCCAAATTAGTCCAACTCGTAACTTTATAAACCATATATCTCAGAGAGGTCGTATTTCTTTGGGTTGGTAGTAATGGAATGCTTTCATTATCTAAAATGAAGAACATTTCCCACCAAAAGATCAGTCCAATAATACCACTCACTGGTAAATAGCGCAATACTTCTTCGTGAATCTCCGCTATTTGAATATGGAACATCATAACAACGAATAGGAATGAAACGGATATAGCTCCTATATAAACTCATGGGAAGATCATAGCTAAAAAGTCGAGACCTAACAAAAGAAGTAAACACAAGTGTTGCGAAAGACTGGGATGGGAAACAAAACGGAATGTACCGGATTTTTAGCACGTACAACCATCAACAGAGACCAAAGCAAGGCTCGACAAAACAGAAAGTATCATAGTACGTCGTCCTTCCCTGAAATGGAACTTTCATGCCGAGCAAGAACTAGCATGAAAGTCTATCTATTACAACCAGGTTGTTCAGATTTCATTTTCTTCTTCCAAGCCCTTCTTTCTTAGAAAGGCACTCACTGAGTTACTTACGGAATCTCAAATCTTGAGGCGATTACGCCCCTTTGATGAAAGGTAAGCGCTTTGGTCGGCTACCTATAATATAAAGATCCTTCATCGCACACTTTAGATATATGTTTCCATCCAATCAAAGACGGCGCCTTCTAATCTAAATGCCAAAGAGTGCTCTTTGCGCTACTATGCATCCTTACTCATAGTATAGTGCAAGTTAGGTTTGGGTATAGCAGGACTTGAACCTGCGACCATTAGGTTAAACGCCCAATGCTCTACCAACTGAGCTATACACCCCAAAAAAGATGTAGTAGTAAATAAGGATTGGTGCGAAAATCAAAGAGGGTGGCCCTCTTCATCATATTAAAGGGGCGACTTTGTATGAGGCTCGTCTGCAGAGCAAGCGAAGAAAACGTAAGGCGGCTAGCACTCCTGCAAGAAAACGGCCTAGCTAACGCGCCCCTTATTGAAAAGTAAAGGATATTGAATGATCGATATGAGAAAGAAGCGCCAAGCATTGAAGAAAGCGGCCTTACTCAACAAGCACCTTTCTTAGCTTAGTAAGGTTGCTTGTTTCCACTCATTGAAGATTCTATCTACAAAAAAAGGTCAACGGGGGGGGGTACTAAAATGGCTCTCACTGACACCATCTACGAGAAGGTGAGGTCGTCTTTATTTCCAGCCGCCATAAGGTTTCGCCTTAAATCCTTAAAGACGGAGAAGGGGAGGAGCAGTTATCTATGTAATTACGGTCTTTGTTGGCCGGGGCGAGCACTCTCTTTTCTTTGTCAAATTCCGTCTTACCAAACAAGACTGACTTCTTACCAACCCGCGAAGGGTTGTGAGGCTGGACCAGAGGTACGAAGAATGAATCTATATCACGCGGAAGGGCGGCCGCCAACTGCTCGGCGCAATGCAGTGGTATTGGTTCCGATCGACAAAGGTAGAATGCCCGGTCGAAGGTCCGATGAGGTAGCGGCGTGTTCATTTTGGCTCCCGAGCGAGAACGAGAAATAGGCGATGCACCATCCTTGCTGCTACGTACGTTGACCTTGACTTGACAGATTCATCCAATTGAACCCAAACTCAAAGGAGGACCACAAGCTCGGGCTCACGAAAGAGAAAGTCTCGGCATTAATAAAATGGGATTAGCTGTGAAAGAAAGAGCCCGGCATTCATTTTTTCATGAATATTCATAGCTGAGTCTACTAAAAGAGGGACCAGCTCATCGTAGTGATTAGAGGACACCTCGATCGTTCACCTCTAATGTGACATGTTCCCTCCCGTTTGATCAACGGGATCGATTCGGCTAGAGAGCGGGGCTATTCTTCTTCCGAGGAGACAAAGTAGTCTCTTGTACTGACCGAACCCTCAGTTCGGAAGTCTTCGTCAACATGTTACGAAGCTCCAGTCTGGCGGTCAACTTGATGCGGGAGAGGCATGAGTGCAGTTTGATCTTGTGGTGTATTCCTTTGTAGTGAGTAGGGCCTCTTCTCGTTGATCGGTTCGCCTCCGCTCTATTGAAAGGTCTCCATTCCTACGGCGGTTTTGTCAATGAACCCGTGGATAAGTAGGCCTTTCTTGCAGACTGATCTTCTGCCGAGTTCCTTCCTTCGTAGTCAAATCTGATGATACGCTTTGGCGATGTTACCTATCAAATAAAAGGCCTGCTAGGTGATCGAAATCGCTTCAGTCGGCGAGGACTCACTCACCTACTCCTTATCTAATACTTTCTTCTATCTTGAATTAAAAGACCACCGCCGGGCTATAAGATAAGATACACTGTTGTACTACTTGATGGTAAGAAAGAGCTTCGTAAGAACCGGAAGACTCTTGTATGTACGTAACCCTATCTTCCTCTTGGTGGACTGTTGCACATAAAGGCCGACGTAGCAACTTTCTTAGCGCGCTTTTCAAGCGCTTAGCTTCGCTAGAAAAGGCGGCAAGGCCATAAAGTAAGTGAAGTTGCAAGCCTAAGCCAAGAAGGTACGAACGAAGTGACGGGCCCTTTTAGAGATAGGGGGCGGCTTTCTTGTGGTAGTCATTGCGAACATCTCTCCTCTTCTCTTAGCGTGCACAGTTTGCTTACGCCTTAGGCACATCTATCTTTCTTAGTTTCACGCTGGCCTAATGAATTGAATATGAATAAAAGTCAGTCTTTTAGTAAGCGTATATAAGCAGCTGTTTAGTGTATAAGCAATTCTTTAGTGGTCGCACCGGTACGATGGAGGTTGCTTGAAGATGATGTTACGCGGCGTTCAGAACCAGTCTTGAAGTGAATGAATTAGAAAGAACGAAGAAGTAAGGAAATGAGACGACTCTTTCTTGAACTATATTATAAACAGACCTTCCCATCCACACCAATCACGAGTTTTTCTCCATTCCTCTCATATATCGTCGTAACGCCCTTAATGCTAGGTTTTGAAAAAGACTTTTCATGTCATTCCCATTTAGGTCCGATTCGGATCCCTCCGTTGTTTCCTTTTCCTTCCGCACCTTTTCCTCGAAATGAGAAAGAAGATGGTACACTTGAATTGTATTATTTAAGTGCTTATTGCTTGCCAAAAATCCTACTTCTACAATTGGTAGGTCACCGGGTTATTCAAGTAAGTCGTGTTTTCCGTGGTTTTCCCATGTTACAACTTCCGTACCAATTCGGTCGATCCGGAATGGATCGGTTAAACATTCCATTAGGGAGCCTGGTCTTGACTTTTCTGTGTGGTATTCATTCTCGTTCGGCTCTTGGAATCACATCCAGCAGTGGTGGGAACAGCTCGCAAAATCCAACCACTTCACCTACTTCATTGCCCCCAACCCTTTCTCGTACCTCTATTGAAACAGAATGGTTTCATGTTCTTTCATCGATTGGTTATTCCTTTCCGTTCGTATCTCTTTCTCCAATTTCGGTCTCGATTAGTTCACAAGATTGAATGGCCAATTCTCCTCCGGACCCTCGATTCGATTGTTTTCCAAGAATGTTGAGCCGGGTATGTAAGCCATGTATCTGGGAGGAACTTAAAAGAAGGGCTTTCGGTTTTTTTCACCCCGTTTTGTGGTCTTGCAGCTATTTAAATAAATAAGAATATCAAATTATATATATATAATATAAGACTTTTTTAGAAGAAATATTATATATATGTCCAATCCCCAGTGGTGGTGGGACCAACCAAGATGTATGTCGTCCAACCCAACCTCAGACTCTTTCTTCCCGACCTATTTGACTCTCTGGCCGCAGTTATAGTTATTTAGGTGGTATCCCGAGATTGAAGAGATCGAATTCCTCCGGGGAACACACGAAACAAAGATATGAACTGGGTAAATAGAAATGGAAAAGAGATGTTTCCAATTCATCAAAATGAGAAGCTTTTTCTACATCCATATGATCTACTAAAGTAGATTGGTATTGCCCATATAATAAAAGCAGATCTTGGTCCATGGAATCCCAAGAAGGTAAGAACTCCAACCTGTCCGATGCTTCTTCGCCAAATACGATATACAAGTGGGACTGCACTATGCAAGCCGAAAAACCGCTTTTTCCAAAACAACTTGGGAAATAGGGTTCTACCGGAAACCATGGATTTTTAGTTTTCGCCATTGGTTACTTGGTTGAGCCACTGGAATGGAATGAGATAAGAATCTCGAGATCTTTCCTCTCCACTTACTAATGTGCTTTCCTCTCAGTAGAAGACTTCTTCCGAATGGCATAATTGGGAGATTGATTCCTCGATCTTCAAAGAAAACTGACTCCTCCTACTCCTTCTTCTCCTTTAGGATAGGATCGTCGTTGGTCCTTCTTTCACTAATGATCTAATGATCTCACCATTTTCTAGTAGTTCTCGCGAACGCGTGAGGGACTATCCTTTCTATCGCTTGCCCTTTCTTTTCACTCTCAAGACAAGGCTCTCTCTCTTTTATAAAGCGAAGCAAAGCGCATGGCGCTGAAAGCTCAATAAACACAGCGAACACGATGCGGGCATAGCATAAATGAAACCGCCGATCATTTCATAAAACATATATGCTTGACCTTTCTCGATGCTTTTTTTGGGTGACTCACCAACCGACCCAGCAGTGATCGATGACAGAATGGTACGAACAAATCAAAGTCATTGGATTTGGTAGTTCTCCATGGACTTCTCTCTTTAGCCCTTTGTATATGTTCATAAATGGGTGTGCACCTCGGATGGGCGGGGCCGGCCTCCCGCTCTCTTATCTTATGCAGCATTTATTAGCTTAGCTGGGTTGGGTGGATCGTCCAATAAGCCTCTCTCGACCCTCCGTTTATCATACGTCTTTATGAAAGCCTCTCGCCTTTCGAGATCCGGTCCATCATCAACTCAGTCAGATCTTCTTGTTTGACCGCTTTGATTAGGCTTCCTTTAACGGATTTGATCGGCATTTCGTGCCTGCAGTCCTGCTGAATTCGACCTTTTATCAGGGTAGCGTAGTAAGGTTAGAGGCGCAACTAGAAGAGTTGGCCCTATTTCTATTTTTGATCAATTGATTGCAGTCTCAAGTCCTTCTTGATCGATGGTCCCCATTAGCATTAGTGCTAATTAGCGGCCGCTTTTGGAAGGCGAGATACTTATGTGTGACCGCGGATTCCACGGTAGCAGTAGTTCTAGCTCTACATTAGGAGCAGGGGGGCTCTATCTAAAGGAGGTACGGACCCCTCCCGGTACGATGCAAAAAAAACTGAATAGGCTACCGCGCTCGCTTTGCTTTTGTTGCGGAGCTCACGCTTTTGGAGTAGTGCTTGCAGCTTGCTTCGCTGTTCAGCGGAGCTCGCTGTCTACTCCACTTGTATATAGACAACAATAGCGCCCAAGATTTTCCCTTCGCGTAGTTCATTGAACCTTCCAACTTCACTCCGTGGCTCGTGCTAAAAAGCGTGTCTTAACTAATTCCTTTGAACTCATTTCACCTTGCACCTTTTCTTTCTTTTCCTCATCCCATGATCCTTTCCCATGTCGTGGAAGTGCGGTGCTCCTTCATTCTTCATAACGACTATAACCAAGCTGCCAACCAATAAAGCAAGCACCTTCATGGACTGAGACCGTGGAAGCTCCGTTAGCACCTTAAGGCTGTCTTTATCCCGAGAACCCTCGGGAATATTCAGAGACTCGGCTAATGCTTCTAGGCCCACATTCGGAGACAGACCAAGCACCTCTCTTACCCACTCACTATCTAATAAACCGGACTGGCTTATTATCTGAATGAGATCGAAAAGAGAGGAGGTAGCCCAAATCTTCCAATAGGCGATACGAAAGGTTCGAAATAATTGAAAAAGCTCAAAAATAAACAACCCGACCGAGGAACTACCAACAACGGAAGAACTAGCAACGGGAGAAACCTTTTCTAACCTCGCTTCTAAGGCTTTAGGCAGACCGGCTTTCTACTTTTTGAAGGGAGTTCTAACGATCGTAGCGTAGGCCTAGCTGGGAACTCAATGAGACTTTCGGCATTTCGAGGCTAGAAGCTACCAACACTTTAATACAAACAAAATAGAAATCGAATTCGTGGGGCCCGAGGCCTTACAGAAAAAGATGAATGATTAAGCGAGACTTTACTTTAGAGACCAATCAAATGAGACCAAGAAGCTTTATTACACAAAAGTTCTTTGAAGACCTTTTGCTTCTGCTTCCCTGCTTACTATTGCTATCACCTCAACTGCTTTGACCTGCTCACTTAGAGGGAAGATCAATAATGGGCGGAAAGGAGTTCACACAAGACCACAGAGCGAGAGAGAGAGCCTTCGCTTACCTGTTTAACCGTGCCCTCCTATCACACCTATATCCCTTTTCCTTGGTCACATCCAGTCTCGATTACGCTTCCAACTACCGATGGGGAGAGCTTGGGACGTATAGCAAGATTGAATAAGAGATATGGCATACGGGAATAGTATATGAAATCGCAAATTTGGAAAGAGGCGGAGATGGCGTGGTTAATACTTAATAAAGCACCTTAGCAATTACTAGTAATGCCCCTATCGACCTCAGTCTTGTTTTTTGCTAGCTTTAGTCTAGAACTATACTATCTCATTAAACGTCGAATATCCCTAGCCGTGAAAAGGAATGAGTCTACTTCTTTGCTGGCTTGACTCCAGAACTCGTAGAGGAAGGAAGCGATGATCGGTCTATCCCATTAAGCGTAATCCCGCTAGCCAATGAAAGGACTACTCTTCTTGGACGTGAGCGGCGACACCGGATCGAGCTAAGTGAGAGACGAGAAATGCGATTGCTTTATAACTGCTCAATTTATAAGTCTTGCCTAAGTCCTAGACTTGAATGAAGCGGCTGGTGAAAGTAGTATTTGCTTTTGCTTTTCTTCTCTTGTTCTCTTTTCTTAGTTAGGCCCAAGAAAGTACAAGATATTGCTTGACTAATATACTAAGATGATAGCTAGAGACTAGAGATGAGAGTGCAGGATCTAGATTTGTAACAAATATTCGACTTTGCTTATGCAAATTGTTATGTACCAAAACCAAAGAATATCGTCGATGAGATACAAAAAAAGAGGATCCTACTTCGCTCATGCACCGTCTTTTAACCCTCCTACCTGGTAAAGCTAGCGTCTAATAAAATTTCTGCATGTTAAGACAGCACACTAGTACATTTTCATTGACCACTGAGACCAACCCCCAAGCCCGGTCTTTGAACTAATAAAGATGGCATAGTAGAAAACTTCGTGACTATCATCGTGAAGTCCACCCAAGAGAGTTCCCGGCTTCGTGATGAGCGCTTGTGCAAAGCAAACGGTGTTTGCGCCAGAGGAGGGTGGTGAGAACCGTTGAACCATTGGCTTGCCGAGCTTTTTCGATTTGGGTTTCTCACCCACATCACCGAGAGGGGGCTTTTTTCGTTATAGAAAAGAAAGGTCAATGAAAGGATTCAGTAATGACGCCATGCATCACCATTGAGTCTTTGTCTTTGAAGAGAAAAAACCGAAAAAAGTTCCCCACATTGGGAGAGAAAAGAGAATACTGCGGTCAATGATCAATTGTGCACATCCTTTTTGGATGGTCGGCTTAGAGTGAAAGCATACGAACATAGACTTTGTGACTGACTTCGCCGTATAAGCATATCTTCACTGAAAGTCATTAGGGCTGCTTTTGCCCATGCCATGAATGAGAGTGAGTCCAGTCCATCTTCCTTCCCTGGATATGCTGTGTCCTCTACATTCGCTTCGTCCTCCGCTTTTGACTCCTCTACTGCGCAAAGATTTTGATCCCCCGTTTAGTGAGTCGTGAAAGCACCTACCTTATGTTTAGACGTATTGGTTTCAGTGAAAAGCCAAATAGAGAGTTTTGCATGTGCACGCTTTAGTAAGAGTAAGGAAAAAGCTTGAAAAGCGTACTTGCTTTAACAACGGAAAGAGGTTCCTTCAGCGGTTCAGCTTTAGGTCTCGGTTCAGGTGCTTTTCATGATTGTGGTGTTTGATTGGGCACGGGCGTTCCTGTCCTTACTTAGAGGTCAAGTTGCCACCTGTCTATCGAAGGGGATTTCCCGGCCTATCTCGGTATATGTTACCGAAAGAAGGAAGAAGAATCTAATGATTTCCCTAATTCGTGAGAAAGAAAACCGGTTTGTTAGAGCTGGGGCAGAGAAGCAATCAACAGAATGGGTCCCTGTTGTTCACAAGTGAAGGCACTGAACGGATCAAGATCTCGTAAATTCATTGTCTTTCTTGATTCAAATCGAAGAACTTCTTTCGCTATTGAAGCCATACCTGAGCTGTCAGCTTATTAGCATCCCTCTTCTGCGTTAGGAATTGCCCGAAAAGGTTTGATTTAATCCCATGCTTTCATGGTCCCTATCTGCCCGACCGGCCGACACGTAGGTCTATTCAGCTTTCCTAGGTGCGCATCTCCATCTACTAAAAGTAGGGGTGGTTGCCATAGATAGATTGGGTCATTCGTAACCAGAGCAATAACCGATGCTACAAAGATAAACTAAAGCTATACGTGGCGGCCCCTAAAGGCGAATCAGGTTCGTTTTATCTGCCCATCCGAGTCATCCCGTACTCCAAAAAAGCAGAGGTGAGGTCCGGAGAGTGGGACGGATCTACCTACGGTACCTAACTAGTCTTTCTTTTCGGTAAGTAAGAATATATTGACCGATGGAGGAGAACCCCCGAAGTAAACATAAATGAAGGGGCATACCCCACCCCGTGCAACCAAACAAAGAACTCAAGACACTCCCCGAGCTCTAAAATCAAGAAACTAACCTAAAAAAATGATTGAAATTAGATTACGATTACAAAGGCTAAAAATCATCCAAGTTTCTACGTAATCAAAAAGAGCCTAAGGATTAACCGAAACTAAGCACATACTAAGCCCAATAAGACACATTGGCCTAGATATACATGAGGCCAACTGAAAACAGGTATACAAATCAAATAAACTAGGATGAAACATAGGATTCTATTGGATGATTCGGCATCCTTTATTAATTAGTATATAACGGTAGCCCTTCCTAAATCGTTTTTGAGTAGGCTAGGAAAGAAAGAAGAAATGATAGAGCGAAATGGGTTGGTTGCCAAAAGGGCTATCGATCGATCATGGGGGATAGCACAAGGGCTTAAGGCATTGGTTTGCTAAATCGACATACAAAAAGATTGCATCATGCATGGGTTCGAATCCCATTTCTTCCAGTCTTTTCCTACTGAACACTTTCCTGCTCAAGATAGGGTACTAGAAAGGGATCATACGAAGGCTATGTTCTTTTTTTAGATCTAGCCTGAATGACTTCTAAACTAAAGGTTTTCATTATATCTAAAGTGTGCAGTGAGGGATCTTTATATTATAGGTAGCCAGTCTTTACTTCACTCGACCCAAGCAATGCCCAAAGAGTCCCATGCCTTTCTTGGTCGGACCAAGCCAACTGGCGATTTCCGACAAGTCTTTCCTAATTTTTAGAGCAAGAAGCGGAACTACAAGAAAGCTTTCTTTATCTTTATGGATAACCAATTCATTTTCAAATATAGTTGGGAGACTTTACCCAAGAAATGGGTAAAAAAAATGGAAAGATCGGAACATGGGAATAGCTCTGATACCAATACGGACTGCCCATTTCAATTGTTGTGCTTTCTTAAATTGCATACTTATACAAGGGTTCAAGTTTTGATCGATATTTGCGGAGTTGATCATCCCTCTCGAAAACGAAGATTTGAAGTGGTCTATAATTTCATGAGTACTCGGTATAACTCACGATTAGTGTACAAACCAGTGCACGGTAACACGAATATCCCGGTAGTCATCCATTTCCATCACCGGCCGGTGGGAGCGAGAAGTTTGGGATATGTTTGGTGTTTCTTCCATCAATCATCCAGATCTACGCCGTATATCAACAGATTATGGTTTCGAGGGTCATCCATTACGAAAAGACCTTCCTCTGAGTGGATATGTGGAAGTACGCTATGATGATCCAGAGAAACGTGTGGTTTCTGAACCCATTGAGATGACCCAAGAATTTCGCTATTTCGATTCTGCTAGTCCTTGGGAACAGCGTAGCGACGGATAATTCAGAATCAGAATAGGTCCAGGGGACAAATCAATAGGAAATGTAATTTGCTTCGTAAGAATCAGAATTCACTTCTATGAAAGACTTTCACGGGAATTGTCTTGATCGTCGGATATCATTGAAAAAGAAATAGGAAGAAGTGTTATTGCCTGCAATTCTTCCCAGTATGGAATGAGTAAAGAATCAAGCTACAAGTCTCGATCTATACGAAAGGCACCGGTTTTTCTTTCTTTCGGTTTCATTGATAGCGAATATCCGACTCTATAGCGCTAGCGCTTTACTAATAGAATATAAAAGGGGCACGAAAACGTAATAGGCTGGCTGCTACTCTAGGCTCGCCGCAAGCTCGCCCTTATTGAAAACGAAACAAACGAGCAATCAAACAAACTAAAGCGCTAACGTTATATTACTTAGTAAAGCAACCTTTCGCGCTAGGTGCTCACTTTTTTGTCTAGCGTGGAAGGCGGGGCTTGCTTAACCGGATACACGGAATTGGGATATCTGTCACATGCAAATCTTTCTATCGGGAAAGCCTCGCTTATTCAATTCAAAGGGCTGATTATTTAGAACCCTTTTTGCTCATAAGATAAGTAAGAAAGCGTTGGTGGGATCGGCGGGATGATGATGAGTATATAAATCAATAAAGAAGAAATGGCAAGAGAAATTGAATATCGATGGAGGTGCATTGCCGATGTGGAAAACAGGGCAGGGATTCTCTACAATGACACTGTAGACCAATTGAAAGGGATGTAGCGCAGCTTGGTAGTGCCTTTGTTTTGGGTCAAAAATCTCACGGGTTCCAATCCTGTCATCCCTACCTATTCTTCTCCTCTGGGCAGTCACGAGGGATCCATTGAGATCGATTCGGACATACATCATTTTCATTTTATGAGACGTTTATGTTTAGTATTGGGGGTACAAAAAGAATCCTTTTTTAGTCGTATCTACTGTGATAAGAAAGCGTTCTTAGTTCAGTTCGGTAGAACGTGGGTCTCCAAAACCTAATGTCGTAGGTTCAAATCCTACAGAGCGTGATTCTGTTCTTGTTAGGTCTAATTAGAATTCAATAACTTCACTCATTTGAACAGCAACCTGAATTGAACCTCCTGCGGATAAAAAAAAGGAGGAAGTCAATAAAAAAGAGATGTTAATGAATCAAAGGTCCAACTGATCACCGCGTCAGTATTGTAAATATGCATTCGAATAATCCGCCAAAAGTAATAGGAATTAGACCTAACACGATTCCAAATAGAAAAACTTCAATCATTTCAATTTATTTGAAAAGGGAAAAAATATAGGGTTCCAAACCTAAATAAACATCCGAATCGCCCATGAATCTCAATGACCAAGAATTGGCAATTGACGCGGGAAGGAACTATAGAATACCTGGAATCTCACAGAAAGATTTCTTTTTTTAATTGTTCATTCAATGAATTTATAATAAGTCTTCCTCAGACCAATAAAGAGAGCTGGGGTTATAGTTGAAGCCACCAAAACCGAAATAAGTAGTTATATTCTAATAGGCATGAAGGAGCTAAATGAGATACGTTTTTATATAGTTATAATAACTAGAACTCTTTTAAAAAACTTACCTAAGTTTCCAGATACGAGGATAATAAAAAATACCAATTGACAGTTTGTTTTTGATTCATCAGTTATTAATATAAGGCACTAACAAAGATAGAGTGACAGAGGTAGAAAAAAAAAGATTCATCATCTGTTACATCTACTCGTCCCACGATTCTGAATCAACAGACCCCATTACCGAGATATGGCAACTCTTTTTGAAAGTCATAGTAATAAGAACTGTGTCGTCTAACTTCATTCACAAAGAAATGGTGTAAGCGGAAGGGAAGGCGTGAATCCTCGATCCTAGCTAGTTTGATCTGTCGAAATAAGGTTCCCGGTTGGCTTTGTATGAAGAAGCCTATCTTTCTAGCCCTAAGTGAGCCATAGATTGTGAGTGAGCTTTCAGGGAGTAGAGATCGAGCGTAGAATACCAGTGGAAAAATTCTCCTATCATCGATGTTCTACCGAACTGAACTAATAATAGTTTATCATTTAGAAAGAATGGCGAAAGAGGCCTCCTTGCATTGCCCAACTAGAGCGAAAAGCCTTATTGCGTTGCGGCCCTAAGTAGCTATGGGGTGTTGATGTACTTGGAACCTAGACCGGTTACCTGAGTATGGCGGTTCGGTAGTCGTTCAATGATAGCATGAGATCCTCGCTTCGGTAAGTTACAAGGATGAATGCAAATAGCAAGGCGCTGTGCTGTGTGAAGTGAGACTGGCTGCCCTAAGTTAAGTGCTTCCTTATTAATATTAATTAATGATCTTGCTCAGTAGGAGGGCTTTCCCCTTCGTGCGACTGATTCTCTCTCTGGAAATGAGGGTGCCCTCGATTGACATTTATCATCGAATAAGGAATCCTTCCATGGAAGAGAAGGTTGAGTTACAGATCTGAGACTCTGTTGGCTTTCGCAAGGAAGTATCTCGAAAGTTCCGCAATCTATGGTTGATGCCTCACTCGAACTCTATCCCATACCCTACTCGATCTTTGAAGCTACTCCGCCTTCGAACCCAAAAGAAAGCGGGCGCTTGGGAAGCTATGCAAAACACGAAAAAAGAATCGCTTTCCATCTTTGAGCTCAGAGGTTACGATCGTCTTCGCATTAGGCTATTTTTTGCAAAGTATAGCTGACTCATCACCGAGTGGTTCGCCTCTTGTCCACCTGAGTTGTTTACTTCATTTTCCGACCTGGAAAACCAATGACTCTTCAGGTTAGGTTCTCTTTCAACATAGACATCCCGATGACCATGGATCAACTTCGTTCTACTGAAAAGAAAGCAAATGAAATCTTCCTCTTAGGGCGTTCGATTCCGCGAAATGGCGACCCGTTTTGCCGGAGTATTCCGCTGTGGCTAGCATTGTTAGGAATGCTTCTGACCATCTTAGGCCATTCTTGATGATGGACCCTCCGGCAACTTTTGAAGCCTTGGTTCGTAAGGGCTCTTATCTTGAACTAACGCTTTGATCTCGGCTTCTAGATCCATATCCTTTCGCATCAAGAGTACCCGCGCGTCTCAAACCCACCTTTATCCCAACAACCCCATGATGAACAAAGAAGAGCCATATGAGGGAAGTGGGACAATGGTCAGACCTTGGCTGTCACAAAAAGCAACCAATTAGTTTCGGGCAGGTAAAACGAGGCCTCGACGGATGGGAACTCCTACTCTGACTATAGTTTTGCGATCTCTAAGCGGGATTTTCAGTCATCTATCCTTTATCTTTCCCTAGCGAGTGAAGAAAGAGTGGATGTTTTGAACGAGTGTTGAGCGAGTTAAGTGCCCCATAAGCTATAAGGGCGAGCTATATGTATCAATTCCGTGAGCAGCGATTGAACTGAAGCGTAAAAGTGCATCCAGCAGGAATCGAACCTACGAATTTGCCCGGTTGGGCGCTTTAACCATTCAGCCATGGATGCAAAGAGACTCAGCGAGTGAACTAGGTTTTGGTATTCCTTCTTGAGCTTCTATTTCTTCCGTTAAAGGAGATTCGAGAAAAGATGGAATAAGAAGACGTGTTTCCAGAACGAATAAGATACAGGTTAAGAAGGGGAAGTTAGAAAAATTAGACAAGATTGGAATGGGCATAGGAACATGTATTGATGTACCATATCGGCTAATGCTCCCAGGTTGATGCGATGTATTCCACCGTTGATGAAGACTTGATTATTGGTATATCGATCGGTCCAGCACGGATTGAAATAGGAGCCGGTTCGATAGGAAGCTTTTGAAAACACAGTGCACCCATGTAAATAAGGAACGAGATTAATACAGAGGTTAAACGAGCATCCCACACCCAAAAGGTGCCCCACATAGGTCTTCCCCGAAACCCCCCAGTAACTAAGGTAAACAACGTAGAAAAAGCACCCATTTCTATACCGGTTCCGAAAGAGCGAAGAAAAAGGGGATGTTTTGTTAATAGGAACAAGAACGTGTTTATAGCCGTAGCGATATAAACATGAATACTCATCCGAGCCGCAGGAACGTGTACATAAGGAATACGAGAATTTCCACCTTGTTGAAGGTCTAGTGGTGCTACTCGAAGACTTAAATGAATAGCCATCATTTGTTAAGAACAACCGAGATCCAATGAAAATTTTCGCGTAGCTTCTGGTCTTTGACATCAAAAAAGAAGGTTGTAATAATGAAAGGGACATCTGATAATTTCAATTTGATCCTAGCTAGTGGAACAATAAAGACGAAGTGTCTAATTATACTTATGGTCCTTTTTTTTCAAATAGAAAGACACCAAATTCCTAAAGTACTTGCTGCACTTCTTGGGAAAGAAGTCGTCTTGGTATTGGATCCGCTCTTCTCTTAGCATGAACATTCATTCTATTCTATTCGTCTTCTTTATTCAGCCCCCACCCGAACCATTCTTAAGACCACCAAGCCCTCCCGAATGAGTTCTACTATAGAAGCTTTCAACGTAGACCCGGGGACAAATCTTTCACTCATCGAGAAGTGAAAACCGTGACTAGATCGTCCTGAAGACGGATGCGACGGGAAGAAGTGGCATTTGGAAGTGTTGCTGACTTAACATTTAGGTTTCGGCATAACAAAGCTTGCACTGTCTTTTCGCACTTAGGCGCACTGCGTGCCATTGGTAATGATTCTACTACGGTGCCACAAATTCGCAAGCTGATCCTAAGTAATCGTTGTTGTTCATTGGATTCCGGAGGAACTACTTCGTTAGGATTGAGGAATTGCTGTAATTCTTCCTGAATAGCCTGGATTCTCCCGTCGAGAGTCTCTTTGAAAGTCTTACCTAAACTCTTCCGACTGAATATGATAAAGCCTATAAAACAACGAGCTACTATCATTTCTTCATTATAGATTGAGATCTTCTTCGAACTTGATGCACAAATAGATAGAATAGCAGCAAATAGCATCTTTCTAGCCTGCATCTTCGTGGAACTCTTTCTCATTTAGAAAGCCTTCTCTCTATCTTTCAGCAACTGAACGGGAAGTGGTTTAGGAAAGGACTTTAGAATCGGATGCGCTCGCCCAGCGAGAAAGGCCCTGACCCTGCCAACCAAGTCAAAATAAAAAAGAAAGAAGAGAACGAAAAGAGAACTTCGTATTTTGGTAACTCTCTAGGAGTCATGTTTAACCATGAATGCTATTAATAGATTCTACAGCAATAGTCCCTCGGACTCGGAAAGTAATAACGAAAATGGCTAACCCAATAGCGGATTCCGCAGCTGCCACCGTTGGAACCAATGAAGCAAATGATTGACCCATCATATCATCCGAAGAAACGGAAAATACCAAAAAGTTCGAATTCACAGCTAATAACATTGATTCAATTGGCATTGACATAATAGGAATATTTCGTCTATTAAGGAGGATTCCCCGAATACCTGAAATAGAGATGATCATAGAAAATGTGAATATTTGATAGGATCCGTTTCGGGAACGTAGAATGTAAGAGAAATTCAAATGTTAGAACTCCAGTACGTATGGAACCAAAAGAAAAAAGACTACCCTAATGATTACCAAAGGTTATTTAATAGGTGAATGATAGTATGATAGGTTGAACTGTGTACATCACGAAGAATAAGATCTTCGAGCATATTATATATAGTTATGAGATCGATAGGTTCCAAATTAACTGGATCTACCACTTTTGTAGATATCACTTTTTCTAATAATGAAGGATATGAAAGATTTTCGGGAGAAGGTTATGTCTATCTAGAACCTCTTTTACGCTCTTTTTTAGCGCACTATTCAAGAGGTCTTTTGACGATTCAAAATAAGCATTCTTTCGGATTGCGGGAGAACAATGGGCCTGGTCTAGTTCCAGTTCATACTCCCCCTGCGCTATTTCACGAAGGATTTGAGTCTTAAGTAGAATATAATTTACTTTTTTTCCATTTTTTGAATTCCTCCGACAGAAAGAGAGTCCTTTCTGTACGAGTAGTGAAGAACTAAACGAGAACTTTTGTTGGTTGTTGACCAACGGAAAGCATGGGAAAAGACCAAACATCGAACACCAACCCAATCAGCTCAAAAGTTTAGTCGCAAGTGGGATCAAGAAAGTCGAATAAGCTACGAACGAGAGAACGAAAGCTAGTCGAAACGGAAAGATAGTAGAGGAGATGTGGATCCGCTTTCGTTGGAGAGCCTATCTCTTACACGCGGTAGTGGATGAGAAGTGGGTCCATCCAGTTCAGTCGGATAGCCTAACTAAGATAGCCAATTAAGGTTTTGGGGTGAAAGAGGCGATAGAGGGGAAGGGGATAGCCAGTTGTATCGGGTAGAACCTCTCTCACCTACGCTATTCTCAAACGGGAGATCGGGATCGGGGGGGAGCGATGAAGAGGGAAGTGACTTAGTCTCGATGAGAGCCCAGGCGAGTCTCGTGTGTGATAGTCTTATAGGATATAGTTCCCTTCCCGGTCTGGGTTAGGGTTCCAAACCTGCCCTATCCCTTAAAGCCCCAGAGCTCTAGGTCTACTTCTATCTAGATACATACAGCTTGCCTTACCACCATTTCAGAGTCAAGCCTCCATTTCTGATAGAGGGGAGTGAGAAAGAAATGGATTTTCGGATCGCCTAATTCAATAGCTCAAAAATAGGTGGAGTTCGTCCTTTAAAGCATAGTTCAGTGTTGCAACAGGTGGGTTGTTCAAATAACGGGAAGCAAAGTCTCCATATCAACATTGAAGGCTTCGCAGCTATCCGAAGACATCCGACTCTATAGGGTGCTAGCGCTTGACTAATATAATAGAAAGTCGGCTCTTCTTCTCGTTCTCTGAATCTAACTAATCTATACTACTACTAACTATAGTCAGACTAGGTCTTCTAGAGTGAACTACTATAGTATAGTTTATATATTTTGTGCTACTAGAACCATAAGCCGCACTATACTATACTTGACTGAACCTCCTTACGCCGGTGCAAATAAGGCAATAAGAGAGGACTGACGCGTCAGCTTCGAGGGCGCCTTTTCCTTAAGCATTTATTTCTCCATCTAAGGTCAGGGAGGAACCTGAGGGAAAAACCGCTTTCTTACCGGAAGAAAGAGGGAGCCGCCCGTCCCGGAAACGGCACGCTTTGGTAGCGAGAAGCAGCCAGGTATAGGGGAAGGGGCGGTGGGCTTAGTAAAGATAGTATATAGTTCCACTTGGTGAATAGTGCCTCGGCTCGGTTGAGTCATTTTTTCGCCGCTCGCAGCGGACTTGTTCTAGTAGAAAGCAATTTTTCTCTGGGAAAAAGACATAAGATTTGTTCGCTAGAGCTCATCACTGAAGAATGGTGGCTTTACTTTTTTGAATTAGAGAATAACTTCTTCGCGTGAGCGGCGCATACAAGGATGTTCGGACTCCCCCCCTCTTGTATCAGGTGCGTTGCCATCGTCTCTTTCCCCTTTGCCAGGTTACGCGGCATGGATTCGCCGATTGACGAATCAGATCTTGGCTCGCTGTCCCACCGACGAACCAGTCTAGAAGTCGAAAGGGAAGGCAATAGAAAGGGGTCTCCCTCTCTTTGTCTTCTTCTCGCCGCTTTTCTCGTCCATCCTGCCCTGCACCGCTTACAGATTCAGTTGCAGGTATCTAAGCATCCATTAGTTAAGGGGGTTGGGGCGCGAAGCGCAAACCGCTCTTCGATCTCCCGGTGAGTTGGACGGGAAGAGACATAGGGGGTTATCTATGAAGCATTTGAATTGCCCCTTTCTTTTGGAATAGTTGAAAGTCCTCTTCTTAGGGGATTTTCTTTTTTCTTATCAACATAGAGTTGGAACTTAGCCGATGGACGAGTGGACCAGTGTGAAGCTTTAGTTTCGTTGCCGGCCAGAGCTCCTAGCCGACGACCGGCTACCCTTTCGAGCTCACTGACCCCTTCTTGATTCCGTTTTTTCCCTATTTGAGATAGATGAATCAATGGAACTTTGATCCCCGGTTCCTGCTTGGTCTAATGTCTGGGTGCGTATGGCGGTATGAGAGCACCTTTCAAGTCGGCTGAAAAAGAAAGAAAAAAGGCTTTCGTCGTCTTTTTCCCGCTTTCACCTTCGATTGCAAAGGGCTTTTTTTCCGGTTTTCAATTCCTCTCCGGCGAGGTTTGAACTTCGCGTGGTGGGAAGGCCTTCACGATTCGCATCTTCCCGTCCAGCAAAGAAAGTGAAGGGGAGCGGACAGCGAGTTGGAGGACGCTGCAGAACCGCGTGATTGATCCATCTGCGCTATTCCCTAATTGAAGAAAGTTGTAAAGCCTTCAGAGCCTCAGTCCCTACCATTTTTTTTAAGAAAATGAAAGCTGACTAGCAATCGCTCGTTTTTCTTATTAGCATGGGATTGGATGTTAATAATGAAATAAAAACATATATATTAGAAGAGAAGGCAATCCCCGGGGAATTCCTATCGATTTCCGATGGATAACAATTCATCTTTCTCGCTTTCGCTCTTTCTCCCAATCAGTCGCGAGGGTTCCGGGCATGAGAACGCAAGTGCCGGAATCAAACAAAAGGTCCGAACGTCCGAGGACGAAAGAGAAAATGCTCCGCGGGGAAGTCGTTTCCATCTAGGATAGCGTATTCGTGCCGGTTAGACGTCGGCCATGAAATCCATCACTATACCGAGCAAATCATGGGCATTCACATCTCGGTCAAAGGGAACTATGCGCGATTCTCTCGTGAATCGCCTTCAGCAAGGTATGGCATTCAGGGTCTTAACCCAGGGAGAAATCTTTCTTCATAGATACAAGACATTCGTTCTGATCTAAAAGATCTTCTCCCGTGGGCGTTAGCGGACATTTTTCATTTTGAACTCGGTCTTTACTTCCCAAAGCAAAGGTTTTTTTAAGGTTTACTTTGGAAAGGCGCTAAACAGGCCTATAGGTTCGCCTTTCTATTTATAATAGAAGAAGTCTAATATAATTAGTATAGAAGTATATATAATTAGCCAAATCGTCTGAAGCATGAACAGAATCGCCTTTGTTCCGAAGGCCTAGCGAGTTAAGCGAGTTCCTTTTTTCTTTTTTCAAAGGCAGTCCTTTTCTTTCCCCGGACCGATGACTCGCTTGTTCAGTACTGCTAACTATTATTGGAGAATTCCGTCCCCTTGGGACTACCAGTAGCTTCGGTTGTTGAATCTCGTGCAAGTTAGGTTGTGGTTGTATTGGCTGCAAGCGGAACGTAGGCGCTTTAGGTGTGTGTTGGCCATGCACTCTCGCGTCGTGTAATGTCGTATGTATGATAGAGGTGGTGTGGTGATTGACCTCAATGCTAATGGTTATCCCCAAGGTTCAACGAATGAATGAAGCTATGCTATGATCGTACCCGGATAGAGATGATAGTCTTCCTCTGATGTCTCCAAGCCGGCCATAATAGAATCGATAGGCGAAGCGACCAATAGCGATCTGTTCTCGCCTATCGATAGATAGCAGGTTGCTTCCAAGCTCAAACCATTTGAAACGGAATTGCTACTTTTTTCTTGTTATTGATAGAGTGGTATTCTCCGCCCCTGTCAAATAAAGTAGACGGAGAGTCTTTCTCCAATGAGAATAAAGAAAGTTTTTGGGCAAGACAAGAAAGGAACTCGCCCTTTGACACCAAGGGATAAGAGCGGATTGCTGGCGATGACTTGGTGAAGTGGATTTCAAAATCCACTTTCACCTTTTTTCACATACCTTGATTTCATAACTTGATTTAAAACAGTTAAATAACTACCCTCCAATTTTTCCTCTCATCCTTATATTTATCCATCCATATCTCTTTAACATTCACTATTCATTGCACCATTTTCTCTTATAACAACATTCAATGGCGAATCGTAACACAGTTAGTAAGCATAATATGGTGGCTAACTTAGATAAGACACCATCCAATATCACTTTTCATGACATAATTGATTTCCTCACTGGATCATCAATTAATTATTCTCTTTTGGTTGAACTCGACATCATTGAGCCCTAGATTCAACAATTTTGGGCAACTGCTAGATC
>OU343222.1:333790207-333841439 GCA_910596185.1 Chrysanthemum makinoi
TCATATGGAAGATGATGATTCTTATATTCAGGCTAAGGTTGCTGGGAAGATAGTTAGCGTTAGTGAAGCTTCATTTAGAGAAGATTTATTGTTTCATGATGAAGAAGGGGCTATTCGTTTTGACAAACAAGTGCTTTGGGATACATTAAGGGATATTGGGTATGAAGGGTCTCTCACTGAAACGACTTTTAAGAAACCCTTATTCAGTCCTCAATGGAAGTATCTAGTCCATGTTTTGCTTCATTGCCTAAGTCCCAAGAGTACTTCATGGGAACAATTTGGTTCAAATATAGCCTCGGCCTTAGTGGGATTAGCTACCAATCAACCCTTTAACTTTTCAAGAATGATTTTAGATGGTATGCTATCTCACATCGCCAATGGTTCACCGTTTTTAATGTACCCAAGATTTGTTCAATTATTCTTGAACAAACAGCTTAAGGATGAGCCTAAACCTTCTAGCTTGCTACCAGTTATGGTCCTTCCTCCTAAGGTGTTCACTTTCATGGCTAGAAAGAGTGACAAATTTTCTGGGAGGGATACACCATTAACAGCTCAAATGATGGAGATAGTGCAAGCAGTTAGAGACGAAGCTGCTGAAAGTGAAGATCATGAGCCTTCTGTTTCAAGGGAAGGTACTGCTTCTCAACGTACTGCTTCACAGCAAGGTACTGCATCTCAACCTAATGCATCTTTGCAAGACATTGCTCATGGTGATTCAGAACCAGAGGTAAACCCACCATCATCTCCCAATGATTATACTTCCACAGATGGGTCTCAAACATCTGGAGGAGATGAGGGAGATATGGCTTCTGAGGGTCAAGTTCTGGATAACTATGCTTTGACAAGGGAGCTTTTGAGATTAAAGAAACATTATAAAGCTCAAGCTGCACAACTTCTGAAGTTGAACAACAAGTTTAGAAGATTGAAGAACTTTGTATGGCCATTAGTTCAACATCACAGATTGTGGGTTAAATCTCAGAAGAAGAAAGGAAAGAAATTTAAGAAGAATTCAAAGGGCAAGAAGGTTCATAAGCAGTCTTCATTCCAATTGGGGAGGAATTTGGAGCAAGTAAATTTGAATGAAGATGCTAAAGTCTATGAAGATGCTGACACTTTTGATGATTCACAAAAGGAAGCTAAAGAAACTGAGCAAACTAAACTTCAAAGTACTGAGCCTCAAGGTACAGAGCCTCAAGGTACTGAGCCACAAGGTATTGGACTTCAAAGTACTGGTGTACAAAGTACTGATGATCAAGGGGCTGGTGATCAAGGTACTGCTCTTCAAGGAACTTATAGGCAAGAGCTCATTACACCAAGAACCCTAAATTTTGAAGAAGAAGTTGGTCCTTCAATAGTCTTACCAGAAGAGGAAGTTGATACACCTAAAGAAGAACGTACTGCTAGTGATGATGAGACTGTTGCTCAGATATTACAAAACATGTCAAGACCAAGAGGTATTAGTATTCCAGGTGCTGAACAACAACAACCTCAAGTCTTACAATCATCTCAACCTACTTTGGATCCTAAAGACAAAGGAAAAGGTAAACTGGTAGAAACAAAGAAAAAGAAGAAACTTACATTAGCAGAATTAAGAGCTATTGAAGTAGCTAAGAATGAGGAAGCTGCTAGAAAATTTCAAGCTGAGTTTGATGCTGAAATACCAGAAAAGCAACATGTTCCTGTTCTACCAAGAAGACCAAGTATTGCTAAAGAAAGGAATGCTATGATGGCTTATCTGAAGGGTAGAGGATATACTGGATTACAAAGGTTGAAGTATATAGAGATGAAAGATCTATATGATGCTGTTAGAGAAGCTTATCAAAAGGAAGTGGCTAGTATTATTCCTTTTGATGATGAAACACAGAATGAGGATGCACGAAAAAAGAGCTTAAAGAGAAAAAGAAACAACTGGTGATGAACAACCATCAAAGAAGATAGAATTGAGATCAGATATAGTTGATGAGCTGAGGAATTATCTAAGAGTTGTAGATTTTGATCATCCTAAATCCAAAGATGTTGCAGTAAAGAAGTCCAAGATGTCTACATTTGAAGTTGTAAAGTCAAAGGATGGAGACTATCTTATGTTCCATAGAGAAGATGAAAGCTTTAGAGTATTTAATTTGCTGTGGGATATACTGCATTTGATTGATAGAGAAGATCTGTTTCACCTATATCAACTAGTGCAAGAGTATTTTGAGCATATTCCATCAACTGGAGTCGGCTTAGTCTTGCTGGGAGATCTTATAACCATCTGGGAAACAGAAGAAACAAGCACTGATGCAATATGGAATAACCAAGAAGTTTGGGAGATTACAAGCTGGAGATTCTTTGAAGAATCAGGAGTGCAAGTTTTGGAATTAGAAGATGGAACTATGATCCATATGTTAGCAGAAAGAAGATATCCTTTTACAAGAGATCTTATGAGAAGAATGCTAGATCATCGTATGGAAGTCGAAGAGGAGAATGAAACAGCTCTTATGGTGATTGAGTTGTTCATCAAATGGACAGAGGTAGCAGATGATGATGCATAATTACTGGTATGGTTTTTATAATATAAATCTTTTGAAAAATCAATACTTTATTCAAAGTACTGCTGGACAAAAAGTACTTTACAAAAGTACTGCTTAGCACAAAACCAGTAAAAAGTCTTTTTAATAGAAAATAAGCAAACTTTTGTTAAGTGCAAAATATTTTGAAACAAAAGTTATCAGCAACAAATGATTTTTGAGATGGTTTTACTTGGTAAAAGTGCTATGCACTAACACAACAAAAGGTTATTAGTCCACTATGTTTAACAAAAGGATTGGCTAATCTATGGGCAAACGACTCTGGTAAAGGTATCTTAAATCCGTTTATGGTTGACAACTTGCCAATAAGTTGTATGGTAATCAACTCACCATATATGCAATAGTAAAGAGTTGGCTAGCCCACAAGAAAAATGGCTTGTGGTAAAGGCTGTGAAAAAACCATTTATATGGTAATTAGTTCACCATGGTTGCAAGAACTAACTAGTCCAAAAGGGTACGGCTTTTGGCAAAGACAAAACAAATCCGTTGATAGCTGATGATGTGCTAAAAATCATATGGTTATCAATGTACCATGGTTTTACATACTTAAACATTGGCTACTCCAGAGTTAATGGCTTTGGTAAAGAGACATCAAAATCCATTAAATTTTCAATGATTCACCTCTCACAGGAGTTTACACACCTGGAAGTGATGAGAATAGACTAAAACTTTATGATCTGATGTACAATTTGCCATATGTTGCTGAGTAGCTGAAAAGATGAAGATTGCTGATACTGATTGCTGAAAAGGATTGCTTATAAAGACTACTTTGATGATGATAATACAAGCACTGAGAGTACAAGACAAATCTGAAGAAAAAGACACAATCTTTCCTTGAAAACAAAGCTGTTAAAAGTTAAAGATGCAAAGGAACTTGAAATCAAGCAAGTAGAATTCAAGTTAGGGGAGGATTGTTGGGATATAAAACACAAAGTGCTGAAGAAAGTCAAAGTGCTGAAGAAAGTCAAAGTACTGCTAATGAAGAAGTCAAAGTACTGCTCATGTCAAAGTACTGCAAAGCTAAAGAACTGCTATATCGTTTATGGAAAGTTATGTTTATCTAGAATATTCTTAGAATTAGTATTACTTGTCCTACAAGAATTGTAATTGTAAACCGACTAGGGTACTCCTTATGCCTATAAAAGGACCCCTAGATTGGCATTAGAGATACGTGATTTAGAATTTACAAAGTACGATATTAGAGTTATTAGGGTTGTTAGTGAATCTGTGTATCAAGTAGGTTCAAAGTATTAATAAAATCGTTGAAGTTTAAGTTATTCTCCTTAGCTTTATTGAAGTAGTTTCCGCATACTTAGTAGAGTAATATCAGTGTTTCATTGTTAGTAACTTAGGATTTATCCGAGGTTTCTAAACCCTTACAAGCTACATTTTTAGTAACTTAGGATTTATCCGAGGTTGCTAAACCCTTAAAAGATACAAAATTCGAAGCTGTTAAAAATTTTCGTAATGTTTCTGCAGGGCTGTTTTCAAACAGCGATAAATTTTTGGGTAACCGTTGGATCGGGACGAAATTTTGGGTGGACGTTCTCTATATAGCTGTCTAACTTTCCACCGAAGAGATCTTCGATCTGAACTTCCAGTAAAAAGATATAAGGCATCGAAGTTGGCTGCTGAAGGGTTTTTCGGAAAATCGATTTTTAGGGTTTTCTGCATATACAACTTATTGAATTCGTTTTCTTTGTGCTAAATCATTATGGAAGTTGTTCATAAGTTGTTTAGTGTCTATTCCTCATGGAAGAAAGCAGGTTCTGTTAATTACATCAATGGTGGATTTTTAGGTTGGATCGATGTGACTGATGTGGGATATTATGGATCCTGGTTGTTTTGTTAATTACATCAATGGTGGATTTGTTCTTGGTTGATCAAAGTATTATGCTTAACAGGTTTTCATTATTCTGAAGAAGGTACGATGGTCTTAGAGGTTTTCATGGTATTATCAAAATTTTAAGGTATCGACCTTTATGTATATCGACATAACACTACAAGGCTAACATCATGGGTTGGTTTTATTCGTGATATTATTGCTGGATAAGAGGTAATAAAAAAGAAAAGTAATGGAGCACTTTCATTGGTCTATGGTTGGCGTTTTCTGCACGAGTTCAAAGTACTGCTGTTTATATTTCAAAGTACTGTTCGAGGTTTCAAAGTACTGCTGCTCGTATAACGTGTGTTTTAGTGTGTTGGGCTGGTGATTGGTTATTCGAGAGTTTGTATTGTTTGGTTTTGACAACATGGAAGTTAGTATTGGCCGACGTAAATTTAGGTACTGCTTGTTTTGTAACTTACTGCTACGAGGGTTATTGTTGTTTGAATATAGTACTGCTAATGGAAGTATTATGATCTTGAATCATGTGATATTGTGAATAGCATGGAAGTAAACATGAATTTATTATTATTCTATTGTCACATGGGTCGGTGGTTCCTAGCATTAGTTTTTCGATGGTAAGTTGCTGCTACTTTTTGGAAAGTGTGAAGTATGATATTGTTGATCTATGTCTATTGGTCGGTTGTGAGTTTATACGCATGGGATTCTTAAGCCTACTAAGTTTGTCTCAATGATAAATGCCAAGGTTATTGTTCATGATGAGGGATAACTCGTTGAAATATTAAGGAGGAAAAACATTGGAGCACATTTGTTTAACGTTTATTGCATGTTACTATTGCTGCATGATTGATAATACTCTCATGATAGTATTGATACTACTTGATTTATACATCTCAATGTTTCTACTATTCGAATAAGGTGCGTTCGAGTTTTGCGCGAGATAAATTGTTTCTACTGCTAGTTTTGATCGATATCGGATAGAGCGTATGTTTTGGTTTTCGTGTGGTTTTCGATTTGAGGGGAAGTCGAACATGGTGAATATTTAAGATGTCGAGTAGCGCACACACATGATTGGATCTCGGCTGAATTTAGTGAAATCAGAAAACACACACACATGGGATATTAGTATACACACACATGAGATTGGTATTGATATGATTGGTAAAGTAGACATCATGTTCAGGGGAAGATTCTATGGACGCTTTTACATGGTTTCTACAGGTTACTCTTAGAACTATTCTTCATGTTACTACTACTAGGTTTCAAATGCGATTATAGTCATCTTTATTAGTATTTTGGGTGGTACTATGTTCTTCATGGTTGGAACTACAACGTATTTATTACCATGGTGGTTAGTTCTTCGATAAGTTCTTATGGTTATTTACATGCATCATTCGAGGGGAAGATTTTTACTACTACTTGTTGGTATTTTACTATTGGTTTGGATTTCTTTTGCCTTAATTTCATTTTTAGCAAGCTTTTTGGTGATCTTCATGACGGGTATCTTGAGGCATTAGAAGGATGGATTAGTCGTATGATATTGGTTTGTGTTGGTTGGAATCAAAGTTGCTTCTACTTAGCGTCTCCTAGTGGATTATGACAAAAAGGGGAAGAAGGCATTACATAGAAGATTTGCAACTTGAAGATCCTTGGTGATATTGCATGTTTAAGGGGAAGTTCGCTTATCTTTCATGACATCTTAACATCAGGGGAAGTTCGTGCTTATTTGGTTTTGTCATTATCAACTAGGGGAAGATTGTTAGGAATTATATCTGAGTTGATTATGACAAAATATGAAAGATGAAGAACTTATGAAGACAAAGAAAGACAAGGGACATACTTGTTAAAGAAGACTTTATTATTTAGTCCCTATTAGTCAATTGTAACCCTAGACTCTCTAGTATATAAAGAGAGGCAGGGAATTAGGTTTTCTGTGTGTCAAGATGTGAACACCAAAGGTGTGTGTGTGTAACCTAGGCGTAGTGTATAAACGCCTAGGGATAGTTAGTTATTTAGTCGATTAGCAGATTATTAGTTATTGTTTAGTTAGAGATGATGATGAAAATCTTGTTCAATAACAAAGAATTGATTAGTTTATTCCGCTGTGCATGTTATTAGTCTTTGTTATTGATCCCTAACTGAGCTTATAAACGATCTTATCATATATTATCCAGGAAACTATTAGGTGCAAACAAATTATTAACATAAAATAATTTCACAATGACAATTAGGAGGTAAAAACCTTACTTCCATAATAAGCAGATGATGCAACTCATTCCAGCTCTCAGCAAAGTGGACTTGTATATATTCTGATCTTCTCCACCAACCAAAACTCTCATACATGTGAAGAAAAAACATAAATGTTGTAGTATAAACCAAAGAGCATCGTTATACGCATGAAAAATACTGTTTATGTATATAATAAACCAGCCACCATATAGTACCGTTTGAGAGTTTGTATGCAACTAATTACCAAGTACTAAGTTCATCTCACGTTAGACATTCCTTTCCGTTTGGGCATACATGTTCAAGTGCTTCTTGGTCAATAACTACTATAAACGAAATAGGAAAAGAATGTAAAATAATAGAAAAAGAAGTTGACTTGAATGCCCAAGAAGCACCTAAACCTATGTGAGATGAGGCAAAAGTATGAAACTGTTTTCTAATCTTTTGTACAAATACAAGATCGTTTTGAAGAACATGAGCGTTGTCTGGCTATGTGGCTAACTGATGATGATGGTGAAAGATGAAATTGACACTTACCAAAGTAAGGGACTCTTGCTATAGTTTCCAGAACAAAAAACCTTGGATAGTCTCTGCCCTGGTACGATGTGTCGAGAACTTTGATTACTGAATCCTAACAAGAGAGAAAAATATTATTCTTGCATTAATAATATATACGCAAGCTCAAGTACAACTCAACATGACGTATAAAGAATGATTCGATACGATAAGAAAATATACCTTAAGAAAGATGTTTATAGATTGTTCAAGCTTTATGACCCATTTCTCTAGAAGACCATTTGGGGGTTGGCTATCAGGCCCTCCATTCTCTCCACCAGGAGAACTCTTGGGTGGAAATGTATCTTCCCCATTCACCTTTTTCTCATTCTCTCGCAAAACGATTGCTTCGACTTTACATAATCTCCTACTCGAATGTAAATTACATAAATGATCCATAAATTGCATATAAATGGATTTAAACAAAGCCAAGCAATTAACTCCAGATAAACATTTCTCGCCCAAACATGTACTAAGTATCAAACATCTACTATTCTTAATCACTCTAACAAATGATGCCTTGGCGAAAGTAGTATTTTCAATTCAATAAAAAGATTAGTGTGTTCACTTTAGGCTAGTTTTGGCAAGAAAGAATTGCATTTACATTATCAGAATGGCATATGCAGGGATGGACTTATGCAATCCAACTAAACTATAACTCATCCTACGAAAATAAGCTCAGCAATGATTACTTATCTACATTAATCATCTCAAGTGGAATTACTAATAAACTACTTTGCATTCAATCCGTGGAACCATGAAGATCAATAAATCCGAACTATTTCCAAATCTTAAAAAACAAGGACACAAAATTCAGATCACTATGACTTATGTAAAGGGTATATGGTCTAAAAATATATCTAACTCGTCACTTTTTTCTTTATTGTGTATCATACTATTATTTTATTTCCTATTAAACTAAAAGTAAAAACATATGTATAGATGTCAAACACAAAAATCAAAGATGTAAATGCAGATAAAGATATTTAGATGCGTCAAGGAAGGAAGGAATTGAAATTACATACCACCTATGATTTTAATTCACTCGTCTCTAACCAATCAATTCAATTGATGAATCCAAGAGATGATCAACAAGACAAATTCAATCAATTATTATATTTTATTAATTCATCCTTAATTCCCCTTTATTCTAATACTCGAAGTGGGAGAAAGGTGGGTGAGTGAAAGTGTAGATGAATTTTTAGATAGGATGAAATGAATGAAAAAGGTAGATGAATGACTTTATATATGAGCAAAATAGTCATTTAAGGGATTTAGAAAAAGATAACAAACGTTGACTAACAGAAAATGGGTCAAGAGACTGATTTAGACTATAAAAAACTTGTTTTTGACTCCCCACGATGAAAAAGCCAAGGTTTGTCCCAGGGTGATGCGTGTATACAAGATTAGGGACGAACAATGTATTTTATATAAACACATAAATTTAAAAACAAACAAGAAAACAATTAAGCATGGGTTGCCTCTTACAAAGCGCTTTTCTTTATTTATGAGTATTGTAGCTAGACTCGAAGTCGTGCTCCTACGTGAATTCCTTACTGTCATTTTCTTCCTTATGACGGTTTCTATTGGGGTTTTCCATGGCATAATTATGCCCTATTGTGCATCTTTCTAAGAAGTCATCTTGCCCCCAATTGGTTCTATATTCCGGTCCTATTTTCACACATTCTTTATAGAACCCAAATATCTTACTCATCACGTAGTCTACTCCTCTCCTCTTATCCTCCTCATTCCTATAGTAGACCGATAGCTTAAGTTCCTTCTCATTATTGGATAGTGATGAGAATTTCTCAATTTTAAATGGCATTTGGTAGGCGATGTCATATCAATCTCATCTTTTAATCTAACTATCCCTAACGACGGATTGTGGACGTATGGTCCGGACTGGGCCAGGAATGGGTCAGGCCCGGCAGATGCGGCCCACTCTACACCTAAACCCTAATCCATGTCCTATATATACATGACAGGTTATCTCTAACCCTAAGAACAACTCATCACATCGCACCGATACTAACTTGACCGTCGGAGGTGGACCCCGGGGCTACGGCCTCGGGTCCACTCCTAACGGGTTCTCTTTGTTGACAGGTCTACTAGGGCTCGAGAAGACGACTAACGGCCAAGGAGAGTCGTTGAATCAAGTCCGCGCCAGATTATGCTTCAACAAGTTGGCGCCATCCGTGGGACCCGAACCCACGACCACGTCGCTACTGGTACAAAAGGTACGCCCTCACCCAGGATGCAGCATGCGGGATCCACTTTCACCTACGCTGCCATGAACAGAACTTAAGTTTAGCATAACATAGCCATGCGCTATCTCATACTAAACTTGGGGGGCTTGTGGACGTATGGTCCGGACTGGGCCAGGAATGGGTCAGGCCCGGCAGATGCGGCCCACTCTACACCTAAACCCTAATCCATGTCCTATATATACATGACAGGTTATCTCTAACCCTAAGAACAACTCATCACATCGCACCGATACTAACTTGACCGTCGGAGGTGGACCCCGGGGCTACGGCCTCGGGTCCACTCCTAACGGGTTCTCTTTGTTGACAGGTCTACTAGGGCTCGAGAAGACGACTAACGGCCAAGGAGAGTCGTTGAATCCTGCCCGCGCCAGATTATGCTTCAACACGGATCATAAGTCATTCCAGAGCTATCTATGAAAGACCTTCCTAGAACTACATGGGACAAGCTAGGATCTATAGTCGTACTAATATCTTTCACAATCACGAAATCCGTAGGATACGTGAAGCTACCTACATAGACGGGCAATCCCTTAACTCTACCCAAGAAATTACATCTACATCTAGGATCATTGGGGTCTTGCCTATTTGGGATAGGTTTCTTCATCACCTAATTATAGTACGTGCTAGTCATGATGTTTATTGGGGACGTGCGTAATGTAGGCCTTTTCCAGGAAAAGATGTCCTATGCAACATGGTATGTTGAGATTTCTAGGATTTCCAAAGGTGATTCGTGAGCATCTCCTAATATAAAAGGGACGAAGGTCGCGCACTAGGTGTGGGTGGTATGAGAGTTCCTCATCCGTAGGGAACTTGTTGAAGTGTTCATCACCTACTTCGTCCACTTCATTGGTTGTTTCATCCTTAAGAGTCTCACTAACCTCAAGTACCGTCTCATGGTTTGCTTCATCACTATTCCTATTTGGTTTCACTAGGGTGATGGTATTGACGAAGTAAACGTGCTTTGATGAAGACGGGTCCCTAGTTTCATTGCCTAATTGTGAATGAGCAAAGTACTTGCTCGGGTCCTTAATATTAACAAGGGAAGCTTTTTCGAGAGAGTGAGTCGAGATGGCATTAACCTTTTTGGTGGTCGTCCTATCATTATTGGTTATGGCTTTCAAGAGGTTATCTATCTTCCTATCCATCTTGACTTGTTGTTGGTTAAAGTGGTCCAAAAGCTTGGCTATTTGGGCTTCTTGGGATGTAACTAGGTATGGCATCATCCCTTCTAAGTTGTGTTGACTAGGGGCATAAGAGCTTTGATTGTGTTGTTGGGGCCATGGGGAGTCGTTAGAGGTGAATTCTTTGGTTTGACTCCAATTATAGTCAGATTTTCCCCTCCATGCCTCTCGGGCTTTGTTGTAAGTCCTAGGTCTGGGTGTTGTGGGGAATCTTCCTCCCATTATATTGGTACGCAAGGATGCGTAGTCCACGGAAGCTTGTTCGGGGAGTCTCGTGCAATTACGAGTGTCATGGGGACCACTACATAACTTACACAAGGAAGAGACTTTGTTCACTTAGTGTGAAGGACAAGGAGTTTTGTAGGAGCTCATTAGGAATTTGACTTGATCTTCAAGTTCGAGCATCCTACGATTGGAAGGTTGTGAGTCAATTGGAGGAAAGGAGATTGCCTTGACGGTTTTGGGCAACTCACAGGGGTCATTCCAACATTCGTTGTCATAGAGGGCAAGGTCCTCTATTGTACCCCACGACTCTTCCGTGGTAAGTTTACTAAGGTTGCTACCGGCCGCTTGGTCGATGGTTTGCCTTGTTGAGAGATTGACATGATCGTAAAATATATGGACTTGAAGCCAAAGATCAATGCCGTGATGAGGGGCTTTAGGGAGCAAGTCCTTGAATTGAGTCCACGCCTCGTAGTGAGTTTCTCCTTGACGTTGTTGAACATCAAGATGTCATTTCTTAGCTTGGTAGTTCTCCCCGGTGGGAAAAATTGGGTGAGGAAACGATTGGTGAGATCATCCCAACTTGAGATGGATCTGGCGGGAAGTCACTCAAGCCAATTACTAGCTTGGTCCCGTAGAGAGAATTAGAAGAGATGCAAGTGCGTGGTCTCCCGTGTGGTAGCATCAAGGTCGATAGAGTCAACAATTTTTAGGAAATCCTTGAGATGCTGATTAGGATCTTCGAAACGAAGTCCATGGAATGCACATCCGTTTTGCACCAACCGGATGGTATCGGATCGCAGGGCCGTAGTTTGAGCTTGAAGTGGGAGCTCAATGGTGTTCATATAGCCTTGATGACTCGGTCTAGAGTATTCACCAAGAGTACGGCCTCTTGGCGGGTCAAGTGGTGGTTGGTTGAGTGGAAGGGGTTGATGTGGTGGTGGATTGTTGTTTGGTGGTGGATTGTCACCCATGGTGAAAAGTGACAAGGTTACGAACAAAAGCACGAAGAAGGGGATAGAGTACAAGAAAGCTAATGAAAAAGAGAAAAAATCTCACTTGATAGGAATCAAGCAAGTGGACCTAAACGAGATAGAAATTTAACTAGCTATTCTATTCCCTGACAGCGGTGCCAAAAACTTGATAGCAGGGTTCTGGGTCGAGAAAACCTCCTTTTCTACGAGCAAGCTTTTCAACCCTCTAGGCAGTGAACCTAATCGTTGTAGTGTAGTATGAGGTAAGCCTCGGGGATTGATTTCGTTCTCTAGGAGAATAGGAATGCTAGAAAGAGATATATGACGAGAAGGTGGGGTTGAGGAAGATTTTTTTTTCTTTTTTTTTTATGTTTCTTAGAAAGCAGGGGTAAAAATCTAAGGGTATATGATTGAGGGGGTGATACTTCTATCGATTTCACTATTTTAACTAATTATCTAATTATCTCATTAACTACGGATAGATTATGTTAATTGAGGTGTGCTCGAATGATGATTAAAGATGTGTTCACTTAGATGCTATTACTCTCTAGTTATCTTTTATTGGTCGGTTGAATTGTCACTTCCTTTATCTTGATTGGTGCTTTGTATTCCGGTTATTCGTAGGGCGGTGCCTAATTCCCTAGTTCTATGAATTATAACTATCCTTTTGAATACCCGGGATCGGCAAGTGCAATAGCATCTCCCCCGAATACACTACTATCCTAAAGCTACAATTCACGCAATAAACACAACGAATGGCCTATTGTGCACTCATAGGCTTTTTGCTATTTAGGACGTTCAAGCTCGCAACAATGAAAGAAGAAGCCAATTTTTCTTACTCTAGCGTCTACCAATCAAGACAAGAGACAACCTAACAACAATTAATAACTAGGTTTTATAGATCTAAGCAAACACAAGAATAATTTAGCTAGACATGTTAATCAAGCAAGCATACACACCATCAATTGAACATAGGGTAGACATAATGATAAATTGGATAAACAAACTTATCTTGTTGTGTAAAATAGGGTATGGGACCCTAGAATACTCTCCAAGTCAGACTACAATTGAGTTAGAGTTTGCTCTCCAAAATTCTACCTCTTAAAACACAGAAAAATCAAATTCTATATATAGATTTACAATCGCGACGGTGTCACCTTTTGCAAGTGACGCCGTCAGGTCGCCGTCATTAGGGTTTCGTTTGGGCTAAGTCATCGTTGGGACGGCGACAGTTGAGATGTGTGACGCCAATCTTTAGTAGCGACGTCGTTAGAATCTTGGATCTTGGGCGTCTGGTGTAAAAGTTGTGAGTGACGCCTTCCATAGTTTAGGTGTGACGCCGCCAAGCTTTAGGACCAGAAATTCCGCAGAGCCGTCGCGTGCACTTTTGATCATGTCTTCAATAGAGGGACGGCTTCGCCCTTTGTTTGGGACGCCGTTAGGTGTGCTGGAGTGCCTTTGATCTTGACTTTGTCATTTTCTTCATGTTTTTGCTTCTTTTCACCCAAATATGCTTCATTCCAGTATTTTGCTTCAAAAAGACCTAAAATGTGAAAAAGAATAATTTTAAACAGTAACGGATATAAAATGTGTCCATTTAAGGCTTAAATGACTCCCTAAAAACCTATGTTTTAAATCCTTATCAGTATAAAAGGAGATCCTATGTTATGGTGTTACATGCGAGTTTTGATATAGTTTTTCATAGCTTCAAGTTTGTAAACCCTGTTACTACAGATAGTAATCTTATTATTGATCTTAATAATATTGAAGCTTTTGGTGATATCATTGTTCATACAGTTTACTGTTTTATTAACATTCTTTTAAGTATTAAAGAGTAGATTCCACATACTCTTTAGTATTCACAAAGTTTCTAACATAGTTCGTGTGTTTGGGATCAACAAAGTTCCTCCTAGCCAGCTCAATATGCACTGCGGCAATCATCTTCACCAATTCCATAATCTTCAACTTGTCACACTGCTGAAGCTCTTTAGATACACCACGCTGTTGCATGCCACCAACGATCCACTCAAAAATTCCAGCTCACCTATAAACAAATTCCTCTCACAAACACAATGTGCCATCTCTTGCTATAGCTTGGTTAAAGTTGTTGCATACTGCATATTCCTAGCCGTCTCCCTCTGAAAATAAACCAACATCGCATCAGCCACCAACATTGAATTGGCTGCCACGACCAGTTCCTTAAGAAGCACAAGACGAGGCATTATATTACTTTGAACTAAAGATGTGCGTTCTTGAGTATGAAAAGATTTATGAAAAATAGATATAATGAACCCTTTAATATCAAAAATTAATTTGAAATGGAAGGCCATCAATTCCCCTAAAAGTCAAAAGTGTAATAATAAACTTGAACTAAATGCAACTACAACTCAAACTGACACAAGCAAAAGATCATAATTAGTCCCTAAGCTTAAGACTTTCTTGGCAAGACAAGTTGGCGTGTAAGTTTAGGCGAGAAAGGGAAAAAGACAACATCAGGGATCAACCGTGTAACGGCCAAGCACGTACCAAATATAACAACCTTGGGGACTATCCATTAACCAAATATGAAAGTTCACTCTTAATATCAAGAGTGTGAAATCTAATTATTATAGCATGCAGTAAGAAGATAGATATTTACTCTTCTACTTTATTTTATTTTGTCAAGTGCTTTAAATTAAAATTATTCATGGTCAAAATTTATTTATTCTGTTCACACTTTTATGTATTTACACAGGGGCATTTTTAGAGGAGTGGAAGCATTGTCATTGTGTGAGGCCATATACACAACATAAAGGTTGGGTTTTATTAGTTTACGCATTATTGATACATGCGTATTTTGTGTGTGTATTCAAAGACTTCTTTATAGTGATGGCACGAAACCACTAAAATCCATGAGACAATTCTATATCTACACTTGGGCGGTGGCAAAAGACATTAACATAACAGTAGTAGTAATAGTTTACATTTACAATACCTAATTACATTTGAATATTTGGAAGACAATTAACATAACAACCATTATTTAGTTTTGCATTTTAAAAGCTACTTTATACGGCCTTCAATGCAAAAAAAAAGTAATCAATAAATTTTGGCTAGCTACTCTATAAAGCCTTCAATGCAAAAGAAAGTACTAGCATAAATATAATTTACATAGATATAGATAGAGGAGAGTTATTTTACATACCAAAATTTTCTCACATACCAAGGGACTCATCTCCACCATCCATCTAAAAAGAAAATCAATGGCTGAGATTTAAAAGCATTTTATTATTTCACCCATTTTTTATAATTTAAATATCTCTTAAACCGTTTATCATTAAGCGAAAATATTTACACCGTCGCGACGAGCATTTAATTATCTTTCTATAGACGGGCACTTTGATATACTTTCGAAAAAAGAAAAAAAATTCATTTTTTTTTACGTTTTTTCGTCTTTTTTTTCGTTTATTTTACGTTACTGAAATTTGCATGAAAAAATCATATATGATAAAACACTAAATTGAATATCACATGTGATATTAGTGTTAAATCATATATGATATGTAATATCACATGTGATATCATATGTGATTTTACACTAATATCACATATGATATTACATATCATATATGATTTTACACTAATATCAAATTAGTGTTATATCATATATGATTTTTCAATGCAAATTTCAGTAACGTAAAAAAACGAAAAAACTTTAAAAAAAACGTGAAAAATACGAAAATTTTTTTTTGTCGAAAGTATATCAAAGTGCCTATCTATAGAAAGATAATTAAATGCTCGTCGCAATGATATTTTTTTTTCCGCTTAACGATTAACGGTTTAAAAGTTATTAATATTTGAATAAAAAGGATGAAAGTTGGTTTTTTATATTGTTGGGATTAATCTCATCCATTAGATCAAATAAAAATGAAATGTGAAGATTGATCCCTTGGTATGTAAATAATCTTTTGTCCTCAAATGATCTTATATCGATATAGATAATGAGAAGAGTTATTTTACATACCAAACTTTTCTCACATACCAAGGGACTCATCTCCACCATTCATCTAAAAAGGAAATCAATGGTTGAGATTTAAAAGCATTTTATTATTTCACCCATTTTTTATAATTTAAATATCCCTTAAACCGTTTATCATTAAGCGAAAATATTTACACCGTCGCGACGAGCATTTAATTATCTTTCTATAGACAGGCACTTTGATATACTTTCGAAAAAAGAAAAATAATTCATTTTTTTCACCTTTTTTCGTCTTTTTTTCGTTTATTTTACGTTACTGAAATTTGCATGAAAAAAATCATATATGATAAAACACTAAATTGAATATCACATATTATATTAGTGTTAAATCATATATGATATGTAATATCACATGTGATATCATATGTGATTTTACACTAATATCACATATGATATTACATATCATATATGATTTTACACTAATATCAAATTAGTGTTATATCATATATGATTTTTCAATGCAAATTTCAGTAACGTAAAAAAAATGAAAAAAACTTAAAAAAATAAGTGAAAAATACGAAAAAAAATTTTTTGTCGAAAGTATATCAAAGTGCCTATCTATAGAAAGATAATTGAATGCTCGTCGCAATGATATTTTTTTTTCGGCTTAATGATTAATGGTTTAAAATTTATTAATATTTGGAAAAAAAAAAAAAAAAAAAAAAGATGAAAGTTGGTTTTTTATATTTTTGGGATTAATCTCATCCATTAGATCAAATAAAAATGGATGGTGGAGATTGATCCCTTGATATGTAAATAATCTTTTGTCCTCAAATGATCTTATCTCATAGATAATAGGACACCATAAAAGCTTGCCACTTTGCCCACGTCTAAAAGCATTTCCAATATTGATATCAAAAGTTTACATTAAAATAGTGCAAAAAAGATATCATATTAGAATATGCTTGCATCAAATAAAATATGTTCTAATGTATATGCTATATGTCTGCACTAATTGTACTTTAAAATCTATAAATATATGATAGTGCAATAAATATGAAAAATAAATTAAGTACTTTATATCAATATTGAGCTTATTTTGACGATATTAATACGAAACTTACAAAAATATATTTTATATAAATTAGTTTTTATGTTTTATGTTCAATATCAAAGAATTAGTAAAAATAAGAGGTTTTAATAGAATGAATAGTGTTTAGTGCAATGAATAGTAATGCATTATATTTAGTGCATTTTGTGTGTTCACTATCAATTGGAATGTGATCATCTCAAGTTGTGTTATACAACTTGATCAAGTTATATGATTGTGAGCCATTGGATTTGATCCAATGGTTCAAATCAAAAGAAGTTATTTTGATTTGAGCCATTGAATCAAATTTAATGGCTCATAATTTCCCAACTTCAGTTAAGCTGTATAACACAAATTGAGAGGATCATATTTCCTATATCCATTGCACTAAAATAGTGTGGTGTTTAATACTAACATTGAAGACCTTTTTTGTTAGTCTTGATACTATTTTAGTATAAAAGGTACATTTAATGCTAACATTCGAGATGGCCTAAAAGGTAAAATGGTCATATCCGAATTTTTATGATCATTGACATTTTATTCTGGATCGTTGACAAGTTTTTGAAAATAAATGTTGTCGGATACTATGCATATTAATTTACATTTTTGCACTGTCAAGTCATTGTGCTATTTACAAATGTTCATATAGGTCATTCTACTATTTTTCTTGATCTAAATCAGTAAACTACTAAGATAATTTATTGAGATCACTTACTAGATTTTTTATTATAATATGATGCACTCGCGCTTTTTTTATTATAACAAGGTGTACGAAACCGCCTGGCTGCGGCGGGGCCTTTTTCATTTGTTTTGATTACTGTAAGTGTAGAAAAGCATGGTGGAGTCATAAGGAATGCTGCATTTATATTACGGACGTTTGTCATTACAAAAGATCGCATGTTTAAGGCCTACTGGCCGGAAAGATGCAAGGTCACAGCCTAATAGATAGGTGTTTCAGTTGCCATACATGTTACAGTACAATACATACATTACGGTACTTACAGGCCGGCGGTTACTGTACATATTAGAGGAACACGACTGTCTCCACAGGTGTTGAATGTCTGGTTATGATGTCACTCGTGTTTTGTTTTTTTGGTGTCAGGTCCAGGCGCATCTTGTGATGCTTCTGTGAACAACTCTTTTATGAACTGTGCTGTATGTGCTTTCAACCTTAGAGCGGAAGGTGTGGCTCGCCGTGAGCTCGCCGTCGGCCTACATGGCCCTTCGCCGTGGGCCGCCGCCACACCGGCCTTGTTCGCCGTGGCTCGCCGTGAACCAACTCGCCATCCTGACGACGAAGCGTAACTCCTGACAAACCCACTAGCAACGGATATATTTTGATGTTTTTTTGGTGGGTTTGATTTTTGCTATTGTTATTTAACATGGGTTTTCAATCTTTAATCCAAAAGATCATATCTTTATGAAAAAAAAAGATCTTGATGATGGTAAATGTATGTGTGGTGGAGAGATGATAAAAGGTGGGTATGGTGGGTGGGTGATAATGACGATGGATTGAGGAGAATGCGATGGGATGGGATGGTATGGTAGGTGTGAAAACAAAACAAAACCCGTTTTGACTTTGTAATTATGTGCTCAACTAACCACACAAAGTGAAAACAAAACCCGTGTCGTCTTTTTTTTTTTTTTTTTTTTTTTATGTATTGTATTTTTATTTTGAATGAAATAAATTTAGTTTATTTTGAATAAAGTGGTTGTGATGGGCCTCAAAGGAAGAGGTTGAGGTTTGTTATGAGGAGGGGGGGTTTGTTGTGGAGAAGTGGGATGCTGATGTGGCGCTGAGGTGGCAGTGAAGAAGAGCTTGAGCTCCAGCACCACACCTTCCACTCTTATGATCCGCACCTTCCACTCTTATGATCTTTCTTTTGGCATTTCTGTCACCACAGTTTCTTGATGATGATGATGTTTCTTCTCTCTCCATTGGAATATCTGGTAACGCCGGTGTAATTGCATCTGCTGCATTTTCGAAGATGAACTTTGGATTGCCTACGCGGCTCCCTACAACATATTACAGCTGGAATCTGCTCTTTGTGTTTTCTAGGTCTGAAACAATAGCTGTTGGCAAAACAATTAAGTCAATATATACACACATGAAATGAAAAAAACCTACAAAAAACCAAGTAGTTTGGGACATGTAAGCGAAATTTTTAAGGCCTCTTGTAACATGCCTGTACAGGTATTCAAGACTGATTATCAGTTTTGATAGATAATGGTAAGCGCATCCTATTATGTGAAACGCATTCTCGATAACAGTTAACTATGCGAATTTACTTTTACTAAGTCTATAAACCTATCAAATATAAGATTCATAAAAATCAAAAGACCTATACGTGAAAAGCATCATATAAGCAAACCTTAAAAAAAAGCTCCACCTACCTGGTAATGGGCACAACTAAAAAAGCGAGAAAGGTATACCTGTACGGTTGTAGATCAAAAATGATGAATGGGATTGTGGCACTCCACTTGTTGCCTATGCGGAAGGGTGACGCCAAAAAGAATGGAATGCTATTTCGTGGCCACCATAAACGAACTGCAGAAATGATATAGACATTAAGAAGAGATGATAGAAAGCCCACACCTTTGTCGAACTTAAATCAAATTCTGCGAATTATGTTGTATAGGTAATAATGCGTATGCATATCCTAAAAATTCCGTGGGTCGGCTAGACTTTGAGTACTTAAATGGTTTGGTTCCTGAATTTAAATGTCTTCAAATAGAAAAGTCAGATTGTGGCTCATATGCTTATGTCAATCACCTTAGCATATATTAAAGAAATAAGTTGTAACGTCTGTGGTAAGTTACCTACTTCAATCTGATTGTCTTAGAAGATAGAAGTCTTCGTGTATGGCATCCATATATATGCAAATAATGGTTACGAAAACGACACATATTTAGTACTCCCGAAATGAACCTAAACTGGCACCATATTAAAAAAGTAGTGAACTTTTTGTGATTAAAACATTAACAGCCACCTGCAAATTACGGTTACGAAAACGATGTACGTTTGTTACCCCCGAAATGCACCTAAATTGGCAACTGTTATTACGAATAGGTTATAAAGCTAGCGAACTTTTTGTGAATAAAACATTAACACTCACCTGCAGATTGCTTTTCACTTCGGCATTTGCAACTTGCAAGGCCATCGATGTTGAGTATATAAAATATATAACATACAATAAACAAGTAAACATCAAGAGTACACAGCGGAAGACTTAAGATCATAACAAATAAATTAATTAACTGAAAATATGCGTAACGTACCTCTTGCTCTCTTGAGCAAACCAAGGAAGTGGTTAAGAGAGTTGTCCCTTACCGTTCTACAACTCAAACCAAATGGTGTAAGAATAGTGTCTTACAACCACGTTCTTGTACACACGAATTAACCAAACGAATCAAGCGATTGCTAGATCTAACACAAGTCCTCGTTTAAGAAAAACGAAAACAAACTCCCTTACTTTGGGGTGTTCGGCCGATTATAGGACAAGAGAGAGGAGAGGAGAGATCTAGGGTTAATTCAATGCACAAGTGTATGAAACCCTAGACCCTAACCCTCTTTATATACTAGTAGGTAAACTTTGGGAACAAGTTAATGAATTAGGCCTTGGAGAGGCCCCTATGGCCGGCCACTATTGAAAGCCCAAAGCCAAACCCATAACTTTTCCAAGTTTTCCATTTCTAATCCTTTCTCTTTTCATTTAACGGTCGTTAGTCATTTTTCCGTTAAATACTTAACGATCGTTAACCGGACTTAATGTGCAATAATTAATCGTAAACATAAACATTAATTATTAACTTTAATTCTCATTCGCTAATGTGTGCAATCCCGTGGTCACGAGTTCGAATCCGGACATTCACATGTTTGTAAATATATACATTTCCAACAGCTCCCACTTGGATATGTTTACAAACGTGAAATGACATTGGTTAGCGTCTAGCAACACACCAATGCCCCCGGTACAACTCGTGTATGGTTTTCTGGAGAAAAAACCAAATTTGATGATTCATCATCATATTCATCCTTTTGTTTCTAATACCATGTTAATAAGAATATGGATCTTACTCATTTCTTAATTAACTATTCTGTTTCTCGCTTTATATGATTTATTAAGATTACCAATTCTTCTGAATAGAAGACCTTGGGTATGGCCATACAAACATCTTAACAATCCTACGAGGGGCCCAGTAGTATTATACTTCAAAATAAATTTGAAGGAAACAAATCCCATTTTGACTACAAGCAGGATTCATAAATTTCGCAACACTTTTGAAAACAACCCTTATAACTACCAGTTACGTGTAGCGTTAGATTGCTTCACAAAAATGCACTACATCCATGACATATCTCTTGTATCTCAAGTCAGAGGATAAATATCCATGATATACTTAATGACAAAGATCCATAAGTATTATCATGCGGGTGGGATAAGTCCTATATTCAATTCATTGAATATCATCTGAAATTAGTCATGCTACGCATCAATATACTTTCAAGTATATTCTAACTAATACTCAGATTTGTCTTAATTCAATATCATTCCCATGTTATTGATTGACAATGGACTATTTAGAATAACTTAAGTTATTCAAGGATTTAAACATGCAAATATAGGACAACATCATAATAAATGAACATAACAAAAATACTTTATTTCATTTCAATAATAATGTTTACAATATCCTTTTATCTAAAATACTTAGTCACAGATGGGCATGAAACTACTAGCTAAACGAAGTCCAAACTTATCAGACAAATGATTAAGTTTTTCACCAGGTAAGGCCTTCGTTAACGGATCTGCTAGGTTATCATCTGTGTGAACTTTGAGTAACTCAATTTCACCTATCTCGACTTGCTCTCGAACATAGTGATATTGTCTAGGATAGTGTCTGGTGCCCTTCATGACTCTAGGTTCATCGGCAAAAGTAATTGCAGCTGAATTGTCACAATATACTTTAATATGATTTTCAATCGACGGCATAACACCAAGCCCCGAAACAAACTTCCTTATCCAAACAGCTTCCATGGCAGCCTCAGACGCCGCTATATACTCACTTTCTGTAGAGGCACATCGCAAGTGTTGTCTATTTCTTACTCTTCCAATCCACAGCACCTCCATTGATGACAAAAATGTAACCCGTTTGAGACTTCGTATAATCTTTGTCACACTTCCGGATGCATCGCAGAACACTGTAAGACAGTTCTGCTTCTGGATTTCCTCCATACACTATGAACATATCTCGTGTAGCCCTAAGGTACTTGAGAATATGCTTAACGCAGTCCATCGTGAATTTCACCCGGATTCTGTTGATACCGACCGGTCAAGTTTTGAGCAAACGCCACATCAGGCCTTGTGCATCGTACCGCGTACATGATAGATCCTACAGCCGAAGCATAAGGAGCTTTCTTCATACGCGCCACTTCTGCAGGTGTTGAAGCACAACCTTGGCTGCTCAAACCATGATTTACTTGCATTGGCAAAAATCCCTTCTTGGAATTTTGCATATTGAATCTCTTCAATATTTTGTCAATGTAAGCACTTTGGCTTAAACCAATTAGCCGCCTTGATCTATCCCGGTAGATCTTGATTCCAAGGATGTATGCTGCTTCCCCTAAGTCCTTCATCGAAAAACATTTACCAAGATAGGCTTTCACCTCATTTAGACTTGGTATATGATTTCCTATGATTAATATGTCATCGACATACAGAACAAGGAAAGTAACATGACTCCCACTAGCTTTGTGATATACACATGGCTCATCAAGATTCTGAGTAAATCCAAAACCTTTGATTTCTCCATCGAATCTTTTATTCCATTGCCTTGATGCTTGCTTCAGTCCATAAATGGACCTCTTAAGCTTGCATACACGGTTAGGAAACAATGGATTCACAAACCCTTCCGGCTGTGCCATATAGATGTCTTCATCTAGACGGCCATTCAGAAAAGCGGTTTTGACATCCATTTGCCAAATCTCATAGTCATAGTGTGCGGCTATAGCTATGAGAATCCTAATAGCTCTTATGTCCGCTACAGGAGAGAATGTCTCCTCGTAGTCAATGCCATAGGTTTGAGTAAAACCTTTAGCCACTAGACGAGCCTTGTAGGTGTGTACATTGCCATCCATGTCAGTTTTCTTCTTGAAGATCCACTTACTTCCAACGACTTTAGCATTGGGAGGAAGGTCAACTTCAATCCGGACATCATTATCTTTCATGGATTGCATTTCCCCATTCATAGCAATCTGCCATTTATCCTTCTCAGGATCAGCCATGGCAGCCTTATAGTTGGCAGGTTCATTAATATCCCCAACCATATTTTCCTCCACCTCTACATTAAGACATAGACGGTCAGGTGCACGTATAGTCCTTTCAGACCTACGAATGGGAACAACTTCAGGAGGAGCACCTAAGCTTTCAGGTTCTTCTTGAAGTTGGCTAGTATTTTCAGAAGGTGTTGTATCTTCTTGATCATATTCCAGATCATATACTCTCCCACTGAGTTCTTGAGATATGAGATTCCTTTCAAGGAAATCTCCATACCTAGCCACAAAGACTTTATTCTCAACTGGGTAGTAAAAGTAGTAACCCATAGTTTCCTTAGGGTATCCTACAAAGATACACTTAACAGATCCGGCTTGAGCTTATCAGTGTGTCACGTTTAACAAACGCTTCACATTCCCAGACCTTTAAGTAAGAAAAGTTGGGAGCTTTTCCAGTCCATATTTCATATGGAGTTTTAACAACCTTCTTTGTTGGAACCATATTCAAAATACGAATAGCAGTTTCAAGGGCATAATCCCAAAAAGTAAAAGGTAGAGTCGTAAGTTCAAAAATTGATCGTCCCATGTCAAGTAAGGTACGATTTCTCCTTTCAGATACACCATTTTGTTGTGGAGTATAAGGAGATGTGAGTTGCTGGATAATTCCACACTCAGCTAAGTAATCTTTGAACTCTTGACATATATACTCACCACCTCTATCAGATCGAAGAGCTTTAATCTTCTTACTGAGTTGTAATTCTACTTCACTCTTGAAAACCTTAAATGTTTCAAAGACTTCATGTTTATGTTTAAGTAAATAAACATAACCATAACGACTGAAATCATCCGTAAAGGTTAAGAAGTAGACAGCACCACGTTTTGACACATGTCTAAGTGGACCACACACATCAGTGTGTATTAATCCAAGTAGATCAGACGCCCTTTCCACTTGTGGTGAAAAAGGTTTCCTTGTCATCTTCCCAGCAATGCAAGATTCGCATTTGTCAAATGATTCATCATTGACCGTTTGTAAAAGCCCATCGTGTTGCAGCTTTTCCATGCGTTTCTTGCCAATATGGGCAAGGCGACAATGCCAAAGATAAAAAGAGTCACAGTTCAACTTGCTCTTCTTATTGCTAATGCTATACAACGAATTATTTTCATTGGATATACAACCATCCATATCAATTTTAAACACACCAAGAATAGGAATTGCATTAAAGTAAAAAACATTATTTAAAGAAACTGAAATTCCATAACTTGTAAAAGTGTGCACAAAACCAATATCTTTTAACAAAGAAACTGAAAACCCCAAACAATGGAGGGTGCATAATGACAATTATTTAGTTCTAAAATTAAGCCCGAAGGCAACACTAAATCAAAAGTCCCTATGGCTTCGACAGCTGCACGCTTTCCATTTCCAACGTACAAGTATCTTTCTCCACAGGTCAGCTTCTTTGCCCCTCTAAGTCCCTGCGATGTATTACAGATGTGAGTACCACATCCTGTATCATATATCCAGGAGTTTTGCTTATGAGGAAAAGAAAATAATTCAAACATAAAAATACCTGATGAGCTAGGCACCATCTTATTTTTATTCTGAAGGCACTCATTCAGATAAACTGGACAGTTCCGCTTCCAGTGACCCGGTGAGTTGCAGTGGTCGCAAGACAAATCCTTCTTAGGATTCTCCTTTTTATTTCCAGGGTTCTTCTTAGGAGCTGGTGGGATGACAACTTGCTTCCCCTTTCCTTTTCCTTTCCCTTTCTTATCTGCTTGCGGCTTTGGCTTATTTACCCTACCACCCTGTATTGCGAGTACAGCAGGTGTAGGAGCCTTCTTTGGCAATCTCTTGTCGTAGTCTACAAGCATTGCATGTAACTCATTCACTGTCTTCCCCGTGCAATGCATGTTAAAATTTCGGACAAAATCACCAAACCGATCCTGATTAAGGGAGTGATTGATGAGGCCGACACATACATCATTCGAGTAACCACAGCCGAGCTTCTCCAATTGGTCCAAGTGATGTTTCATCTCTAGGACGTGGTCGGAGACAGATTTGCCAACCTCTTGCTTGCAACTATGAACCTTTTCAATAAGTTCATACAGTTCAGCTGCCGGTGGCTTCTCAAACATACGTTTGAGTTCATCTAACATGCTCATAGGCGGATAGTGCTCAAATTGTTTTTACAATTGAGCGGACATCCCAAAGCATTAGACACGCCACATCATTGTGCTTCTCATATTCAACACGATATGCCTCTTGTTCAAGAGCAGTTGCCGCGTTGGGAGGAGCATCAGGCCGAGGTGTAGTCAAAATTTCAACCCTTTTGGCAACACGAAGGATGATCCTAAGTGAACGATTCCAATCATTGAAATTAGGGCCGGTCAGCTTGTCCCTTCCAATCATATCTTTGAAAGCGGCACTCAGTAAGCTCATAGTGTTTTCAGATTGAGCCATCTACAGAAAAAGTTCAAAAAACCATAATTAGTATTTTGATAATTTTCCTTTTCAATAAACAATTAAATACCCAAGGTTCATATTCATATAACCAATTAATATTTATTGAAAACTAGAATCCAAATTGTCATAATTTCATTACGTCAGTTAATCTGCTAGTAATGTACCTTATACAAAATGGTAGAGCTTTTGCTCAATTGCCAATAACAATTGCAATTCCTAGATTTATGGGATTTACATATAGCCAATATCAATCGCCATGTAAACATGTTTTATCCCATCTTATGCCTTGAGTTGCTCACCGCCTAACTCAATTAAGTTGTCCAACTTAAGAACGCAAAAGCGTCCATGCCCGTTCTCACGACACGTGGACATTTTACCCCCGATTAAGATTTAAGTCACGTTCTCACGCAAATAGAGAGTAATCTTAGGTGTTTCCGTTTCGTTGGATGGCATATAACTTAAATTAAAGGGTAATAGTTTTGATGTTAAATCAAATATGTACAAAGATGTCATGCATTCATCTTGTAGCATAGTTTTAGTAAAACATTTATATCTTGTTTTAATGAATAAGCTTTTCATCATCAAACTTTAATTGAGGTATTGGGTTCACCAATCAAGGAATTTAGTGTTAATTATCATCCATTATACCGTACTTTTGCATAAGTGTAAACACTTTGTGTTTCGGATAATTAACAGAAGTGGCAGCATGGAATTAAAACTAATTCGCCCTTAAGATGAGCTTGCACATTTAATGGCTTACTAAGTAGCTCCACGCGAACTTACAGGGGGAGAGGACCAGTACGCGCTAAAAGCACAACCTTAGACATCCTTTCAGGTGTGACGGCGCACTTCTTTTAAACCCTTTGTTAGTTCATTCTCATGGGTGAGCCGTTCAGACCATTTGTACCAAAGTCATCAATCAATTAAACGATTATGATTACTAGTCTTAAAATACATGTTTCACCATTGTTTAGGTCAGTTTATTTTTCTTGTAAAATACCCTTGTTACACATAACAAACAAGCAAGTATTTATAAAAATAAACAAATAAACAATGAATGCATAACAAATAAAAGTCATGCATATCAAATAGCCACATGCAAACGGTTTGATAAATCCTATTAATAACCAATTCTAGATTTGTCAATATGCATATATTTAATTAAGACTTTCACCCCTTTTCATCTATGTACAAGGTGAACCACATGCATCGATTCATCGATTGCCTAAGTCAAAATTAAATACATACCACATAGCACATAATTGATTAAATTAATAATTATTGAGGTCTTTCCCAATTTTAGATCTATCAAAAATTAGTGTATATCACTTAAACAAGAAAGACATACAATAAAAGCAGATCCATGATAAAACATGCAGATAATTATCATGGACATAAAATTACACTTAACAATTAATGCAATTAAATCAAAGTTACGCATATACACATAAAGTTGCATGCATCTTAGGGTTTCTAATCCAATTAAAACAATAGTTTACAAAACCCTAATTAGGGCACCATAAAAAAAACGCCCCCCCTCAATATTAGGGTTAAGGTTTTGCAAACCCTAGATCTAAGCATACAAATAATAACACATTCATGTTTATTTTAATTATGTGTTTCAGTAATTAATTACTTGTTATACAAGGCTCGTGATGCCACTGTTGAGTATATAAAATATATAACATACAATAAACAAGTAAACATCAAGAGTACACAGCGGAAGACTTAAGATCATAACAAATAAATTAATTAACTGAAAGTATGCGTAGCGTACCTCTTCTCTCTTGAGCAAACCAAGGAAGTGGTTAAGAGAGTTGTCCACTTACGTTCTACAACTCAAACCAAATGGTGTAAGAATAGTGTCTTACAACCCGCGTTCTTGTACACACGAATTAACCAAACGAATCAAGCGATTGCTAGATCTAACACAAGTCCTCGTTTAAGAAAAACGAAAACAAACTCCCTTACTTTGGGGTGTTCGGCCGATTATAGGACAAGAGAGAGGAGAGATCTAGGGTTAATTCAATGCACAAGTGTATGAAACCCTATAACCTAACCCTCTTTATATACTAGTAGGTAAACTTTGGGAACAAGTTAATGAATTAGGCCTTGGAGATGCCCCTATGGCCGGCCACTATTGAAAGCCCAAAGCCAAACCCATAACTTTTCCAAGTTTTCCATTTCTAGTCCTTTCTCTTTTCATTTAACGGTCGTTAGTCATTTTTCCGTTAAATACTTAACGATCGTTAACCGGACTTAATGTGCAATAATTAATCGTAAACATAAACATTAATTATTAACTTTAATTCTCATTCGCTAATGTGTGCAATCCCGTGGTCACGAGTTCGAATCCGGACATTCACATGTTTGTAAATATGTACATTTCCAACAATCGACTCGCATAACCTCTCATATATGCTTAGGAGTGGCAACTGCAAGAAAATCAAATTTATACACAATTTAGTAAATCAGTTTATAACTTCGTATAAACTGAAACCCCTGTTCACCTGTAGTCTGCCTGACCTTTTTCTCACCTATACATGTTATAACCATTAAACTACAATCATACCTTTGATTCCACTTCCTCTTCAGAGTGGGTTTCTTTTTAATCTCACAACTGTCGCCATCAACTGTCTGATTCCTTCACCATTAATCCATTATCCTGCTCCAACAACCCTGCGTTTTTTATTGAAGTGTTTGCCTTGTTTTCCACCGGTTGTCGTGTCAATCTTTCATTGCTTGTAACATTACCATCACCATCATTGTCCTCTCCAACATCTTCAGTGATTAGTTTTGATACTCTTGTGGTATGTGCGTATGGTGCTACAACTATACATACGATACACGGTGCCTAACGTTTCGAAAAATAGAATAGCTTTTCGTATTCACAAAAAACATGTTGTACCTGGATTTCCAGTGATAAAAAAAGATGAAATATGGGATTGGTATCATGAATCTCCACTGAATCAGTCTTCCTACTGCCCTACCCAAAATCATAATCAAACATTTAAACCAATCAATGATAATAAAATCCTACTTATGACAAATAAATATATATAGTTTATTATAGAAGACGAAATGAACTAACCCACATTAATATAAAGTAGTCATTTAAGGTTGTGCCGAACATGATACTGTAATATAAATCATTAACAGCAACACTCATTGATAAACCTGTAAAAAGCAAGGCATGCCATTCAAAAAGTTCCCGAGGATGTTTATTTTTAAAAAAATGTAATAAACATAATGAAACTGAGATTCTAAAGTAACCATGACTGCTCACCGTGTTGTAATTGCAGCCACATACCAAAACCAAAACCCCCTCAAACCCCTGTATTGGCTACAAATATATGATAAACTATGAAACAAAAGATTTTTCAAAATTTTTAAAACCCATATGAATATCTAAACCCTATATTCATAATAAAGATAGAACTTACAGTAAGCATGCCAGGCGAAGCTTGTACATGAGTCCTAATGACAACAACCCCTCGTAAATTGTCCTGAAACAAAAGGAAATCAATGCTAATAACTTCCAATATTTGAGCTTGAACAGAAAATCCAAATAATGAAACATTAGCCTCGTTTTCACTTGTTGCGCATGTCATTATTATTAATTACTGTTGTAGTAATTATTAATGGAATAAAACAAAAGAAAGAAACAAAGAAACCTCGATTTCCAGTTGACGTTTTTAAGATCATCTTCTTGTTGAGTAGATAGGTGTTGTTGAGCTTGTAGTTGAAGTGAGTGACCTACAAACAAACAAACAATTAGTTAATTAATGAGTCTAGTTTGGAAGGGTTAGAGTAATTTCAAGTCTTTCTTATAGTATAGGTAGATAGATAGATATCTCAAAGCGGGTTTTAAATCCTACGAAATGATTCAAAATATAAATAAAACCAATTTGTAAAATCATAAAACTTTTGATCTAATAGTATGTATCAATAAACCAAAAAGTAATAGGTTTACTGAAGTTAGGTATCAAAAATGATTAAATAACTGATGTAGCATCGGAAACACATTAATTTTTTATGACAAAAAAAAAATCATAAAGAAGATAGAACAATATATTGGGGTCATACCTTCGATTAAGTTGTTGCTGCTGGTAGTGCATGCCTAACCATGAAGATAGAACAATATGTTGAAGCCATTAGAACAATATGTTGTTGTAGTAATTATTGAAGAAGATAGAACAATATGTTGAAGTTATTAGAGTGGTAGATAAGAAGGAGATCAAAGAAGGAGAAAAGAAAGCGATGGAAGAGTGTAGAGGCGGTGATAAGAGCAATCCCATTCATAATGGCATAACGCCGTTTTTTACCCTAATAACGTCGTTAGTGGCGTTAAGCCATCGGAGACTGCGCGTTATTGCACGTTAAGTCCTTGCGCATTATGGGCTTAACGCCCGTTAAAGGAGAATAAAAAATTTAAAAAAAAAATTGAAAAAATTTTCAAAAACACCCCCCTCAACGGATACTAGCCGTTAGGTTTTAAAAAAAATTTACGAAAAACCCCCTAAACGGCTAGTTTTTATTAAAAGATAAAAATAATAAAATTCAAAAACATTTTTTACCACTATAAATACCCAACTAAAACACCATTTTTTTCACACTTCCACTACTCAATCCTCTCAATACTCTCAATCTTCAATATTTTATTCACTGGAAAAAAAAAATGTCGGGCGGCAACGATGATACTTTCTTCAATCTTCTCGGTGGTGGGTGGAATACCTCAAACCCGGGTTCATCATCTAACCCGAACGCGGGTTCATCTTCAAACCCCAACATGTCTCTTCCCAACCCACTAGGCTTATCAAGCCAAGAAATGTGACAACAACATCAAACATATCTCTTTTGGCAACAACAAAACCAACAAAGCACCTTGAACTCCAACTTTCAAAACCTACAATTCACACAACACTCACAACAATCCTGGCAATGAAACACATGATGTTCTTTGAGACACCCACGTCTCCTCCAAAAAAGGAAAAGGTCGTGTTAAACGAAAATCAAAAAAATCTAAAGACCCTGAGCCCGAACCAATTGATTCTGATGAAGAGGAAGTTGTCCCAGCAGAGGAAGCATTACTTGCAAGGTGTTACATAGCTGTTTCGGAGGATCCGAAAGTTGAAAAGTGCCAACCCAGAGATACGTTTTGGTATCGGGTCAGAAATGAGTTCAATAGACTCAACTTTCAATGGCGCAACAAGGATATGATGTCAAGCAAGTGGAAAACGTTGAATGGCATATGCACAAAGTTCAACTCTTATTACAGACGTGCGCAACGGGAACAAGGAGGCGGGGAAAGTGAGTTGGATATGATAAAACTGGCAAAGTAATGGTATCGTGAGGAAACCAAAGCAGCAGACGTTTGGTCTCGATGGCGCGGCAGGAGGTTTCGCGTCATTATAAGAAATGGGACATGCGAACCGGTTCATTTAACGGGATGTGCCAAGCCAAACAAACGAGGCTTTGTTTGGTAATGATGAACAACCGCCCATGGGAAAGCGTGCTACCAAGAAGCGAGCGAAACCGCGGCAAGTCTTGGGGAGCAAGCACGGAGGAACGAGGTCGTCAACTTATTTCACGAAACTATAAGCGAGTATCGTTATCAAAGCGTGAAACCGCCGCGGCCGAATTATGGGCCCGAAAAAGATGAAACAATAACAAGGTTGGAGGAGTTGAAGTTTTTGATGACGGATACTGAAGGGAAAGATCCAAATGTCGTGGCTTGGATCAATGACGAAAAAGACCGAATCATCAAAAAATATAACTTGAAACCTCGTCATTAGATTGTATTCTCGTCATTTCCTTTAATTTGTTGTAACGTTTAATTTGCAGTGTGTTTTTTTATTTCGTTGTAACTTTTTTTTAAAATTTCGTATTGTAATATGTTTTCAATTTTAATGATATGTTTAGTTTAATAAATGAAGTATTTGTTTTAGTTTAGGGGTTGAAATTGAAAATATGAAATGTTATTGATGTGGGTGTTTTTTGGGGATGTTAAGGTGAAATGTTAAAGCTGATGTGACGCTGACATGGACGGTGTTATTTTATAACTCAAGTTACCATTGTACATGCTCAAAGGTTGTGTGAAACTGGAGATCAGGAATCACAACGCTATGTAAATGGATCAACAAAAAAAAAGGCTTGACAAAAAGGCTAACCAAACGGCCCAAATAAATTATTAAGAAAAAGGTTTATAAAACGAATAAAATACCATAGTTCTTGATGCCGCTCACCCATTAGGTTATATATAAATATGATCAGGGACAGAGCCAGGGGGCCGGCCCAGCTTGCGTACCTTAAATGGCGAAAAGATTTTTTTTTGGTCGAAAACTTTGGAACAAAAGGAGTTTAGTGGCGAAGAGCAGTTTTTAGATTGTTTTTTGGTCGGAAACTATGGAAGAAGTAAAGAGGATTGGGAAGTGTGAAATGAAGAAGATGGGAAAGTGGGAAATACGGGGAAGTGGGATTGATTGGGCGTGTCGATGGGTAATAAAAAGGTTTGTACTTTATTGGGTTATTTATTAAACAATATTTGACATTCTACTCTAAGGTTGATCATACTCTGCAACATATTTGTATCATAAACATCAAGCAATCCATTTAAATTTGGATCATAAACAATCATAGTCCTACTTAATAAACAAATAACACGAATCAAAGTAGACAATCAAGAAACTTGAACCATTGTTGTAAAATCATAATGTACATAACCTAATACCATAATTTACACCACTAACAAAATATATTTTCATAAACCCATAACATAAACAATCAACAAACACACTACCTAAAAACCAACCTACATTACCAAACTCAACCAGTCAATTTTGCAAATAAACACAGGAAAATAAGAACACCCAACTCATGATCAAGTATTTCCTCAACTTTTTTGCCCACAACTGCTCCATGTTTTCCCTTTGATGTTCCTGGTTTACCTGCCTCTGTTCATTGTTTTTCCTAACCCACTTAATAGTCTGCCCTTTCTTGCTCTGACGCAAGGACATCTTCCAAAGGATAGTTCAAGTTTTGCAAAAAGAAAGAAATGTAAATAAAATAAAAACAAATGTAACTTATAAAATGTAACATTATTTTGTTTTGATCAAGAGTAAAAATTACGTAGGTCGGGCATGCATAGAAGCGACGCCCAGATTGGTCCATGATTTTCTGACCACCAATTGAAGACCATAGGCACAAACAACCATTTTTCAGATTAAGAAGATGATGAACGGTAACAGTAACTTGTAAGAGAGAAATGTAAGTGATGGTGTGGAGAGGAAGGAAGGAGGGATGTAAACTAGTTAAGATAACTAGTTGAGGACTAGTTAAGATAACTATATGGGAAAGTATGAAAACAGTGATCATCAAACTCGAGTATATGACTGTTAGCCTTAATAGAAAGTGATGGTCATTCACGACTAGAAACTTTGTAACGTGTCTTAGAAATTGTAATAGTATAGTCAATGGGCTCGTAGATTGGGCTAATCTAATAGGTTAGTTGTTATGTATAAGCTAGTTTTATATAATATGTAATCCAATCTAATTCCAATGAGTCTATAGCCAAGCCCATTAAGGTAATCCGTATGTACTATAAATACACCTCAAATGACACATTTGAGTTGTGTGCTTGAGAGTGTATGTGTGTGTCTTGCTTATGAAATACAAGTTCTAGTTTTCTTCTCTCTTTCTCTCTATAACATCACCACATCTCTCTTGTACCACCGTCGTGCTTTATGATATACCTGATATAGTTGATAAATCTAAGGTCCTACAATTAGTATCAATCGCCTAACAATGATTTAGCAGTGTGTGTGTTTCATTTTTTGGTTAAAGCTTGGATAAAGTTAGTTTTCTTTATAAAAGTGTTACTTTTCTACGAAAAGCTCTGATTTTTATGTTTATTAGGTAAAAAGTTGTTGTCTTTCGTATAGATCTAGTGCTTATTAGTGAGTTTTGGCAAAAAAAAAACAAATAGCATGAAAAAACGTTTCAAAGTAACTTCTTATCGATTTGTAGAGTGTTTAACATATCATCAAACTTCTTCAAATTTCATTAGAATCGTTAAAGGTCTAAACTTTATTGAAATTTAAAGTGTTTTTGAGGTTTGTTGTAAAAAAGAAATTGATTAGAATCGTGTTTTTTGTTGAAAAAAGGAAGTTCTAAAATTCTGTCCTTTTATCGACATTGAAAAGATGGTTTTATTGAACTTGCTACATGGTTTTATTGAACTTCATCAAGGAAAAGTTTTCTTCATGACTCAAGGATTACTCAGTACTTCCTTTGCTTGTATAAGCCTGTGGAATACTTCGACCAATGAGAAATCTTCTAGCTTGGATAAGTTAGATAGATACTAAGTTATCAAACTTTTTGTTTGTTATCGAACTTGCAATTCTTTATCTAATTTGCAGTTTGTTATCGCACTTGCAAAGTCAACGTTATCGGACTTGCAACTTAGTCAACGTTATTGGACTTGGACTAGGTGAACAATGTTATCGAACTTGAACTGTGAACAAGGTTATCGAATTTACTCTACAGAGTTGACTATTGTGGTTGAACTTTGACTTTTTATGACAAAACTTCAAACGGCCATAAATTTTGATCCGTAACTCCATTTTCAGTGAATTACCAATAAAAAAGACTGTGAGAATGAGGAGAAGGACACGTTGAATAAATAACTTTGGTTCAACCTAAGTTTTGAGGCCTAAAAATGCTCCAGAAAAAAGTTATTGTAGTTTTAAGATTTCAGACCAAAATTTCACCGCAACAACTTACCTTAACCTTCAATAAAAACAACTCCTTTATTGTTGAACCGATCCTAGATCAACTTTATCACATCATTAATGGCAACTCAGCAAGACATTCATGATACCGGTGCTGAAAACCGTCATCCTATGCTCGAAAAGGTGGACATCTTAAATGGAAAAGTCGTATGCTTCGCTATATCAAAACCAAACCTAATGGAAAACTCATCATTCAATCGTTTAAGAACGGACCCTTCAAGCCACGACAAATCGAAGACCCTGGAGATCCTAATGCAACTCCTCTTGTTCAACCACATTTACATGATTAATATGAATCAGAATACAATGAAGATGATAAGAAGCAGATCGAAGTAGATGACATGGCAATACACATCGTCCAACTGGGATTACCACGAGAGATCTTTGTTGTAGTAAATAGCTGTGAAACTACTTATGATATATGGGAATGCGTTAGACGGCTGTGTCATGGAACTGAAATTGGACAACAAGACATGGAGAACAAGCTGCTAACCGAATGGGAAAAGTTTACATTCACACCAGGAGAATCTATTGAATCCTACTATGGAAGGTTTTGCACATTGATGAATGAGATAATCAGAAACAAGCTGGCACGCAGAACAATCGCGTGTAACATCAAATTCCTCAAAAATCTTCAAGAAGAATGGGGAAGATATGTCACAATTGCCAAACAGATAAAGGACTTACATAAGGTGAACTTTGATCAGCTCTACAGTTTTCTATATCAAAACCAAGAAGAAGTTAATAAAGTCAGAAAAGAAAGATTGGCAAAGAATCATGATCCCTTGGCATTAACTGCACAGGCACAAACTCCTTATGCAGTGAATAGATAACATCAAACTTCACCATCTTACACTAATAACAACATGCAATAATAAATTCCACAACCACAAAAGGTTATCATCCCTCAACAACAATTATATCCACCAGAACAACAAGTCATTCAACAACAACAATATCCACAATTCTAGAAACCAGGGATCACTGACACTGAAGCTGAACATACAGAGGATTTGAATCAAGCATTTACTTATTTGATTAAGGTATTCAAAGGACACTATTCCACACCAACTAACAACAACCAAATGATTTTATCAAATACTCACAACAGGAAAATTGCACAGCCGAGTTTGAATATGGGTCAAGCAGGACAAATGGTTACAGTTACTAGGAATCAGCAAGGATATGCTACTAGATTTCACACGGGTAATCAGAATATGCAGAATGCAGGTCCATATGCTGGAAATCAGATGGTTTTGTATAATGGTAATCTGATGGGTCAGAATGTTAGAAATCAGATAGGTTAGAATGTTAGGAATAGAACAGTGGGTAATTCTATTGGGAGTGTTGCAGATCCAGTTGTTAGGAATTATAGAAATGTGAATCAGGCTAATCAGGTTACGTGTTACAACTATCATAGAGTAGCTCATATTGCAAGGTTACGTGTTGCTGTTGGTACAAAAGGAAGAAGTAGGGATTCAGTTGAGTGCTAAGGAACTTGACTTTATAGCTATTATGGATGAAACAAAAGAACGAGAGGAAATCTTTACAAACTGCATCTTCATGGCAAATTTTAGGAGGCTAAGTACGACACTGATTCTGACACACCTCCTGTTAATGACGCCAACGTAGTCTCTGAGGTACCAATCATTGATCCATGCTATAATGTTAGGATCGTATATTTATGTTGTTTAGATGATTCGGGTGGTCTAGGATTATGATTAAACAAGATAGCCATTTTAGAGAGATGAAGAGAGGAGAGGGTGTTTTCTAGAGAGATAAACAAAACAAATGCAAGGTTAGATTATGAGAAAAGTACCACCCCTTCCAAGGATGGAAGGGGTATTTATAGTTACAAACAATACGCCCTCCTGTCGGGCTGTGGATCAAGCATATAGTGGGTAAAGACCCGTCCTTCCTCCACGGTGTTACTCTAAACTAATCTACGTTACTAACTAACTAATTAACTACTAAATAACGTAAATAACGATAATTCTACGAGCTAACTTATGCTAGATTATATTTGGGGTGACCGACTCTTTACTATGGAATTTCTAATTCCTAACAATCTCCCCCTAAGGGAGGTCACCCCATGATTTACATTTTGAATCCTAGCATTCTTTCTTTGTCTTTAGTTCCAAGCTCGTAGACTTCAATTCTTCAATTTTCGTAATCTTTGTACTTGAGTAGCGATTCTTCAAAGTCCGATTATTTTGTACTTTAAGTGGAGGTCTTTGAACTGATCTACGTCTTGATGATCTTCGAGCTTTCTTTGAGATCATCAGACACATTAAATCTCTAAATTACCCTTTGTTGTGTTGCCATCATGTGAAGTTGTGACTTTTGGACCGACATGCTCACACTTTCTGGATCATGACATCTTTCCGTCAGAGTAGTAGAAGCTTTACTGGTTCATGATATTTGCAGAAGCGTAGCAGAAGCATAGTATAAAAATATCAGAGCCATGTTATGTAGATATGCACTAGTCATGATTTTCTTCAATTAAGTGTGGATGCTGTGAGCATGCGGCTTTGGATTGACTTCTCAATTCTGATCAGCTGCAACCGTCCAAATGTACCTGCAAATAGCAGTTAGCAATAAAACACACGAAAGTGTCTTTGATCACTTTCGTTGAATTGAGGTACACGGCCCACGGTTCCTCGTTGATCAGTAAAAGTACTGCCTGTGATCAGGTATAATTCCGAAGAATCTCCTTGACAGGGTTTTGTAGCTGTTCTAGCTATTCTCAAACTGGAATGTCTCAAAGAAGACAACACGGAGTTAGTGAACCAACGAATTGAGATTCACTGATTAATGAAAAGTTGATTTGAAAAACAATCGCGTATTGCTTGAAGAAAGAGTTTTGCAATACGACAAAGGTTTTATGAGAAAGATCAATTTTCAATCAAAAATACTTTTTGTATTTGAAAAAGAATACACATTCGATGTGCTAGAGAAAAGAATATTTGCACATCAAACGGTTTTCCCAAAAGTATTTTTTCAATCAGAGATACTTTTTGTGTTTGAAAATGAATACACATTCGATGTGCTAGAGAAAAGAAGATTTGCACATCGAACGGTTTTTCCAAAAGTATTCGTCAATTCATTTCCTGGACCAAGGTTGATTCAAGAGTGAATAGCCCCATTGTTTCTATCCAGTTGTCAAAAGCTTGATCTTTTGCAAGATCTCACATGTTACTCACCAAGAGCTTGTTTGAAGTTGGCTCTAGAAGGATTTCCATCTTCATTGTGAATATTTTACATATCACTCGGATGTTCTGGCAATATCACAAGGATAATGCGTAGGACTCTTAATATATTCTTACTTTCCACATTGTGTGAAACAGCAAGTCTTCATTAATTTTGTGTCCTAATGAGATATTGTGGATGATCTTTTGGCTCTAGACTCAATTGTGCATATTTGGTTTCCTATGCCGGAGACTAGGGAGAGGGTCTCCTTCTTCAATATCAACCATCTCTAAGAGAAAGGCGATAGATTATGTAGGTTCCCCGTGAGAATGAAACAAGTCCTTTTAAGAGGAACTTGAGTAGTTTGGGAAGTTAGGTGCAGTGCGTCACTGGGTTCATGACGTCTTTGTTAGGTTCCCAAATATGCAATACAAGTAACAATAGAAGAGATACGATGAAGAAGAGAGGCGGATGAACAATAACCAAACACACACACACGATATACTAAGATGGTTACGCATAGAGTATGAAGTGAAAGATAAATTGAACAACCAACCCTCAAGTGAGGGTTATTACAAGGTATTTATAGGAGGGAAGCTAGGGCAACACTCCTAGTTCCCATCATTTTCCTTATTGGACTAGGCCTAGGCTTATGGGCCTTCTACATAAGCCTAAGGCTAATTACTAACATAAAGGCCATATTAAGCTAACTATTACATATAAATTACTAACACTTGAATTAAGGTTTAGGAATGATTCCAACAATCTCCCCCTCAAGTGTTGGTGATGAATACAAATGGTGAAAGTGCTGATGTAATAGTAACTTTGACGTCCTTCTGACATTCTTCTTTCTTGTGAGAAGAATTGCCTTGATTTGAACAATCTCCCCAGTGTAGAGAAATTGTTTTCTTTAAATAGTTCTGCTTTGACGTCATCTTAATCTTTGTTCTTTGATCATTGTTCTTTGTGATGGTAGTGATAGTATGTTGTTGTTGTCTGCATCAAGTCTGCCTCAGGTCTGCTTCACTGCTCCAGTGTCTCCACGTCATTCTTCAACATGCTCACACGCTCTTTGATGTTGGATTTCAGTACTGATGAAGTTCTTTAAGTCTTTAACTTTGTAGATTCTTTGGTTTGACGAAGAATCATTCTGACTTTTGTGTTGCTTTTAGTTAGAACTTCCATTAGTGATGATGTTGGCATGAGCATGTGAAGAATCTGCACGATCGTTCCGCTCCAGAGCTTCCATAAAAGGAAAACATGAAAACAATTAGTAATAAGCGCATACCGGCACTTACAAGTTTGAACTTCGAGAGTGTTAACAGCATAGTGTGAAAACACAACTCTAATTCTTACAAAGGCCGTTCCTGAACCGGAGTCCCACAAGTGAGATAACGCAATGTACCGAAGTACATTGCCGGTTCAGATGAGTCGCTGAGGTACACCGAAACATCACCTCACGACTGTAGACCGTTTGAGACACACTAAGCGTAATCCACGCGGAGTTACCGAAGTGACCTGCCGTAAGGCCGTTTGATGTTGACCCTGGCAGGAGTTTCCATTCAATCACCGAGGATCACAATTGTGAACCTCTCATAAATGTTCTCGACAGATTGCTAAGATCTGTGAAGGACTCGATAATGTACCACTGATGTTCTTATTGTTGAATGTCAAGTGATGAAATGTCAAGTGTACCTAAGAGATATTTTGATGAATCTCGTGGCTCTAGACTCAATAGTGCATTTTGGTTTTCCTGAGCGGAGATGATTCGTCTGTTTGTGAGTGGTGAAAAACACAATATCAACGTATATCAAAATAACCGTAAAATCCGACAAATTAACCCTTTAGGAAAAAGGTCAACGTGCCAAATCTCACGGGTGTGATAAAAGTGATACCGGAAAAGTGATTTCCCGGGTCGTGTCCCAACGAGGTGTGAATGGAAGGATTCGTTGAGTTTTGTGATTTATAACTTGAATTGGTTTTAATGATTTGTTTGATTTGAGTTACGTTTTCTACAAATTAATTAACGGGAAAGTAATTAAGGCAAGGGAACCCTAATAAACTACAAATTAACTACTACTAAGCCTAAGAAATGATAAAACGAGGCTAAACTAAGTCCTAGGGTGATAAAACTAAAGAACGTAAAAACCGGCAACCACCCCGAGCCATAAACGTAAAAGTTTTGCAATTTAGGGGCTACGGGTGTGAAAACAATTTTCCTACGTTCTATTTGACTAAAAATAATTTTAGAAAAAGACCGGGTATTTTTTTTGACTTTTAAATTAATTTCTACGAATTAAAAAACTATTTTAATCTAATTAATTGGTTAAAATTATTAAACTAATTTTGAAAAATCTGAAAAATTCACAAAAAGTACTTTAAGTATCAATGAATCTAATAAAATTGTGAAAACAGTTGGTTGTTATTGAAATAAGCCACTAAATAAGCTAAAATAGCTTAAAAGCAAAACTGCCTGAACTAGTTAAAGTTTTAATTGTGCAAATAAAGAAACAAAGAAGTCCCAAGGGCAACTGGTTTGTGAGCGCCTGTGTGGAGCGTTGGAATGGGGACTGCAGGTCTAGTGTTCGAATCCCATGGGTGACCCTTTTGCTATGTTTTTTGGATCTTTTCTTATTGGAGATTAAAGACACAGTAACAATCAACAACTTTTGTAAAAACTTGACTTTTGAAAAGTACCCAATAAGCTGTTAAATCAGCTTATACCCACTGATATGAAAAAGGTACCAAAACAAACACCCCTTTAGCCACTGTTGGCATCAAATAGGCAAAAAGCAGTTGGCTAAACTATGTTTAAGTTGCTTTTGGAAACTTGGAGGGGATGTCTAAGTTCAAACGATTTTACGAACTAAACGCACCCAAATCTTAACAGCTAAAGAGACATGACCCAATTTAAGTATCCACCACCAAAATACTAAAATCTAAAGATGGACATCTGGATTCCGTGAACTCAAAATTGCTCTATTTCGAAGAGCACATCCAAACACTCCTGAAGGTACTTACCATCACAAGTTAAGCTGGACTAAGAGTTTGCATCAAATCGAATGTCCTATTAAACCAAATTCTGAAGTAGGCAATTAAGTTAAGCTACTTAAGGAGTGTCCTAAACTAAAACTCAAATAAGCAAAGCATACTACACATAAGCACCAACTAGGCAGTAAACAAGATGATCTAATCCTATTCTATCTCACAAGCTTCTATCAACTGAAGTTATCTACTGCTAAGCGAAAGAATGAAGGAAAAAAAAGTACTTGTGTAAGCTGATTCTGCAGTACCAAAACAGCCTAGGTGAGCTGTTTGAAGCTTATTTTTAAGCTGAGAAATGGACTCCAAAGGCTGAAACAAGCTGCAAAAATGAAGTTGGCATAGTAGAGATGTAAAGTAAACAAACTGGAGGGCAAGATCTACACTGTACCGCTTATAAATAAGCTGTACAAAAGGTCCTTTTAACTGATTTATGCTGAAACAGAAAGTAAAAAAAATAGGAAATAACAGTTTACTATTCTAATTTAAACCAAGCTGGAGGAGATCTAAACTTGTTTGAATTTGTAAAGATAAACTTTGAAACTAATAAGCATTAGGAACCTGTTCTACAAGTTAAAATGGGTAAAAATGAGATTTCAAACCATTAGGAACCTGACCCAAACACCCTTACTTGGAACAAAATTCTTGAAACTGTTTTAGAACTGAGAAGTAAAAGCTAAAACGTACTCACTAACTCTTATTTAAAAATCTTAATTCACTAAATAAGCACTTGAAAAATGTAACAGTTAAGTAAAAAGAAATGCTTTTCATAGATTAAAAACAAGACAATACAATAGAACTTGAAAACAAAATAAAAACTGATTTTAAAACTAGATTAAGGGTGCCTTATCAATGGCTACAAGAGTCCTATTTATACTACATCTAGGGAGCTTCAATCCTCTTGGTTGTGTGTTTCTTCAGTGAGGGAAAATACTGAAAATGAGCACTTGTGCTTCTTTGTAGCATATCTCCACCATTCAAATGCCTTGGAGAATCAAAAGCATGATCAGGGCCATCCATTGCTTCAACGTTTCTTGAGCTCCAATGGGTGAGCAAGGGATTGCCAAGGTGGCTGCCATCTCGTGAAGACCTCCTTGACTTCCTTTTGGCAGGTTCCAAGGGTGAGAGTGATGGGGGAGAAGTGTAGTGGGGAGTGACTCAGGTGTGAGTTGGATTTTTGGCGGGATAAATTTGGGTGGGATTGGGTATTTTGGAGGTTTTCTGGGTTTGGGTATGTGGGAGGAAGGAGAAGAGGATTAAATGGGTTAGGGGTTTTAAAAGGGAAAAGGATAATTAAAAAGAGTTTTGTAAAAATGGTTTAAAAGTATTTTTTTGTATTTTAAATTTTTGTAGTTTTTTTTAAATTTTTTTAAAAAAATGGCTTTAAGAAAAATAAGATTTTTACAAAATTGGTTTTAAAAATGAGAATAGGTTTTTTTTGGCTTAAAAAAAATGTTTTTGGAGATTATCGGTATCGGGGAAAAATGGTGAAATGAGAATTTGGGTTCGGGATAGGATTTTGGGCTGTTTTTCCCCCTGATCACTCTCAAAACATGTCTCGGGCTTCTAAAATGTAGAAAACTGCTTCCCGGCTACGTCTTGACTGCACTTTTCCAGATTCAGCTCGATTTTTCCTGTTGCCGCTCGTTTTCAATCCTTTTGTACCGAAAGACATAAAACATTCCGAGGATATTTTTAACATATTTTGAGCGTTTGTTGTTTTTAGTCATTTTGAGGTCTTAGGCAGGTAAAAGATGAGTGAATAAGCACTCATCAAATCTCCCCACACTAGGCAATTGCTAGTCCCTAGCAATCAATCATATGAAGTAATGAAAGACTCAAGATTACCAAGACTACCCCGTTTCGACTTTTTATTAGATGCGAGAACTTAACTGAAATGTAAACAACATGCTTGATTATCAAAATATAAGCGGTATCATGGAACGAGATTCACACAAAATGGGTGTCTCCAGGAATTATAATCGCCATCCTCTTTTAATACTCCCAAACTAAGTCTAGACTTATTGTGCAAATGTTTTTGTAAAATGCTAACACTACTTATATAAATAATCTATGTAAGTCGAGACTTAACTTTTTACTCCCATGATTTATACAGTTTAAGTGTGTGTGTTGTTTTCAAAACTTTGATCATAAAATCGACCTCATCACGGTTGTTATCTATTCAAGTTTAATATTAATTCACCGGAAATCTAAAACCTTAAGGTTCGAAAAGGGCCTTTTCCATGTAGCGGCTTTCTTCGCGACATCCCAAACCCTTGGCTTTAGGTGACCGGCTTTTGACACCCCACAGAGAATAGTACCTCGGAATCACCGGATTTCGATTCCAAAGGTTTAGAAACTTCCGCTAAGTTAATATTAAGACTTGAATGGACAACAACCACCGATTATTTAGAGATTGAAAACTCAAGGGCCAAATCACTCCATGTAACGACTTTCTTCTCGGCACATCCCAAAACATAAGTTTTAAGTGACCGTGCTTTTGACCCCCACAGAGAATACTACCGAAGCTTTCTAGACCTTTGAAATTAATAATCTCTAAATTTCCGTTGCTTTTTAAGATAAAATTGACGAATCCGAGTTCAACTCCCGATTTAAATTTGAGAAAGAGCAAGTTTCGCACATTTATTCATAACTTTTTTATTTCACCAACAAATTTTTTTTTTCATTTTTCATTCCCTTTTTTTTTTTTTTTTTACTTGCATTTTTACTTTTGCATCATTCAAGCACTTTTACGATACTTTTCATTTTTGCAATTTTATTCAGATTTTAAGAAAGTATGCTTTCCCAAAAATTTAAACAAAAAGTTGAACTCTAACTCTTTATCAAAATCGCTTAAAAATTTTGTTGCATAACAAAACGATTTTATGTTCGAGGTTTGAAAACGACACTATATTAGGTTCAATTAGAAGCTACTGGGAGAAAAAGCCATAGATTACTTATATAAGCTCTAAAGAGAACCAACTACTCCACGCTTAGCATTTTCATTTGCACAACTCGTGAAAACTTAGCCTAATCGTTAAGGAAGCAGCTAGATCAACACTCTAGCAGAGTCGGGATTCCCTTTGTTCTAACCTAATCAAGACTAAACTTTTATCAACACCGAAGTGTTAACACTTTATTTTTATGCAAAAATTTTTAAATTTGGGTCAAACGGGGTACTAGGGACTAGAGGGTACAAATGTGACAAAATTCAAGAAATCCCCACACTTAGAATTGAATATTGCCCTCAATATTCAAAGTCCCGGCCGAAGCCGATACTATCGAACGGAAAAAGGTAATACCACTAGCCAAGTGTGTGGACGAAATCTATCATTTTACACAAAAAGGATTTTAGAAAACATATCCCCAATAAACGTAGTAACTTTGATCGGATATTGGGCTACGGATTGAAACATGCGCATCAATCATCACGATCAAAGGGATTCCTGAAAACATGAGCAAACACACAAGAAGCAAACACCGTGGAGGTTTCCCCCACACTTAGTTGTTAGAAAAGAGAAAGAAGTCGAACATGGGTGAATACCCATGGAATGCTACTCTTTTTGTTAACCGAGTCGCTAGCTTGACTCGACCCCGAATTCATTGGTTCGTGGGGAAGGTTTGGAGATACGGGACAACCATGGATGGTACGTCCCCTCCAAAATAATGCTTCAACCTATGGCCATTCACCTTGAAGTTTGGCCCGTCAGTTTGAGATAACTCGACGGTGCCATATGGGAAAACTTTGGCAACGGTGAATGGACCAGTCCAACGGGTTTTAAGCTTCCCCGAGAAGATTTTCAATCTAGAATTGAAAAGAAGGACTCGGCACCAACGCTTGAAAACGCGGTTTTTGATCTTTGAGTCATGGATCTTCTTAGTCTTTTCCTTGTAAATCAACGAGTTCTCGTAGGCTTGATCACGGAGTTCATTTAATACATTGAGTTGAACTTTCCTGATCACCCGCGACTTAAGGTCAAAATTTACATGTTTCAGGCCCAAAGGCTTTTGCTCGAGCTCGATCGAAGATGACACGCCTTTTCGTACACAAGCTTGTAAGGAGTACACCCGTGGGTGTTTTTTAAGCGGCACGGAAGGCCCAAAGTGCATCTTCAAGTTTGTCCGACCAAGAGGCACGGTTTTCACCTACGGTCCTCTCCAAGATTCTTTTCAAACCACGATTCGAAACTTCCACTTGACCACTAGTTTGGGGGGTGATACGCTGGTAGAGAGACGGTGAGTGACACCGTACTTAAGCATCACTTTTGCGAATTGATCGTTGCAAAAGTGCGTACCGCGATCACTAATGATGGCGCGGGAGTTCTGAACGGGCAAAGAGACTTTAAGACTTCACAACTACTCGGGCGTCGTTGGTGGGTAGCGCTTTCGCCTCTACCCACTTGGACAAATAATCGACCGCCACGAGTATATACTTGTTCCCTCGAGAAGACGGGAACGGCCCCACAAAGTCGATGCCCCATACGTCAAAGATCTCGCATACTTGAATGGCATTCTGAGGCATTTCATCTCTTTTAGAGATGTTGCTATGACGTTGACAAGCGTCGCAAGATTGAACTAATGTAACACCCTCAAAATTTCATAGCGGAAGCGTTCGGGTCATGGGATGCTACTAAATCAATATACACAACACAAGGTAATAAAGAATGGAAATTTTATTCCATTTTCAAAATATAGATTAATTTAAGAAATTAGTTTTACATCATTGTTTCAAAGTGCGGAAGTAAAGCCCATAAAAATATATGTTGTCCCATTAAAATTTGTATTAAAATGTTTGGAAACACTTCGGATGCCAGTCTTCAACGAATGCCTTTGCCATTGCCCACGCCAATAAGTAAACCTGATAAAAACATGCTAAAATGTCAACACAAAGGTTGGTGAGTTCATAGGTTTAAGTAATCAATTTTTCAAGTTGGACCACAGTTGCACATATAGCATCTCCGTGAATGACACTATATGCAAAAAGGCTATTACGCTAGTACCAAGTTCATGCGACCGAAACTACGACAGTGTGCATGCATCTAGAAGCATAATAAATAAAAGCCCAAAGAAGTGTATTTCCAAGTACACTCAATCAATACGATATGATATACGCCCGACGTTTGCCTATCCGGGCAAACTCGAACGGGGGTGTCATCCCCAATAGATCTATTCATAACAATCGCGCTCCCCAAAGGGAACTAACAGTAGCATAGTTGGGATTCAAGGTTGTTTTACGTAATAGTGTTTTCGCTTCAGGTCCGAAAGAGTTTTGCATGTTTCTCACCCCAAAGTTTTATAAAGCAAGTAAATAAGAGTAAAAATGGGGCTATAAACTCACCTTAGCAGTTCGGTGAATAAGCACAAAGATATCGAGTGTGATAAAGCAATGGCTCCTACCCGGAACCTAAGAACGAGATGACAAGTCTCAGAATAATGACAAACGTTTGGTTCGCGACCAGAATGATAGAGCATTGAATATACAATTCAATAGAGCGATATTAGCGTAGGTTTATAAATATGACGATGTTACCGAGAGTTTTGTTTATCTACTTTAAGTTGTGTCGGTATCGAGTAGTGTTTTCATATATTTATATACTTATAAATATATATAAGTTTAATTAGTTATCGACTTAATAATTTTCATATATGAACACTAGGTTGTCAAAATACTCGTTTTTATAAAGTCGTTATAAGTTTATAAGTTTTCTAAACATTTTTCCAAATTTACACTTTTTACCCTCAAGTTATAAAATGTACGAGTTTGGCCCTTATATTTTGGAAAAATGACAATTTGTACCCAAATATATTTCTCATTCAGAATTTACAGTTTTGGTCCTTCGAAAATCTGTTTTTACAAAGTTTATCAAAAAAGTTATATTTTCACTTTTTGTCCCCAAGTTTCAAAGTTTACAATTTTTACCAAAACTTTTAATTACCCTTTTAAAATAAGTTTTCCCTAATTACCATCTCTACCCTAGGCTTTTACATGCATACGTACAATGTACAAAACAACCCTTAAATTTCTATAATGTCACTTTCTACCTTCTACCAAAACCAAATATTTTGCAAGTTTAGTCCCGAAAATATATTTTGACTTCGTTAGCTTATTCAACTTTTACGAAAGCTTATGACTAGCTTATTATTAGCTTATAAATTTGGTATAATATGTCATTATGGGTTCGACTCTCAAAACAAGTTTCGGGTGAGGTTTTAAAAATCATTATACGTATGAATTTTTACGAGACATATAAATTAGTTCAAGACGGGTTTCAGTATACTTGGTTCATTGTGCATTTTAATAACATAACGAGGGGGATGAAATATTAGAAGAGTCGAAGCGGACTTACAACACCCTAGAGGTGGCGACGAGGTCGAAAGAAAACGAATGAACGTGACCGAAAGGACCTTTGAATGTGACCAAGCTAACTCCTCGTTCTCCTTATACCCAACGGAATGGCTTAGGATCCTTGCGACTTGGTTTCCTTCTTGGCCCGCCTCCACAAAGGGACGTGAATGTTGAGATGATTGTAGTGAGTGAGAGTGCATGCGTTTGTGTTTGAGAGTGAGTTGTGAGGAGTGATGCAAAGGGAGGGTGGTTTTTATAGAGAAAACTTAGCATGGCATGTGCTATGGCTTTTGTTGGCAAGACATAGACACAAGGAGAAGAATAAGAGAAAAAGAGCATGCGTCTCATGGGTGACCACTAGAAAACTAGTCTTGTCTTGTGGTTTTTGTCAAATCTACACGCAATATAGGGTTGTGTCGTGTCTGAGTTCTTGCTAACAAGAAACAAGAAAAGTCAATGATGTTGTGCTTGGTTTACTACTCGTACAGCAAAAGAATGGAAAAGAAAGTTTAAAGTGTCAAGGGCTATCCTTTTGATGCATGGTATATAAAGAAGAAACATGGTGTCTTGTCTTGTTGTAGTGTGAAGAGGTAACAAAAGAAGTGTTTTAATTTACTAGATATTACATGGAACCATAAGGTAAAATATTAGCATTTAGTCTTTACCTTTTTAAAATAAACTCTAATAGGATAGGCATTAAAATAATTGTGCACATGTGTTTGGTGTTCGACAACAAGGAGAAGAGGAAGGCAAATATCACTTCATGTTTTGTTGGGGGAGACATGTTACACAAAGGGTAACCAAGTCAAAGAAGTCAAGGCAAGGCTAGGGAATTAGTTTAAGGTTATAGGGTGGCTAGGAGGCTCTTTGTCTCCCTTTGATTATGTCTACACGCAAGAAAGAAAGAAAAGTATAATGTTATGTTTGTTTTGTGGTCCTGTCGTGGGATAGCACCAACAAAAAGAAGAACGAAAAATTTAACCATGTTGGTCATTTGTTGCTTTTGGGTTTGCATCTAATAGAAAAAAAAATGTATATATATATATATATATATATATATATATATATATATATATATATATATATATATATATATGTATATATATATATATTTAAAGTTGTTGCATGGCTTGTAGCTTGGAATGTGTAGGAAGAGAAAACTATATATAACTTGTCTTATAAATTTTGAATTAAGCTTGTATAGTTTTTAGGGTGCGGTTGGGTTGGTTTGGACGCTTAGTACTCGAGCTATGAAATGAATTGGATCGGATCGGGTTAAGAGGCCCGGTGAGAAATAAAAATATAAAAGTTTATTATATATTTATTTTATATAATTTTTATTATCAAGGTCGAGGTGAAAATATCCCGTGACTTGTCGTGTTTAAAGTTCGAAACGAAGAAGAAAAAAAAATATGGCCGCGAAAATCGGTAGGGAAATTTACGAGTTGTTATAGTACCTACCCCTTAAAAGAAACCACGTCCTCGTGGTTTACGATGCGAGAATCGTCGAGGTCGATATGGTGACGAGATGCGAGAATATATACTTAAAACGTGACATGGAAAAGGGATAGTCGTTCAAGAAAGATTCGGTGACGTGAGGCGATAAGTGAACAACAGATAAAGGATTCATTAAACGGAATACAACGCGGTTTCGTAAAAGAGTACGATAGTTGAGTTCAAAACAGAAATAACAGAGTCGTATGAGGTTACGAAGGATAGAGCATAATAGTGGAATAAGATATCGTAACCAGTGACAGAGGTGGTTTAAATATGTGTGCGAGAATCAAATAGTTGTATGTTACATAAAGAAATAACATAGACGCAGTGACGAGTTGCACGTTACATAAAGAAATAACGTAGAGGTCGATACGGTGACGAGTTGTACGTTACATACAGAAATAACGTAGAGGTCGATATAGTGACGAGTTGTACGTTACACACAGAAATAACGTAGAAGCAGTGACAAGTTGTACGTTACATACAGAAATAACGTAGAGGTCGATACAGGACAAGTTGTAATGTTACACAACAGAATAACGTAGAAGCATTGATGAATTGTACGCTATATAAAGAAATAACGAGAGGCGCTTATGGAAGCATATCATAGTGCATATTGTAATAGTGGGCATGTTACGCATTTAACATGGAGGGTATCAAGCATAAGCATTCGTAGTCTACTCTACACTCTCCTTAAGTTAATTATTCCTTAATCTCATTCATTGTTACATCAATTATTCTCATTTAAACTTCGTGACCCAATCAAACAAGAACAGCCTTAAAGTTTAAATGAGAGTAAGCATATACACATTTAAACTTCGCAACCAATCAAACAAGAACAGTCTTAAAGTTTAAATGTGAGTTAATTAAGAAACTTAATGATTTTGAGAAATAATTAATTTAATTTAAATAAGAGTTTATACGAACCTAAAATACAATAGTAACACATAGCACGAATACATCGTGTAACAAGAGGCAAGGCATGAGACATCGGCAGCTGTGGCGGCGTGAATTGTTTTAGGAAATTTGGTTATAGTTTAGGTTTTGAAAATACCTAATTCTCTATAACCTTGGCTCTGAATACCAATCTGTAACACCCCCAAAATTTCACAGCGGAAGCGTTCGGGTCATGGGGTGCTACTAAATCAATATACACAACACAAGGTAATAAAGAATGGAAATTTTATTCCATTTTCAAAATATAGATTAATTTAAGAAATTAGTTTTACATCATTGTTTCAAAGTGCGGAAGTAAAGCCCATAAAAAATATATGTTGTCCCATTAAAATTTGTATTAAAATGTTTAAAAAAACTTCGGATGCCAGTCTTCAACGAATGCCTTTGCCATTGCCCACGCCAATAAGTAAACCTGGAAAAACATGCTAAAATGTCAACACAAAGGTTGGTGAGTTCATAGGTTTAAGTAATCAATTTTTCAAGTTGGACCACAGTTTCACATATAGCATCTCCGTGAATGACACTATATGCAAAAAGGCTATTACGCTAGTACCAAGTTCGTGCGACCGAAACTACGCAGTGGTGCATGCATCTAGAAGCATGATAAATAAAAGCCCGAGCAAGTGTATTTCCGCACACTCAATCAATACGATATGATATACTCCCGACGTTTGCCTATCCGTCAAACTCGAACGGGGTGTCATCCCCATAGATCTATTCATAACAATCGCGCCTCCCCAAAGGGAACTAACGGTAGCATAGTTGGGATTCAAGGTTGTTCCATGTAATAGTGTTTTCGCCAGTTTCAAAAGAGTTTTGCATGTTTCTCACCCCAAAGTTTTATAAAGCAAGTAAATAAGAGTAAAGTGGGGCTATAAACTCACCTTAGCAGTTCGGTGAATAAGCACAAAGATATCGAGTGTGATAAAGCAATGGCTCCTACCCGGAACCTAAGAACGAGATGACAAGTCTCTAATAATGACAAACGCTTGGTTCGCGACAGAATGATAGAGCATTGAATATACAATTCAATAGAGCGATATTAGCGTAGGTTTATAAATATGACGATGTTACCGAGAGTTTTGTTTATCTACTTTAAGTTGTGTCGGTATCGAGTAGTGTTTTCATATATTTATTTTCTTATAAATATATATAAGTTTAATTAGATATCGACTTAATAATGTTTATATATGTACACTAGGTAGTCAAAATACTTATTTTTATAAAGTCGTTATAAGTTTAGAAGTTTTCTAAACATTTTTCCAAATTTACACTTTTTACCCTCAAGTTTTAAAATGTACGAAGTTTGGCCCTTATATTTTGGAAAAATGGCAATTTGTACCCAAATATATTTCTCATTCAGAATTTACGTTTCGCCTTCGAAATCTGTTTTTACAAAGTTTATCAAAAAAGTTATATTTTCACTTTTTGTCCCCAAGTTTCAAAGTTTACAATTTTTACCAAAACTTTTAATTACCCTTTTAAAATAAGTATTCCATAATTACCATCTCTACCCTAGGCTTTACATGCATATACATGTACAAAACAACCCTTAAATTTCTATAATGTTCACTTTCTACCCGAAAACCAAATATTTTGCAAGTTTAGTCCCCAAAATATATTTTGACTTGGTTAGCTTATTCAACTTTTACAAAAGCTTATGACTAGCTTATTATTAGCTTATAAATTTGGTATAATATGTCATTATGGGTTCGACTCTCAAAACAAGTTTCGGGTGAGGTTTTAATCATTATAACGCGTTATGAATTTTTACGAGACATATAAATT
>OU343222.1:333841539-333868965 GCA_910596185.1 Chrysanthemum makinoi
TTGATCATTGAAATGATGAAAATACTCTGCCTCGTTCTATAAATTTTCGAGGGTAGTTGAAATTGCTTGAGGATAATTGAAAGAGTTTGGGTTAGAATCATAGCGAATGAATTCTACAAGAAATCGAACAACATCCATCGACAAGATAGTTTCCACACCACTCGCACATACATTTGTAACAACGAAAACCTTGTGGTAACAAGTCTCCACAACCGTAGCAATAATTTTGATCAAACAAAGATATTTCGGCTCGAATAGGAATCGAGGGTTCAACAACATCACAAGCTGTGATTTCCTAAAGTTGAATCATGACGAAGTTCACTAAGAAGTTTTGAATCATGTCATTTCGGCCCTAAAGAAATCGTCGGTGAAACGTTCCAAGATTCCGGAGTTGGGACAAGTTGGTGTGCTCTTAGAGCTAGCAAGTTCCACCACTTCCGTATGGTCTCCGGTGTTTGAATCCGTTCATCGTAATCAAATTTAATTCTCGACCTTTTTTCATCTGGGCCAATTTGCTTCGATTAGATTACGGGCTTAACTTCAAAGAAAGTATCCTCGTGAACCCTCGGAGGGTGCTTGAGGTAACTCCGACGCTTGAACTGCCGGGTTGTGGCGGTGATCAAAATAACCTTGAAAAGAATTTTTTATGGATAATTCGCACAAATTGCAAAATTTGCTTGAACTAGGCCTTCCACACCGCTCACACACACTTGTGACGATGATGTTGTCAGACAAGAATTAAACATATGGAGGGTTAAAGAGATAGAATTGAGTGATCGAGAGGATACGAAGGATAGAATTAAACGTCAAAAGAGGGTAAGAGAAATAGAATCAATGAATAAGAGGAATGAGAAGAATATTTTGTATTTTTCAAAACCAGAACTTCACGAGGAAGGTTCTTCAAGTCACTAATCGCAAAATCACGATATTGTCGCAACACCTTCCCCGGCAGCGGCCAGCCAAAATTGATCGTTGTGGTGAAGTGAGAAAACACAAATATCAACAATATCAAATTAACCGTGAAACTCGACAAATCAACCTTTAGAAAAAGGGTTAACGCCAAACTCACGGGTGTGATAAAAGTGATACCGGGAAAGTGATTTCCCGGGTCGTGTCCCAACGAGGTGTGAATGGAAGGATTCGTTGAGTTTCATGATTAGGACTTGAATTGGTTTTGAATGATTTGTTGGGTTTGAATTACGAATTATACAATTTAATTAACGGGAAAGTAATTAAGGCAAGGGAACCCTAAATAACTAAAAATAAACTAACACTAAACCTAAGAAATGATAAAACGAAGCTACACTAAGTCCTAGGGTGCAAAAACACAAAAACGTAAAAACGGTAAAACAACCCGACCCATAAACGTAAAATTTTTGAAATTTAAGGGCTACGGGTGTGAAACCAATTTTCCTACGATCTATTTGACTAAAAATAATTTTAGGAAAAAGCGGAATATTTTTTTGACTTTTAAATTAATTTCTACGAATTAAAAACTAGTTTAATCTAATTAAATGATTAAAAATACTAAACTAATATAGAAAATCTGAAAAATTTAACAAAAGTACTTGAGATGCTACTAATCTGTGAAAAATGAAAAAACACAACTAGTGCTATAGAAATAAGCAAGAAATAAGCTAACAATAAATTATGAGCTAAACCGCCAAGGGGTTTTAAATGATTTGTTTGTGCAATATTCAACGAGACAAGACCCAAGGGCGCAGTGGTTGTGATGTTGTGTTATGGAGATGGATGCGTGGGTTCGAGTCCCAGCCATGCCATTTTTTGCAAAACATTTTTTTTTCAACTTTTCTCTTTTGGAACTTAAAGATGTAAACGAAATAAGGACTTTTGCAAAAACTTAAGCTTTGAAAACTTGGAAATAAGCAGTGAAACTGCTTATATGCTACTGTTTTGGACAGAACACAAACAAACACCCTTTTAAGCTAAAAACCAAACACTCTTTTAACCGATTGGAAGCAAAAAATGAAAAAGACTGAATTAAGCATTCAAATGACAGATTAAGCAAATCATAATGAAAATAAGCTACCTACAATTGAATTAAACACAAATGAACAAATGGCAAAAGAAGAGGGACAAGTAAACTAACTATGAGAAGTCTTTGAGAACATGGATAATAAGCATATAGAGGCTACAATCACATAAAATGAGGACTAAAAGATCTAAAGTGGATCCAATCTACTCTAAATATACTAAACTGAAACTAATAAGTTGAAATTGATGACTAATAAGCACTTATAGGAGGTAAATGCTGTGGGATTGCAAGACCAAGGCACAAGGGATGCTTATACTACTTAAAGTTAAGCACTAGGGAAGTTCTAAATAAGGTGTAACTACTTATTCCTAAGCTAGACTACCTAAAGAGGTTCTTTGATTCCTAAATACTATAGCTACCACTGACAGCTAAGAAAGAAAGGAACTTGTGACTGTTGAGTTGTGGGCCGCAGGATCAACACAGATTACTATGCCCTGCTCTCGGCTTAATGATGAGCTCCACAGTGAACTTCCAAGAGAGGTTCAGCTACAAACATGAAGTTAGAATAATGGGGATGCAAGACATGTTAACTGAGGATAAGCTACAAGACTCTGCATAGCTTAAAAATAAGCTAAGACAGTACCATTTTACCACTTTTTTCAACTGACTCACAACTAGCAGATTTAGAATTGATTTTAACCAATCTAAAAGAAATTGTAACACTCAAAACTGAAACTACACTGATATAGGATTACAAAGGATCTCTAAGAACAGATTTTACACAAATTTAAACATCAAATGAGCCCACGAAAACCCTCAAGATCGCATTGCTGACTGTGGTAGCATCAAAGGACAGTAATTCAACTCCTTTTTGGTACCCAAACTGTTGCAAACTTTTTCAAAACTACTGGAAACTTTGTTAAACTAACTCATGACATCCAAAACAAGTTGATCAGTATTGGTCAGTGGGTAAAACCACTTTACCCATTCAAATAGCTTATTCCAAACACACTTTTAAATGTTTTGACCCCCTTTTCTTTTCTTTACTGTAAATCAAAGCACTTAACCAATGACAAATATCAATTACAACTAATAACAAAAGATAATAAGATTAATTCAAAACAACTTTTTCATTGAAATAAAGCTTACGATTACAAATAAAACTTAAACTGAAAATTTTCTAAAAAACTAGGGGTGCCTTTCATGGCTTACATCTGCTCCTATTTATACTACTTAAACTATGTCTTCAACTCCTTCAAGTCTTGTGCTTCTTGTGTGAGAGTGGTCAAGCCAAAAAATCAACCTTGTGCTTCTTGAAGCTCAATCTCATCCTTTGATTTAGTAGGTAACAAATAAGCTTCAATCGAGCCATCCACTGGGTACTTGACTTGGATTGATGAGCCGATATGGGGAAAATGGCAGGGGATTGGGATTTGGTGAAACCGGTTAAAGGGAGATTAAAGGTGGTTTGGGGCGTGAAGCCTGGGTAAAAGGGCAATGGAGGTTGGAGTGTTTGGGGAGGAGAGAAAGAAGAGGATTTGGGAACCTGTGAAAAGCAGGGTTCTGGGTATTGGTTTTGCTTCGGGCGGAAAAAGGGGAAGTAAGTGGATCATGTTGGTTTTGCTATCACTTTGACCGGTGGGGTTTCACCGGCCGATTGGCGGTGGATTGGGTCAGGTTGTGTTTAGTTGGGCCAAGGGTTGGTATTATGGACTTAGGATTAAACATGAGATCCATTGCAACTATAGGGACCAAATCTGCCAATAATGAAAATTCAGGGACCAATCAAGTAATTTATGAAAAATGATCCAAGGGTCAAACATGTGCAACTCAAATACTCAAGGGACCAAATCGTCATTTTGAAAATCCAAGGACTAAACTTGACAAATTTAAAGATCCAGTGGATTAAACTGTAATTTCTCAAAACTTTTGAAATATTTCACCAAAGGACTAATTATGACAACTTATGATTTCAAAAGGACCTTTGGTGACTTTTTCTTTTAAAATACGCGGCTCGGGACTTTTCCACAATTTTTGAAAGATCGGGGACTGAACTGCCAATTATGCAAACTTTGTTCGCTTTTTCATCCTGATTTTAAACATTTGCATCCAAAACATATAAAACACACTTTTGAGATATTTTCGATTTTGATGCATCGAGTGTTTTAAATGTTTTGCGTACCGATTTGACCTAAAATGATGAGCTGAATACGACTCATCAGTGCCGCCTAGTCCGGCCTGCATGCACGCGGTACCAATTTACATAACCGACGGTACCAAAATTATGGTGCCGCTCGATCCGTGGCGTTAAAAATGGACAGAAGTTCAAGCAGTTAGTGTCGTGGACTTTCCGAAACCCTGAAATTCTTTCTCAAAACATGTTATACTAACCATTTCTAGTTAGAAAAAAGGTATAATATATATATAAGCATAGTGGAGCATGTATTTTGAGCAAGGCTTATTGATTTTCACATTATAGTGAAAATGGGTAAAATTTGATAGCATACTTGGCGCTATCCCCCGCATGAAATTGTTAGCATTCACCATTGTTTCAAGTTATATTATCATCCTACATAATAAAAACAACCAAATTGTATCAAACATTAATGATAATGTATTGTTCCAAACGCCCCTTAAAAGTACCCTTATTTGTCCAACTTCTTGTAAATCTTGTTCATCATCCTACCAAGGCACTTGAACATTCCCTTAGTTTGCTTGAACTCCTCTGATTCATTCTCTATTTCGAAGAGACGATAATACTCATGAGGCTAAGACGAGAGCTTGGAAGACCATCTATAACAACTCAGAATTTCCCTACCGATCAAGGCCATATTTTTTTTTTTTCTTCTCGCTTCTAACTTTAAACACGACAAGTCACGGATATTTTCACCTCACCTGATAATAAAAATTATATAAAATAAATATATAATAAACTTTATATTTTTATTTCTCACCGCCTCTTAACCCATCCCATCCAATTATTTCATGTTGTCAAGCTCGAGTACTAAGCGCCCAAACCAACCCAACAGACCCTAAAACTATACAAGCTTAATTCAAAATTTATAAGACAAGTTATATATAGTTTTCTCTTCCTACACATTCCAAGCTACAAGCCATGCAACAACTTTAAATATATATATATATACATATTTTTTTTCTATTAGACACAAACCCAAAAGCAACAAATGACCAACATGGTTAAATTTTTCTTTCTTCTTTTTGTTGGTGCTATCCCACCTATTGTGACCACAAAACAAACATAACATTATACTTTTTCTTCTTGCGTGTAGACATAATCAAAGGGAGACAAAGAGCCTCCTAGCCACCCTATAACCTTAAACTAATTCCCTAGCCTTGCCTTGACTTCTTTGACTTGGTTACCCTTTGTGTAACATGTCTCCCCCAACAAAACATGAAGTGATATTTGCCTTCCTCTTCTCCTTGTTGTCGAACACCAAACACATGTGCACAATTATTTTAATGCCTATCCTATTAGAGTTTATTTTAAAAAGGTAAAGACTAAATGCTAATATTTTACCTTATGGTTCCATGTAATATCTAGTAAATTAAAACACTTCTTTTGTTACCTCTTCACACTACAACAAGACAAGACACCATGTTTCTTCTTTATATACCATGCATCAAAAGGATAGCCCTTGACACTTTAAACTTTTTCCATTCTTTTGTCACACGAGTAGTAGTAAAACCAAGCACAACATCATTGACTTTTCTTGTTTCTGTTAGCAAGAACTGCAGACACGACACAACCCTATATTGCGTGTAGATTTGACAAAAACCACAAGACAAGACTAGTTTTCTAGTGGTCACCCATGAGACGCATGCTCTTTTTCTCTTATTCTTCTCCTTGTGTCTATGTCTTGCCAACAAAAGCCATAGCACATGCCATGCTAAGTTTTCTCTATAAAAACCACCCTCCCTTTGCATCACTCCTCACAACTCACTCTCAAACACAAACGCATGCACTCTCACTCACTCACAATCATCTCTCAACATTCACGTCCACTGTGGAGACGGGCCAAGAAGGAAACCAAGTCGCAAGGATCCTAAGCCATTCCGTTGGGTATAAGGAGAACGAGGAGTTAGCTTGGTCACATTCAAAGGTCCTTTCGGTCACGTTCATTCGTTTTCTTTCGACCTCGTCGCCACCTCTAGGGTGTTGTAAGTCCGCTTCGACTCTTCTAATATTTCATCCCCCTCGTTATGTTATTAAAATGCACAATGAACCAAGTAATACTTAAACCCGTTTGAACTAATTTTTATGTCTCGTTAAAAATTCATAACGCGTATAATGATTTTTAAAACCTCACCCGAAACTTGTTTTGAGAGTCGAACCCATAATGACATATTATACCAAATTTATAAGCTAATAATAAGCTAGTCATAAGCTTTGGTAAAAGTTGAATAAGCTAACCAAGTCAAAATATATTTTCGGGACTAAACTTGCAAAATATTTGGTTTTTGGGTAGAAAGTGAACATTATAGAAATTTAAGGGTTGTTTTGTACATTGTACGTATGCATGTAAAAGCCTAGGGTAGAGATGGTAATTATGGAAAACTTATTTTAAAAGGGTAATTAAAAGTTTTGGTAAAAATTGTAAACTTTGAAACTTGGGGACTAAAAGTGAAAATATAACTTTTTTGATAAACTTTGTAAAAACAGATTTTCGAAGGACCAAAACTGTAAATTCTGAATGAGAAATATATTTGGGTACAAATTGTCATTTTTCCAAAATATAAGGGCCAAACTCGTACATTTTATAACTTGAGGGTAAAAAGTGTAAATTTGGAAAAATGTTTAGAAAACTTATAAACTTATAACGACTTTATAAAAACGAGTATTTTGACAACCTAGTGTTCATATATGAAAATTATTAAGTCGATAACTAATTAAACTTATATATATTTATAAGTATATAAATATATGAAAACACTACTCGATACCGACACAACTTAAAGTAAATAAACAAAACTCTCGGTAACATCGTCATATTTATAAACCTACGCCAAAAACGCTCTATTGAAATTTATATTCAATGCTCTATCTTTTCGGTCGTAAACCAAACGTATGTCATTATTCTGAGACTTGCCATCTCGTTCTTAGGTTCCGGGTAGGAGCCAATGCTTCATCACACTCGATCTCTTTGTGCTTATTCATCGAACTGCTAAGGTGAGTTTATAGCCCCACTTTTACTCTTATTTACTTGTTTTATAAAACTTTGGGGTGAGAAACATGCAAAACTCTTTTCGGACTTGAAACTGAAAACACTATTACGTGAAACAACCTTGAATCCCAACTATGCTACCGTTAGTTCCCTTTGGGGAGGCGCGATTGTTATGAATAGATCTATTGGGGATGACACCCCGTTCGTCGAGTTTGACCGATAGGCAAACATCGCGTGATATCATATCGTATTGATTGAGTGTACTGGAAATACACTTGCCGGGCTTTTATTTATCATGCTTCTAGATGCATGCACACTGTCGTAGTTTCGGTCGCATGAACTTGGTACTAGCGTAATACCCTTTTGCATATAGTGTCGTTCACGGAGATGCTATATGTGCAACTGTGGTCCAACTTGATTTTCGAAACTTAAACCTATGAACTCACCAACCTTTGTGTTGACATTTTAGCATGTTTTTCTCAGGTTTACTTATTGGCGTGGGCAATGGCAAGGGCATTCGTTGAAGACTGGCATCCGAAGTGTTTCCAAACATTCTAATACAAAATTTAATAGGACAACATATATTTTTATGGGCTTTACTTCCGCACTTTGAAACAATGATGTAAAACTAATTTCTTAAATTAATCTATATTTTGAAAATGGAATAAAATTTCCATTCTTTATTACCTTGTGTTGTGTATATTGATTTAGTAGCACCCCATGACCCGAACGCTTCCGCTATGAAATTTTGGGGGTGTTACAGATTGGTATTCAGAGCCAAGGTTATAGAGAATTAGGTATTTTTCAAAACCTAAACTATAACCAAATTTTCCTAAAAACAATTCAACGCCGCCACAGCTGCCGATGTCTGCCATGCCTTGCCTACTGTTACACGATGTATTCGTGCTATGTGTTACTATTGTATTTTAGGTTCGTATAAACTCTTATTTAAATTAAATTAATTATTTCTCAAAATCATTAAGTTTCTTAATTAACTCACATTTAAACTTTAAGACTGTTTTGTTGATTGGGTTGCGGTTAAGTTTAATAGAGTGCTTACTCTCATTTAAACTTTAAGGCTGTTCTTGTTTGATTGGGTCGCGAAGTTTAAATGAGAATAATGTTGATGTAACAAACTGAATGAGATTAAGGAATAATTAACTTAAGGAGAGTGTAGAGTAGACTACGAATGCTTATGCTTGATACCCCTCCATGTTAAACTGCGTAACTTGCCCACTATTACAATATCGCACTATGATATGCTTCCATAACTGCCTCTACGTTATTTCTTTATATAACGTACAATTCATCAATGCTTCTACATTATTGCTGTGTGTAACGTACAACTTGTCACTGTATCGACCTCTACGTTATTTCTGTATGTAACGTACAACTTGTCACTGCTTCTACGTTATTTCTGTGTGTAACGTACAACTCGTCACTATATCGACCTCTACGTTATTTCTGTATGTAACGTACAACTCGTCACCGTATCGACCTCTACGTTATTTCTTTATGTAACGTGCAACTCGTCACTGCGTCTATGTTATTTCTTTATGTAACATACAACTATTTGATTCTCGCACACGTATTTAAACCACCTTTGTCACTGGTCACAATATCTTATTCCACTATTATGCTCTATCCTTCGTAACCCTCATACGACTCTCATTATTTCGTTTTGAACTCAACTATCGCATTTCTCTTTTATAAAAACCGCGTTGTATTCCGTTTAATGAATCCTTTATCTGTTGTTCACTTATCGCCTCACGTCACCGAATCTTTCTTGAACGACTATCCCTTTTCCATGTCACGTTTTAAGTATATATTCTCGCATCTCGTCACCATATCGACCTCGACGATTCTCACATCGTAAACCACGAGGACGTGGTTTCTTTTAAGGGGTAGGTACTATAACAACTCAGAATTTCCCTACCGATTTTCGCGGCCATATTTTTTTTTCTTCTTCGTTTCGAACTTTCAACACGACAAGTCACGGGATATTTTCACCTCGACCTTGATAATAAAAATTATATAAAATAAATATATAATAAACTTTTATATTTTTATTTCTCACCGGGCCTCTTAACCCGATCCGATCCAATTCATTTCATGTTGTTGGGCTCGAGTACTAAGCGTCCAAACCAACCCAACCGCACCCTAAAAACTATACAAACTTAATTCAAAATTTATAAGACAAGTTATATATAGTTTTCTCTTCCTACACATTCCAAGCTACAAGCCATGCAACAACTTTAAATATATATATATATACATATTTTTTTTCTATTAGACGCAAACCCAAAAGCAACAAATGACCAACATGGTTAAATTTTTCTTTCTTCTTTTTGTTGGTGCTATCCCACGACAGGACCACAAAACAAACATAACATTATACTTTTCTTTCTTGCGTGTAGACATAATCAAAGGGAGACAAAGAGCCTCCTAGCCACCCTATAACCTTAAACTAATTCCCTAGCCTTGCCTTGACTTCTTTGACTTGGTTACCCTTTGTGTAACATGTCTCCCCCAACAAAACATGAAGTGATATTTGCCTTCCTCTTCTCCTTGTTGTCGAACACCAAACACATGTGCACAATTATTTTAATGCCTATCCTATTAGAGTTTATTTTAAAAAGGTAAAGACTAAATGCTAATATTTTACCTTATGGTTCCATGTAATATCTAGTAAATTAAAACACTTCTTTTGTTACCTCTTCACACTACAACAAGACAAGACACCATGTTTCTTCTTTATATACCATGCATCAAAAGGATAGCCCTTGACACTTTAAACTTTCTTTTCCATTCTTTTGCTGTACGAGTAGTAAACCAAGCACAACATCATTGACTTTTCTTGTTTCTTGTTAGCAAGAACTCGGACACGACACAACCCTATATTGCGTGTAGATTTGACAAAAACCACAAGACAAGACTAGTTTTCTAGTGGTCACCCATGAGACGCATGCTCTTTTTCTCTTATTCTTCTCCTTGTGTCTATGTCTTGCCAACAAAAGCCATAGCACATGCCATGCTAAGTTTTCTCTATAAAAACCACCCTCCCTTTGCATCACTCCTCACAACTCACTCTCAAACACAAACGCATGCACTCTCACTCACTCACAATCATCTCTCAACATTCACGTCCACTGTGGAGACGGGCCAAGAAGGAAACCAAGTCGCAAGGATCCTAAGCCATTCCGTTGGGTATAAGGAGAACGAGGAGTTAGCTTGGTCACATTCAAAGGTCCTTTCGGTCACGTTCATTCGTTTTCTTTCGACCTCGTCGCCACCTCTAGGGTGTTGTAAGTCCGCTTCGACTCTTCTAATATTTCATCCCCCTCGTTATGTTATTAAAATGCACAATGAACCAAGTAATACGAAACCCGTCTTGAACTAATTTTTATGTCTCGTTAAAAATTCATAACGCGTATAATGATTTTTAAAACCTCACCCAAAACTTGTTTTGAGAGTCGAACCCATAATGACATATTATACCAAATTTATAAGCTAATAATAAGCTAGTCATAAGCTTTCGTAAAAGTTGAATAAGCTAACCAAGTCAAAATATATTTTCGGGACTAAACTTGCAAAATATTTGGTTTTCGGGTAGAAAGTGAACATTATAGAAAATTAAGGGTTGTTTTGTACATTGTACGTATGCATGTAAAAGCCTAGGGTAGAGATGGTAATTATGGAAAACTTATTTTAAAAGGGCAATTAAAAGTTTTGGTAAAAATTGTAAACTTTGAAACTTGGGGACTAAAAGTGAAAATATAACTTTTTTGATAAACTTTGTAAAAACAGATTTTCAAGGACTAAAACTGTAAATTCGAATGAGAAATATATTTGGGTACAAATTGTCATTTTTCCAAAATATAAGGGCCAAACTCGTACATTTTATAACTTGAGGGTAAAAAGTGTAAATTTGGAAAATGTTTAGAAAACTTGTAAACTTATAACGACTTTATAAAAACGAGTATTTTGACAACCTAGTGTTCATATATGAAAATTATTAAGTCGATAACTAATTAAACTTATATATATTTATAAGTATATAAATATATGAAAACACTACTCGATACCGACACAACTTAAAGTAAATAAACAAAACTCTCGGTAACATCGTCATATTTATAAACCTACGCCAAAAACGCTCTATTGAAATTTATATTCAATGCTCTATCTTTTCGGTCGTAAACCAAACGTATGTCATTATTCCAGACTTGCCATCTCGTTCTTAGGTTCCGGGTAGGAGCCAATGCTTCATCACACTCGATCTCTTTGTGCTTATTCATCGAATCTAAGGTGAGTTTATAGGCCCACTTTTACTCTTATTTACTTGTTTTATAAAACTTTGGGGTGAGAAACATGCAAAACTCTTTTCGGACCTGAAACTGAAAACACTATTACGTGAAACAACCTTGAATCCCAACTATGCTACCGTTAGTTCCCTTGGGGAGGCGCCATTGTTATGAATAGATCTATGGGGATGACACTTCCCGCTCGGTTTGACCGGATAGGCAAACATCGGGCGTATATCATATCGTATTGATTGAGTGTACTGGAAATACACTTGTTGGGCTTTTATTTATCATGCTTCTAGATGCATGCACACCTGTCGTAGTTTCGTCGCCCATGAACTTGGTACTAGCGTAATAGCCTTTTGCATATAGTGTCATTCACGAAGATGCTATATGTGCAACTGTGGTCCAACTTGATTTTCGAAACTTAAACCTATGAACTCACCAACCTTTGTGTTGACATTTTAGCATGTTTTTCTCGGGTTTACTTATTGGCGTGGGCAATGGCAAAGGCATTCGTTGAAGACTGGCATCCGAAGTGTTTCCAAACATTCTAATACAAAATTTAATGGGACAACATATATTTTATGGGCTTTACTCCGACTTTGAAACAATGATGTAAAACTAATTTCTTAAATTAATCTATATTTTGAAAATGGAATAAAATTTCCATTCTTTATTACCTTGTGTTGTGTATATTGATTTAGTAGCACCCCATGACCCGAACGCTTCCGCTATGAAATTTTGGGGGTGTTACACCATCCTCGGAGCTATTTGATGATGATGATGATGGAGTTGGAGGTTTTGCTCTCTTGCCTTTTGTCTTAGCAACTCGTGCATCACTCAAAGGTACAAAGATGAGGGATGAGCTATAGTGAAGGTGCATCCCTTTTTGTGTTGGTGGAATTGGTGCAAAGTTTCTATAGAGACGGGTGAGGAGCATCCCGTATGGAAGAGCAACCGATCCTTGAGTTGGAATATCAATCATTCTCCTAGCTATGTAGTAGGCTAAATTGAATGGTTGACGGGTGGACAAGTTGTAGAGCATATGACAAAGGCAAGCGCATGTGATCCCTATTTTTTATGGTGCTAATGACGTTGGCTCTAAGTAGCTCCTCCCATTTCTTAAATTCGGCTTAAGTTCATTTAGCTCCATTCCATATGGATCTCGGTTTACTTTTTCCCTTTCGGTAACTCGGTTGTGTCACTTTTTGGGTTAAAAAGGTGTTCACGGATGACATCCTTGTCGGCCAAACGGGTTTGGTAGGGTAGAGAGCGGTCATTGATAGCATCAAGAGCGGTGAGTGACCATTTATCCGAGTAGAGACAAGTTCCTCGGGTGGGAATTCCTAGCACTTGAGCAAAGTTGGCTAAGGTGATGGTGTAGTCGTTTGATTGATTCTAAACCTAAGACAAAATTCATCATCGTCTTCATCACTAAAGCCGGTCACACTAGCATAGAATTCTAACACAAACCTAGGACAATTTGGTTCATCGATGTCAAGAAGACAATCGAAATGAATGTCGGCTAGTTCTTCACGAAGGTTGGTGTTTTCAAGGAAGGATGAGTGAATGGTTCTACCCTCATGGAAATACCTTGATTCTAGACCCCTAAATATTTCTACTTGTTCTTTGGTAAGTCCTTTGGTTTTGTGGTGTTTGGGAATGTAGTTAAGGGTGTCTTTTGTGATCATAGAATCTTTGGGCTACCATGGTTAATCCTAAGGACAAGAGTTAATATGTTAAAAAATGAGAATAAGTTTAACGCTTTTTGGTTCTAGTGTGTGCCTATATGAAAACAATTTGGAGTTGCGGTTATCTCGACTCATTTTATGCACAAAGATGGTTTTAGTGGGGTGTTTGACAAATACCATGAGATAACCCAAATGCTCCTAATTCAATGTGGCTTCATTTGAATATACCGGAATGCATATTAGTTTATGCAATACCTTTAGTATTCAAGAGCATGCAAGTGATGAAAATTTAACGCTTCTATTTGTATTAGCAATGAAAAAATTGTTTTCCTACAAGTGAGAAGCTTTTCAAAATTTTTGACATGGGGTGTTTGGTTGTTTGAATAGGCCTTATATTCATTATCTATCAATTAGTGGGAAGCATGATTTGTTTATGCAATATGATAATGTAGTACCTAATTTCAATGACTAGTTATGCAATTTGCCAATTGAATTCATATTTGGTATAAAAGCATACATAAAACCCCATGTAATGATTTGTGATAGTTTTGTGCATAAATAAGAATCCTAGACTCGGAATTAAGAGATGAAATGTAGTTAGGATACTTACAATGATGTTATCTTCTGTGATTAGTGAGTTGGAAGATGACAATAATGAGCTTGGTTTAAGTTATACACGTTTGGGTAAAGTGGGTTTTGAGGAAGAGGATGATTTGTATACAGCTTTGCTTCGTAGACACCACGGACCAGACGGTACCAAAATTTTGGTTCCGCTCTTTGTTATCGCTTGGTGCCGTGGCTACAGAATGAGGTGTACAAGACAAATTTTTTTACTTTTGACTATTCTAATGTTTTGGGCTATGTTTATCCTACATGTTTGGTTCCATTAACCCTAAACCAAGTCTAAGAAGATTAAAAGGTTCTCGCTTAAGAGGCTTAGTTAAGATGTCGGCAATGTTGTCTTCGGAGGATACTTTCTCGATTGAAATGTTTCCTTTTGAACATTGTCGCGAAGAAAGTGATGGCGGATTTCAATATGCTTTGTACGAGCATGTTGAACGGATTCTTGCTGAGATCGATGGCTCCTTTGTTGTCGCAAAGTATCACAATGTCGTGGAGATGAATTCCATAATCTACGAGAGCTTGCTTCATCCAAAGAGCTTGTTGACATGCCTTTTCCGGCTGAGACGCACTGGCCAGAGTTGAAATGGCCAAGGCCGTTTGCTTCTTTGCAAACCATGAGGTAAGACAATGCCCAACAAAAGTGCAAATACCACTTGTACTTTTTCTATCGACATAGTCACCGCAATGATCCGAGTCGGCATACACTATGGTTTCTACACCCGCTCCTTTGGGATACCATAATCCTAAACACGTTGTTCCTTTAATGTATCTAAAAATCCTTTTAAGGCTTCTAAGTGTGATGCCTTTGGGTTTTCTTGAAAGCGAGCACATAGACAAACGCTAAACATAATGTCGGGTCTACTAGCCGTAAGATAGAGTAGGCTACCAATCATTCCTCTATATTTAGTGTTATCTACGGATTCACCTTCCTCATCCTTGGTTAGTTTAGTGTCCGAGGACATGGGAGTTTTAGTTGGTTTGAAATCTTCAAGACCAAATTTCCTAAGCATGTCTTTTATATATTTAGATTGGTTAAAAAATATGCCATCTTCTAGTTGTTTTATTTGAAGTCCTAGAAAGAAATTTAACTCACCCATCATACTCATTTCAAACTCGTTGTGCATGATTTTAGAGAAATCATCACATAATTCTTGACAAGTTGATCCGAATATAATGTCATCAACGTATATTTGAACAATGATAATATGTGATTCCTTTTTCTTGGTAAAAAGAGTATTATCTACTAATCCCATAGTATATTTGTTATTAATAAGGAAAGTCTTAAGTCGGTCGTACCAAGCTTTTGGTGCTTGCTTAAGACCATACAATGCTTTCTTGAGTTTGAAGACATGATGTGGTTTCTCAAAGTCGGTGAAACCGGGAGGTTGAGCAACATACACTTCTTCGTTAATAAACCCATTAAGAAAGGCACTTTTAACATCCATTTGAAATAATTTAAAATCATAGGCACATGCATAAGCAAGCAATATTCTAATAGACTCAAGCCTAGCAACCGGTGCATAAGTTTCATCATAATCAATTCCTTCTTGTTGATTATAACCTTGCGCTACAAGCCTAGCTTTGTTTCTAGATACTATCCCATTTTCATCCATCTTATTTCGAAAACCCATTTTGTTCCAATTATAGTTTGATCTTTAGGTCTTGGAACTAACTTCCAAACATCATTTCTAACGAATTGGTTTAATTCTTCTTGCATGGCAATAACCCATGATTCATCTTTTATTGCTTCATTTATGGTTTTGGGTTCAATGGTGGATACAAAGCAAAAATAATTACTTTGATTTTGGGCTTGTGACCTTAAGGTTCTTTGATTGAGTTGTCCTATGACTTTTTCTAAAGGATGACTTTTAGATTCTTTGATGTTGACAATTTCTTTATTTAATGGTTCATCTTCCTTGTTATTATTAATTATTTCTTGACCTTTTATCATTTGACTTTCAACTAAGTCATCATCTACCAAAGGTGATGTCTTAGAGGGAGGTGGACTTTCGTCGAATGTTATGTTCAACGATTCCTCGACTATCATTGTTTCTTTGTTAAGGACAATGTAAGCTTTACTAGTTTGAGAGTAACCAAGAAATACACCTTCATAAGACTTTGGGTCAAACTTGGTGAGATAATCCTTAGTATTAAGAATAAACCATTGATGAGTGTGTAAATACTCATCATTTTTGGTCAAATCTGAATTGCAAAACATTTAAAAACACTCAGAAATGCATCAAAATACTGAAAATATCTCAAAATTGTATTTATATGTCTCGATGCAAAATGTTTAAAATCGATGAAAATGAGCTAAGTTTGCATAATTGGCGCTTTAGTCCCCAAGTTTCAAATCTTGTCAAAAATAGTCCTTGAAGCACTTATTTTAAAAGACAAGTCACCAAAGGTCCTTTTGAAATCATAAGTTGTCATAATTAGTCCTTTGGTGAAAAATGTCAAAAGTTTTGAGAAATTACAAGTTTAGTCCTTTGAGTTTCAAAACTCCAAGTTTGGTCCTTGGAATATTGGAGATTGTCAAGTTTGACCCTTGGATTATAATTTCGAATGTACATTATTATTGGTCCCTCGAAAATCCATATGGCGATTTGGTCCTTGGTTTTTTATGGAATTGCAAAAGTGGTCCTTGTATTAATAAACAACCTTAACCCTCGCCCCTATCAAAACAAGCCATTTTTCAACCCCGCCATATACCCTCGCCATGACTCGTGGAACCCCTTTTTGAACCCCATGTCTTATATTAAACCCCGGTCAAACAATAAGTCAAATCCCGCCCTTTTCCCTCCACTGTCTTCTCCCTCACCTGCCTCCTCTGCAACACTCCACATACCTCTCCAAATCCACTATCCCTCACCATCCTTGTCCCCTCCACCTCAACAACATCCAAAATGCATTTAATGCCTTCCCCCCCTTGCACTCAAACCTCCCCACTGGCAAATATCTTTTTCTCCCGCCAAAAGCCATCTATGGCTAAAAATGACCCAAGTGATCCAATGGCCCAGAAAAATGGTGGGATATGCTCAGAGACAAGTGGGAAGACCTTTTGCATATAAATAGAAGAAAGAGGAAAGGAGAAAGGAGAGTAGTTCTTAGTTTTAATTTCCATATATGTCGTTTTAATGTCAATGTCTTAAATTAAGTTCTAAATATTTAATTTCTTTTTGTATTGTACTAAGAAAAACCTGTTTTATCAGTTGTAATTTAATTTCAAGTATTGATTTGAAGTTTGAACCAAAAACTTGTTTTTATGCTCACTGTTGTAAAATCAGTTATCATGCTATTATATTTAAGCTCCAAGTAGCTTCATTTTAATTCAAATAAGCTTATTTAAGCTATTGATAGCTTTTGGTAAGCTTATAACTCAAGTGCAAGTAAATTGGAACTCGGTCAACAAAAGTCAACTGATGAGTGCTTATTCACTCATCATTTTAGGTCAAATCTGAGCTGCAAAACATCTAAAAACACTCCGAAATGCATCAAAATACTGAAAATATCTCAAAATTGTGTTTTATATGTTTCAGATGCAAAATTATCGAAAACAAATGAAAAACGAACAAAGTTTGCATAATTGGCAGTTTCAGTCCCCCAACTTTAAAAAAAATGGCAACTTTAGTCCCTGAAATTTCAAAGATTGACAGAATTCACCCCTGATATTTTAAATTGAAAATAAACATTTTTAGTCCTTTGGTAATTCTTACTTGTCAAAATTGGTCATTTTGATAAATTTTGGAAAATTACATTCAAATTCTTCAAGTTTTAAAAATTGGCAAATGTGATCCTTAGATCATTTGAAAATGACATGTTTGGCTCTTGGATTACTTTTCGTAGTTACATATGTGGTCCCTGGATTTTCGGATTTTACACCTTTGGTCCCTAAAATACACTTTGGATCAAATTGTAATCCTAAACTTAATAACTACCCAAATCATAAACCCAACCCAAGCCCAATCCTAACCCGGTCCAGTCCAATACCCTCTACCCTAATACCCGGTCAAAGAAGTTAACACCCCACTCTCCTCTTCTCCTTCCCCATTTCCCGCCCAAACAAACCCTCACCCTTTATCTGCTCCCCAAAAACCCTACCCCTCTTTTCCTTCTCCCCAAACACTCCACCTCCATATCATCCTTTTACCCAGCTACATCAAAACCCAAACTCACCTTATTCTCTTTACCCCCAGGTTTACCCAAATCCCAAACCCACTACCAATTTCCCCCCTCATTCCAATGGCCAAGCTGGCAATCCCAGCTTCAAAAGACCTCAATGGATGGCTCAGATGTAATCTCATGAGTACCTACTTAATCAAGGGCTTGGATTGAGTTAAAGAAGCACAAATTTGGTCTTTGGCTTGACTGCTCACACAGGGGAAACACAAGAGTGAAGACTTGAAGACCTTAGTTGTAGTATAAATAGGATTCATATGTAGCCATTGAAAGGCACCCCCTAGTTTTAGCTTTAAATCAGTTTTTCTTATTTTCTGTTGTAATTTATTTTCTTAATTAATGAAAAGAAATCTTTCAGTTTCATGTTTTATGGTTATTTAGTTATTAAGTCTTATTAATTGTCAAGAGTTTTTAATTTAAACATCAAATCCATCTTAAAGAAAAAGGGGGTCAAGCATCAAAGTTCTGTTTTAGAGTTTTTTTCAAACTTTAAGGAGTGTTTGGTTATTGCTTATAAACAGGTCAAATCCCACTTTTTACCCGTTTGACTTTCTAAGTCAAACTCCATTTTAGCTATAAATCAGTTTCTATGTATTAACTTTGTTGGAAATGTCTTTTTTTTGTCTTTTTGAATGCTGCACAGGTCAGCAACATTAGTTGCTGATCTTGTGAAATCTTTGGTTTCATTTGAGAGTCAAAATGTATTAAGTTGAATGTCATGCAATCCTTGTATGGTAAATTCGCTTAGGAGTTAATCTTGCACCTTAAAATTGCTTCTAGCACTGTTATAATCAAGTTCAAAAGTAGTCCTTGGTACAAATTTCTAAAACCTGTATCAGTAAAATAAGTGTCAAAAGCTATCTGATCTCAGCTTATTTCTAAGCTGATAAAAGTGTTTCTTGGGTTCTAATTGTTATTTTTAACATCTATGCTAGCTTAATCTCACTTGTGTAGCTTTTCATTGCTTTCAAGGACTCCTTTTCAGCTTATAGATAAGCTCGAAAAGCCTCTACTGAAGCTGTTTTGAACCTGCAGCCATCACCCTCACAGGTCACCCTTTTGTTTTTTTGTAGTTAGCTTATTTTAGGACTCACTAGACTAATGTTATTTAGTAATCCTTAGATAGCTTAATTTCATTTTAGGATCCCCTAGACTAGTGTCACAACAAAACTGCTCGTTGTTACCCTTTTAGTGCTTATCATTTGCTTTAGCCTTAGGATTCCCTTAGTTCAGTTTAGCTATCTGTTTCCCCCACTCTTTTTTTTTGAGTTACTTATGGCTTGTCTTAGCTTATTATAGTTAGAATTAGTTCATTTTAGATTATTTTCACCTTGCAACTGCTTTTCTATGCTCATTTGTGATCAAAACTCAAGCTGGAGGGTGCTTGTTTGCATTTTCTCGTCTCTTAAAGTTGCTAATAAGCAAATCCCAAACTGCTTATTCAGTAGGTTTTAGACAAAAGGTTTTCTCAAAAGTGTTGTGTTTTGATCGAATCCTCAGGTCCCAAAAAGAAAAATCCAAAAAAAAATGTTTTGCAAAAAAGGGTGGGAGGCAGGCTCGAACCTGAGACCTCCCAGCCTTAGAGGATGATAGTGTGTACCTGGATACCAAAGCGCCCTTGGGTCTTTTCTTGGCACACTTTACAACTTTAAGTCCCTTATATACATTTCTCAGTTTTAGTTTGGTAGCTTATTCGGCTTTTTAGCGTTTCTTATTTTCTTAAGCAGTACCACATTTTTATATTTTTTTAGGACCTGTAGCATTTAAAGTAGTTTTCTGTAATTTTTAGATTTTTCAGAAATAGTTTAGTATTTTTAATTAATTAATTAGTGTTTTATAGTTTTTAATTCATAATAATTAATTTAAAAGTCGAAAAAATACCCGGTCTTTTTCTAAAATTATTTTTTGTCAATTAGAATGTAGGAAAATTAATTTCACACCCGTAGCCCTTAAATTGCAAAACTTTTACGTTTATGGCTCTAAGTGGTTGGCCTGCCGGTTTTACGCTTTTTTTTAGTTTTAGCACCCTAGGACTTAGTGTAGCTTCGTTTTATCATTCTTAGGATTAGTGATAGTTTATTTTTAGTTTATTAGGGTTCCCTTGCCTTAATTACTTTCCCGTTAATTAATTTGTAGAAACGTAATTCAAATCAACAAATCATAAAAACCAATTCAAGTTCTAATCACGAAACTCAACGAATCCTTCCATTCACACCTCGTTGGGACACGACCCGGGAAATCACTTTCCCGTGATCACTTTTATCACACCCGTGAGGTTTGGCACGTTGACCCTTTTTCCTAAAGGGTTAATTTGTCGAATTTTACGGCTAATTTGATATATTGATATTGTGTTTGTTTTCACCACTCACTTTACACGAATCAAATTTTACGCCGCGCCGGGAGGTGTGTTACACAATATCGTGATTTTTTGCGATTAGTGACTTGAAGAACCTTCCTCGTGAAGTTATTGTTTTATAAAAATACAAAATACAAAAATATTTTTCTTTTCTTTGTATATATATGTAAAAGATTAAAAATACAAAAAGATTTTCCTTGTTGTTTTAAATAAAATAGAAGACACAATCAATATAACATTCTCAACCGAGGTGTTATCATTATAAGTTCCCGAACAAAAGATTTAAAACTTGCCTTTGTGTCGCCGGATTTGGTTTATTTCTATCCGTTTAACAAACCGTGTGAGGGGTATAAGGACGGCCGACATTAAATTGCGGCCAAAAAAGAGACGGGTGTTTAATAAGCTTCGGCTACGACCTAATAAGTCTCTCCGCTCCTTTGCACGCTTTTACTTATAGAAGTGATCATTTTACGTGGGATTATTGGTTTAAGTTCACTGTGTTTTGCCTCGGTCTTGTTTTAATTGAAAGTGTTGGTTTTGGTAGTGCATGCACACTCGTTCTTCTAGATCATTGAGCCCTTTTCGTGATCAGCAGTAATTCCTAGAAGACGCTTCATAGACGTGCGCCCGAATAGTCGAACCCGAGATTCGTACTATTCCAAACAATATGGCGTACGAACTATGGCGGAATGCTCCAGTGCACCCACCGAGGGTTATGGAGATGCCATCGCTTACCACCAATCAATTCTGACCACTTTGAATTGAAGACACATTTGATCCAACTTGTGTCTACGAATCAATTCCACGGGTTTGATCGAGAAGACCCGTATGCACACATCCGTTGGTTTAACAAGTTGACCTCAACTATCAATTACAAGGATGTGCCACAAAAGTGATCAAACCGATGCTATTTCCGCTTCACTTGAGGGGCAGCCCGGATTGGTCGGAAAAGAACCCCTCGATCCATCGAAACTTGGGAGGATCTTGTTCAAAAGTTTGTCAATTATTTCTTTCCTCCATCAAAGACGACTAATCTTAAAAATGAAATTTCTGGATTTCGCCAAAATTTCGATGAAAACTTTGGAGAGGCATGGGAGAGATTCAAAGATCTCCTCAGAAAATGCCCCCATCATGAATTCACAGAGCTTCAACAAGTTAATATCTTTTATAATGGGTTGAACGGTAACGATCAAGATTCTTTGAACGCAGTACCGCGGTGGCAATATCTTGAATCGTAGTTTCCAAAGATGTGATTGAGATTTGCTAAATAAAATCAAAAGTTCCTATTTCTCGCAACAAAGTCAATATTCCAACACTCCTGCTTTTCATCCTAACTCTTCCGAAGTTAGCCGCCCGTTAGCCGCTCTAACGGACGCCATCCGTGTATGATGAAAGAGGAAAAGGAAATCAAAAGCGAAATTCATAAGCCGGAACCAATCAAAGCCGTGAACAAGGTATGTGAAACTTGTAGTGGTCCACACGCCAGATATGATTGTCAAGCAACCGATGCTTCTCTTTACCAAGCTCCCGTAGCTTCAGAAACCACAATCAATACCGCACCACAAGTCGATCCTCACTACCGGCACCTAGCAAGACACCACCGGTTTTCCTCCCAGCAAAACCATGGCAACCAAAATCGCTTTGTTCCGAATCAAGGACAAAACTTCAATAACTCTCAAAATTTCAATCAAAACCGGAACAATTTCAACCAACCATATCAAGCTCCAAATCGCAGTTATCAACAACCTTCTCAAGCTCCCCTACCAAATGACTTCATGAAAATTACCGAGTCAAGCATACGTTCAATGCAAACTCAGATCAATAACATGAGAGTTGAGCTAAAAAGGAAATTGATACCACAATGTCTCTAAGCAGACAAATGAGTTAAAGAATATGATGAGCAGCTTCATGAACATGAATATGAACAAAGCTTCGCCATCTTCTGGAGGACTCCCAAGCAATACAGCCTCCAAATCCAAATGCCGAGTTGAAAGCCGCCACCACTCGTAGTGGTAAGACGCACAATGGACCTTCGACTCCAATGCCTCCTCCACCAGAAGCAATGAGTCAAGTTACCAAGGATACAACGGACAAGGTGCATTTCTCAAGCCCACTAAGATCACCGCAAGACATGTCCCACCTTCTGAGGAGTCCAAGTTAAGTCCGAACCTCAAGTTCCAAGACAAATTCCGAGCCGAAATGACTTCCGTCCCGGCTCAAAAGTCTAGTCAGCTCTCTTACCCATCAAGATTGCATGATGAGAAGCTCAAAGACAAAACCAAAGAGCAAATGGAAAAAATTTTCCAAATTTTCAATGAACTGCACTTTGATATAAGCTTCGTTGATGCTCTCGTTCTAATGCCCAAATTTGCATCCACACTTAAAGGCTTGCTGAGCAACAAAGATAAGTTATCTGAGATGGCTAAAACCCCTCTCAATGAGCAATGCTCAGCGGTCCTTCTCAAGAAGCTTCCCAAAAGCTTGAAGACCCCGTGTTTTAATCCCGTTGTGATTTCTTGGGATGGTTCAATGTCTGCCTTGGCCGATCTTGGCGCAAGCATTAACCTCATGCCACTCTCACATGGAAGAAACTGTCTCTTCCTAAACTTACATCCACTTGTATGACACTTGAGCTAGCGGACCGTACCAAAACTCGTCCACTTGGGATAGCCGAGGATGTCGTGGTGAAAGTAGGAAAGTTTCACTTTCCTACCGACTTTGTTGTAGTAGACTTTGATGCAGATCCTAGAGTTCCCCTCATCTTAGGGAGAGCTTTCTTGAGAACGAGCCGTGCTCTAATTGATGTATTTGTCAAGAGTTGACCATTCGGGTTGACAACTAAGAACTCACGCTTAATATCAACCGTAACTCCAAACCTCTATCAAAACATAGTGTTGCCACAATTGATCAAAAATCTAAAAGAATCAATGCAACACTCTCAAATTTCACAGTTAAGAGGAGTCACCAAAACGGCCGAAAGCTAAAAGCTTTGAAAATAAACCCTGGTTCAAACAAATGGTTTGAAAGTTGTCCCAAGGAAGTCGAGAGTGTTCTTGATGATGATGATCTTGAATCGGAGACTTTATCGGAAGTGGTGGAAATTGCTAGCTCTAAGAGCACACCACTTGTCCCACCTCCTAATCGCTTATCGTATTGAGTTTGTTAACTCGCGAATGAAACCAAACTCTTCAGCTTCATCTGATTGATGATGATGTTTGTGATCCAATGGGAGACATTCTTCCCATTAAAGAATTGCTCAAAAATGATCCATCATCCCCTAGTCTTATTATTTCCGACTCTTCCATCCCTTCTCTCACTCCGGATGAGGAAGATGACAACTTTTGGAATGAAGTCGATGCCTTTCTTAGTGATGAGTCGATTCCAACAGAAATTGATAATACTTACTTTGATTCGGAGGGAGACATCCTTTTTCTGGAAAATCTGTTGATTGAAGAACCATTTCCAACCCTCCTTACCGAAATTCTTGACAATCACCACACAAACTTCAAGACTAAGCTTAAAAATGTCAAATATGGTGATTTGCTTTTTACTGATGAGGAATGGACTTGCATTCTCATGCACATCTTTATTCCATTCTTCACAGATGGTGTGGTTTCTTTCCCTTTCTCTTTCGGGAATGAGGACACCATCTTTGACCCTGGTATCATCCTTTATAGTTTCTACTATTAACAATACTGTTGTATCTCGTTTGGTGTGAACTTTCGATGTTCATATGTTTATTAACGCCGAACGAAAGTCCGATCGAGATTGGTTTTCCACGCTTGCTTCCCCAAGAACAAATGAATTCTGGTCGAGTCAAGCTAGCGACTCGGTTAACAAAAACAAGAGCACACTATATGGGTTTTCACCAGATTTCTGACTTCTTTCTACTTTCTACCACCCTAGTGCTGGGGAGTTGCCCCCCGCTCATCACAAGTTGTATATAAGTTAAAAAAAAAAAAAAAAAAAAAAAATTCAAATAATGGCCGAGTATTTCCCTTTACGTTTCGCCGCATATAACCGCCGTACTTTGAATATTGAGGGCAATATTCACTTTCTAGTGGGGAATTCTCACGAATTTTATCTTATGTATTACCATCTTATTCCCCATTTTTGGCCAATTTTTTATGGTTATCAGTCCGCCATGTCTAATAAACAAAAGGATTGGCTAATCCAAGAGAAAACGGCTCTTGGTAAAGATTTATCAAACTGCTGACGGCTTGCAATTTGCCCAAAATTGTATGGTATTCAACTCACCATATCTTTAACTAGTGAAGAGTTGGCTAGCCCGCAAGTTTATGGCTTGTGGTAAAGGCAGCTGGAAAACCATAATTGGTAATCGACTCACCAAAGATATTTTATCTAAGAGTTATTAGTCCGTAAGCAAACGGCTTCGTAAAGACAAATCAAAACCGTTGAAAGTCGGTGATTTGCTCAAAATCATATGGTTATCGGTGTACCACAGTTCTTACTTGAACTAAAACATTTGGCTACATCAGAAGTAATGGCTTTTGGTAAAGAGATTCAAATCCATTAAGTTTTTCTCAAAAGATTGCTAGGACTAGCAATGTTTTAGTGTGGGGATTTGATGAGTGCTTATTCACTCATCATTTTAGGTCAAATCTGAGCTGCAAAACATCTAAAATCACTCCGAAATGCATCAAAATACTGAAAATATCTCAAAATTGTGTTTTATATGTTTCAGATGCAAAATTATCGAAAACAAATGAAACCCTCACCCTTTATCTGCTCCCCAAAAACCCTACCCCTTTATCTGCTCCCCAAACACTCCACCTCCATATCATCCTTTTACCCAGCTACATCAAAACCCAAACTCACCTTATTCCTCTTTACCCAGGTTTACCCAAATCCCAAACCCACTACCAATTTCCCCCCTCATTCCAATGGCCAAGCTGGCAATCCCAGCTTCAAAAGACCTCAATGGATGGCTCAGATGTAATCTCATGAGTACCTACTTAATCAAGGGCTTGGATTGAGTTAAAGAAGCACAAATTTGGTCTTTGGCTTGACTGCTCACACAGGGGAAACACAAGAGTGAAGACTTGAAGACCTTAGTTGTAGTATAAATAGGATTCATATGTAGCCATTGAAAGTCACCCCCTAGTTTTAGCTTTAAATCAGTTTTTCTTATTTTCTGTTGTAATTTATTTTCTTAATTAATGAAAAGAAATCTTTCAGTTTCATGTTTTATGGTTATTTAGTTATTAAGTCTTATTAATTGTCAAGAGTTTTTAATTTAAACATCAAATCCATCTTAAAGAAAAAGGGGGTCAAGCATCAAAGTTCTGTTTTAGAGTTTTTTTCAAACTTTAAGGAGTGTTTGGTTATTGCTTATAAACAGGTCAAATCCCACTTTTTACCCGTTTGACTTTCTAAGTCAAACTCCATTTTAGCTATAAATCAGTTTCTATGTATTAACTTTGTTGGAAATGTCTTTTTTTTGTCTTTTTGAATGCTGCACAAAGAACATTAGTTGCTGATCTTGTGAAATCTTTGGTTTCATTTGAGAGTCAAAATGTATTAAGTTGAATGTCATGCAATCCTTGTATGGTAAATTCGCTTAGGAGTTAATCTTGCACCTTAAAATTGCTTCTAGCACTGTTATAATCAAGTTCAAAAGTAGTCCTTGGTACAAATTTCTAAAACCTGCATCAGTAAAATAAGTGTCAAAAGCTATCTGATCTCAGCTTATTTCTAAGCTGATAAAAGTGTTTCTTGGGTTCTAATTGTTATTTTTAACATCTATGCTAGCTTAATCTCACTTGTGTAGCTTTTCATTGCTTTCAAGGACTCTTTTTCAGCTTATAGATAAGCTCGAAAAGCCTCTACTGAAGCTGTTTTGAACCTGCAGCCATCACCCTCACAGGTCACCCTTTTGTTTTTTTGTAGTTAGCTTATTTTAGGACTCACTAGACTAATGTTATTTAGTAATCCTTAGATAGCTTAATTTCATTTTAGGATCCCCTAGACTAGCGTCACAACAAAACTGCTCGTTGTTACCCTTTTAGTGCTTATCATTTGCTTTAGCCTTAGGATTCCCTTAGTTCAGTTTAGCTATCTGTTTCCCCCACTCTTTTTTTTTGAGTTACTTATGGCTTGTCTTAGCTTATTATAGTTAGAATTAGTTCATTTTAGATTATTTTCACCTTGCAACTGCTTTTCTATGCTCATTTGTGATCAAAACTGCTCATGGAGGGTGCTTGTTTGCATTTTCTGTCCCAACAGTGCTGAATAAGCAGTCCAAACTGCTTATTCAGTAGGTTTTAGACAAAAGGTTTTCTCAAAAGTGTTGTGTTTTGATCGAATCCTCAGGTCCCAAAAAGAAAAATCCAAAAAAAAAAAAAATGTTTTGCAAAAAAGGGTGGGAGGCAGGCTCGAACCTGAGACCTCCCAGCCTTAGAGGATGATAGTGTGTACCTGGATACCAAAGCGCCCTTGGGTCTTTTCTTGGCACACTTTACAACTTTAAGTCCCTTATATACATTTCTCAGTTTTAGTTTGGTAGCTTATTCGGCTTTTTATCAGCTTATTTTCTTAATCAGTACCACATTTTTATATTTTTTTTAGGACCTGTAGCATTTAAAGTAGTTTTCTGTAATTTTCAGATTTTTCAGAAATAGTTTAGTATTTTTAATTAATTAATTAGTGTTTTATAGTTTTTAATTCATAATAATTAATTTAAAAGTCGAAAAAATACCCGGTCTTTTTCTAAAATTATTTTTAGTCAATTAGAACGAAAAATTAATTTCACACCGTAGCCCTTAAATTGCAAAACTTTTACGCTTATGGCTCGGTGGTTGCTTCTGGGCTTTTACGCTTTTTTTTTAGTTTTAGCACCCTAGGACTTAGTGTAGCTTCGTTTTATCATTCCTTAGGATTAGTGATAGTTTATTTTAGTTTATTGGGTTCCTTGCCTTAATTACTTTCCCGTTAATTAATTTGTAGAAACGTAATTCAAATCAACAAATCATAAAAACCAATTCAAGTTCTAATCACGAAACTCAACGAATCCTTCCATTCACACCTCGTTGGGACACGACCCGGGAAATCACTTTCCCGGTATCACTTT
>OU343222.1:333869065-333998645 GCA_910596185.1 Chrysanthemum makinoi
CAACTATTTAGATTTTGAGAAAACTTGTAAGAAAGGATCCACCTAGGATGGCGGAAAGGGGTTTTGAACAAATGAAAGAATGTTATTTAACTGAGGTCATGCCTTTCTTTAAACAACTAAAGATCATTTGAGAGTCTTAAAAGGGATGATGAATGGAAGAATTTGATGCATTGATAGTTGCTAAACCATGATTGAGAGGAAGAACTTGCATAGAGACTCTTATTACTAATGAGAATGTGTTGCTCAAGATATCTTTTCACGACTGGAATTAACCTATTAATGCTTTGCATTCATGAACTATCTGGCCTTGAAAGTCTCCATGATCGTGTCATTGAGCTTGAAAAAACTAATTCTGAACTAAACGAGAAAATTGAACTGGATGATCACGACAATTTGGTTAAACATTTTCTAAACTAGAGGCTGAGCATTTTAATTTACAACTAAAATATCAACATCTTAAAGAAAATGTCAAAACTTCAAATATCAAGACATCTTCAGATGCTCCAGAGTTTGATCACGGTTTTCAAATTAACAAGCGTGATGACAGATTCAAGCTCATTGCAACACACGATCAAGTTGAAAGCCCAAATCTCTCAATTAAAGGGTCAAACGAACAATATGACAGGCCCCAAATGCCTCTCCTTTAGATTCTCAGTATTCTCAAACTTTTCATCTTCAAAACTTAGTAAATGCCTTACAAAAGGAAAACGAAAGTTTTCTAGAAGAAAATGAAAAGGTTAAACGACATTTTAAAGTTTTATATGATTCAATAAACGTCACCCGTGACCAAAACAACGAAAAAATAACGTCTTTACAAAAGGAAATTGAGAATCTGAGAAGTCAGGGAAATGGGAAACGACCACTTGTTTTCAATAAGAATGTTGTCTCAAAGTCACCCTTAGATTGCAAATACACTTTGACAGTTAAATATATTCCTCCTCATCTTAGGAATAATGAACATGCTTTTCATGACTCATTGCTCACCTTAAGGATTGCCTAGAATGTCTCCGTGAGATTGTCGAAGAGGATTTCATTAACAAACCTCTTGATAGTGAAATTAGGTTTGCTTGCCTCCAGGCCAAACGATCTCAAGAGCAGAATGTGTAATTGCAACATGTCCAAAACCCTTAGGTGAAAAGGCAAAGCTGTGAAGCCTTGTTCTATGCCTAGTGCCAAGCAGGAAATCCGTTCTATGCCTAAAGCCAAGCATGTGACCCTTGTGTAATGCTTCCATATCTAAATTCAAGCAAGCAACTTTGTGATGCCTCCTAGAATTCCAGATCCGGCACTTCTAGACCAGGAATGCAGTAGTGAAACCATGTGTTTCCCATCGTTACTTCTACAGATGTTAAGATTGACACTAAAGTTAGCGGTCAAAACCTAGAAGCTATGCAAAGAAGGATAGGATTCTTGCAAGCTAAAAGTGTTCATGATAAGGAAGTAAAAGAACACCATAGGGACAAGAAGTTTGATTTGAACAAAAAAGAATCGTGTTAGTTCTAGTATTAGCTCTAAGCTTACTAAAATTAATTCGAGGCCTTATGCTATCTGCAAAACATGCAAAAATGTTTAATTTCTGTAATCATGATAAATGTGATGTGTGTATTTAGGGTCTAAGATTCATAACCCGTTAAGAAGTTTGGAGGCAAACTTGAGATTAAGCAATCCTGGAAACCTCAGGGGAAGGTTTTACAATGTAGGATTTTAGTGGAAGCCAACAGGTCGAATATTCACGAATGGCAAACCTTGCCCCTTAACTAGATCCACTATGCCTTTCAGTGCCTGCACTGTTAAGGTTTGGAAATATTGGTAGAACAATCCCATTAAGCACAAAATGTCCTAGACTGGTCACGATGCTTCTACTAGTTAAGCTCCTAGTGACAATGACATTGCACCTAGGGTTTCTGCTGATTCAAAGATTGTTTGTTCTAACCAAAAGGACCCATTCTTGCGTGGGGATCAATGTTTCCAATTATCCTGTCTTGTCGTTTGTCCAGCAGGTCGTTACAAATCGATCCTTGGTATTTGGATTTGGGCGGCTCTAAACATATGACTGGGCTCTAAACAATGACGTCTGTTCACATCAGTTCAGGCCTCGTACTTCATCATTATGGTGTCTGCAGATAACACTTCAGGCCCGTTCTTCAAGAAAAGTGTACGCTCTTAAATGCGCTTTATCTTCAGCTAAAGAGAAATTCTCTCATGAATGGCCATACTCATCTACGAAGTACTTCATCAACAAGCTTCATGTTTTTACATGCTCATTCAATCATCAAGTGGATCTATGTTCATTGGTGTATACTCTTATTCACTTGCTAAATCAAAAATGGCAACTTCGGATGCAATTTTGGGGGGAAGAAAGAGTGAATATACTATATGATGATGGATGTTTGAATAATGGTTATACGACTTTATTTTTGATGATGATGAGTGTATATTCTTTTTTATTATGGTGAATATACTAAAGGATAACTGGGATTAATTGTTTTGATTTTTGATGACTCTCCTCCAACGCCTAATGCTTCACTTACTAAGGATAATTAGGAATCAATGTTTGGGATTCATTGTTTTACAAAGATATGTTTGATGGTACCTTCAACCTTGACGAATGTTGATCATCCAAACGAAGCTCATGCTCCTAGTACTATTGACTCAACTGGTTCACCATCTAAGCAGTACTTCTTGGAATTCTCAAGAAACCTTATCTCCAGTTATTTCACAAGGCGTTCATAATGATTATCATGATATTGTAAGTTGCAGTATTGAATAATGATCCGCTCTTTGGTATTCCTTTGCCAAATCTTTACGGTTTATTGTTCCTCTCATTGTCTGCGCTATGTCAACCACATGAACATTAAGGAAAATGACTACCTCATTCGCTCAGAAGACATTTGTGGTGATCTTAGATCAGTCTCTACATGTATACCTTTAGGAAGAATGCATTAATGTTAGAAATCATTTGTTCGGTTCATTGGTGGATTGATGTACATCCGGTTGTACGTCTATTCACGTGTTGGGCATTTGACACAAGCTGATTACTTCAGAGTTAATCAATTATCACTTATTTGAGATTGAATTTAAAATTCACAAAGCTGAGCTTAAGATGCAAATGCATTGGAATTCTTCTTAGGTTTCAAGTTTGAGTATATAGGGTTTTCTTTATCAGTGGTCACTTCCATTGTCTACTTATGGGGTGATAAAGATAGTCAGAGAGAGTTTCTATCGCAGTGGTCCTATGGCTCCTGGACAATCCAGTTCTGGACCCGCACTTCAAAACAGTCCCATTGGTTCATCTCTTGTTCCAAACTCTACTCAAGAAACTCCATATGTACCTCCATCTGAAGATGATTTAAAGAAATTGTTTGATCCCATGCTTGATGAACTGTATGATTCAAATACTAATGAGGTGATGATTCCTGCAACAGAGGACGCTCATATTCCTGTGAATGAAGTCAATCCTTCAGTCTCAATATCTTTAAGTCAAGAATTACCTGCTGCGATCCTTCGATCTCATCCACAAATCATCATTCTTCAATGTACATCATGGAAATGTTTCTGGCATCAATGATGAAGTTAATCCCTTTGCTACCCATGAAGATGCTCCATTTGAAAACATATTTGCTACTGAATCATCATCAGAACCATCTTCATCAGGAGACATCGACTCTGCTACCTCGGTTCTCAACAACTGCCACAAGAACACCTTAGAAAATGGACTCACGATCATCCATTAGACAACATCATTGGAAATCCCTCTCGTCCTGTATCAACCCGGAAACAACTTGCAACCGATGCCTTATGGTGTTTCTTCAACTCCGTACTTTCTAAGATCGAACCAAAAGATGTTAAAACCGCCATGAATGAAGACAGCTGGTTCAATGCCATGCAAGATGAAATTCATGAGTTTGATCGACTTGATGTATGGGAGTTAGTACCGCTGCTCCAGAACTGTGCTATGATTATAGCTCTCAAATGGATCTTCAAAGTGAAACTTGATGAGCATGGTGATGTGTTGAAGAACAAGGCTCGTTTAGTTGCTAAAGGATATCGTCAAGAGGAGGGTATAGACTTTGAAGAATCTTTTGCTCCTGTTGCTCGAATCGAGGCAATCAGAATCTTTTGGCTAACTCTGCTAGTAAGAACATGGTAGTGTATCAGATGGATGTGAAGACGGCATTTCTGAACGGAGATCTTAAAGAAGTCGTCTACGTCAGCCAACCTGAAGGATTTGTGAATCAAGAGCATCCTACTCACGTTTATCGTCTGAAGAAGGCTCTTCACGGTTTAAAGCAAGCTCCAAGGGCATGGTATGATACCTTTGTCAAAGTTTCTTCTATCAACCGGATTCATAAAGGAAGCAGTTGATCCTACATTGTTCACAGGAAGTCAGGCAAACATTTAACTCATGTTCAAATTTATGTTGATGATATTATTTTTGCCTCGTGACCCAATGGAATGCGATCATTTTTCTAATGAAATGAGTTCTAAGTTTCAAATGTCAATGATGGGACAAATGTCATTTTTCTTGGGATTACAAATTTCACAAAGTCCGGAGGCATTTTCATTAATCAATCTAAATATGCAAATGAGATTTTAAAGAAATTTGGATTTGATTCAAGTGACCTTGTTGACACTCCCATGATTGATCGAACCAAACTAGATGAGGACCACTCAGGGATCATGATTGACCAAAAAAATATCGTAGTATGATTGGATCCCTGATGTACCTCACAGCTAGTAGACCGGACATCTTGTTCATTTGTTTGCATGTGTGCTAGATACCAGGCTAAGCCTACCCAAAAGCACCTTGAAGCGGTTAAACGGGTCTTTCGGTATCTCCAAGGAACCATCAATATGGGACTATGGTACCCGAAGGACACCGGTATGTCACTAACGGCCTATGCAGATCTGATCATGCGGGTTGTCAAGATACACGTCGAAGTACATCTGGAGGTGCTTTCGATTTTTGGGTGATAATCTTGTAAGCTGGTCTTCAAAGAAGCAAATGAGTACTTCTATTTCCTCTACAGAGGTGAATACATAGCCATGTCATCTTGTTGTGCTCAAATCTTATGGATGAGATCTCAATTATCTGACTATGGCTTTGAATTCAACAAAATCCCTCTGTCCTGTGATAATAAAAGTGCTATTGCTCTCTCATGCAACAACGTTCAACACTCAAGAGCAAAGCATATCGACATTCGACATCATTTCATCAGGGAACAAGTGGAAAAAGGTGTGGTGGAACTATATTTTGTGAGGTCTAAATATCAGTTAGCGGACATCTTCACCAAAGCTCTTCCAAGAGGACGTTTTGAGTTTATTCTTCCACGTCTTGGCTTGAAAAGCCTTCAACCAGAAACTCTCAAACGTCTTCAGGAGGAAGGCGAGGAGTAAAGGTCTATCTTCATCTATCTCTTGTAAATATTTATTCGAAAAACAAAATACAAAATTATAAAACCTTCAAAATCAAAAGAAAAATATAAAACTTTCAAATCCATAAAAATCGAAAATTCGAAAAATCTTCAAAAATATTGTCATTTTGTCGTGCGTTTTCTCGGTTCGATAATATCTACGGTCTTTGTGCTGTCATTCAAAGAATGACACGGGACTTTAGATGTTGTTAATTCAAAAAAAAAAAAAAATTCAAAAAAATATGTTTGAGAGAAAGAGAAACAATGGTTTATTGTCATTTTCAGGCAATAACCGGTTTTAAAAGAAAGAACAGAGCCATGTTTTACCATGTTTTCAAATTCCATGCTCGGATTCTATAAACATTTATCTGCTGAAAACTAAATGCTTTGAAAAATAACTTGGTCTCTATTTTTGATAATCATCAGGACTTATTTGTCAAAATCTCTATCTCTCAATCAACAACCTATGTCATTGATTGAGGGGAGAATGATTTCAATTAAATTAAAAGGTTATTTGTCATTCAATTGTTTTCAAAAGATATTCATGCATGTTCTATCAATGGAGTTTAAAGTCTTAAAATCCGATCCTTATCAGGTAAAACGCTTTCATAATCAAGTCACAATTCTCCTTAAAAGCTTTCAAAATCAATTTAAATCTATAAGAGATCACAAATCTCAAATGATTTGATAATTGTGATCGGGGAGAATGTGTGATTTAAACTGATAATTAGGTAAATGGTTTTATAAGGATGTACATGCTATCCTGCTCACATGTGACAAACGATTTCAAATTTTCCATGCACATGTTGAGGGGGAGCATCTATCTTAAACCTATGATTTGAAACGTGATCATTTATCTCAATGTGCAGGTTCCCTCTAGTATGTGCAAAACTCTTTTCAAATCTCGAGGCACATATTGAGGGGGAGCAAAATCATGAAAACCTCATCCTTCCCCAAAATGCTTTATCTACTTGATTCGATTAGGGAAGTGATGTTGATATTTTTTAGAAAATGGTAATCAAAGAAGTTAATTCTTCCTCTTGCCTCCGTGTGCAAAACAATTTCAAATACTTGATGCACATGTTGAGGGGAGCTTATTCTAAAAAATATCAAAAATAATTCAAGTACAAAATGCTTTGATAATATATCACAAGTATCTGGATTGATTTTCAAATGGTTTTCAATTGGTTCCAATGGCAGATGAACAATACCAAATAGACCGACCAACTTTACTTTATGTACGGTGATATAAGGATGATAAGGTTAGGTATTGGTTCCCATGATCCGCCAGAACCGGAGGGATCTACCCAGGAACAATCCACTAGTTAGTGTAGAGTTCTTAGGTATGATGATAAAAGGAGAAAAATGAGATATGGGAAGAGTGCGGACTAAGACTGAGCTAGTACTGGAATAAACCCAACAAGGTTCTAGCTATGAAGTCTCGGTAAGCACTGAAGGGGTTGAAGAATTGAATGAGAAAAGGGTGAAAACAAATAGCCCTCCATTTATTCAACCTTAGGGCAGAAATCGGGTTCAATTCATATGCTACTGATGGTAACATCGGTATTGAAGACAAGACGTCATGGACCCAGTGACGCACTGCACTTCAACTTTCCAAACCACTCAAGTTCCTCTTAAAAGGACTTGTTTCATTCTCACGGGGAATCGACATTATCTATCGACTTTCTCTTAGAGATTGTTGATATTGAAGGAGGAGACCCTCTCCCTAGTCTCCGATAGAGGATCCAAATATGCACAAATTGAGTCTAGTGCCACGAGATCATCAATAAATCTCATTAGGACACTTTCAATGAAGACTCTCTGTTTCACACAATGTGGAAAGAGATTATATCTTGAGTCCTACGCATTATCCTTGTGGTATTGCCAGAACATCTGAGTGATGTGTTACACATTCACAATGAAGATGGAAAGCCTTCTGGAGCCAACATCTAACAAGCTCCTGGTAGGTGGCATGTGAGATCTATTATACAGATCAACCATGTGACAACTGAACAGAAACAATGGGGCGATTCAATCTTTTGAATCAATCCTGGTTCAGGTTATGGATTGACGGATACCTTTGAAAACCGGTCTTTGTGCTTTAAAACTCTTTTCATTAGCACGTCGACCGTGTACTAATTTTTCAAATCAAAAGGTGTTTTATGATTGATAATTGATTTTCATTAAAACCTTCGTTATATTGCAAAAACAATTTCTATTGAGCAATACACGATTGTTTTTTCAAATCTCTTTTCATCAATCAGTGGACTTAAATTCGCTGGTTCACTCACTCCGTGTTGTCTTCTTTGAGACGTTCCGGTTTGAGAACAGCTAGAGCAGCTGCGAAACCCTGTCAAGGAAATTCTTCGGAATTATACCTGATCACGGCAGTACTGTACTGATCAACGGGGAACCGTGGGCCGTGTACCTCAATTCAACGAAAGTGATCAAAGACACTTTCGTGCGATTTATTGCTAACTTTGTATGCGGTACACCCGACGTTTGCAGCTGTATAAGAATGAAGCGGTCAATCCATAGCAGCATGCTCACTTAACACATTCATCTCAAAAGAAATCATGATTAGTGCATCAATGACTCGGATATTTTCACTCCATGCTACGCTACGCTGCTGCCAATATCATGAATCAACAATGCTTCCGCTACTCTGATGAGAAGATATCATGATTCCGAATGTGAGCATGTCGGTCCTAAAGTCACAACATCACATAATACCAACACCACAATGGATGTCACAGAGATTTTTTTTGATGGCTGATAATCTCAAATGATGGCTCAAAATTATTATCACGTGGATCAGTAAAGGACCTCCACTTGAAGTAACCAAACATGCAATGTGAAGAATCAATGACTACGAGCTTAGGAACAAAGGACTACATCAAGAATGCAAGAACAATTGTTAATGTCATATCTGTTTGTATTCAATGTAATTTTAGTGCATGATTGAGGTGACCTCCCTAGGGGAGATTGTTTGTTAGGAATTAGAAATTCCAGGTATTAAAGAGTCGGTCACCTCAAGTATATGCAATCGTTAGAAAGCTCGTAGTCGTAGTTATTTTTAAGTTAAGTAGTATTTAGTTAAGTAACACCGTGGAGGACGGACGGGTCTTTACCCACTGTATGCCTGATCCACAGCCTGATGTGTGGCGTTTTATGTAAGACTATAAATACTCTCTACCTCCCAAGGTAGAGAGTTGGAGCTCATAATAATATCTTTCACTTTCTCTCACTAAGTTCCCTAAACCTCTAACTTTCTCTCTCTAGAATTCCATCTATATGCTACCTTGTGTTAATGTTATGATGTGTATGTGAAAAGTTATATCTTACAGGTATAGGGGTGTGGGAATGAGGGTATGAGTTTGAAATCATTTATGTTTATTTGGTTGAGTGGTTTTGCTAAACCACTCCCGTGAGCTCTATGATGATACCTATAGATCCATACCATTTGAACTTGGTGGATTTTAACAAACCATTCCCATGGGCTTTATTAATTTCACTCACATCACTCTTTTAATTCATATTTATCAAAAATTATTCAAAACCAATTATATAAACCAAACAACATTTTTTCAACTATCAAACTCATTTCTATACCACCATATTATCATACCAATATCCATTGTGATTCCTATAAGCAAACCAAACGGACCCTAAGACTAGAAGGCATGGTAATACCCCTCATCTTACATATCAGTGTCATCTCAACTTTCTCTCTCCTCTAACTTCCCTTTACTCTCTCTGACCTTTCACAAAACATGGTCACCTTACCTTTACATTTCATTAACATACCCACTTTATACAAATATATCTCACTAAATACCCCACACACACTCACAAAAAAAATAAAATAACAATAAAACAAGAAAAATAACCCCACTTTACTCGGTTGTAATTAAAGCGAATGGCTCACCATAAATTCATTTTTTTGCATCTCACTTAGTAATGGACATAAAGAGCTCACCATAAGTGCACCCCACTTAGGGAGTGTTCACGCCCATATCGTTTAGCCTAATTGTAAAACGGAAACAAAAAGATCTATTAATAAAAACAAGACTAAAATACACCGTTGGTCCCTAAACTTGGCAACACGCATCGCGTTGGGACAAAGTTCGCCCTTTTCATCGTTTGGGGTCCCTATTTCAAGTTTTATACTCGCTACAGGTCCTTTGACCATATTGCCGTTAGTCAAGGACATCTTATGGCGTTAGATTTGTCTTTAGTCTAAGGGCGGATTTGTCAATTCCATATTTCAATTAAGCGTCTACGATACACTTTTCTCTGGTTGCTACAGTAACTAGGGCCTAATAAAAGCAACTCATATTCACCACTCATCCCTAAAGTCTCCTCTAAAAATAAATTCTTACCCGTAATTTTTCCGATCTACTTCTAATAATGGTTCGTTGTGCTTGTGGTAGGCTGGCTGTAGTTAAAACTTGCTGGAACAATGTCAACGCCGGTGGGCGTTACTATGCTTGTCCTGTTCAGGTTAGCTAGTCTTGTACATGATAATGCTTGTATTTTTTTAATTTAACATGTTAAGTTAATAGTTTCATATTGGAGTCAGCTTTTAAGTGTGTTCAAACGTTTGATTTCTGATTTTTTAGGGATCTAGGTATCCCATCAATGGGTGGTTGGATCCACCACAGACGACTAGAGCAAGGGAGGTGTTCCTCTACTTGTAAAGGCACATCCACCGAACTGAGGCGGCATTGCAAGAATGCCAAGATGCCCTCATCGGCGAGACCATGGAGGCTGTAAACGCAGTAGCCAGGGAAAATGAGCTAGAGGCTACTCAAGCAGATACCCTAGCTGAGCGCTTCTTGAAGGAGGAACTCTGCCGACTGAGGAGCTTCTGTGTTTTCTCCTGGATACTCATCATTGTTGTCTGTATATGGTTTATCTAGTGGGTTACCAATGTCTGTGGTTTTTTGCCTTTTGAGTCGGTGGTATGTATGGTTTCTGTAAGTAGACTTGTGGCGATGGTTGACTTTTGAAAAGTCAAGTTTTGATGTACTTTGGTCCTTTGTACTGTATAATTAGTTTTAATATATTATGCTTTAGTCCTTATTAGTCTTATGCCTTTAATAGTTGCTCCTACCCCTTATAAATGATCAAACCCACATCAGTTGCTACACAATTATTATCCATTTCAAACCACACCTTAGTAAAATGATCAAACTCATAACACAGCTACAAGTATCAAAGATGGATGAATGATCAGAGATGGATGAACATACACCACTTTTGAGTATCAACATACACTTGATATGGTGTTGTTCATCCATATTTGATCCTTCATTCCTGTTTGTGATGATAGAATAACCGTATCCAACTCAAAACCCAGATCCAAGTTCAACAGATCCAATATTCATAGACGTATGAAGTCTCAAAGATGGATGTATGGCACCACTTTTGAGTATCAACATAAACTTGATATGGTGTTGTTCATCCATCTTTGATCCTTCATTCATGTTTGTGATAATAGAATAACAATAGCCAACTCAAAACACATATCCAAGATTCATAGACGTATGAAGTCTCAAGGATGGGTGAACTGACACCATTTCTGAGTATCAACATAAACTTGATATGGTGTTGTTCATCCATCTTTGATCCTTCATTAGTGTTTGTGATAATACAATAACAGTATCCAACTCAAAACACAGATGTATGAAGACTCTATAAAAACAATACAATAAAAACACAATTTAACCCATAGACTAACATGACATGATTTCATACATAATGCAAATGGATATATTTCCAAATGCATAAAATTTTGTAGTCTACAAAGTTTAGAAACATACATTGTTTAAACACAACAAATAATGTTTAGGGGAATACATATTCGATGGAAAACATTGGCTTTCATATGCTTAACCAATATTTTTTTGTGGTGAAGAAAGATTTGATGCTATAATCTTGGTCTTAGTCCAAAATTGTTTTGGAGACCCACCAGTAGCAGCATCAACTTGACTTCCAGATTGAGACTGGACCACACTTGGTTGATCATTACCTTCATAGTTGGCACCTGTAACCTTTTCCTTCTTCTTTGCTGCAACTTCTGGCTGGGATGAACCTGTTTTTTTAGACTGTTGTGTAGTGCCTTGACTTCCTGTTACACCTCCTTGCCCAAGACATGTTTTCTTGTTGTGTCCAGCATTGCCACAAATACCACAAACCACACTCTTACTAGACTATGCCAAGTTACTGGTTTTGTCACTATTATCATTTTCAGTAAAAGCCCTGGTTCTTTTCTTTTGTGGCCTACCTAATGGTTTATGATGTTTAGGTGGAAGAATGGTTGTAGGCACTTCTGACTTATACCAATGCTCATAACCATTTATTGGCTGGATGTGGTTTTTGTAAGTTTCTTCCCAAGTCTTAAGCAAGTAACATGGATGAACCCATGATTCAACAGATCCTACTTGAATTCCATTGAACCTCATACACCGGTGGGTAGCAACAGCATGTTTACATGGCATACCTGTAAGCTCCCATCTTCTACATGTACAAGCCCTAGCTTCAACATTCACAATACACTTGTCTCCCCATCCACTGACCGCATAGTTTTCTCCTTCAACCCGTAAAGCAGTGTAATTATAAGCCTCTTTCTTTATTGCATCTAACATGAGTGTTGCCTTTGGTGTTAATGGTCCGGCACACTTGTGAATCACATTCACAACGTTCACTATTCTTTTCATACAGTACTTTCTAATGTATTCCAAAGCAGTAATGATGGGTTGGTGCCTACCTCCCACTAGTTTCCCATTGAACACCTCACACATGTTATTAAGTAACACATCAGAATGAGCCCTCCCTACAACATGTTTGGTTAGGTACCTGAAAAATGTCGTAGAACAAAAAATGTACATGTAGACATAGATTTGGTTAGGTACCTGAAAAATGCTACCTTGACCAATGGGTTGGTGGTATCTTACTTAACTAAGCATGGGCAGGTTCGCTAAACCTCTTGAATGCCAGCATGGCTGCCTCAAATTGTTGGACGGTTTTGTTTGCTGCACATCTCCACAAATGTTCCTTGTATGTTTAGCATTCCATTACAATTTCATATTATCATGGATGTGCTTCAAACAATATCAGTGTTCAGCACTAGGGAATACTTCTGCTAACGCTGGAATGATACCCTGCACAAATAAACATCAATTCAATACTAATAAAACTTGCATTTAACAAAAATACAAGTGAATATAATCAACTAAATGGTAACATAATCTTTTGCCTGTCATTGATAAAATTGTAGTTTGAGTTTTGTTGCAAGTCAAGATCATCTCTTAGACATTTAAGAAACCAAATCCATGAGTCTTTGCTTTCAGCTTTGATGACGCTTTATGAAGCGCGTTCGGGGTCAAAGGAACTTCCTTTTCATTGAGCAAGTTTTTCAACACCCTAGGCAGTGAAACTAATCGTTGTAGTGTAGTATTAGGGTAAGCCAAGGGTATTGATATCATTCTCTAGGGGAATAGGAATGCTAGTTGAGAATTACTGCGCTAAGGTTGGGGTTGAGGAAGATTATTTTTGTGCTTTTTATGTTTTTTTAGAAAATGAAAAGGTACGAATCTCGGGGTTTGGATTTGGGGGGTGGTAAGTCTATGTCTAATTATTGTGTGCTCGTATGATGATTTAAAAATGTGTTTACTTAGGTTTTATTACTCCTTAATTATCTCCTATTGATGGTTGAATTATCACGTCCTTATTCTTAATCGTGTTGTGTGTCTAAGGTCGTAGGGTATGCGTTTATCCCTAACTCTTTGAAACTACCAAAGGTTATTGCCTACAAAATCTGTAGGATTTATAAACTAAACATTAAGTTACTCTTCGGATATTTTAGCCTACAATGACTCTAGGTAACTATAAGCTAAGGTTCACAAAGATTAATCAAGCATTAACTACACAACGAATGACCTATCACAATACTAGATCATTAACAATTAAGATAAGAGATAACCAATCAATATTCAATAATCAAGTTTCATATTCCCTAAGCAAACACACAAGTAAATTAGCCGGACATGGGAAACTTGCAAGCATACACACAAATAATTGAAGACATAATTGGATTAATGAAGTAAAACACTTATCTTGATGTAAGTGTACAAGACAGCATCACCTTATGTACAAGACAGCCTTGGTTCGGTTTAGGTTTTTACTCCACAAAACTACACACACAAAACAGAAAAATTCGGTTTCTATATATAATGTTACAAATGCGACGGCGTCACCTTTTAGGTTGTGACGCCGTCGGGTCGCCGTCATTAGGGTTTCGTCTTGGCCACGTTAGCGTTGTGACGGCATCACCTTATGTCCGTGACGCCGTCGCCTTCAATCTCTGACGTCGTCTGGATCAAATCTAGGCAGTCTGAGCTGCGACTCCCTACTCTTTTAAAACCTGAAGCCGTCACTTGATATTAAGCAATTTGGCTACTAAGCCGTCACAAAATGTGCACGACGGCGTCGCAGTTAAGCAGTGACGCCATCCCCTTCAGTTTCAGCAGCCTGAGTGTCTCGATTCATGACTTTGGCCATTTTCTTCGTATATTCGCGCCTTTTCGTCCAAATAAGTGTCATTCCAGCAATTTGCCTTCAAGAGACCTAAAAAGTGAAAATGAACGAAATTAGGTAGTAACGGATACAAAAGTGATCAATTAAGGGCTTAAATGACCCCTCAAAATGGTACATTTTAAATCCTTATCAAATATCCCTACACTTGGTATTTGCTTGCCCTCAAGCAAATGTGCTTTTTGCCAATTAATTTATAAGTTAGGGGTCATGAAGCATTGGTTTAAAACAATCCACAACACATATAAGCCCGGCAAAAGTCATAACAAGCACGGAAATTACATACTAGCACCTCACATGGGGTGTTTGGATACTCACATCTCTCGGGTGTATATGAAATATATCAAAGTGGGAATGGAAGATAAACACTCATTAACCGGTCCTAGTACATAGATTACCATAGGCTTGAGACTAGATCAAACCTCTATCGCTTTGGCGTAAGCACATAGGAGAGACTATCCAAGAAGTCTTTTAAAGGGTTGTAATGTTAGGCTTACGGTAGGGAAACAAAGGGTCTGGTGGGATAGACGATTTAGTGGTGGCAAGTCAAAAATCTTTATGTTACAAGCATGAGAAGAATGGCGTTGGTAAGCCAAGACTTGACACTCTAAACTCTAGATAACTGAAATAAACATACATAAATTTAAAGATAGATGTAGGATGGTAGCCCGTATTTTTTTTTCACTCTATTATTTTCTTTTTCTCTTTTTTTTCTATTTTTTTTTGATTTTTTTTCATACACTTTTACTCTACCATCCTCTACGATAACATCAAAATAATAGGGATTTATAGGCACATCCCTACACTTGAGTTTTTATTACTCTAATACTAATTTGATCCGAATTGAAAAGATCAAAACACTTGGAGTACATTATTACGCAAATAAAGGGAATTTGAATTTAACTTTCCCTTCCCGTCATTTCATAAACTTTAACTTTTCCCATGAGTTCCAATCGTCCCAAAACTGTGTACAAAGGATATGACTCGACTTAGCAACTTATGCAAGCAACTAGATAATTGAACTAAGGGTTTAGTATGATAACAATAATGCACTAAAAGTGAGTGCATACAAGGTAGGCTTAGGCGATTTGGGTGTACATTTGGGGATGGGGTGTAAACAACGCTCTTCATTGATATTCCGGAAAACCGAAAAATCATGAGAACCGCGAAAAGGATAGGCTCGGAGGGGTTAACTAGGGGTATCGTGTACTAAAGATGAGTACAATGCAAGGGTGTGGGGGAATTACTCAACCGAGGTGGAAGAAGTAATTATATTACAGGTATCAAACAAGGGTTATCCTAGTGCCTCTTATCATTTAGTTATTCCTAACTACACAAGTGTAGTCTTACTAGCGATCTCGGGATGCATCACAAAACAAGTTCTAGAATCTAATATACTACCGGTTCACACTCTAAGCATTGAAGATGAATGCTTTAATTCCTACTAATCTAAGGGTAATCCTCACATTTTGGATGGAATTTAGGTGGTAAAGGGTTTTTGTGCTAGTCATGCAACTTCCTATCCATGAGACGCTTTTGTTAAGACTAATGGCCCACTCCTATATGTCATGAAAAATTAAAAATTTGGTGTCAAAATTACCCTAACCGATATTTTCTCATAGTTTATTACACAAATGCAATTGAATAAAGCAAATAATCAAGGGTAAGCATAGTTTCAAAGTTCCCGTTTTATTTTCCCTCCCTATACTTAAAAGACATTGTCCCCAATGTTCCCCGAAAGTATCAAACTTATGATAACAGAAGGTAATTAAAAATGAAAGAAACTAATACTCCCCTGATTAGCTCGGTAGGATCCATGTGTGAAGTAGTGGTTAAATCTTTCTTCAAGAAGAATGTTATGCGTGAAAAGCTCCTTCTAATCTTTTGTATAATCTTCTTGACAAATTAAACCTGCACACTTTCGAAAAAAGCAAACGAAACCTTCCACGTAAAATCGCGGTAACAATATATATTAGACTCTACTAAACTAGGATATAATGCTTGTGGAATGGATGTTTACAGATTTTCGGAAAATTAAGACCGGAAAATTCCAAAATTTATAAGTAACCAGAAAACGAGAAAAAGTAAGAAGTTTTTTTTGCTCCTCTGACGCCGTCAATTTGCGACCGGACGCCGTCAGGTTATCTGACAGAAGCAGGTCTGCGATTTTACGGAAAAAATTCGGAAAATTTATATCTTTAGAATCTGAAAAAATCACGCAAAACCATCCATTATGACTCGATAGAAGCATTTGACTCGAACAAACACACATGTATATCTTTTAATTGATTGAAATTCTCATGTTTACGTTTCTTTTGAAAACGTGTGTAATCCTCCCTACACTTATCCCTTATGTAAAATACCTTTATATGTAATTAAGACGAGGTTAAAGACAAAATAAAACATTTTTACAAATTAAACATGAGAATAAACAATCAATAAAATATATACGACACAAACAATCAAACAATTAAGCATGGGTTGCCTCCCACGAAGCGCTTTTCTTTATTTATGAGTCTTGTAGCTAGACTCGAAGTCGTGCCCCTACGTACCGATATAACTAAGCTTATCCTCAAGAATGTCATAAGGATCAAACTTATCATTTAAGTTCCTAGTAGTACATTTGGTTTGATAAGCCTTTTCAAACTTCTCTCCATCGGGATCATAGATTGTTATCCTAGTGTGCCACTCTTCATTACCATCACTAGGTGGTCTATCCCAATTCCACTTATGCTTAGGCTTATCACTCTCAACTTTCCACTTATTCATAATTAAATTGATGGGTAGGCTTCCTAGGAACTCGGTCATCTTCCTAAACACTAAGGTGTTCTCGAACGGGTTCACTTCCATATCCCTAGCCATTTGTTTTTCATGGAAAGTTGCTTTACTAGCAAAGGCTTCATTTAGATAGAAATGTCATTGGGGACCTATGAAGTCTTTATTAATCCAAGGTCCATATCTAGATGGTGTTCCATCCAATCTAATCTCATGCGGGATTTCCTCTTCCTTGTAGTAAATATGCTTCTTGACATCATAAATTGACCTGCACTCCTTCTCTATCACTATTTTAGGACATCTTACAATCAATGATGGCACTAGCGATGGCTAGGAATCCTCTTCCTACTAGCAATGGGCATGTCTGGTCCTTATTCATGTCTAGCACATGGAAATCCGCCAAAAGAGTTAACTCTCCTACGTGCACTACCATATCTTTTATTATCCCCACCGGATATGCAATACTACCGTCCGCTAAACCTAAGATGGTTTCGTTGGCTCTATCTTTACCAAGGTTAAGGCTTCTATGGAGGGACAACGGAACAAGATTGATGCATGATCCTAAGTCGGCAAGAGCATCGAGAGGTTTGGAAGTTCCAAGCCTACACGGAAGAGTGAATAGCCCGGGATCATCTAAATTCTTAGGTAGATTATTTTGCACAAATGCGGACCCATGTTTTCCATGTTTAAGTTCTAACTCATATTTTTCTTTTAAAGCATTATAGTAAGGTGCATGAGCTAAGACTTCAAGAACCGGTTTTTCTTGATGGAGTTCCTTGTACTCCTCCTCTAGATTAGGTTTGGGTTCTTGGTTGACGGGTTTCTCAGGAGTAGGTTGTACCAATTGGGAGGGGCCTTGGTACCTCATTTGGGGTCGCTTGGAACCCTTGTTGATAGCATTCACCGAGTGGATCGTTGGGTGCGAAGGGCATGGTTCCTTATCCCATGGTGAACAAGAACATGAAGTCGATGAAATCGAACTCACTTTTGGGTTCTTTATAGTGTCACTTGGGAGTGCTCCAACTTCTCGGTGATTGAAGGCTTTTAGGAGGGCATTAAGTTTGTTTGTCATCTCGTCTTGTCGTTGCTTGAAATCGACTTCAAGCTTAGTCAATCGAGTTTCTTGAGATGACATGAATCTAGATGCAATTGCCTCAAGACTAGTGGGGTTCCCGATGTTTGGAGGGTTGAACTTATTAGGTGGACTAGATGAGCTTTGGGGTGGTTTTGAATTTTGGTTCCACTTAAGGTTAGGGTGCTTTCTCCATGAGGGGTTATATGAGTTTCCTAAGTTGTTTTGTTTGGGCTTGAAAGTGTACCACTTCTCTCCCCCTTCGTCGGTACGCGTGGAGGCGTAATCTGCAAAAGCTTGCTCGGAGAGTCTTGTGCAATCACGAGTGTCATGTGGACCACTACATAATTCACAAGGTAAAGTGATTTTATTCACTTGATGTGAAGACTTAGGATTCTTATAGGAGCTCATTAGGAATTTAACTTGATCTTCAAGTTCGAGCATCCTACGGTCGGAAGATTGTGAGTCATGGGGAGGCAAGGAGATTGCCTTTACGGCTTTGGGCAACTTACGGGGGTCATTCCAACTTTCGTTATCATATAGAGCAAGGTCCTCTATTATACCCCACAATTCTTCCGCGTTGAGATCACTAAGTTTTCCACTGGCCGCTTGGTCAATGGATCGCTTAGTGGGGAAGTTGACATGATCATAGAAGAGTTGGACTTGAAGCCAAAGATCAATGCCGTGATGAGGGACTTTATGGAGTAAGTCCTTGAATCGAGTCCATGCTTCGTAGAGGGATTCACCTTGATGTTGTTGGAACATCAAGATTTCATTCCTAAGCTTAGTGGTTCTCCCTAGTGGGAAAAATTGAGCAAGGAAACGTTAGGTGAGATCATCCCAACTTGAGATGGAGCCGGCGGGAAGTCGCTTAAGCCAATTACTAGCTTGGTCCTGTAGAGAGAATTGGAAGAGACGCAGGCGCGTGGTCTCCCGAGTAGTAGCATCGAGGTCGATGGAATCGACAATTTTAAGGAAATCCTTAAGATGCTGATTAGGATCTTCGGAACGAAGTCCATGGAATGCACATCCGTTTTGCACCAACCGGATGGTTTCGGATCGCAGGGCCGTAGTTTGGGCTTGGTCAGGAAGCTCAATGGTGTTTCTATATCCTAGGTGGCTTGGTCTCGAGTATTCACCAAGAGTACGGGCTCTTGGCGGGTCATTGGGTGGTAGGTTGATGAATGGTGGTGGGTTATCACCTTCCATGATAAAAAGTGATGGGGTTTAAGAACAAAGGTCACGATGAAGGGGGATAGACTACGAGGAAGCTAAAAATGGGAAAAAAACTTACTTGATAGGAATTAAGCAAGGAAACCTAAGTGAAGTGAATTCCTAACTAGCTATTCTATTCCCCAGCAGCGGGGCCAAAAACTTGATGACGCTTTACGAATCGCGTTCGGGGTCAAAGGAACTTCCTTTTCATAGAGCAAGTTTTTCAACACCCTGTCGCAATACTAGATCATTAACAATTAAGATAAGAGGCAACCAATCAATATTCAATAATCAAGTTTCATATTCCCTAAGCAAACACACAAGTAAATTAGCCGGACATGGGAAACTTGCAAGCATACACACAAATAATTGAAGACATAATTGGATTAATGAAGTAAAACACTTATCTTGATGTAAGATAGGGTATGGAACCCTAAAATACTGTACAAGACATCCTTGGTTCAGTTTAGGTTTTTACTCCACAAAACTACACACACAAAACTGAAAAATTCGGTTTCTATATATAATGTTACAAATGCGAACGCGTCACCTTTTAGGTTGTGATGCCGTCGGGTCGCCGTCATTAGGGTTTCGTCTTGGCCACGTTAGCGTTGTGACGGCGTCACCTTATGTCTGTGACGCCGTAGCCTTCAATCTCTGACGTCGTCTGGATCAAATCTAGGCAGTCTGAGCTGCGACTCCCCACTCTTTTAAAACCTGAAGCCGTCACTTGATATTAAGTAATTTGGCTACTAAGCCATCACAAAATGTGCACGACGGCGTCACAGTTAAGCAATGACGCCGTCCCCTTCAGTTTCAGCAGCCTGAGTGTCTTGATTCTTGACTTGGCCATTTTCTTCGTATATTCGCGCCTTTTCGTCCGAATAAGTGTCATTCCGGTAATTTGCCTTCAAGAGACCTAAAAAGCGAAAAGGAACGAAATTAGGTAGTAACGGATACAAAAGTGATCAATTAAGGGCTTAAATGACCCCTCAAAATGGAACCATTTAAATCCTTATCAAGCTTCTGCAACCGCGTAGGCTAAAGGGTATATTCCATTGTTGCTGTCTATACCGACTGCTGTAAGAAGCTGGCTGTTGGGAATGCTACAAAGTAGAGATTCCGCTGAAGTTAATGCTGAATGGATTCTGCTGAAGAGTAAGGATTCTGCTGAAGAAGGAATTTTACTGAAGTTATATTATAGTATAGTTGGTTTCTGCGGATATAGATATTCCGTATATTTTAGATTTAGTTAGGATATGCATGAGTTTTATTAGGAAGTGATAATTTATATCATATTTAGTTTTATGTTTATACGTTTCTTGGGAAACGGGTTAGGGTTCCTTGTCTATAAAAGGAACACAATAGTATGAATTATGTACGAGTTGAAAAACAAAGTTTTAGTATTATTAAAAGATCCATAGAGGATCAAAGTGTTCTTAGTTATTTGTGTTTGTTCTTGTGTTTAAATTTCGCTTGAATACAAGTTATAGAGACTGTCTTTTAGTGTGTTTGTGGTTACATAGACATTACTAACGATCTGCGAGTGCTTTAAGATCTTTCAAGGTCTTTGTTTCAACAAGTGGTATCAGAGCCTCGAAAGAGTCTCTACGATACTACGAACAATCTTTTCTGCACACCCTTACAACCAAAACAACATTAAACATGCCTGGTTCAGACGTTGACATTGAGGTCACCAAAAACAATAACAACACATCTCTGCAACATCTTAGTCTTTCAAACAGCAATGCAAAATTTCCATACCTAAAGAAGGAGGAATATGATTTGTGGGCAATGAAGATGCAAAACTGGATCTCCAACATTGATTGGAACCTCTGGGAAATTGTGAAAAAGGGGAACAGTTTGAAGAGAACTGTCACTGATCCTGATGGTAATGTTACCATTGTTCCTCCCAAATCTGCTGATGAGATACTGGCGGTTCAAAGAGAGCACAAAGTGAGAACCATTCTTCTTCAGGCTATACCTGAGGATCACTTGGGTGATTTTCACTACATGCAGGATGCTAATGAAATATGGTTAGCAATTAAGGCTAGGTTTGGTGGGAATGAAGAGTCTAGGAGAATGAGGAAGTCAATGTTGAAACAACAGTTTCAAGAATTCCAAATTTCTGAAGAGGAAGGTATCCAAAAGGGGTACAACAGGTTTCATAAGATATTAAGTCAATTGAATCAGCTAAAGGCAAAGCCTAATAATGATGACTGCAACTCAAAGTTCTTAAGATCTTTACCCACATATTGGTTACAAGTCAGCATTGCCCTCAAGGCTAAAGGTGGGATGGATATGCTCACTTTTGATGAATTGTACAATAGACTTAAATCTCTTGAGCCGTATGTGAGAAGTCCTTATCGTTCATCTACTCCTAGTCAAACAGCATTTGTAGGGGCCTCCTCAAATAGGGTGACTCATGCTCCAAGCCCTGTTTTATCAGTATCATCATCCTACACTACCACTTCATCAAGCTATCAGCCTAAGACTAGTAGTGTGTTGGAAGATGTGATTCACTCTTTTGTTGCTGATTATGATGTTCAACAGCAACTAGCCTATGAAGATCTTGAACAGGTGGATCCATTGGAGATGGAAGAGATGAACTTGAGGTGGCAACTGGCCATGCTCTCATTAAACATCAAAAAGTTTGAGAGTAAGTCTGGAAGGAAGTTTGGTTTCCAGGGAAAGGATCCAGCAAGATTTACCGAAAGTAAGGTCAAGTGCTTTACTTGTGGACAGATGGGTCACTTCTCTAGAGAGTGCAAGGATAGGAAGGCTGGTGATGAGATAAGATATTCTTCCTATCAGCAGATTCAAAAGGAATCTGGAACTTCAAAGGGCAGAGCCTCCACTGCTCTTGTCACTGTGGATGACCATGTTGATTGGAAGCTGCATGAGCATGATGAAGGTTCTAGTTCAGACAATATTGGATTACTGGAAAGTTGTACTTCAGAGGATAGGCGTGATCAAGTCGCCTTGATGGGCATCTCACAGGTACATAAGTGTGTTTTTGGTTGTAGTGAAAATTATAATGAACTTAAAGAAGCCTATGATGCATTGAAACCTAAATATAATGAATGTTATGTTGAAGTTGAAGCTTATAAACATGCTTTAAAAACATTAGAAAGACAAAAAGTTTGGTTTCAAAAGAATCAATTGGCTTATGATGAAAAGATTAGGGTGTTACAAAGTGATTTAGATTGTACTAAAATTGATTTAAAACGCACTGAAAAAGAAAAAGCTGATGTAGTTTCTGAAAACCTAGTGCTAAAAGAGAAACTAGATGTGGAAGTAGCTAGACATAAACAATGGTTAATATCAGGTGACAATTTAGCTAGACATATCTATGGTACTCAATCTCAGACTTCTGGGATAGGTTTAGGTTTTTAGAAGTATGTAGGGCCAGAAACTAAGGAAGACCTACGTAAATCTACTTCAGCAGGATTAGCTAATTATGTTAAAGAAGGAACTTTACATGTTGTCTCTGGACCTATTAGAGGTGAACACATGCCCATTGACCTTTCCATCATTGTTGACTTTGATGGATCACACCATCTGTATGGCAAAAAGTCTAAAGACTTGCCTGACCCTGATTCTTCATCTACTGACTTTGTCTCTTGTTGTGACAGTGACAAGTCCTCTTACCAAGGGTCTACTTCAACTACCATGTGTGATTCAAATGACAAGTCAGACCCTCCGAAGACCTTGCCCAAGCCTACACCCAAGACTGCTTACAAGCCTTTTAGAGTTGCTGCTGAGGGATCAACTTCCAAGACAGTTTCTCCTAAAGACTTGTCTTTTAATACTTTGCACAATAATGCTTTTAAGTTTGTTAAAAACAATTCTGTTAATTCTTGTGGTTTGAATGCTTTTGCATATAATAGAACATCTTTTACTTTGAATAAATCTTCTAAAAAGAAGACATGTTTTGTTTGTGGAAGCAAATTTAATTTGATTAAGGATTGTGATTTTCATGAGCAAAGAATGGGTGCAGGTGCTGGTCAAAAGAAACCTAGACCAATGTGGACAAATGTTAATGATATACCATCTTTTATTCCACAAGAAACTAACCCTTCTCCATCTCCTTAGAGAAGATCTGTTGCTAGACCTTATGTGAAACCAACAAGTTCATATTTTCAAAATGGTTATTGACCTGGTTGTGTTGACTCTATGAATAATGGGAAGGGATATCGGGACACTACTGTGAAGCCCTCAACAGGTTATTCTTGGAATCAAAAGGGACCTAAATTTCAATGGAAACCCAAGAACAATGGTAGATCTTATACATCTGCATGGAATTACTCTAATGATCCACAAGGCAGGTTCAAGTCAATAATGACTTGAACCTCTATAGTGTACTAATATTTTGTATATATTATTGTTGTTGTAGGATCATCCTCTTAAGCACAAGGAAGTTGGCATTGTTGATAGTGGTTGTTCCAGAAGCATGTCAGGAAACAGAGATATGATGCATAACTTCATACCCATAGAAGGAGGAGACAATGTGACTTTTGGTGGAAGTGATGGTAGAATCACTGGGAAAGGCACCATCAAAACACCTTTACTGGATTTTGAGAATGTGTATTATGTCAAGGAACTGCAACACTTCAACTTGTTCTCATTTTCACAAATATGTGACACCAAGAACAAAGTATTCTTCTCTGAAGATGAATGTCTTGTGCTATCTAAAGACTTCAAACTACCAGAAGATACATCAATTCTGCTGAGAGTTCCTAGAAATCACAATCTATACACATTCAACTTAAATGATGTTCAACCAGAAGGTGATCTAACTTGTTTGGGGGCTAAAGCATCCCTGGATAAGTCTACAAAATGGCATAGAAGGATGGCTCATGTGAACTTCAAGACCATCAACAAACTTTATAAACTTGGTCTAGTTGAAGGACTTCCTTCCAAAGTTTTCACCAATGAACATAACTATGTTTCCTGCAACAAAAGAAAGCAACACAGAGCCTCATACAAAGCTATTACAGCCGTGAGCTTGATTTCAGAACCTCTACAGTTGCTACACATGGACCTCTTTAGTCCAACCCAATTCAGAAGTATTGATCACAAGTATTTTTGTTTGGTAATCACTGATGACTTCAGCATGTTTTGTTGGGTATTCTTTCTGAGGACTAAAGATGAAACATCTCCAGTGTTGAAAGAGTACATTACCCTTGTTGAAAACCAGTTGAACAAAAAGGTTAAAGGTATTCGGTGTGATAATGGAACAGAATTCAAGAATGCAATTTTAATAGAACTCTGCAAGTCTAAAGGGATAAAAAGGGACTATAGCACTCCAAGAACCCCACAACAAAATAGGGTAACTGAAAGGAAGAATAGGACCTTAATAGAGGCAGCAAGATCTATGCTTGCATACTCTAAATTACCTACCATGTTTTGGACTGAAGCAGTTGGCACAGCTTGTTGTGTATTGAACATGGTTTCCATTACTAGACCTCATTTCAAGACACCTTATGAACTTCTCACTGGGAAAGTTCCTGCTATACATTACCTCAAACCATTTGGGTGTCAAGTGACCATTTTGAACACAAGTGATCCATTGGGTAAATTTGATGAGAAAGCTGATGAGGGGTATATTGTGGGTTATTCGGCTCATAGTAAGGATTACAGGGTATATAATATGAATGCTAGAAAGATTGAGGAGACTCTTAACCTGAGGTATTTAGAAGATAAGCCCAATGTGCAAGGTCAAGGACATGTTTGGTCTTTTGACTTTGATTACTTAACTGATTACTTGGGTTATTCTAGACATGTGGCTAACCAAAATGCAGGTACACCAGAGTATCCTACTGACCATGCACCTACCATGGATGCTGACTCAGATAATGAGTTTGAGGAGATGAACAACCTATTATTGTACCTTCCTTCTCCCCTAACCATTTTGCAGGTGATACTTCTAACGTTTCTTCTGATGAGTGTGACGATGAGTCCCACTATGCAGAGGATCTTTCTAGGCTTCAGAAGCAAGAGTATGCAACTAACCTTGATGCTGAAAGGCTTGGTGAAGAAGTTGCTAAACAAACTGTCAGTGGAAATCACGATTCTCCTGAAGGGTCTTCTGTTTCTCCTGAAGAGTCTCTTATTCCTACTCATGTGTCCACAGACTTTGGAGAACCCAATACACGATTTCCATGTCCTTCAGATCTTGGTAACCATCAATCCAAAACTGGATTCTTCACCTCACCTTCCTATGATAGTGATTTTGAGCCCACTGTGACTAATCTTGATACATCTATTGAAGTCAACCCCACTGCTACAAAGAGGATCAACATTGCTCATCCTCAATCCAATGTTATTGGTGATCCTCTAGCACCTGTTTGAACTAGAAGGACTATTACAAGTTCTAAATATGGACAGGTTGCTTTTCTATCCTATGTCTCAAACCAGCAAAGGGACAATCACACAGACTTTAAGCATTGTCTGTTTGCTTGTTTTCTTTCTCAAGTGGAACCAACCAGTGTTACTCAAGATCTTGAAGATTCAAGTTGGCTTGAAGCAATGCAAGAAGAGATGCCACAATTCAAAAATCAGCAAGTTTGGATCTTGGTACCACTACCTGATGGTAAGTATGCAATTGGGACAAAATGGATTTTAAAGAATAAGAGAGATGCAAGGGGTGTTGTGGTTAAAAACAAAGCACGATTAGTGGCTCAGGGGTACAGGCAAGAGGAAGGAATTGATTATGATGAAGTATTTGCACCAGTTGCTAGATTGAGGCCATTCGCATTTTATTGGCCTATGCATCTTACATGGGATTCATGGTATATCAAATGGATGTCAAAGGTGCGTTTCTGTATGGTGAAATAGATGGAAGAGGAGGTTTATGTCACTCAACCCAAAGGATTTGAAGACCCAGATCATCCTAAACATGTTTACAAGGTTGTTAAAGCTCTTTATGGACTACATCAGGCACCAAGAGCATGGTATGCTAGGCTTTCATCATTTCTGCTGAAGCACGGTTATAGAAGAGGTGCCATTGACAAAACACTTTTCCTGAAGAAGAATTCCACAGACATCATACTTGTGCAAGTGTATGTGGATGACATTATCTTTGGCTCCACAAAAGAAGCTTGGTGCAGGGAGTTTGAGGAGCTGATGAAGGGAGAGTTTCAGATGAGTGCTATGGGGGAGCTTACTTTCTTTTTGGGTTTACAAGTTCAGCAGAAACCTGATGGTATCTTTATACATCAGGAGAAATATGTGAGAGACATTTTGAAGAAGTTTGATATGGAGAATGTCAGAAATGCCACTACACCTTATGAAGCTCCAAAACCAAAGAACAACCTTGAACCAGATCCAGCAGTGAATGTTCACTTATACAGATCTATGATTGGTTCATTGATGTATTTAACAGCTTCTAGGCCTGATATTACCTTTGTTGTGAGTGCTTGTTCTAGACATCAAGTCACCCCACTTGCTTCCCATCTGAATGCAGTCAAAAAGATCTTTAAGTATCTAAAAGGCCAACCTCATTTAGGTCTTTGGTACCCAAAAGAGTCTCCTTTTAAGTTGGAAGCATATAGTGATAATGATTATGCTGGTGCGAATCTGGATAGAAGATCCACAAGTGGAGGTTGCCAATTCCTTGGAAAAAGATTGATTTCTTGGCAGTGCAAGAAACAAACTATTGTTGCTACCTCATCTACTGAAGCAGAGTATGTTGCTGCTGCCAATTGTTGTGGTCAGGTACTATGGATACAAAATCAATTGTTGGATTATGGGTTTAACTTCATGAACACAACAATTTTTATTGATAATCAAAGTACCATATGCATTGTTAAAAATCCAGTTTTCCACAGTAGGACTAAGCATATTGAAATCAGGCACCACCTTATAAGAGATGCATATGAAAAACATTTGGTAAAAGTGGTTAAGATTCACACTGATGATAATGTGACAGATTTATTGACTAAGGCTTTTTATGGACCAAGGTTTCTACACCTAGTGGTCAACATTGGGATGCTTAACCCTTAACTGCAAAGTTTAAGGGGAGGCATAGGCCTCAAGGGAGGCATATGCCTCAGGGGAGGATTATTGTTGTAAACTTTGTAAATTATTGTATATTTTTGTTTGCTAACACTAACCTGCTAACATTCTTTGAGTTTTGTTTGTTTGGTTTGGTTTGTGTGTCTCTCTGTGTCTGTGTTGCAGAATGCATAAATAAGATAAAGTTCATCAAGTTTGATTAATTGGAATATGGTCAAGTAAGCTACAAGCGTGTTTCTACTAAAGACAAGTACTGAAGTAAACTAACTATTTCTACTAAAGAGAAGTATTGAAGTTAAATTGTCCATTCATTCAAGAAACAATTTACAGCTTACAGAAACCAACTATACTATAATATAACTTCAGTAAAATTCCTTCTTCAACAGAATCCTTACTCTTCAGCAGAATCCATTCAGCATTAACTTCAATAGAATCTCTACTTTGTAGAATTCCCAACAATCCTCCCCTAAACTGGAATTTGACTAGGTTAAGTTCCAGTTTCTTGATAGATCTTTCAACATAACAAGAGGATGGTATTTGAACACCATCAGCAAAGAACCAAAACAATTACATCTCTATGATGACAAAACTTTGAAACTCCAGATCTTTGCAGCAACAAATGACAAAAAGTACATCAAAACATATTAGTTTCATACTATTCTCATCACATCCAGGTGTGTTAACTCCTATGAGAGGTGAATCATTGAAAATAATGGATTTGATGTCTCTTTACCAATAGCCATTACTACTGGAGTAGCCAAATGTTTAAGTTCGAAAACAATGGTACACTGATAACCATCTGATTTATTATCAAATCAGCAACTATATAAACGGATTTGATATGCCTTTACCTGTAGCCGTTTGCTCAGGACTAGTCAATTCTTAGGTAGAAAGAATCCCCTTGGTGAATTGAGTACCAAATATGGTATTCCACTGCCTTTACCACAATCCATATATTTGTGGGCTAGTCAATTCTTGGATTCCAAAAAGGAATAAAGCATGGTGAATTGATGACCATACAACCCTCATCAATTAAGCATGGGTGGTTGCAGACCCTATGATTTTGAGCAAACCATTACATCTATCAACAGATTTGATGTGTCTTTACCAAAGATGTGTCTTTACCAAAGCTATACCCTTTGGACTAGTCAACTCTTTGACATACACAAGGTACATCTGGTGAGTTAATAACCATAAACATAGAAATTTACAACAAAGCTGCAAGAAAAGTTAGTCAAACAAAGAAGGCATTAGTGAAGGGTATCTATCGTCTATAGGATAAAGCACTTGTGGTAGGTGCTTGGAAGTCAAGACTAAGAAGGCATTAGTCAAGGGTGCCAAGCGTTGTGTCAAATGCATTAGTGAAGGATGCCAAAGAATCAAATCAAGTAGCATTTGGGAAGAATGTCTAGGTCGTATAATCGATGAGGTGCATCGTTATACATATATGTATTTGTTTATCTTCAAGGATGGTGATATCCTTGATGGTGTTGTAACAAGGAGAAGATCTCCTTGAGATTAGGTGTTGTGTCGTGAAGGGTAGTATTTCCTCCATAGTAATGGAACTAGGTGCTTAGCCTAGTACCTAATAAAGGGTAGGCGACGTTGTGAAGGTGTAGTTCACCTAAGGTGTGAAAGAACTAGGTACTTAGCCTAGTACCTTATAAAGGGTAGGCGACGTTGTGTAGGTGTGGTTCACCTTGGAGTGAAAGAACCCGGTGGTTAGCCTAGTACCGGAAAAAGAGTAGGCGACGTTGTGAAGGCTTCTCCACCATAAGGAGATTGGTGTAGTGATTACGAACTCTCGAGTAGGTGACTCGGGGAGTGGAGTAGGGCAAGGAAGGTGACCTTGTAGCCGAACCACTATAAATTCTTGCGTTGTGGTTTTGTGCTTCTTACTCTTATCTTTTCGTTACTTACCTTTATATGTTTGTTTATCAACATCCAACACACACATCCAAATAGATTGACATAAGTCTATCTAAATAAATTAAAAAAAGGTTTTAATTAGTAAAACTATTCAACCCCCCCTTCTAGTTTTCCACAATTGGCATCAAAGATTCGTTACCAAGGTTCTTGAAGTATATTGTACTTTAAAAACTTGATACGATCCATGGTTAATTGAAAACTACAAAGAAGGTTTTTTTTAAAAGCAAACACCATGTATTTTAAAACTATATGTTTGGATGTTGAGTTGATAACAACATTTTTTTAAATGCACTAATCTTCTTTGTCATGTTGATTAGTCAAAGCTCATACCCACCAAGCTTTAGGAGTCGCTTGGTAACAAGAATACCTTTCTTAAGAAGGTATCTTAAACGCAAAGGAGCAGGAATTGTCTAAGTCACATTTGTTGTGTCATTTGTAAAGACATTCCTAAGTGTGCTAGAGGTATGACTTTCTTTTTACTTTGTTTGATAATTAAGTATACCTTTTTAGGTATTTATATGATTATCTTTTGTGAAAATTACATGGTTTACATGAAGCTTCGTTAGGAAGCCTTTTTCTCACATACGTGCCATAATTCTCGTCTATAGTCATAGTATATTAAACTTATGTTTTATTTATTTTTAATCCAATAATTAAACATAACACGAATTTCAAAAATTCCTCCTTCCCTATAAAAACTCCCACCATCGACCTATCTATCAAATCCTCACCTTTTTCAAATCATCCAATTTCAAAAATTTCCTCTCACTTAAAAAACTTCATCTTCCTCCTCATTCCATCTCAACCGAAACCAAGAAGATCCATCATCAACATGGTTTACATCGCACTCGTGCTCATCGCCATAACACTCATCGCACTTGTGTTCCCTATGATGAAGTTCACATACGGAGACATTTACTTTGTGTTGTTAATCTATATTGGGGTCATATACCCAATCCTTTGTATCATCCTTAGCATTGAAATGCAATATTATTAATGATCTAGATTATCTAGGTTGTTTTTGTTATAGTGTGTTTATCATTTCTTTTTTATTTATATGTTTTATTTCTTTCGTGATACATTAGAAGTCATGTATGCATGCTAAAGGAAAATGTAGGATAAAACATATTTTCGTGGTATGAAAACTATAAAATCTATGTCTTTATAAAATCTGTTTCTGTTACTACAGATCCACGGATCCCGGAAATTATACTAGCCGGATCCCTTTTGAAAAGGAACCGTGGGATCCGTCCTACTGGAAAACAGCTTTTCATGCAAATCAAAAACCTCTTTTCATCTAAGAGTAATACTCTACATGTATGTCAAAACCATAAGTAAGTTAAGTGTATTTCTTGTTAGAAACCATTGTTAATAAAAATCTAGTAAAAACATTAGATTATCATAAGTTGACCACAAACACCTCCTTTTATTAACTTGTCATTTCTATAGGTTCAACTATGACGCATGAATATGAGTTTGATTTTTCACTCACTAGCGTCTACACTCCGAACATCTCTCTCGAACCCAACAAGCCTGGAAATCATGTCCGTGGGTTCAATAATCTCGAAAACCGTCACTTCCATGAAGGACGTATTGTAGACACCTCTCTACGATTCGAAGAAGGTATCAATACCTCCTTCCGAGCCATAGGACTAGAATGCCTTCTTGAAATCAACGAGAAGATATGTCCAAGGTTCATAATGGAATTCTTCCGTCAAGTCGAACTCGTTCGCAACGAGGATCGCTCTCTATCTCTTTGGTTTTATATCAAAAACCAAAAGTTCACTCTAACCCTTGGGCATTTTGCTCACATCCTCCGAATTCCAAATCATGGATAATGTGCCTTCACCGAAGATTGGTCTCTTGATTCTCTCTTCAACTTTCATGAAGAAAATAGTCCATATTGTTCACACATACCCTCTCCAGAAGATTTAAATCACATAATATGCAAACCTCGACCATATTACTCTGATCCAAACATTATCTTTACAAGGGATATCCGAGAAGAGTACAAGCCTCTTGCACTCATCCTACGTGAAAATGTTTGGAGTCTTAGGGGAAATCGAGAAATCCTTCCCGCTTGTTGTGCTCACATGTTGTACTGTTTGCTAACACAACAACCATACAATCTCGCCTACTTCTTCGCAAGGCGAATTGCAAATCTTCAAGGCTCCAAGAATAAACTCATCCCTTATGGAATGTTCTTGACACGCCTCTATCATAATGTTTTGCACTTCCATCCTCAATTTCAAAGTCCGTTGTACGTACTTGTGAACAAGATGATGGAACCGCTAAACATATCCCTCATGAAGACTTTCTTCATTCTTGACTCCACCAACACTCATCAATCACTTAATGATCCTCCTAGCGAGAACACTCAAGGAAACTAATAGTATTTCAAAATAGGATCAAATCTCTTGTACTCGTGCTTTATCAGTGTAATCCAATTTCCTTCATGAAATAAAACATTTGATATCTTAGTATTTAGAACTCTATTTAGACTATCCTTGAGATATAATGCATTGTCAAGATCATTGCATACCTTTAGTAAAGGTCCTGCTGAGCAGATGGGCGGATCCCAAAAGTTACACTAGACGGATCCCTACTCTTAGGGAACCGTGGGATCCGTCGAACATAAAATGCAATTACAAGCATTGTATTTCAAAAACATTCTTAGAACACCTCACACTAAGCTAAACATAGTGTCTTAAGGCAAATTAAGTCCTTATCAAGATAGGTTAATCTTTCCCATTCATACATAACTCACCGAGGTTACACTCTAAAAACGCTTGTAGATCTACCGTTTCATTCTAATCCATTACTCTTCCGCTCTTAAACTCACACCTTATTTTCTACTTGATCCTTCACATCTAGTCTTAGAAATCTTTCAATTATGGCAAAGTTGATCATAAATCATCCTCACCTCCAAATTGATCTAATTTGATCAAAATCTAGTTTTCTCAAAGCTTCTAGGATATTTTCCAAAACACTATCCTAAGACACAACCTGATCTCTAGGATCATCTAGCTTCAATTGACATTCTAAATCTTTAGTGTCACCCTTGTTCATCCATTGGTACTCTTGAAAGTTCCAAATCCTTCCACAAAAGGCAATCATTAGCTACATCATTCATTACCTTCAAGTACTCAAGCATCCCTTCATTTAAAACACTTAGGAGGACTGAAACACTCAAGATGATATAGGTCTTAGATCTTAGAAACATCATTTCCAATCTTTCATAGCTGCTGAGAGACGGATCCCTAGGATTAGCCTAGACGGATCCCTCTGAGGAGGGAACCGTGGGATCCGTATGACAGTATAGGTCAAATCTTGCTAAAACAATCATTTCAACTCATCTTCCTAACTCAAACACTCCATCTCATCTTAAATGAGTTCCTAGATCAGTACAACCTCTGAAGTTGACTCTTGTGCATGTCAATCATCACATTCCAATGAATCCTAATGGCTTGAAGCTTAAATGCACTTGTCAAATCTCTTAGTTTATAAACCACCTTGTTAGGACCTCCATAGTCATCACTCTCATCCTAACTTTCAGCTCTTGCAAACTCTTGAAATCATCTCATCATGAGGAAAACCCCAAGTAGTAACTTATCCACCAAAGAACCACCCATGAAAAGAGCTCGTGTTATACATGAAATTTCCTCAACCGAATCATCTCCGGTCAAGCCGAAAAATGATAGAATCCTTCATCATCCAATCAAACCAATTTCTAAAAGGTTAGTACCCACAAAACTACCTTTTCCAAACACCACCATACCTCCTTGGCCAAACAATATCATCTCCACCAAACCATCACCATTGGTTCCTAGAGCTATTTCATTTACATCCCCACTATCATCACTACACCTCTACAATCTAGAGGACTTGCCTCCTAGGACGTCTCATCCGCTTCCACCGACAACATTCTCCTCATTAGGGGGATTAACGGTTCAAAATCAAGGTGTTGAGTCAACACTTGCTCCGGCTTCATTCTCGGCATTTTCATCATATAATCCCATTTGGATTATGACAAATCATCAAAGTCAACCACCCGACTATATGGAAGTTGACACTTCTCTACCACCACCATCATTCTTGGTTGAGTTTTTCTTAAATGCACCCCCACCAATTCCTCCATCGTTTGAAGCTCCACAAGCCGCTTCTCTTGATCCTTCGAATCAAGCCATTTCATTTCATCCACCATCATTACCTAGCCATAACAAAGATTGCTATCATTGTCAACATGTTGAAAGTTTGATACATGAAGTACGAGAAGACCAACGTTTCATGTTCTATCATCTCCTCGAATGTTTCGACGAGATTAAACCTAAACAAAACTTGAGCTAGAAGATTATAGTGGTGTCTTAGCTTCAAGCGTTAGGTGATCTAGAAATTCCTAGTCACGTATTGTCTATTTTCTTGTTTTTCGAGTCATGTATATCATAACTCTTGTTTATTAAATGGAATTACATGCTACTTGCTATATTTCTGAGTATGTGAGTATACTATATAATCCATATCTCCTTTCGGTATTAACATTTCTTGTTATACCAATATTTGCTGACTTTATTCATCAGCCAGAAGGATCCCTCAGATTTGCCTAGACGGATCCCTACTAGGAGGGAACCGTGGGATCCGTGAGACAGACAGCATTCTTTCTACTAACTTGAATCACATTTGCAGGAAATTGTGAATTATACTTGATTTCTATCCTTTGTTTTGTAGTTATTCAATTTACATATGAAGACTTTGACACCCTAAAGCTAGGGGGAGCTTTTTGTCAAAGCAATACATTGCAAATTACTTGCAATACTAGGTTTACATTTTGTGACATCCCTTTGCAAAAATTGTAATCATCAAGAGGGAGCACATTCGTCTCGTAGACGATATCTTTTGCAAACTTATTTGCAAACAAACTAGATTAGTATTACTTTCTTGACGCCCTTACTTAGGGATGGACTCGTCAAGGGGGAGTAAAGACGAGATCCTTTCCCGTTATTTGCTCTCTATCTCTTTTTCTTTCACATTTTTTTTCTTAAAAACAATGTGTTGCCTTCCTTCAAACACTTTTTGTTTCGACAAAAAGGGGGAGAAGAAAGTAAAAACTACAAATTCAAACTTTTACGAATTTTAGCTTTTCCTTAAAATAATTTTATGTTTTGTCATCAACAAAAAGGGGAGATTGTTAATACAAATAAGCCGTAAAACGTTTATTTATATTTTACGATCTTCTAATGTTTTGTCGATAACAAACGTAAAATCATATTAACGAAACAAATAAAATACGTAAATGGTTTGAACTAATAGTTTCTAACATATTCACATTTTCACATAAAACACTAAAACAAGTATAAGTGTTTTTATGATTTAGATACATATGTACAACAACTAGTGTTTACATATTGGGTTAAACATATACTTAAACTAAGTATACTAAAATGGGTAAAAACTAAGTGTATGCTAAAATGGGTAAATACAAGTATATACTAAATGGGTAAATACTAGCAAATGGTTTTGACCCATAACCCATGGTTTTATATATACCACTTAACCAAGTTCATTGTATTCTTAAGATACATTGTATCTAGAAAGAAAACCATGGATCAACCCATAACCCATGACCCATGACCCATAACCAAAAATACCCATGGGCAAAGAGGAGCGGACCACGGATCCCTAGCTTTGTGCTAGCCGGATCCCTTGTGGTAGGGATCCGTGGGATCCGGGGAATAGTAGAGGTTTTTCCTCTATAAATAGTGAGCCATTTCTTCATTGTTTCTCACCCCCTTTCAATATACTTTCTCCCTTGAGTTAAATCTCACTAACCTTAGATCCAAGAGATCTATGTTTGTAGTTTTGTTTTTGTGTGATCTTTTAGGTTCCTCTTAAAGGCAAGATCACCACCTTTGAAGTCGAGCAAGCTCAAGTCCATAAGTTGCCATGCTTCCTCATCATCAAGGCCACTGAAGTCTTCTTGTTGATGATTCCTTTCTTTCTTCAAAGAAGTGTAGTGTTGAAGACATTAGTGAAAGATTTCTTAAGATTCAAGACGAAGATATTAGCGAAGGGTATCTATCGTCTATAGGATAAAGCACTTGTGGTAGGTGCTTGGAAGTCAAGACTAAGAAGGCATTAGTGAAGGGTGCCAAGCGTTGTGTCAAAGGCATTAGGGAAGGATGCCAAAGAATCAAATCAAGTAGCATTTGGGAAGAATGTATAGGTCGTATAATCGATGAGGTGCATCGTTATACATATATGTATTTGTTTATCTTCAAGGATGGTGATATCCTTGATGGTGTTGTAACAAGGAGAAGATCTCCTTGAGATTAGGTGTTGTGTCGTGAAGGGTAGTATTTCCTCCATAGTAATGGAACTAGGTGCTTAGCCTAGTACCTAATAAAGGGTAGGCGACGTTGTGAAGGTGTAGTTCACCTAAGGTGTGAAAGAACTAGGTACTTAGCCTAGTACCTTATAAAGGGTAGGCGACGTTGTGTAGGTGTGGTTCACCTTGGAGTAAAAGAACCCGGTGGTTAGCCTAATACCGGAAAAAGAGTAGGCGACGTTGTGAAGGCTTCTCCGCCATAAGGAGATTGGTGTAGTGATTAAGAACTCTCGAGTAGGTGACTCGGGGAGTGGAGTATGGCAAGGAAGGTGACCTTGTAGCCGAACCACTATAAATACTTGCGTTGTGGTTTTGTGCTTCTTACTCTTATCTTTTCATTACTTACCTTTATATGTTTGTTTATCAACATCCAACACACACATCCAAATAGATTGACATAAGTCTATCTAAATAAACTAAAAAAAGGTTTTAATTGGTAAAACTATTCAACCCCCACCCCCCTTCTAGTTTTCCACAGGAACTTCAGAAGAAACACCAGTGGAAGTATCAGCAGTAACATGTTGAGGAGTGTCTTCAGTAGTAACATTAGCATGAGGGTCCAGATTAAAATTCCTTCCAGCAACATACACATCATTAGGATCTGCTGAAGGTGTAGAAGCAGGTTGTGCTTGCATAGATGAAGCTTGACCAACTTCAGGAGCAATATCCATCATAGGAGTATCATCAACAACATGCTCTTCAGTAGTTGCAACATCCACACTTTGCAATGTATCCTTGCTCAAATATTGCCTTCTCCTCCTTTTAGAAAACAAAATTGGCTCCTTTTGCTTTACTGATTTTGCAGCCATTGGAGTAGAAGCATGAGATTGTTGAGCCACATTAGCCAAAATATCAAGTGAATCCAAATTAGCATCCACTTGCTCCTCATCAGAAGAAACAACAAATCTCCTGTTGCTACTATGCCCAAGTTATTCTTCGAAATCATGAACCTTCCTCTTTAAGTCCACAATCTCACCACCAAGTGTAGATCTAGTTTCAGCAAGCTCCCTTTTTAGATATTCAACCTCTTGGACAGTCCTGTTGAGCAAATCATAGACAGAAGTAAGAGTAATAGGATCCTCAGCTCCACCAGCAGATTGCTCTATGGTAATGGGAGCTTCATTGGACCTTTCAATAGAAATATGGTCTTGCTCAAATATAGGAGAGCTTTCAACAACAGGCTCTCTAATAGGACTGGGTGTAGGCATTCTATCAAAGTCAGTCTCAAATTCATCAGGAGCAACCTGAGTAGGTGGTGGACTAGATGTAGGCATGGGCAAAGGTGTAGATGGTGGTTGGTCAGGAGAAACATGTGTAGCTTCAGCAGTAATAGAAGGGCCCTCATCCATGGCAACTGATGGATTACCATCAGCAGCAATAGTAGTAGAGGGTGGAGAACCAACAACATTACCCTCATCAGCAGCCTCATTACCTTGAGGCAACATAGCTGCTAGCAAAGGATGATGTTCCCCCTCATAATGAGTTTTCATAGAAGCAAACAGTTTAGAAGACAGAGCTCCTATGGAACAAAAATTTTGGACTTGGGTTGTTATGTCTAAAATCATTTGCAAAAGCCTAGGGTACATTAAAAACTTATGCTTTTTTCTTTGAACATTTTCAACCATATTATCAAAAATATATTTAGAAAAATTATAAGTTAACCCCTGTGATAAACATACAATCCCACAACCCAATTGTGTAGAAAATTGATCCCATCCCCCTGACTTATTACTAATACACTGTAGTAAAGTGTGTACCAAAAACCTCCATGTAGGGCAAAGCTTGTTCTTCTGCCACATATCAGTTCTCGTACCCTGATATCCCACAGCTCTTAGTCCTTCAAGTATCTCCACAGAATTAGCATGATAAACCCCATCGGAATCTTCCAACATTAGTTGCCTCCTTATCAAATCCTCCGTTATAACATACTCTGTACTATCAATCGTAGCTACAATCCCTGTGTCACTTCTTTTCACAACAGAAGCCCAAAATTGTGTAACAAATGATTCATATATTACTTCCGGAGAATGCGTTAAAGCATAATGAATATTTGATCGCTTCAAGAACTGCACCATTGGTTCATATATTTCATGACCTTTTGCTTTTCCCAGATAAGAAACTTTGTTATGATCCTTCTTAATTTGAAGCGCCATTAGAGAATTTATGAGAGTGGGTTATGATTCACGCAACTGGAAGTGTTTAAATCAAGTGAAGAGGGAATCAGTTAATTTGGGCGAAGATATGTGAATTGGTTAATTATAGAAGTTTCCCCAATTGATGGTCAAATATATTAATGTTGACCATATCTTAAGTGGAAAACAACTTCAACCAATTTCAAACTCAACACTTCAGCAGAAACAAGAGTCAAACTGCTGAAGATGGTCCATCAGCAGAAAGATCTCAAAAGGCTAAGAATCCTCCAGTAAATATCTTTTTACTGTGACACCAACTCGCATTGATTATCAAAACGCCTTGACTCCGCCTATAAGAGAATCCTACTGCACACTTACCACAAATCATTTACCTCCAATTATCTTCTCAAAACCCTAATTTCTCCACAAATACCACAATCATCAACAAAAGTCATGTCTACTAAACCATAGGTTATTGATCCAACCTCCTCTCCATCATCCTCATCATCATCATCATCATCATCCAGTGATGATTTTCGCCAATTTTTACGATCTTCATATCAATATAAACCTCTACCTTTGAAGTCCCCCTTTCTCTCTTCTTCTGAAGATGATAGTGTAGTGGATCCAAGTGAGTCTTCTAGTGATTCTGATGACTCCTCAGGTCGTCTAGAGCCAAGTACTGTGGTGATAGCACTTCCTGCTTCTTCTCATATCGGTAAGGGAAAGGGTAAAAGAAAGATGAAGTGATTGCTTTATGGTGGAACGAGTAGATGGAACAACTGAAGATTTTCATATCACAAGTCCATCTACTGTATTCATCTTCATCATCTTCGTTTTCATCAATCCATCCTTCCCATTTTGATCCTTAGCTTCTTCGTCGTACTGGCCATGCATATCCAGCGTTTGGAATAGATGATAGAAGCTAGTATAGGTTTAGTAGATCTTGTATAGAAATGGTCTTGTACTTTCTTATGAAGTTGATTGTAAGCTGTAAGCTGTAAGCTGTAAACTGTTTCTTAAATGAATGAACAATTTAACTTCAGTACTTCTCTTCAGTAGAAATAGTTAGTTTACTTCAGTACTTTAGATTTAGTTTAGTTAGGATATGCATGAGCTTTATTAGGAAGTGATAATGTATATCATATTTAGTTTTATGTTTATACGTTTCTTGGGAAACGGGTTAGGGTTCCTTGTCTATAAAAGGAACACAATAGTATGAATTATGTACGAGTTGAAAAACAAAGTTTTAGTATTATTAAAAGATCCATAGAGGATCAAAGTGTTCTTAGTTATTTGTGTTTGTTCTTGTGTTTAAATTCCGCTTGAATACAAGTTATAGAGACTGTCTTTTAGTGTGTTTGTGATTACATAGACATTACTAACGATCTGCGAGTGCTTTAAGATCTATCAAGGTCTTTGTTTCAACACTGGCCAGGAAAAGAACCCCTCATAAAAGCACCATCTAACCCCCAACACCTCTCTTTGACAAGCTTTATATCCTTCCTTCAAAGCACCTAAGCATACATACATTCTCTTGAAAACTCTGGTTGGACTTGTTGCATCTGCTGTAGTTTGTACACTTATCCTAACTGTTGTATCTGGGTTAGTTTTCAGCAACTCTTCAACATAGTCTCTTAAAAGGGTGTATTGCTGCTTATGATCACCCATAATCTCATTTCCTGCCTTGTTTTTTTGCCCTTAATGCTTTTTGCACAGACACCTGAACTTCAAACTGTTTACTGAGCTGATCTTGAACAGCCTTGATTGGAATATCTGGATTGACTTGAACTTTTTCAACTATTTTCTTTGAAAGAAACTTGTAGTTACAAGCTTTAATGTCTCTTGATTGCAAACATTTATGTTCATCCCTGAAAGTTCGAACAATCCATACATCTTTAGCTGTATTTTTGGCTACATACAACAACCATGGACAATCTGTTGCTTGCTCCTTGTGTGTTTGAAAATATACATCCCTACCAAGGCCTCTAGTTATCGGACCATTTTTCCTCTCTAGGGCTTTTCTCAGCCCTGATCCTTCGGTTATTCCACAAACAGGTATTTGTCCAACACACCTAACCCTAATTCTCTGTTTGTCATTATTAATTAGTTGCAATTTCCTCCTAGTCTTTATTAACAGCAGGTAGATCCTATCTTTCACTTCTTTTGCAGTTACAAAACTTTGACCACAGAAAAAAAAGATTCCGTCCTCTGTTTGTGCTGCCTCACTTAACTTTTGTTTCTTGTATGCCCTCAATTTGTTCTTCCTAATAACATACTCATCCCCATTCTCATAACCACTTACAAAATCATTGTCATCTAACAGATCCAACTCCTTTTCCTTAAAAAAATCATGTGGTATCTGGCCGGTGGTACCTACAGATGGTAAATATGTATTCTCAGTCACTTTAAACAGATTAACATAAAAATCAGGCTCCTCAAAGGTATTAGCCTCATCAACAACTGTGTTTCCATCACCATTGTTCTGAATATCATCATCGTCACTCATATAAGTGTCTGTCTCACTCACATTGTCATCACTTAAATCTTCATCGATTTCACTTACCTGTATAAATTTACCTTTTTGGATATGATTCACAGGATTACATGTTTCCTCCTCATGATGACCTAACTCTTGATCATTTTGACATACCTCTTCAGGACTATCTATTTGGATATGCTCAACATGTTTATCTATATGCAGGTTGACATCACCTACAACATCTTCATTCTGACAGACCTCTACAGATGAAAACAGGGGTTCTGTTTCTGGCATCTGACTAGATTGTACCAAAGTATTGACTTCCAAAGGTTGATGTGTAACCAGACATATATCCTCTACAACAGATTTATTAACAATGTTTTCTAAGAACAATGTTTTTGAGCAATATGGAACAATAGCAAGAGCTGCCTTTTTCTTTGTTGCATCCACATCAGCAATAACGGTCCTAATTGACTTTGGTGACATTTGATCAACATCCAATGTTGTCTTACCATTTTCAACATAAACCTCTATCATCTTATGGTCATCAACAATGTCTTTCAATATTTCTAAATTAGCACTCTCACTTAAGCTATACAAACCATCATCTAAATTACCACCAGGCTTAACAAAGTAATAGTAATTTTTTGAACCAAGCTCATAACCCAATTCATACATAAGAACATCCAACTCTTCAACTGACACACTATCAACATCAACCAAATCAACTAAAGTTCCCATACATCCAACGTATACTCTTCCAGGCCAGTATTTAAAGACACCATTGTGATGAAACCTCATGCTAAACTTAGATCTACCAAATGAAAACATGTTAATATATGTTTAGGGCATTCTAAAAACTTAACTAGCAAACAATAAATATCCCAATTACAATTTCCAATGACTATAATAAACTAAAAAAAAAAAAAAAAGAACATTACCGTATTTCTTCTTAGCGGAGTCGTATAGGACGGTATCATCAACTGGATAACCTGGATGTCTTCTTACTTTCCATAGAGTAAAGTCCATGTTTCGGTTTTATGATTGATAAACAGGGGTATTGTGACATGCAATTAGGGTTTGTGAATTCTGATAATTGTTGTAACGAAAGTTCTGGGACGAATAATAATACATACTGTGTTTATTGGGGCGGGAAGAGGGTTACATTACATGTGGCAATAATTAAAAAAATTTTAATTGAAATATAAAATTGACAAATCTGCCCTTGGACTAAAGACAAATCTAACGCCATAAGATGTCCTTGACTAACGGCAATATGGTCAAAGGACCTGTAGCGAGTATAAAACTTGAAATAGGAACCCCAAACGATGAAAAGCGAGTTTTGTCCCAACGCGATGTGTGTTGCCAAGTTTAAGGACCAACGGTGTATTTTAGTCTAAAAACAATATGGGTGGACCGAAAGCAATTAGTGAGATCCATTTGTTAAAAGAATGGCAACGCACTTACTCAAGTAGTTTTTTGTATTAAAGTAATTAAGCTTGTACTTGGGTAATAACGATAACTTGTTGTGAAAGTGGTTAAAGTAGTGATGTATAAAGCACTAACTTCGTCTTAAATCAATATTTCACGTTTTTTTATTTTGGATGTTTCCATTCAATTTTCATTATTAAAAATATATAAGAAAGTTTGATCAAGTTTAACGTATTACCATTAGTTGAAATTAATATTACAAATTACAGCATCATATTTAAAAAAAAATCTGGTAAATGATCCCTATAAACTATTTTATTTGTTCAATGATATAAATAAACAAGAAAATGACCTATATGAACATTTTTAAATGGGAATTGATACTTACATCATATTTTTTGATTCATTTATCACCATTTATGCATTAGGTGAATGAATCAAAAAATATGGTGTGAGTATCACCTCTCTTTTTAAATAGCGCAATGACTTGACAGTGCAGAAAACATTTAATTTAAAAAACTTGTCAACAATGCATCAAATGTTAACGACCGTTAAAATTCGGATGTGACTATTTTACTATTTAGAGGCGGGCAAGTGGCAAGTTTTTATGGTGTCCTATCATCTATATCTATATATTTCGTCCTTAATGTTTCTCAAAATTGAAAATAATACATTGAAAAATAAAAAATTTCAAAATTGTCACCGAGAGCAAAGTGGCGTTTATTTTATGCCACTGAGAGCTGACGATCATTAACACCCTAGTTAATCAAGTTCAAACCCCATGCGAAATAATTAATTTACCCTCGTCTACTTCCCCATTTTTATTTTTCTTTTTAATTTGCACCCTCTACCACCACACAACCAGCACCACCACCCTCTACCACCACACAACCAACACCACCATCCTCCACCACCCCTCTGCCACCACACAAACACCACTATCAAATCTTTATTATTATTTTTTTTCAAATAAAAACGTACCTCTGTTTTGTCATGGGTATCTCGTTTGCAACTGTGATTGCTTTGTACCTTGTAAGAACTTGATCTCTTTACAATATTATAAGATTTCCACATATATTTAAGCCAGAAGACAAATATACAAGACATATATTTAGGAACTTGACAGTTTACTTTATATATCGGCTAAACGATCTTAAACCCATTTGCTTAGTTGTTTAGACAATTTGATCAAGGCTTTCTCATGTCTCTATTTTAATAACATCAATGAGGCAATGAGCTTGTTTGTCTTGGACATTCTGGTAAAAAAAACAAATATTTAAATGATCATGAGATTCGAAGAATGCTTAATTGGATTATGTACAACTATGTGAAACTCGTTGTGTGAATAAACAATATAACTTAACCTTCACTTGTTTTCACATTGTCATGAAAAAAAGGTTATTTCTAGCCAAGGAATTCAACCTGTAGAAATAATTTGGATTATGTACAACTGTCTGAAGCTAGGTATGTGAACATTAAATGTTTAGCTAGCTAACAAATGAATTACAAATCAGTATTTAATGCAAAATAGGAATTGACTAATCGACTAAAAACCACTCTTCTTTCTAAATTTTTAAGTTGAACATGTGCATGACTCGTGACTATTTTGGACCATATCATATGTCTATATTTATTAGTCGAAAAGGAGGTCGCAAGAGGGACCATGTAAACACATAAATGTGAATGTTGTGCGTTTGTACGCATATGTTAATATTCATGAGTCGGCTATATGTGAATATTGTACCCCGCAACATTTATTTTCAAAAACTTATCAACAATGCATAAAATGTTAGCGACCAGTAAAATTCAGATGTGGTCATTTTACCGAGGTGGGCTGGTGGCAAGCTTTTATGGTGTCTTTTCATCTATATCTATATACTAGGTAGTGTATTTGGCCGTTCATACGCACAACTTTTGAAGAATTTGGAGGGAGTCTCTCTTGTCGACATGAAGGACAGGTGGGTGTGGTCTTTAGAAGGCTGTGGAGAATTTTCAGTTGCTTATGTTAGGAAGGTGCTTGATGATAGATCCTTACCAGTGGTTTCTTTTCTTCTAAGACTCGTTGGATACATGCCGTGCCTATGAAAGTCAATATTCATGCTTGGAAAGTTAGGCTGGACAGCTTACCTACTAGATTGAACATTTCTAAAAGAGGTATGGAGATCGAGTCAATTTTATGTCCTATGTGTGATAAGGAAGTGGAATCGACTAGGCATATTTTCTTTACTTGTCATATAGCTAGAGAGATTTTCCGTAAGATTTTGTTTTGGTGGGATATAAACGTTATAGAGGTTTCTTCTTATGAGGAACGGTTAGAGTGGCTATTGAATATCCGTCTTCATTCTAAACACAAAATTTTGCTTGAAGGAGTTTGTTATGTCATGTGGTGAATACATTTGGAACTTTCGTAACAAGAGCATCTTTGGTTCGGTTCGTCCCTCGAAGGCAATTATTTTCGATGAGGTGGTGGCTCGTTCTTTTCTTTGGTTTAAGCATAGATGTAAGGTTTCTTTTAGTTGGGTAGATTGGCTTAAAACCCCATAGCTTTTCTTTGTAATTTTGCTGCTTCTAGTTTTTCATAATATCCGCCATTCAAAAAAAAAAACGAAAAACGTAACTAAAGATAATTTTTATTTTTTGAATCATCTTTTTTAAAGGCATATTTTAGTTTATGATGGTACCTTTTATTCGTTTTGTTTACCTCCTTTTTATGTGTCACACATTTTCTCTCAGTGTCATAAGTGAAATGATTTACTCAAAAATATATATTATTTGCCTTGAAGAAAATAAAATATATATATTTATACTATTTATTAAAGGTGTATGGTTAAAGTGAAATGTTGAATTGTTAAATATTAAAAATTAGTCAAAGGTGATAGAAATGTATAGTATAATTAATATTCTTATTAAAAAACCTCATTACTTAAAGGTACAATGATTTATTCATATTGTACAACCAACTAAAAATATATCTGCCAAATTAAATGCAAACAATTAAAACACTCCATACTAAAAAGTACCATACAATTTTCATAATATACAATTTAAACAAGCTACAACATAATCCAGAATATAAAATAATCAAACACTCTAATTAATGTTATTTTTAAAGGGTGTTGATACTCAAACCATTTTTATCACATACACCACTTACAATCAACTATTTATGAATACATTATACAATACTGTAATGCAAAAATGCGATGTATGTATAAAACAAATGGTGTGAGTATCAACACCCATTTTTAAAACACTCTAAAATGAAAAGTACATGTTATTATACATATTATACAAATTAACAAAACATACTAAATTTCATACAAGCTCAGTTAATTAAGCCATATAGTTTTAAAAGGACGGTCCAACGGGTTTCAAGCGGGAACGGTTATGCGCCAGGTTGACTAACCAATAAATCCATCCAAAACGAACTGAGAGGACCCGTTGAAACCGATATAAAGCTAACCATCCCGGCTTCAGAGATCTATTTACCGGTTAATCGTCACGGGACTATCGTAAACTATACATAAAAAGAAAAAACAAAAAGTAAAAAGTAAACGTTGAAACCCAAATATATAAATGTTGAAATATATTTCAAAAGGAAACTATTAATACACATCGAAACCGGGTGGCGGGACACTTCAAACGGAGTTTGACCCGGTTTAATTTCCCGTGTTCACAACCTGCCGGGTTGACGGGTTTAAATCCCGTGGATTTTTTGACTGGAAGGTTCAACAAGTTGAACTATCCGGGTCGACCTGGGTTTCAAAACATTATGTTTAATCCCAAAATCTTCAAACTTTCATTTATTTTTGTTTATAACCATAAACTTTTTTATCACTAAATAATCTGTTGCTATAAAATTCCGTTGTTATGCACGAGTAAATAATGTATCATCCCATAAATTCAGAAGGTAGTGGGCAATGTTTATTGAGAACCCATATTTGCATGGTCATTTATGCATAAGTACATAAAAATCATAATGTGAACTTGTTGTCGAGCTTTGTATTTAAGCACGTTATCTACATATATAAGAAAGTTCTTATATTCTTTATAGTCAGATGGTGGTACTATTGTTCTTCTATTTTATAATTTATGACGTTTGAAACATGTTATCTTGTAAAAATGTTGCTAGATTACGAATAGATGGGAAGTAAGAGCTACCTCAACCGTTACTACAAAAGTTTAGAAGTATGGTGGCTACATGAATATCTCATTTTAAATTGACCGTCAGGTTTATAAAATGATTTAAAATTTGCAATCTTGACAAAATTTTTTAGGAAAAGATGCAATCTTGACAAAATAACTCATATATCAAGATTTATCTTTTTATGCATGAATTTATAATGCAACTACAAGAAATCATAAGAAACAAAAATATCTAAGACTAAAAGGCATGCTAAATTGGTAATACCCCTCACTTTAGACATCAACGCAATTTTAAGTTTCTCTCTCTTATAACTTCTCCTCACACTCTCTCACTTTTCACAAGACATGGTCATCTTACTCTCACATTTCATTAAAATTTCAAAATTTGGCATTTTATGGCAAGGAATCTGCATGGCACTAGTATTGTTTATAAGCGTCAGATAATTAATGATTTGTGATATTGTGATGAGTGTTTTGTGTAGCGTTTAAAATAAAACGTGAACCGATGAAAATGCTTGATTAACGGTGTCTCGCGATATTAAAGTCACAAAATTGTCTTAACATCTATCAAAAATATAAAATCATTTAATAAAAATGAAAGTAAACATTACATAGTTAGGATAAAATAACAACACGTTCTTGTCGCGTAAAAACTACAAGGATGGGATTAATGGTGACCAAAATTAGCGTGAATATGATTAGCTCAAAATAAAATAAAAATTGGCTAATTTTGGCTATTTTGTAAAAGATTTGGGCACATTTAGCCCCATCTTTTTTTTGAAATGAGCGTATTTAGCCTATTGAAAAGTTAAATGTGCACTAACGGGCACATATTTTCTCATAATTGTAAAACATTATAATCGTTTTGGAAGAAAAACTTATAGATAATATATTTATATAGCGACAGATCGTTTTGTGTTAAAAAAAGTTTATGGGTTCTAAACGAAAAATAATAAAAGTTTGAAGATTTGGGGATTAAACATAACGTTTTGAAACCCGGTTCGACCCGGGTGGTTCAACCGGTTGAACCGTTCCCGTCGAAAAATGGGTCGATTTAAACCGAGTCAATATGATAGGTTGGGTCAAAACGGGGTCAAATTAAAAGCAGGTCAACCCACCGGGTTTGAGCGTAGCTCATCGGGTCAACCCGGTTTTGATATGTGTTAATAGTTTCAAATTTTTACTTTTTACTTTTTGGTTTTTCCTTTATATATAATATAGCAGGGTAACATGGCGTTAGCGGTGGCGGCAGCGCACCTGTGACGATTAACCGGAGAAATAGATCTCGATGAGACACGATTCACCGTTTGTATCGGTTTTAACGGGTCCTCTCTAGTTCGTTTCGGATGGTTTGTATTGGTTTAGGAACCGATGGCGAGAACGACCGTTCAGTTGAACCCGTTGGTCCGATCCGATTTTTAAAACTATATGTACCATCAACTTGTTAGCTTGTATGAAGCTTTGTGTGTTTTATTAATTTGTATAATGTGTATAATAATATGTACTTTTCATTTTAGGGTGTTTTAAAATTAACATTAATTAGTGTGTTTAATTATTTTATATTTAGAATTAGAATTATGTTGTAGCTTGTTTAAATTGTACATTGTGAAAATTTCATTGTACTTTTTAATAAGTGGTGTTTTAATTGGTTGTTTTTAATTTGGTAGATATGCTTTTAATTGGTTGTACAATGTGAATAAATTATTGTACTTTTAAGTAATGGGGTGTTTTAATAAAAGTATTAATTACACAAATATATTTCTCTCTCATTTGACCATTAAACTTTTTCACTTTTTCACTTTTCCAATTTGACTGTTTTTCCATTTTATGTAGTATAGATATACCTCATTAAATACCCACACACACTCACAAACAAAATAAATAGTGGTGATAGGCATGCCTAAGTTACATGCTTAATTTTATGCCTAAATCTTGAAACACATGTCAAAATCAATGATATGTAATAAGAGAGAGAGGTAGTACAATCCACATGTCACTTGTTTAATAGGTTAGACTAATCTTTAGGCTTATATTTTAGGCATGTGAATCATTTTTCCAAAATAAAATAGCAATAAAACTAAAAAATACCCCACTTTACTCGGTTGTAATTAAGGTGAGTTTCTCACCATAAATACATTTTTTTTTGCATCTCACTTAGTGATTGACGTAAAGAGCTCATCATAAATGCACCTTACTTAGTGAGTGTTCACGACCATATCCTTTAGCCTAATGATAAAATAGAACCAAAAGGCCTATTAATAAAAACAATGTGGGTGGACCGAAAGAAATTAGTGAGATCCATTTGTTAAAAGAATGATAATGCACACACTCAAGTAGTTTAGTAATTAAGTTTGTACCTGGGTAATAACGATAACTTGTTTTGAAAGTGGTTAAAGTAGTGATGTATAAAGCATTAAGGGTGGTGGCAATAACTTCGGTATGGAAGCGGTTTGGGTGCACGTCGAGCGGCAACACCGCCGCCACCAAATCGGCATGGGTAAGGCATGGATGATTTCGGCATTTTTTGCCGCTTCGGTATGGAGACAATGTGAGGCGAGATAAAAAACGAAAAAATAAAATTAGGTGAGGTATGGAATAATGGTTGCCTCTAGAAAAGTTTGGTGAGGTATGTGTGAGGTATGAGATGAGGTGGAATGATATTATTGGTAGGTGGTGAGGTATGAGTGAGGTATGGGATCATGATTGCCACAACCCTAACTCCGTCCTTTTTTAATATTTCATGTTTTTTATTTTGGATGTTTCAATTCAATTTTCAATATTAGAAATATATAGAAAAATTTGATCGAGTTTAACATATGATGTTTAGTTGAAAATAATATTACAAATTACATCATCATATTATAATAAAAAATCTGGTAAGTTATCCAAATAACTTATTTTTGTAGTTAAATGACTTAAATAAAAAAGAAAATGACCTATATATGAACATTTTTAAATAGCACAATGACTTGACAGTGCAGAAAAATATAATTAATATGCATAGTACCCGGCAACATTTAATTTAAAAAACTTGTCAACAATGCATCAAATGTTAACGACCATTAAAATTCGGATGCGACTATTTTACTATTTAGAGGCGGGCAAGTGGCAAGTTTTTATGGTGTCCTATCATTTATATCTATATATTTCGTCCTTAATGTTTCTCAAAATTGCAAATAATATGTTGAAAAATAAAAAAATTCAAAATTGTCACCGAGAGCAAAGTGGCGTTTATTTTAGGGCTAATAATAAAAAAAGTACTATACTTGCCACCCTTTCTTCTTCAGGGTAGCGAACAAATTTTTTTGCTTCTGCGGGTATTATACTTTCAAATTCATCCTCTTTAGGGTATTTTGCAAAAAGTCGGACATTTTGCCCCTCTTTAAACAGAGCAAATGATGACAAGTATAATATATATATATATATATATATATATATATATATATATATATATATATATATATATTTTATCATTTGCCCTAGTTTTTATTATGTTAAATTTTGGATATGTATTAAGATAATTTATTTAATGATTTATAATTGTGTTAAATCTATGATAAAAATGTTTTGTTTTATCATTTGCCTTAATTCATTTCAAGTTGTTTAACGCTTCAAGCGTTAAACCGAATTAGGTTTAACGCTTCGCTTAAATTAGGAGGAATTATATCACAACCGACAATACTTGCATATAAATTTCTGTTCGTCACTTGTTGAAGCATAGACTAGAGAGTATACTATGACTAGATTAAGGTGTGTTTGTTTGATTAAGATGTTACACATCTGAATCTTACTATCAAGCATCTGAATCTAACTACCATATCTTACTATTAAAGAGGTAGCATTTATAATGTCCTAATCTGAATGAAAAAGAGTTGTTTGTTTTTTATAATTGTCCGAATGATTTTAATTTTCCCTTTTTTAAGTATATATTAAATTATTACAAATACGATTAATAAGTAAATAGTGTAAACTTAAAACAAAACATTTTTATCATAGATTTAACACAATTATAAATCATTAAATAAATTATCTTAATACATATCCAAAATTTAACATAATAAAAACTAGGGCAAATGATAAAAAAAAAAAGTATTATACTTGCCATCATTTGCTCTTGTGGGTAAGAGGGCAAAAATGTCCGACTTTTTGCAAAATCCCTAAAAAGGATGAATTTGAAAGTATAATACAGCAGAAGCAAAAATTTTGTTATTCTACTGAAGAAGAAAGGGTGGCAAGTATAGTATTTTTTTTTTTATTATTAGCCCTTTATTTTATGCCACTGAGAGCTGACGATCATTAAAACCCTAGTTAATCAAGTTCAAACCCCATGCGAAATAATTAATTTACCCTCGTCTACTTCCCAATTTTTTTTTTCTTTTTAATTTGCACCCTCTAGCACCACACAACCAGCACAACCACCCTCTACTACCACACAACCAACACCACCATCCTCCACCACCCCTCTGCCACCACACAAACACCACTATCAAATCTTTATTATTATTTTTTTAAAATAAAAACGTACCTCTGTTTTGTCATGGGTATCTCGTTTGCAACTGTGATTGCTTTGTACCTTGTAATAAAGTTGTAAGAACATGATCTTTACAATATTATAAGATTTCCACATATATTTAAGCCAGAAGACAAATATACAAGACATATATTTAGGAACTTGACAGTTTACTTTATGTATCGGCTAAACGATCTTGAAACCATTTGCTTAGTTGTTTAGACAATTTGATCAAGGCTTTCTCATGTCTCTATTTTAATAACATCAATGAGGCAATGAGCTTGTCTGTACTGGACCTCCTAGTAAAAAACAAATATGTTGATGAAGCTAATTTAATGTGCACTTGTTTGGACTCGTAAGCATAGATACTTTCCCATTATGGATCATAGATTCACAGTGATCAATTTCATGATAAAAACATACTACTATACGAACATGATACGATTAACGGGGCGGTAGGACGGGTTATTTGAACACCATCTGTGACAGAATAACATTAAATCATCACCACTGTATGTTTTATTTTCCAATAACATATGGGAGAAGATGGCACATGAGTTGCATATAATCAACAAAGGTCCACAGAAAAAGATGACCCGCTTGTCCTAGTTGTGTGAGTCAGAACTGGTGACTAAACAACCAAGGATAGCTGAAAGAAGTCACCAAAACATCTATATTTGTGATTTGTCAAAATTCTAAATTAAGACGAAAAAAAAGACCAATATGGTCCAGTTTTTATAACATATGAGCTCTGTCATGTCGTCTTATCTCAAACAACCACCACCAGTTTACGTGATAATGCATCTGTTGAAAATTGTTAAAGTTATTTTGTTTGTATTAACTATTTGGATGGCAATATTTGACTAATTGCAACAAAGAGTTGCAGGCTTAACAATTCACAGAATTTAAAGATACAGAATTAGGTGAAGAACGAAACAAAAACATGATAGCTAAGTTTTATCTAACTGATAAGGATTTAAAACATACGTTTTTAGGGTGTAATTTAAGCCCTAAATCATTACATTTTATATCCGTTACTGCTTAAAATCGTTCCTTTTCACATTTTAGATCATTTGAAAGCAAAATGCTGGAATGGAGCATTTTTGAATAAAAAGGACGAAAATATAAAGAAAACGACTAAGTCAAGAAAACCAGGCAAAATCATAGGCCAGGACGGCGTCCCAACCCAAAGGGCGACGCCGTCACCTTCAAGACCAAGTAAAATCTTCCAAGCGACGACTCAGATCACTTTGAGACCCTAACAAATGACGGCATCGCGTATATCTCAACATGCCCGTCACGCAATCTTTCTACACCAGACGGCCAGAAGTTTATCAAGACGACATCCACTATCTCTCCGGACGGCGTCACTATCTTCTACCCGACGCCTTCTCAGTGATGACTTGGCAAAGACGAAAACATAATGGCGGCGATTAGACGGTGTCACCAGCAAAAGGCGACGCCGTCGCAGTTGTAAAATCTAAATATAGACATCGAATTTTCTGTATTTTGTGTGTTATTTTGGAGAGCAAACCCTAAAACGTTTGGAGTCTGACTTGGACAGTTCCTTAGGGTTCTAAACCCTCAATATTAATTCAAGATAAGTTTGTTTATCCATTATATCACCATGTTTAATCTTTATGTGATTGTTTGCTTGTGTTCTTCCTTCTCTATCATGTGTAACCAAATTAATTAGTGTTTGCTTAGATCCAATGAAACCTAGTTATAATTATTGTTAGGTTGTCTGTTATTTTAATTGGTTGTCACGCTAGATTAAGGAAAACTGGCTTCTTCTTTCATTGTTGAGAGCTTGAGCGTCCTAAATAACAATTATTAGGCCTAGAGTGCACTAGTAGGCTCCCGTTGTATTTATTGCGTGAGTTGTGGCTTGTAGATACCAGGATATTCTGGGTAGATACCTCGGTACTTGTCGATCCCGGGTGTTTAAGAGGAGACTTATACACTCATAGAATTAGAGAATTTGGCACCGCACTATGATCAAAATATGAAATACAATGCATCAATTAAACAAGGATTTGACAATTCAACCGACAAATAAAAGATAACTAGGGAGTAAGTAAATCTAAGTAAACACGCTTTTAGTTATCATAAGAACTCTTCATACAATCCATAGCTTTAGTTTAATTAATTACTCCCTCCGTCCCAAAATTATTGTCCCATATTGACTTTTTTAGTCTTTCTACTTCAACTTTGACCATAATTATTTTCGTTTGTGTTATATAATACTTGATGAAAAATATATGAATGTATTGGGTTTTAAATGTATTTTTCATTGGTATAATTTTCATCAAGTATTATATAACACAAATAAATATATTAATGGTCAAAGTTGAACATGAAAGACTGGTTAAAGTCAAACAGGACAGTAAAAATGGGACGGAGGGAGTAGTTTTAATTTATTTTGTTAATTAGTTTAATTGGTAAAATATCAAACCCCCACTCTTCAAACCCTGAGATTTTATTTTCTTTCTAAAAATTATAAAAAAGTTTAAAAATAATTACCCTCACCCTTGCCTTTTTGTCATACATCTCGACTAGCATCTCTATTCCCCTAGAGAACAATCAACCCCCCGGGCTTACATATACTACACTGCAACGATTAGTTACACTGCCTAGTGGGTTGTGAAGCTTGCTCTTTGAAAAGGAAGTCTTTCGACCCCGAACCACGCATCAAGTTTTTGGTGCCGCTGCCGGGGAATAGAATAGCTAGTTAGGTTTCTATCTCGATTAAGATCACTCGCTTAATTCCTATCAAGTGAGCTTTTTTCTCTTTATTAAGCTTTGTTTTAGTCTATCTTCCTTCTTTGTGTTTTTTTTTTAGATCCCATCTCCCTCCATGATCCGCATCTTTTGCTGTAAGAACTTTACACTACCTGCTTCGGTTCCCGTTATACAGAATGCGAATCCACCCAATCTCTCACCCGTTAATCATTTTGGTAATCACCTAGAGAATAATGAAATAAATTGGCACCCTAATAGTCCTTTTTATGATTCGAATTCCGATGAGGAATTTAATGTTGGAGAGGCACTTGATGATGAGGAAGTCATTGATGAAATTAGGGTTGAGATGGAGGAAGATCCCTCTCAAAGTTTTGACCCTAGGTGTTGAATTGAGAAAGATAGTACCTTCAACATGCATTTCCCTTGTAAAATAGGATTTTAAAGTTTTGATGCTTACTTGATTTCGGTCGTACCTTTAAACTTAATCTCACGAAATTTATACAATAAAATCAAGGTAAACTAGTTAGCCTATCAAGGGAACAATGTTGTTAATGCGGTTACTCATTTGCACGTGTTTGTTGGAAGTTTTGCTTATTTGGTTAAGTTCATGGTCTTAGAGGAATTAGGAGAGTTCATTGATGGAAACCTCACTCAAGTGATATTTGGAAAACCTTTTAAAAGAATGACTAAGTTGTTGGAAACGCTCCTAACTCGTAAATGGAACGACATTGACAGTATTACATTTTCTATCTTTGTTACCTTAAACACAAGGGCTTGTTATGTCATTTAGTCATAGTTGTATGTGTTTAGGTATAAATACCCTCATAGACTTTCCTATGAGGGTGAGACTCTTAGTGTAAGCTTTTCATTTTCCTTAATAATACACACACTAGTTTCCCTTCTCTCTCTAGTTTCTCTCTCTAACTTGAAGATGGTGTTCTTCCATCTTTCAAGACATCCCGATTCACCAAATCTTCCATATAATCGATCTTACAAGTGGTATCAAGAGCCCGGTCGGTTTATCATTGGTTGATTTTTGGTGTTTTTTTTATCTTGTCAAAGATCTTGTAAAATTTGTTTTTTTTTTTTATTAAAGTATCAACCTTTAACATATGTTTTTTTAGTTTTTTAACAGATTTGTTACAAGTTACTTGTATTTTATGGTCAAAAGTTATATTGGTAAACATGAATTGTCATAAAACTGTTTGCTTTGTCTCAACAGTTTTTTTTTTTGTGTTTTTTGTACTCGTATAATTTTTGTTGGTACCATCTCGTGAAATATTTGTGGTCAAGTCAAGTGGTCAGATTACTCATGGTCAAAAATGGGTCAAAAAGAGTGATATTTATACCATATTTTCTGGGTTTATGAATGTGGAAGGAAAAGTGGTCGGAATACATCGCCGGAAAAATGGTCAAATGGTCAAAACCCTACTTTTACGCCTAAGGACTCATCTACAAATTGTTTAAGAGTAGCTTGGAAAGTTACTCGTAAGAATGCTTACGCCTAAGAACCTACGCGTAAATGTTTACGCATAATGTTTTTACGCTTAAGTTTCTACGCCTAAGGTGGTTTAGGACCAAGTTCTACGCACAAGGTTACTCTTGTCGACTAAGACCTCATGACTTTACGCATAAAGTTTTGTTTACGCGTAAGATTTTTTTGATAGAATAACGAGATGATAAGAAGACCTATACTATTTGACCATGACCAAAACAAATACCAACAGACTCGTGGACTTCAGTTTTTTTTTTCACATCACAAGTCCAAAACAAAACTGCAAATTAATCTACATGACTGATGTGAAAAAAGAAGTTAACCTCAGCCACGGCATAGCCTAAATCCAACTTTAACCAAATCCATATATCAACCTCAATCTAACCTACACCATCCAACTCAATCTACCATCATCAATTCCACACAACTCGTACTGAAAAAAATAAAACGAAAAAAAAGAAGGAAATATTCTTATAATCTCAGATACTTCTTTCGTGTCTCATAATTATGTTGAGACCTTGACGGTCTAACACACGAAATACTTACCAATCATTGATCAATTTTTGAAGATTGACTTCATTTCATATCCGAAAAATTAAAGAGAAACACAATAACAATTATGTTATATGTTTTCTTTTGTTCGTTCATATCAAGAAAACATAAAAACATGAACCACCTACTCGAGACCATCAATGATCTTGAAGCCTCTTCCTTACTTTCTTGATTTTGATTGAGCAAAAACGTTGATGAAGGTGTGTTCGGTTGAGTTTGATTGATTTGGATTAAGGTTGATGAATATGAGATTAGATGAGATTGATGCTATTGAGATGAGATCTAATTTTTTTTAGAGTTGGTGAGAGGTGAAATGATAGAGGCGTGTTTATCATAAAAGTGTGATTAGGGTTAGGTTAGTTGTGTGGGATTTTATTTAACACCGGTTTTAACATTGATGGATCGGGTCTTTTAATTTGTTACCTAGGCTGAACGAATTAGTCAATGGGTTTGGGCTGCACATTAAAAAGATATGGCCTGGACTTATGTTTTATTGGATCCGAATGTTATATCTAAAACCATTGGGTTGATATGAAAATTTAACCAATGTATCTTTAATACATTGTGTTAAAATTTTGATATAATGTTTGGCAAAAAGGTGGTATTTTGGTTCACGAATTTTCACGAGGATACATTTTGACAAGTTCGGGAAACCATTATCACATTCATGGAGGCTTGTTTTGGGCATGTAACCGCAAGATGTGACTATGATGCGAATTCATTATTATTTATTTCAGGTTGAAGTGGGATATCACGGGTGCATGTACTTAGTATCTGAAGATATCGGGGTTCGTTGGATGCATGATTCTTCGAGATCCTTGTTCGAGCTTTAACCATTACGAATGACAGAGACTTGAGTTGTCTATTTGTACCTGATGTAAGGAGTTACGTTGTTGTGCTCACAGTGTATAACTATCACTTTTAAGGAGTTACGTTGTTGTGCTTAAGTGTCACACTAAGGTGTGGATAATTTGAAAAACTTTAAGTTTACCCTTTTTCGATGGTTCTAAGAAAAAGGGTTCTTCGTCTGACAATAGTGCAAGTTTTAGTCAAAAGTTCGGGTTTTGTTACTTCAGTCTCAAGTTCGTCATATTGGGTTTTCTCCATCGGTCACTACCGTCGAGAATGATAATGGGTTAGGTAAAGAGTTAATGAGAAGATTATACACGAGTAGAAGTTTTATCGCAGTTGATTCTCACGAGATATTTATGGAACTTTACACTTGTTCGATTAATTGAACATACATGGTTTCATTTGTCTCCAATTCATCATCAACGTCGTGGTGTATGATTCGATTCATTGAAAACATCGGGGAAGAGAGTATAGGTGGTGTTTTCTTTGATGTTTTTGGATTTTTTGAAAACCCGTTTCCTTCATGAATTTCTTCATCACGGGAAGAAATGAGACGATCTGTGGTTCAAATTTCTCACTTTGGTGTTATCGTCTCACTTTCACAAAGTTATCGTCGTGAAGTTACCTCAATATGATCTTGGTGATGCCTACACACGGTCATTTTATCGAGTAATTGCAGATTTACAGGTAACAATTATTCCGATAGACCGCAACATTCAGGGGGAAGTCGTTTCATTTCATCTTTCGTGGTTTATTTGGTGTGAAGCATCTACATACGTGAGAAGATCTTGTTGATTTCTTGCATGTTACCCTCGAACGGATTTTACATAATAAGATTTACCTTGTGTGGTTTATCGCTCATCTACAAATTCCATTTGCGTCGAAATCTTTAAAAGTTAGAAAAATGTCTACTAAATCAAAGTTTCGAATCTGGAAGACGGTTTTAGTTTGGGGAGAAGATTCAGAAAGCCTAAAAAGAGATGTGGAAAGTGCTAAAGACATGCAGTATGAATTGGGGGGAAGTTAATCCAATTCATGCATATTACATCATTTACCTACAAGCTGAAAAAGCGGTTTAGTCAAAGGTACAAAAAGAAGACAAAGAGCATAAAATTTCATCATCTCAAGGCACTTGAAGAGCTTATGAAGACCTTTCTTTATTTGTTTTCTATATTTGTAGGAAATATTGTAAGTAATCCCTTATGTAGATCCCATTGGGGAAGATTGTTGGACTCCTAACTTCGTAAATGGGCATTGAGGGATTACATTTTCTATCTTTGTTATCTTAAACACAAGGGCTTGTTATGTCATTTAGTCATAGTTGTATGTGTTTAGGTATAAATACCCTCCTATACTTTCCTAGGAGGGTGAGACTCTTAGTGTAAGCTTTTCATTTTCTTTAATAATACACACACTAGTTTCCCTTCTCTTTCTAACTTGAAGATGGTAGTCTTCCATCTTCCAAGACCTTCCGATTCACCAAATCTTCCATATAATCGATCCTACAAGTGGTATCAGAGCTTACACAAAGATATCGAGGCATCTAACTACATTATCTGATGAAGTTAAGGATTTTGTCTGTCAAATGCCCCATATGCATCCTAAGATTAAACACACAGATATCGAGGCATGTAATCAAATGACTCCTATTTCATTACTTAGTGAAAAAGACAAGGAAAATGGACTTAGGCATTCTTATGAGAAAAAAATAAGAGATATTATAAAAAATTCTTAGAGTTAGGAGATGATTATAAGAAATATGAAAGAACATTAGATTAGCTTAGATATGGGAACGTGAGCATGCATGAGATGACGTAGTATGGCTTCGAGTCTAGCTACAAGACTCGTAAATAAAGAAAAACGCTTTTTGGGCGGCAACCAATGTTTATTTGTTTAAATGTTTGTTTTTCATTTTTATTTGTGTGTTTTATATATCTTTTTCATTATTGCTTAATTCTCATGCTTTCATTATTTTGTGAAAATGCTTTATTTTATTTTTACTTCGTCTTAATTACATATAAAGATATTTTACAAAAAGATAAGTGTAGGGAAGATCACATTTGTTTTTAGAACTAATATGAACATGAGATTAACAATATTTGAAATTGTATATATATATATATATATATATTGTGTGTGTTTGTTAAAGTCAAATGCTTGTATCGAGTCACAATGGATGTTTTTGCAGTAATTTTCCAGGCCTTTAAAGAAGTACTTTTCGAAAACGACTCGATTCATCGGACAACTGACGGTTAAACTAATATAGATGGCTCAACTTCCATGGCGTCGGCAATAAAAACAGTTTATAGATTTTTGTTTTCTGTCTAATATGTAATTTTTGGAAATTTCAAAATTCTTAATTTTCCAAAAATCTGCAAACATCTATTTTACAAGCATTATATCTTAGTTGCTTTCCAGTGTAGTTTAGTTTTATATAGTGTTTACCGCCGATTTTACGCGAGGTTTTGTCTCCGTTTTCTTAGAATTTTCAGGTTATATTGGACAAGAAGATGAAATGCAAGATGTAAGCAACATTTATTACTTACTCATTCTTCTTGGAGGAGGATTTAATCGTGATTCTATACATATCCTACCGAGCTAATCTGGGAAGTATTAGTTTCTCTATTTTATTTTACCTTTCTTTATCATTACTTTGATACTTTCAGGGAACATTGGGGATAACATTCAGTTTAATTGTAGGGAGGAAGAATAAAACGGGAACTTAGAAACTATTCACTCACATGATTTTTGCCTTGTCCTTAGTAATTTGTGTAATAAACAATGAGAAATATTTGTTAGGGTAATTTTAGAACCAAATTTTTAATTTTTTATGAAACTTACGAGTAAAACTTTATTCTTAATAAGGCGTCTCATGGATAGGAATTATATGACTAGCACAATAACCCTTTACCACTCAAATTCTACCAACAAAATGTTATGTTCGCCCCTAGATCTTTTGGAATAAAGCATTTATCTTTAATGCTTATTGAGTGTACTGGAAGAATAACAGATTCTAGAACTTTTTTTTTATTCATTCCGAGATCGCTAGTGAGACTACATTCGTGTAGTTAGAATTAATTAAATGATAAGAGGCATTAGGATAACCCTTGTTTTAAACCTGTAATTTAATTACATCGACAACATTGGTTGAGTAATTTTTCCCACATCCTTGCAATGTACTCATCTTTAGTACATGATACCCCTAGTTAACCCTTCCGAGCCTATATTTTCACGGTTCTCATGACGTTCCAGTTTCTAGAATATCAATGAAGAGCATTGTTTACAATCCAACCCCAAATGTTACACCCAAATCGCCTTAGCCAACCTTGTATGCACTCATCTTTAGTGCATTATTGTAACTATTGTTTAACTCTTAGTTCAATTATCAAGTTACTTGGATGGTTGCTAAATCGATTCATATCCTTTGTACACAGTTTTAGGACGATTGGGACTCATTGTTAAAGTAGTGTTTTATGGAGTAACAAGAAGGAACGTTAAATTCAAATTCCCTTTTTTCTACGTAATTAATTACTCCAAGTGTTTTGATCTTTTCAATTTGGGTCAATAGTGTTATAGAAATAAAATTTAAGTGTAGGGATTCTCCTATTAATCCCTCTACATTGATGTTATCTTATAGGATGGTAGGGTAAGAATGTATGAAAAAAAATCAAAAAACTGAGAAAAAAAAAGAGAAAAATCAAGAAAAAGAAAAAAGAAAAAAAAAGAAAGAGAAAAACATACGGACTACCATCCTACATCTATCCTTTCTGTTTTATGTTTAGGTTTTGATTTTGTTCCAAGTTATTAGTTTGTGTTAGTGAGTCGAGTCTTGGCATAGCAACGCCACGCTTTACATGTATCTAACTTAGATTTGCGACTAGCCACCACTAAAAATTCCTCATATCCAACATAACCCTTTTATTCCTTACCCAAAGCCTAACATTATAACCTTTGTAACGACCTATTTGATAGTTATTCCTAGGTGCTTAAGCCAAAGCGGTGGAGGTTTGATCTAATCTCAAGCTTATGATAATCTATGTGCTATGATAGGTAGAGAGTGTTTATCTTTTATTTCTTTACATGTTATAATTCATATACACTAGATAGATAAGAGAATCCAAACATCAATTGTGAGGTGCTAATGTATTATATCCATGCTTGTTATTAATATTGTGGCACTTGTATTTGTTGTAGATTATTTTAAACCAATGCTAAATAACCCTTAACTTATAAATTGATTAGCAAAAAGCACATTTACTTGAGGACAAGAAAATCCCAAGTGTAGGGATATTTGATAAGAATTTAAAACAAACATTTTTAGGGGGTCATTTAAGCCCTAAATCGTTACATTTTATATTCGTTACTGCTTAAAATCGTTTCTTTTCATATTTTAGGTCAATTGGAAGCAAAATGCTGAAATCAAGCATTTTTCGATAAAAAGGGATGAAAATATGAAAAAAACGGCTACGTCAAGAAAACTAGGCAAAATCAGAGGCTAGGACGGTGTCCCAACCTAAAGGGTGACGCCGTCACCTTCAAGACCAAGTAAAATCTTCCAAGCGACGGCTTAGCTCACTTTGAGACCCTAACAAGTTATGGCGTCACATGTATCTCAACATGCTCGTCACGCAGTCTTTCTACAACTGACAGCCAGAACTTTATAAAGACGGTGTCCACTATATCTCCAGACGGCTTCACTATCTTCTACCCGACGCCATCCCAGTGATGATTTGGAAAAGATGAAACCCTAATGGCGGCTATCAGACGGCGTTACCAGCAAAAGGCGACGCCATCGCAGTTGTAAAATCTATACATAGTCATCGAATTTTATGTATTTTGTATGTTATTTTGGAGAGCAAACCCTAAAAAGTTTGGAGCCCGACTTGGAGAGTTCCTTAGGGTTCTAAACCCTCAATATTAATTCAAGATAAGTTTGTTTATCCATTATATCATCATGTTTGATCTTTATGTGATTGTTTGCTTGTGTTCTTCCTTCTCTATCATGTGTAACCAAATTAATTAGTGTTTGATTAGATCCAATGAAATCTAGTTATTAATTATTGTTAGGTTGTCTCTTGTTTTAATTGGTTTTCATGCTAGATTAAGGAAAACCTGCTTCTTCTTTCATTGTTGTGAGCTTGAACATCCTAAATAACGATTATTAGCCCTAGAGTGCACTAGTAGGCTCCCGTTGTATTTATTGCGTGAGTTGCAGCTTGTAGATACTAGGATATTCGGGGGAGTTAACTCGGTATTTGGCGATCCCGAGTCTTCTATAGGAGACTTATACACTCATAGAATTAGCTAATTTGGCACCCCTTATGATTAAAACATGGAATACAACGCATCAATTAAACATGGATGTGACAATTTAACTGACCAATAAAAGATAACTATGGAGTAAGTAAATCTAATTAATAGTTATCATAAGAACTCTTCCTACAATCCATAGCTTTAGTTTAATTAATTAGTTTGATTAGTTTTAATTTATTTTGTTAATTAGTTTAATTGGTAAAATACCAAACCCCCACTCTTCAAACCCCGAGATTTTATTTGCTTTCTAAAAAATATAGAAAGACTAAAAAGAATCACCCCCACACTTGCCTTTTCGTCATACACATCGACTAGCATATTTATTCCCCTAGAGAATGATCAACCCCCCGGGCTTACCCATAATATACTGCAACGATTAGTTACACTGCCTAGTGGGTTGTAAAGCTTGCTCTTGGAAAAGGAAGTCTTTCTACCCCGGACCACGCATCACTAACCTGGATACTTTGTGATAGAAATTGATGTACTTGTACTAGATGTTTCCATTTTATATTGTAATGCTAGTTAACTAGTTAAAGAAAAATAGTTTGTATAACACTAAACTAACTTAGCAGTTTGCTTGCATATCAATTGCAGAAATAAGCTTCATATAACCAAATTAGTGATAGTTGGTGAAAAGGTGCATAAAGAAACTTTCCATCCTTCTATTAATTGTTTCAACTCAAAAATACACCGTTGGTCCCTGAACTTTCCAAAAATATCACCAAGGGAAAAAACTTATAATTTTCATTGTCGTGAGTCAAAAAAATGGGTTTTTGGTGCCAAAGAGGTCCCTTGACCCGTTTTCTCTTGGTCAACGTCCGTTTTGAGTTATATTAACGAGGGTATAGTAAACCAAGCACATTTATGACTACACCTTAGTTAATCCAACCCAACCCTAATTAACAGCAACACACTCTATTTTCCCCTAACACACATGATAGCAGGGTTCGGGGTCAGGAAAACCTCCTTTTCTACAAACAAGCTTTTCAATCCTCGAGGTAGTGAACCTAATCGTTATAGTGTAGTATGGGGTAAGCCCCGGGGATTGATATCATTCTCTAGGGGAATAGGAATTCTAGAAAGAAATTTATGATGAGAAGGTGGGGTTGAGGATGATTTTTTTTTTTTTTTTTATTTATCTTTTTTTATGTTTTTTAGAAAGCAAGGGTAAAATATCAGGGTATATGATTGGGGGGGGTACTTCTCTTGATTTATCTACTTTTACTAGTTATCTAATTATCAATTACTACGGATAGTTTTATACTTAAATGAGGTGTACTCGTATGGTGATTAAAGATGTGTTCACTTATATACTATTGCTCCCTAGTTATCTTTATTGATCGGTTGAATTGTCACGTCCTTTATTTTAACGCGTTGTATTCCTAATAGTTGGAGGGGGTGCGTATTCCCTAGTTCTATGAGTGTATCTCTCCTATAGAATTCACGAGATCGGCAAGTATAAAACTATCTCCTCTGAGCACCCTATCGTCATAAAGCACACTCATGCAATAAATACAGTGAAAGCCTAGTTGCACTCCTAAGCTTCTATCAATTAACACAAGAGACAGCCTAACAACGATCAATAACTAGGTTTCATAGATCTAAGCAAACACACAAGTAATTTAGCTAGACATGTTAAACAAGCAAGCATACACACAATCAATTGAACATGGGGTAGACATAATGATAAATTGGAATTAAAAACTTATCTTGATGTGTAAAATAGGGTATAGGACCTAGAATCTCATCCAAGTCGGACTACAACGAGTTAGGTTTGCTCTCTAAATTCTACCTCTTTAAAATACGAAAAATCGAATTCTATATATAGATTTACAATCGGCGCTACTTTTGCAAGCGGCCGTGCCGTCGCCATCATTAGGGTTTCAGTCGGGCTAAGTCATCGATGGGACGGCGTCACTTGAAGATCGCGACGCCGTCGGTCTTCATGCAGGCGCCGTCTAAACTATGGATCTTGATGGGTGTGAAAAGTATAGTGGCGCCTTCGAAATAAGGTGGCGCGTCGCTTTAGGACGAGAATTCCACTGAGTCGTGCGTGCGCACTTTGATCAAGTATTCATAGAGGGATGGCGTAAGCTACGGATGGGACGCCGTCGGTGTGATCCCGCTTTGAGTGTCTTCGATTTTGACTTTGCCATTTTCTTCATGTATTTGCTCCTTTTCATCCAAATATGCTTCATTCCAGCATTTTGCTTCCAAAAGAACTAAAAAGTGAAAAGGAACGATTTTAAGCAGTAATGGATATAAACTATGTCGAATTAGGGCTTAAATGACCCCTTAAAAGCGTACGTTTTAAATCCTTATCAAATATCCCTACACTTGGTATTTACTTGTCCTCAAGCAAATGTGCTTTTGGTCAATCAATTTATAAGTTAGGGGGCATGAAGCATTGGTTTAAAATAATCTACAATAAGTAAAAGCGCCACAATAGTCATAACAAGCACGAAAATTATACACTAGCACCTCACAAGTGGTATTTGGATTCTCTCATCTCTCGGGTTTATATGAAATATAATATGAATGGAAATGGAAGATAAACACTCATTACCTGGCATAGTACATAGATTACCATAAGCTTGAGAATAGATCTAACCTCCACCGCTTTGGCGTAAGCACCTAGAAATAACTATCTAAGAGGTCTTTACAAGGTTTGTAGCGTTAGGCTTAGGGTAGGAAAGTAAAGGGTTTTGTTGGATAGGGGATATTTAGTGGTGGCAAGTCAAAAATCTTATGTTACAAGCATGTAAAGCGTGGCGTTGCTAAGCCAAGACTCGACTCACTAACACTAAATAACTTGAAACAAAACAAACATAAACTTAAAAACATAAATACAAAGATAGATGTAGGATGGTAGCCCGTATGATTTACTTATTTTTTTTAACATCTCTTTTTTTTTGGTTTTTTTTCTTTTTCATACCTTTTTACTCTACCATCCTCTACGATAATATCAAAATATAAGAAATTTATATGAGCATCCCTACACTTGAGTTTTTATTTCTCTAATACTAATTGACCCGATTTGAAAAGATCAAAACACTTGGAGTATTTAATTACGTAGACAAAGGGAATTTGAATTTATCGTTCTTTCCCGTTACTCCATAAAATATTACTTTCACCCATGAGCCCCAATCGTCCCAAAACTGTGTACAAAAGATATGACTCGACTTAGCAACCATGCAAGTAACTAGATAATTGAGCTAAGGGTTTAACAATGATAACAATAATGCACTAAAGATGAGTGCATACAAGGTAGGCTAAGGCGATTTGAGTGTACATTTGGGGATAGATTATAAACAATGCTCTTCATTGATATTTCGGAAAACCGAAACATCATGAGAACCGCAAAAAGGATAGGCTATGAGGGGTTAACTAGGATTATCATGTACTAAAGATGAGTAAATCGCAAGGGTGTGGGGTAATTACTCAACCAATGTAGAAGATGTAATTATAATACAGGTTTCAAACAAGGGTTATCCTAATGCCTCTTATCATTTAGTTACTCCTAACTACACAAGTGTAGTCTCACTAGCGATCTCGGAATGCATCACAAAACAAGTTCTAGAATCTATTATACTAATGGTACACTCTTTAAGCATTAAAGGTGAATGCTTTTATTCCTAAATATCTAGGGGTGAACCTCACATTTTTTGGGTGGAATTTAAGTGGTAAACGGTTTTTGTGCTAGTCATGTAATTCCTATCCATGAGACGCTTTATTAAGACTAAATTTTAGCTCGTAATGTCAAAAAAAATTTAGATTTGGTGCTAAAATTGCTATAACCAATATTTCTCATAGTTTATTACACAAATTACCAAGGACAAGACAAATGATCAAGTGAGTGAATAGTTTCTAAGTTCCCGTTTTATTCTCCCTCCCTACACTTAAACTGAACATTGTCCCCAATGTTCCCCGAAGTATCAAAGTTATGATAAAGGAAGGTAAGTAAGGAAAAGAAACTAGTACTCCCTTGATTAGCTCGGTATGATATGTGTGAAGCTGTGGTTAAATCTTCTTCCAAGATGAATGCACAAGTAATAAACTTCATCTAATGTGTTTTTCTTCTTCTTGTCCAATATAACCTGCACACTTATAAGAAAACAAACAAAACCTTCGCGTAAAATCAGTGGTAAAACTATATATGACACACAACTACACTAGAAAGAAAGTAAGATATAATCCTTGTGGAATGGATGTTTGCAGTTTTTCTAGAAAATTAAGACATGGGAATTTCCAAAAATTTACAAGTTACGAGAAAAAAGCTGAGCATTACGTTTCTACATTGCCGACATCATCGAACTTTAATCTGACGATGCTTTGTCTTGATAGAAAGTGGTCTGCTGCATTTTTCTTGAAAAATTCTGGAAAATTTACATCATTAAAACCTGGAAAAATTCCCGCAAAACATCCATCATGACTCAATACAAGCATTTGACTCTAATAAACACACACACACACATACACACACACACACACACACACACACACACACACACATATATATATATATATATATATATATATATCAATTTCAATAGTTGTAATTCTCATGTTCATGTTCTTAAAAACTTATGTGATCTTTCCTACACTTATCTTTATGTAAAATACTTTTACATTTAATTAAGACGAGGTTAAAGGCAAAATAAAGCATTTTCACAAAGTCTAACATGAGAATAAACAACAATGAAAAAGATATATTAACACACAAATTGAAAAACAAAACAAGAAAACAATTAAGCATGGGTTGCCTCCCACAAAGCGCTTTTCTTTATTTATGAATCTTGTAGCTAGACTCGAAGTCGTGCTCCTACGTCATCTCATGCATGCTTGCGTGCCCATATATAAGTGTCACACCCCCAAAATATCGCAGCGGAACGATAGTGTCTTTGGGGTATGATGTCATAGCACAAAGCATGGATACAGAAAACGACCTCTAAAATGAGACGTTTTGAAAAGTTTACCATTCGATTAAATAAAGTTAAAGTTTACAAAACATGAGATCCCAAAGTTTGATAATACATAAAGGGTTACAAAACATGTCGAATGGTAATTGATAAAAACACAAGACTCCAATGTATGCCATGTGACCCAAAAGCTCCATGAAATGCTATAATAAGCGCTACGACACAGAATAAACATGCTAAAAAAAGTGTCAACACAAAGGTTGGTGAGTTCATAAGTTTGTTGAAAATGATCTGAAAAAGTCTTTAAAGAATGTTGATGCAGCAAAGACATTGTAAATCCATTCAGTTCCGAGTTCCGCCCATACAAAACTCGCAACCTATGTGTTCACAACCCATTGCCTAAAATAGAATTGTCAATCTTGTTTTGTAAGTAGGACACATGTGCATAAATATATACATGTACTTAATGCAAAGAATCACAACCAACTGAACCTCTTGACAAGTCTACATTGTTTGTTGTGTCTTATTGAATAACGGATTATATTCACCCCGAGTCAAGTCATCGGGGACACAAGGGTGGGGGCGGCCCGATAGTACTATCAATACCTCTCCGCGGCTCCCGCGGTTAACCAGTTGCTAAAGTATGTATGTTGAAGCATAATTGAAAACAAGTTTAGCAAATTAAGGCACATATCACAATAAACCACACATAATGTAAAACCCTAAAATCTGAAACGCATAATAAAGACTATTTTACCCTTTAAGATCAAAATTATAAAATACGTAAAATATATTAACGTACATTAAACAAAAGTAAAATCTAATTTATATATGTTTAAAAACCTAAAATGCATATTAAAACATCGACATTTGTACGACGAAGATAAACGGCACGCGTGTAAATCATCATGGGCGTTTGTTACGTATATCCGTTGTGTAATCCGAATACTCGTTGGGCCTCGTTCCTTCCTTGTTGTGATCCGACTAGCTTAGGCGATGGGCCGTTTTGTTGAGTGAGCAGTGTCCAACTTGAGCCCATGGTATCGTCCGATTGGGCTTTTGAGCCGAGAACCAAGCCACCCCAAAGCCTAGACCGATCGTATATGTACACTATAAATACAAAAACAAACCTCAACTTTTGAAACCCTAGTTTACACAAAAGTCACGGCACACTCTTTTGTTTCTCCTCTACGGCGGTGCTGCTACCCTTGTGCCCGCGTGTGTTGATCCAAAGCAAGAAAAGGTATAAACATTCTTCTATTCGTCTCCGATATTAACATGCAAGCGTTAAACCCATTGTGTGTCGGCGTGTGTATGAATCGGAATATATGAATGAATCATGTCACGCGCCTAAACACTTGTAAATCATGCAAAACGTAAATCATGAGGTCATGCATGTGAGTATACGTTATATAAAATTGGTTATAATGTGATTGCATGTAAATGAGGAGCGTCAACTTAGTATACATGTGTGTATTCAAGAGGGTGTGCATGGAGATGAGTTAGAGTATAGGGGTAATTGGTTGCATGCTATCCATATATAAACTGACATTGAAATATGATTGTGTATGAAACCGGATAGCAAGAACGTATACATTGTATCACATAAAGTCATAAGCATGTATGCTATATGTATATAAGATAACGCATGAGTAGATAGTACATAAGTTGTGTCGTTATAAGTTAACCGTAAATATAAACATGGATCATGAAACTTGATTGCGTTAAGAAGGTTATAGGTCGATATATATATACATCATTAATCTTTTATTGTAGCTTGTTGTGTCAAATGTATGCATGTTTGGAATATAAGGTCAACATATGTGAGTTAATTTCGTAAAGACATGCATGAGTTGAGTTAACTTCCGTTTGAGTTTTCATACGTTTTAGGTCAAGATGAAAGTCATTAAAATTCGTAACATGTCATCATTAAATCGGTGTTAATATGGTACTAAAAGTTTGGGAAAACCCTATAACATAAATGAGAGTCGATTAGGGTTTGAAAGCTAAGTTTGTAATTCATTATTTCATGTAAAAATAGTAAGTCGTGAGGTCATTAATAACGAATGATTAAGCGTATAATGAGCTAGTATTAAGTATGTTGTAAACATGCGTGAGTTATGATTTTATGCAAGAAATCAAGTGTCATGGATTAAAAAGTATTGTATGTGTGGTCTCATTAAGTTTGTGTTCGAATAATGACATGTGAGTCTTGGTCTTTCATGAAAGATATAAAAGCTTGTGTAAACTGTTTTGAAAGAGAGTCTTAAAATCCGTTCTTGACATTTATAAACCCTATACTTTGAATGATGATCATATTAGCCCTCAAATAAGATGTTTGTCATATTAAACCCTTAAGTTTACCATTTATCATATGTAACCCATGAGTTTGGCTAATTAATGGTTAAGATTCTGAAATGTTGTAATTCCGTCCGTCATTAAAAATAAGAATATTCTGACAACTCTAAAAGTATAAATGAGATTAATCGGTTATGACATTAATGATACTAATAAGTATTAAATAAATCATAATCCGTGTAGATTCGTTGAAGGAGGCAGACGTTACATCTTATGATTCCTACATTATTTTGCTTTCCTCTCATTTGCTTTAAGGTATAGATATTCGACCTTTTTAGTAAGGTTCCTATGATGTTCTTTTAGTTAGTTTTCCTATTTTACTTATTAGGGTTTAGGATGCCATTGCTATGAACCCTTTTCATTTTGTTTGATATGTCGCATATGAACTTCGTTATATTGAACTATGCAATATCGATTTGAACTTGTGTTCTGAAGACTCGATATGCATATTTTTGAATCTTATTATGTTTAATGAACTTCGATTATGAATGTATGATTTGTGAGTGTGATATGAACTTGACTTACGAATATCTGAATATGAACTTTATGATATGAAGTTATCTGATATGTTATCTGTGACCTTTATGATGAACTATGATCATGCCATATCATCTGTTTGACTTAAGTTGAGTCGTTACCTAAGCCAAATATTTCACTAGTCATGGGGTTCCATGTCGTATCGATGATGCACCTCGATATGACTCTAGGAAGTAGAGTGATGTTACGCGGCGTCTCGGATGGTGAAGCATATTTTGTATATGTAGGAAGGCGTATGGATGCATCCTAGATCACATTATCGATATGTTTTCGGTGAATGATGTGGGTATTACGTCAGCGTCTTCACAAAATTACAGGAGCTAGCTACTCCAATTATTTTACGAGGTTACCTTTTGAAGAAGAAAGATATTTACGATATGATATGTTACGGGCTCGTGGTAGTTAATTAAATCTTTATCACATTTATTTTTATGTTAAGTATTCTGATTATGATTCGGTATGTTCAAGTGTTTATAAGCTAGGCTTATTATATGTTACCATATGTTATTATGCTTTTTGTATGTTTATGTATTTGCCGTCTACTATGCTAGGATATGATTAATATGTTTAAATATGATTTGCATCTTGTCATCGATGTTATCTTAGTTTATTGTTATGTGAATTCGTTTATCTGTGAGATGAATGTGCTAATGTGAAAGTAAGTATCACGAAAGTTGATAAGTACAATTGTTCCGTTATCTGTAAACCTTGCCTATAAGTTAGTTATACATGCGCTTATGATTGATGCCTTTATGTTAAAACTCTGTAAATGTTAAGATTCGATCTGAGAATTTGTTTAGCTTATGATATTTGTTCTGATAATTGCTAAAGGCTATGTTATGTCTTTGTCTATTTAGTTATGAATGCGTTTACTATGTTTTCTATCGTATGTGAGGCGCCATGATTTGGCTGTTTATTCCATTAACAATATTGAATTAAGTGTGTTAAATGAAGGTTAATTAATTTTTTTGAATGCCATGTTTATTTTCTAGAAGGAAGTTTCCGTTAGCCTTAGACTTTTAGTTTGGTTGACACGAAATCTATTATTCTTGATATGTTAAGTGTTTGGTTATTCTGATGTGTTTGTGTTTGTGTCATTAATGTGCTATGAGGTGGCTGTATATGTGGTTGTTTGGATTCGTATATTTGTGCTTGCGATCCTAAAAGATCCCTCGTCATCATTTCATTTTGATTTTGTTATTTGTACATTTGTTTTGTTTAGCTTTTGTTTAGTTATATATTCCTACTTGGGCTTTAAGCTCAACCACACTTCTTTTCTTGGCCGGGTATTTAGCATTCAAGATGAGCTTATGGGATAAGCGATCAGGGTTGAGAGTAGAGAAAAGAGCAAGATTTGAAAATAGGGATCTTAGATTTATTTTGATTATTAAGTTATTTATATTTTCTTTTGTACGTTTTGTAAAGGTTTTCCTCTTTTGTATAGTACTTAAGGTTCTGATATGAAACCGAATTTGTGATATCTTTACCCTTGTCGAGTTGGGGTGTTACAATTTATGGTATCAGAGCTCTAGGTTTTAGGACCCTTAGAGCTTAGGCTATGACACAGAAGTGGGTAGATTTAGGATTTTCCTTTACCATTTTTCTTGTGTATCGTATTAAACTTTGCTAATAGTGGGTTATTCTTTTAGATGGTTATTCCTCATTAGCCTAGTTCATCCATATAGACAAACAACAAGGACTGAGCAACCTGGGAGAGGATGAAGTGGACCGTTGTTATTGCTAAACAAAGAAGATTGGTAGAGTGAAGCGGACCAACAAGAGGATACGAGTTCCGGCTAGGATGTGGCCATGCACAATTAGAAGTGACCTTAAAGAACGTAGACGGAAAAGTAGTGGAGAATCTGAAACTAAAGTCGTTGACAACCAAGGTTTCACCACTAGGTATCATCATAGATGTCCCAAGTTCTTTGAAGATGGAGGAGTAGGTTGGGGAGAGTGCGTGATTTGTATGCTTTTGTGGATCGGTGTGGGAGGAGAAGAGAGGAATCGGAAAAGTGACTTTGCTTAGTAACACACGCGGCATGAAACAAGACGGATGGATAAGTGAGGAAGAAGAGGAAGAAGAGGAACGAGGAAGAATCGAGGTGGATTCGGTTTGGAGTCTCGCTACTAGTAGGTTTAATCTGATACAAGAATAGGAAATTGAGCTCCTGATTAGTGGTCCTCTTTATGAGAAATTCCTGACATTGGGTTTTGAGTTTAGGTCCTTTTGTTTCGTTTAGATGATTGAGTCTTGGATTATTAAGTTTGTTTTGGAAGTTCATCTTAAGACGATTTTGCAAATTTTGTTTGATTAGTGGAAATAAAACGAAATTTTGAAAGTATAGTTCCTGTCTTTGTTTACGATAGATTCGTTACGTTTAGTTAATCCTCGTAAGTTTAGATCGCTATTTATTCTCTTAGTGATGTTGTTTAATTACTGACTTGAAATGAAGTATGACCATCATGATAGTATACTTAGGTGGATGCGGCTTGTTATAGTATGTTACTTGCTATTTGTATGTTATCTGTATGTAATATGTTTTGTATGATATTAGTTATGTGGTTTTTTCATGACCCGAGACCGAATATAGTGACAATAAGAACTTGTTATGTGATGCAAGTATTATGGCCTGATCAGCGTAATATCAGAGATCATATAATTCGAACTTATTGAAGGTATCGACGTGCTGGAAATGCCGGTGATTGATAAGTGATTGGGCTTTGACTTGTATATGTTATTTGGCACTCTTCATGTTCGTTTGAAATTCTGTACTTAATTATGAGATTTTAGTCGGTATCTATGCATTATAAGTTTTGTATGCTTGGAATCGGAATTGTTATGATTTGTGTGAACCTATGAATTGCTAATGTGCCCCCTAAGCTTGTGCGTCTCCACGTATACCGACTAGTAGGCCGATAGGATTTATTCCGTCTATGTATATGTTGTTCTCGTCATTAGATATCTGAATAAGTTAGAATTTGGATTTGATTTTGACACCTAAATCGTTATCACGCCATTACTTTGATAAGTATATGATTATTTGTTATAAGTATTTGGTTGTTGATTTGATTTTGAAAATTATGAGTTTGTAGATTCGATAACAATCCGTTTGTTCGAGAGATAAGATTAGCGTTCGTTATATTCCTAGAAATTCAAAATCCGCCTTTGTTTTGTTACGTTCGTCTTGTTCAATTCGAGGGCGAAATTTTCTTTTAGAAAGAGGGAGTTGTAAAACCTAAAATCTGAAAGCATATAATAAAGACTATTTTACCCTTTAAGATCAAAATTATAAAATACGTAAAATATATTAACGTACATTAAACAAAAGTAAAATCTAATTTATATATGTTTAAAAACCTAAAATGCATATTAAAACATCGACATTTGTACGACGAAGATAAACGGCACGCGTGTAAATCATCATGGGCCGTTTGTTCTGTGTAATCCGTTGTGTAATCCGAATACTCGTTGGGCCTCGTTCCTTCCTTGTTGTGATCCGACTAGCTTAAGCGATGGGCGTTTTGTTTGGTGAGCCGAGTGTCCAACTTGAGCCCATGGTATGCGTCCGATTGGGCTTTTGAGCGAGAACAAGCCACCCCAAAGCCTAGACCGATCGTATATGTACACTATAAATACAAAAACAAACCTCAACTTTTGAAACCCTAGTTTACACAAAAGTCACGGCACACTCTTTTGTTTCTCCTCTTTTTCGGCGGTGGCTGCTACCCTTGTGCTTACGTGTGTTTGATCCGAGCAAGAAAAGGTATAAACATTCTTCTATTCGTCTCACGATATTAACATGCAAGCGTAAACCTTAAAGCGTGTAACCGGCGTATGTATGAATGGAATATATGAATGAATCATGTCACAGCCTAAACACTTGTAAATCATGCAGCGTAAATCATGAGGTCATGCATGTGAGTATACGTTATATAAAATTGGTTATAATGTGATTGCATGTAAATGAGGAGCGTCAACTTAGTATACATGTGTGTATTCAAGAGGGTGTGCATGGAGATGAGTTAGAGTATAGGGGTAATTGGTTGCATGCTATCCATATATAAGCCGACATTGAAATATGATTGTGTATGAAACGGATAGCAAGACGTATACATTGTATCACATAAAGTCATAAGCATGTATGCTATATGTATATAAGATAACGCATGAGTAGATAGTACATAAGTTGTGTCGTTATAAGTTAACCGTAAATATAAACATGGATCATGAAACTTGATTGCGTTAAGAAGGTTATAGGTCGATATATATACATCACGTTAATCTTTTATTGTAGCTTGTTGTGTCAAATGTATGCATGTTTGGAATATAAGGTCGACAGATGTGAGTTAATTTCGTAAAGACATGCATGAGTTGAGTTAACTTCCGTTTGAGTTTTCATACGTTTTAGGTCAAGATGAAAGTCATTAAAATTCGTAACATGTCAATTAAATGCGTGTTAATATGGTACTAAAAGTTTGGGAAAACCCTATAACATAAATGAGAGTCGATTAGGGTTTGAAAGCTAAGTTTGTAATTCATTATTTCATGTAAAAATAGTAAGTCGTGAGGTCATTAATAACGAATGATTAAGCGTATAACGAGCTAGTATTAAGTATGTTGTAAACATGCGTGAGTTATGATTTTATGCAAGAAATCAAGTGTCATGGATTAAAAGTATTGTATCGTGGTCTCATTAAGTTTGTGTTAGAATAATGACATGTGAGTCTTGGTCTTTCATGAAGATATAAAAGCTTGTGTAAAGCTGTTTTGAAAGAGTCTTAAAATCCGTTCTTGACATTTATAAACCCTATACTTTGAATGATGATCATATTAGCCCTCAAATAAGATGTTTGTCATATTAAACCCTTAAGTTTACCATTTATCATATGTAACCCATGAGTTTGGCTAATTAATGGTTAAGATTCTGAAATGTTGTAATTCCGTCCGTCATTAAAAATAAGAATATTCTGACAACTCTAAAAGTATAAATGAGATTAATCCGTTATGACATTAATGATACTAATAAGTATTAAATAAATCATAATCCGTGTAGATTCGTTGAAGAGAGCGGCGTTACATCTTCGTATTCCTACATTCATTTGCTTTCCTCTCATTTGCTTTAAAGGTACAGATATTCTGACCTTTTTAGTAAAGGTTCCTTATGATGTTCTTTTCATTAGCTTTCCTATTTTACTTATTAGGGTTTGGATGCCATTGCTATGAACCCTTTTACTTGTTTGATCGTAAGCTTATATGAACTTCGTTATATTGAACTATGCAATATCTGATTTGAACTTGTGTTACGAAGACTCTGATATGCATATTGTTGAATCTTATTATGTTTAATTATGAACTTCTGATTATGAATGTATGATTTGTGAGTGTGATATGAACTTCGACTTACGAATATCCGAATATGATCTTATGATATGAAGTTATCGATATGTTATCTGTGACCTTTATGATGAACTATGATCACGTGCCATATCAAAATCTGTTTGACTTAAGTTAGTCGTTACCTAAGCCAAATATTTCACTAGTCATGGGGTTCCATGTCAGTATCGATGATGCACCTCGATATGACTCTAGGGCAGTAGAGTGATGTTACACACGTCTCTGGATGGTGAAGCATATTTTGTATATGTAGGAAGGTGCGTATGGATGCATCCTAGATCGATCTGTTATCGATATGTTTTAAGTGAATGATGTCGTGTGCAATACGCGTCTTCACAAAATTCTAGGAGCTAGCTACTCCAATTATTTTCTGAGGTTACCTTTTGAAGAAGAAAGATATTTTACGATATGATATATTAGGGCTCGTGGTAGTTAATTAAATCTTTATTTGTTATTTTTATGTTAAGTATTACGATTATGATTCGGTATGTTCAAGTGTTTATAAGCTAGGCTTATTATATGTTACCATATGTTATTATGCTTTTTATGTTTATGTATTTACCGTCTACTATGCTAGGATATGATTAATATGTTTAAATATGATTTGCATCTTTGTCATCGATGTTATGTTAGTTTATTGTTATGTGAATTAGTTTATCGTGAGATGAATGTGCTAATGTGAAAAGTAAGTATCACGAAAGTTGATAAGTACAATTCAATTAATCTGGTAAACCTTGCCTATAAGTTAGTTATCATGCGCTTATGATTGATCTATGTTAAAACTCTGTAAATGTTAAGATTCGATCGAGAATTTGTTTAGCTTATGATATCGATGATTTGCTAAAGGCTATGTTATGTCTTTGTCTATTTAGTTATGGTACGTTTACTATGTTTTCTATCTGTATGTGCCCATGATTTGTGCTATTCATTTTACAATATTGAATTAAGTGCGTTAAATGAAGGTTAATTAATTTGTTTGAATGCCATGTTTATTTTCTAGGAAGTGTTTCCGTTAGCCTTAGATTTTTGTTTGGTTGACCACACGAAATCTGTTATTCTTGATATGTTAAGTGTTTGGTTATTCTGATGTGTTTGTGTTTGTGTCATTAATGTGCTATGAGGTGTTTAAAATGTATATGTGGTTGTTTGGATTTACGTATATTTGTGCTTCCGAGAATCCTAAAAGATCCTCGTCATCATTTCATTTTGATTTGTTATTTGTACATTTTTTGTTTAGCTTTTGTTTCGTTATATCTATTCCTTTGGGCTTTGTAAGCTCGGCCGCACTCTTTTCGCGGCAGGTATTTAGCATTCAAGATGAGCTTATGGGATAACTGATCTGGGTTGAGAGTAGAGACGAGAGCAAGATTTGAAAATAGGGATCTTAGATTTATTTTGATTATTAAGTTATTTATATTTTCTTTTTATGTTTTGTAAAGGTTTTCGCTTTTTGTATAGTACTTAAGGTTACGATATGGTTTGTGATATCTTTACCCGCGGGTTGGGGTGTTACACATAATGTAAAAGAGTATAAGAGGTATCGTGTAACACAATTGTATAAATGGTTTGAGTATTCGCAAGAGTAAAACAAGTATTTAAGCATGGATCTCCCCCAAAGAGTTTGTAAGAATTTAAGCGAGTAAGCGGGTATGAACTCACCTGGTATGATTGATATGCTAACAAAATGAAGTGCATGAAAATGAGGCTCGGAAACTATCCGCGACCTAAAATGAATGTCATGACTTGAGTTATGATATGTTGTCTGAATCGTGATACAATGTGGTGCATGCAAATCCACATGTAATCTATACCACTTGTGCGTTTTTGAAAATAGAATTTATCGTCGAAATATATGTTTATGACATCTCGTCATGTTTATAAAACACTTTACAAGTATATACGTTGAATCAACATCCTACGATAATCGTTTTGTGATTTATTGTGAAATTATAACTTTTCGTCGTAAAATAATGTCATTTGACAATTTCACGAAAGTGAATATCTGACATCGAAAAGCTAGTCGTAAAATGGTGCGTCGAGTGTGGGGAAACAAACTCAACGGTTTTGGGAAGCTTGTATCATTATCTCAAAGTTTTAGCATTTAAGTTTTCATCCTAGAGGTCTCGATCATGGAGAAATATATAGGTAAAGTATGGTACTTGTGTCCAAAATATTGTTTAAGGGTGGTTTCCGGCAAAGTTTAAGTGACCGTATTTTATTAGATTACAACTCCGCTATGACGGTTGGACATTTTGGGAAATATGCTTGGCGAACTTACTTTTACTAGAAGACATCACGTTATAAAAGTATTACATCCTTGTTAAAAACGACCCTCAACATGGTCACTTGTTGCGTAGAGTTTGTCTAATAAAATATATTAGTTTTTCTTATATAATAAAGTTACGGCAACTTTGTTGTAGCGTGTATAATTTAATCGTTACGAGTCCGTTTTCTACGTTTTCTACATCCTTAGACTCGTATTAAAGTATACTAATATATTTTTGATAAGTCGACACATTTCATAATGCTTAAGCCTCATTTTTTACTCGTAAAAGTGATATTAAATGCTGAAATTTCACGAAATTAATAGTTTTAGGTAGTCAAACTTCAAAATAGCATAACTTTTAGTTATAGCTCCGTTTTTAACCGTTCAAAGCACGTTTTAGTTTTAAAGTGTATTTTCAAATGTCTAGCCCAAAATTTTTATCCTTGTCGAAAATTCGAGATTTCACAATTTTGATCAGACCCTTAATTAAACTTGTTGAAATGAGTTTTCAGCGCCCAACCTATTAACCAATTCAAAACAACTCCGAAGCTATTCTAATCCTACCATACACCTTCTTAGGATGTCATGGGTTCCTAAACATCACCAAAAGTGATATATTTCAAAAAGTAATTATAGGATGACATAAATATATATAACTCTTAAAACAATGAAAAAGTGGTATAAACATCCATAAGACTTGCATGTTTTTCTCAAATATGATGAAATGAACATAAAATGAATATGAAATATGAACATGGACATGAGATGCTTACTAGTTAACTTGATGAGGTTTATGAGCAAAGGTTTTATCCTAATCACCCAAGGTTTTTATTTCACAACCTTAATCAAGAGTGTGTCTAGAGTGTAATAAACTTGTCTTGAAAATTTTTGGATGAACTTCTCTTTGATCCTTATGGTGGTGGGTTGTAGGGAAGAGAGGAAGAGGGATTTTTTTGATCTTTCACTTTGCAAAATATTGTTGTATGTGTTTGTATTAGGAGTATTATACATTATAAGTGAAAGATATTTTGCAAGTTAAAGTGAGTCATCCCCCTTGTGTCGACAAGGGGTTTTGAATGCAATACATTTATTTATTTATTTAGTATTTAAGTAGAGTAAAATGTGTAGTTGTTTAAGCATAAGTAATAACTTGTGTCAATATTTGAGCTTGTAGGGTAGCGTTAATTAAAAATAAATTTTAACGGGTCAAGATAAAATATATTGAGGTCATAAAAATTATAAAATATATTTCTTGAAAGATTTGAGTAAATAAATATTTATCGGGTTGAATTCTACGAAATTAAGTAATTATATAAACTTAACAATTTATATCACGAAATAAATTAAAAACATCGGGTAAACTCATAATATTATTTTTATAATCTTAATATGAGTATAAAAATATATCGAAATAATTTTTGGAAGTATCGGATCAATTGTTCAAAATAATTAATTACTCGATAGCGTTTATTTAATATGAAATTATACGTTTAATGTGAAATGCAAAACCATGCATGAACTAATATGATGAATATTGAGTTTGAGAAATGAGGAAATTAAAATTGTGACATTATTCCTATGTGGGAGGAATCACGTCCTCGTGATTCAATTAATGATAACTATAGGTCTACCCTTAGGTTTTGCGAAATCAGGGTGTATGGTCAAAGTGCTTATGCCAAAACTTACGCGTCTAGGTTTCTTATCTAATGAGGCTAAGCGAATCGAATAATACTATGGATCACTTAATGGTCTAGGGAAAAGCGTACGATTCATTGCGGGCTGCCTCGGTCCCTAAATAGAATGCTCGAGCTCGGGGTGGGTGATATTGAGTACTGGTTTGGGTTATTTCCTTCAATTGCTAGAGCTAGGTCTGGTTACCTGTGGTTGTCCGTGTGTTCCATTCAACCTAGGAAAATTATTCGGTAGTGATCGGGTTGTTGCACTTAAAGCAAGTCCTTTGATTATTCCTCATGTTACCCCATTAGCTGGTGTTACTGTGTTTTACCTTTGCTCCTTAAGATAGCGTGTCGATTGCGGTTTGTACACACAGCGGCATGGCTTGGTCTTCGGATGATGATAAGCACATTTGGCACATTTGGGATGTGTACCCGCATACTCTCTTTGTTGATACAGTTGCCTAAAAACTCTTGCCCTTTTGTTTGCGCTACCGTCCATCTGCCTATTCGACCCACTTCGCTTCCTTCCTCTTGCATCCTTTGCTCTTCAAAGTACCATTTCTAACCATCTCGTGCTGTCGGGGTTCACTGCCTATAGTATTGCACTTTGTATTGTAGGCGGCTCGGTCGTTTTCACAATTCCGCGGTTCACGGGACAAGACCATATATGTACCTCGCGATTCTCTTGGACTCAAGGGTAACTAGATGAGGAACTAGTCTGGCTAACTCATGAAATCGGTGCGTGTGAGGATCGTTGACCAACCCCTATCATGGAGTGGTGATAAAGTTCATCTTCGGTTTACGCATTTCATTGTCCGGGCGTACTCACCTCTTTCAATAACGCCTTAAATTCGTCCCATGTCATACCTCGGTACCTCTGCCCCTAGCCTGTAGGCTGTGTGTGTTCCACCATGTCAATGCCTTCCACGATAGGCAGCGGCATACTTCACCCTCATGAATGCGGCGCAATTGTGATGTGCGATCATGACTCTGTCTTCTCTACCCATCGAGTATCGCCAAAGCACCTATACCATCAAACTCCACGGGTTTGCATCTGAAAATTCCTTATCGTGCATCGGTTACATTTGTTGTTGTTGTTGTTGCCACTTTACCAACTACATTGTTGGTGTCGCCATTCCCGTTCGTGTTTCGAGTTATTCATATGGTTTCCAACGTGTGACAATAGTGGAAGTAAGATTTGAAGTTGTTGGCGATGATGGCGGCAAATCGGGGTTTCGCCAGGCGTTGTTGTCATCGTTACCCATGCGACGAGTCTTCTCTACCTCAGCTCACTGTCCTTCCACCCGCTGCGCCGCACCACCTGCGGCTAATGCTGCGTGTTACCCTCTTTGGTGCCATGATCTCTGCAAGGAAAGGACCGTTGAGTTCCTAATGTCTATACTTAACGTCATCAAACATAATACCACGCCACAAATTGGTTCCTAAGGTGTGCCCACACCGATCTACGTATCGTGGTGCAGCATATGTCCACGTGGGTTGTGGCGCATTTATAATTATGTTGGCACGTAATTATAATTGCCTCATTTCTGCGTGTACATACCAAAACATACATGTCTCGTGATTGATGTTCTTGAAATAGGTAGCCATTCTATCATCAGATTCTAAGCGTGGAGGAGGAATTTAGGGTAGGTATCTAGGGAGAGTCGCACTTAGTGTATAGAAATTTCCTTTAGGTGCTAAAGTCACGATGAGGTTTAGTCGCGGCCCGGTTCCCAAAGTATCCTCAAGAGAACTCCCATCCTCGGGCAAAATCATCAAATCTATCAGCTGCTATATAGTAACTTATTTAGCTTCGATCTCGTGTCTCATCAAACAAGAGCGTCACGAGATCAAGTTAGATAAGTGCTCATTATTGAGCTCCATATTTTTGATGACTTGACTAGATTTTGGGACTCCCTATCGGCACAAAGGAAACCACGTTATCCAATGAGGTGGGTCTAGAAGAAATTTAAAAAACTATCTGAAAAGTGTGTAAAGGCGATAGGAAAAGAAAGGATCGACGTGAAAGCGGTTATAGTCTAGGAATAAAAATGCAACCTAGTTCTCTATAACCAATTCTCTGATACCAATCTGTCACACCCCAAAATATCGTGAGAACGATAGTGTCTTTGGGGTATGATGTCATAGCACAAAGCATGGATACTGAAAACGACCTCTAAAATGAGGCGTTTGAAAATTTACCATTCGATTAAATAAAGTTAAAGTTTACAAAACATGAGATCCCAAAGTTTGATAATACATAAAGGGTTACAAAACATGTCGAATGGTAATTGATAAAACACAAGACTCCAATGTATGCCATGTGACCCAAAAGCTCCATGAAATGCTATCGCCTTACGACTTGAGATAAACATGCTAAAAAGTGTCAACACAAAGGTTGGTGAGTTCATAAGTTTGTTGAAAATGATTTGAAAAAGTCTTTAAAGAATGTTGATCAGGCAAAGGCATTGTAAATCCATTCAGTTCCGAGTTCCGCCCATACAAAACTCGCGACCTATGTGTTCACAACCCATTGCCTAAAATAGAATTGTCAATCTTGTTTGTAAGTAGGACATATGTGCATACGATATATACATGTACTTAATCCAAAGAATATGACCAATGAACCTCTTGACAAGTCTACATTATTTGTTGTGTCTCATTGAATAACAGATTATATTCACCCCAGTCAAGTCATGAGGACACAAGGGTGGGGCGTCAGCCGATAGTACTATCAATACCTCTCCGTAGGCTCCCTTGAAGTTAACCAGTTGCTATAGTATGTATGTTGAAGCATAATTGAAAACAAGTTTAGCACATTAAGGCACATATCATAATAAACCACACATAATGTCCAAAGAGTATAAGAGGTATAGTGTAACACAATTGTATAAATGGTTTGAGTATTCGCAAGAGTAAAAACAAGTATTTAAGCATGGATCTCCCCAAAGAGTTTGTAAGAATTTAAGCGGTAAGCGGGTATGAACTCACCTTGTATGATTGATATGCTAACAAAATGAAGTGCACGAAAATGAGGCTCGGAAACTATCATGACCTAAATGAATGTCATGACTTGAGTTATGATATGTTGTCGTGAATGCGTGATACAATTTCGTGCATGCAAATCCATATGTAATCTATACCACTTATGCGTTTTGAAAATAGAATTTATCGTCGAATATATGTTTATGATATCGTCATGTTTATAAAATACTTTACAAGTATATCGTTGAATCAACATCCTCGATAATCGTTTTGTGATTTATTATGAATTATAACTTTTAGTCAAAAAATAATGTCATTTGACCATTTCATGAAAGTGAATATACGGCCTCGAAAAGCTAGTCATAAAATGGTGCTGTCGAGGTGTGAAACAAACTCAACGGTTTTGGGAAGCTTGTATCATAATCTCAAAGTTTTAGCATTTAAGTTTTCATCCTAGAGGTCTCGATCATGGAAATATATAGGTAAAGTATGGTACTTGTGTCCAAAATATTGTTTAAGGGTGGATTTCGGCAAAGTTTAAGTGTGACCGTATTTTATTAGTTACAACTCAGCAGCGAACGGTTGGACATTTTAAAAAATATGCTAGGCGAACTTACTTTTACTAGAAGACATCATGTTATAAAAAGTATTACATCCTTGTTAAAAACGACCCTCAAATATGTATTTCAATTGTTGCAAGTAAGGTTTGTCTAATAGCAATATATTAGTTTTTCTTATATAATAAAGTTACGTAACTTTGTGTAAAGCGTATAATTTAACGCTATAAAACCGCTTTCTAATTCTACATCCTAGACTCGTATTAAAATATACTAATATATTTTTGATAAGTCGACACATTTCATAATGCTTAAGCCTCATTTTTTACTCGTAAAAAGTGATATTAAAATGCTGAAATTTCTGAAATTAATAGTTTTCGTTCGACAAACTTCAAAAATAGCATAACTTTTCGTTATAGCTCCGCTTTTAACCCGCTCGCGACCACGCTGTTTTAAAGTTTATTTTCCAAATTTCTAGCCCAAAAATTTTATCCACTGTCTAAAAATTCCATATTTCACAATTTTGATCAGACCCTTAATTAAACTTGTTGAAATGAGTTTTTCACGCGCCAAACCTATTCCAACCAATTCAAAACAACCTCGTTATTCTAATCCTACCAAACACCTTCTTAGGGTGTCATGGGTTCCTAGGCATCACCAAAAGTGATATATTTCAAGGAGTAATTATAGGATGACATAAATATATATATAACTATTAAAAACAATGAAAAAGTGGTATAAACATCCATAAGACTTGCATGTTTTTCTCAAATATGATGAAATGAACATAAATGAATATGAAATATGAACATGGACATGAGATGCTTACTAGTTAACTTGATGAGGTTTATGAGCAAAGGTTTAATCCTAATCACCCAAGGTTTTTATTTCACAACCTTAATCAAGAGTGTGTCTAGAGTGTAATAAACTTGTCTTGAAAATTTTTGGATGAACTTCTCTTTGATCCTTATGGTGGCCGGTTGTAGGGAGAAGAGAGGAAGAGGGATTTTTTTTTATCTTTCACTTTGCAAAATATTGTTGTATGTGTTTGTATTAGGAGTATTATACATTATAAAGGAAAGATATTTGCAACTAAAGTGAGTCATCCCCCTTGTGTCGACAAGGGGGTTTTTGGATTAGCAATACATTTTTTTTTATTTAGTATTTAAGTAGAGTAAAATGTGTAGTTGTTTAAGCATAAGTAATAACTTGTGTAAATATTTGAGCTTGTAGGGTAGCGTTAATTAAAAATAAATTTTAACGGGTCAAGATAAAATATATTGAGGTCATAAAAATTATAAAAATATATTTCTTGAAAGATTTGAGTGAATAAATATTTATCTTTGAATTTACTTAAAACCGTCAGAATTATATAAACTTAACAATTTATATACGAAATAAATTAAAATATCGTAAACTCATAATATTATTGTTATAATCTTAATATGAGTATAAAAATATATCGGAATAATTTTTGGAAGTATCGGATCAATTGATCAAAATAATTAATTACGTGATAGCGTTTATTTAATATGAAATTATGCGTTTAATGTGAAATGTAAAACCATGCATGAACTAATATGATGAATATTGAGTTTGAGAAATGACCGGAAATTGAGAATTGTGACAATAAGCCACTCTAATGTTCTCTCATCTTTCTTATAATCATCTCCTAACTCTAGACATTTTTTATAATACCTCTCATTATTTTCATAAGTATGTCTAAGTCCCATTTGTTTGTCTCTTTCACTAAGTAACAGAATAGGAGCCATTCGATTACATGCCTCGATATCTTTGTGTTTAAATCTAGGGCGTGTACAGGGCATTTGATAGACAAAATCCTCAACATCACTAGAGAACGTAATTAAACCATCACCCATCCATTCATTTAACTTAGTCATTCTCTTAAAGGGTTTTCCAAATATCAATTGAGTGAGGCTTCCATCAATGAATTCTCCTAAGTTTTATAAGACCATGAATTCTACCAAATAAGCAAGACTTCCAACAAATACGTGCAAGTGAGTGGCAGCGTCAACAACATTATTCCCTTGATAAGCTAACTTGTTTACCTTAATTTTATTGTGTAAATTCCTTGAGATTAAGTTTAAAGGTAAAAACAAATTCAAGTAAGCATAAAAACCTTCTAATACTATCTTGCAAGGGAATTGCATGTTAAAAGGACTATCTTTCTCAATTCTACACCTAGGTTCAAAACTTTGAGAGGGATCTTCTTCCATGTCAATCCGAGCTCCATTGATGACTTCTCCGTTGCCAATTGCCTTCCCTTCATCAAATTCCTCATCAGAATCCGAATCATAGAAAGGACTATTATGTTGCCAATTTATTTCGTTATGCCCTAAGTGATTTCCAAAGTGGTGAACGGGTGAAAGGTTTTGTGGAATTGCATTTTTTCATTGCGGGGTTTGGAGCGGGTAGTGCAAAGTTTCTTCGGCAAAAGATGCTAATCATGGCAAGTGATGAGAATTACGAACAAAAACACAAAGAAGGGGGATAGTCTACAAGAAATCTAATGAAAAAGAGAAAAAATCTTACTTGATATGAATCAAGCAAGGGAACCTAAACGAGATAGAAGTCTAAATAGCTATTCTATTCCCCGGCAGCGGCGCCAAAAACTAGATAGCAGGGTTCGGGGTCGAAAAAAACTCCTTTTCTACGAGCAAGCTTTTCAACCCTCTAGGCAGTGAACCTAATCGTTGTAGTGTAGTATGGGGTAAGCCTCGGGGATTGATATCGTTCTCTAGGATAATGGGATGATTGGGGGGTGGTACTTCTACCGTCTTCTCTACTTATACTAATTATCTAATTACTACGGATAGTTTTATACTTAATTGAGGTGTGCTCGTATGGTGATTAAAGATGTGTCCACTTAGATACTATTACTCCCTAGTTATCTTTTATTGATCGGTTGAATTGTCACGTCCTTTATCTTAATGTGTTGTATTCCTAATAGTCGGAAGGGGTGCATATTCCCTAATTCTATGAGTGTATCTCTCCTATAGAATTCACGAGATCGGCAAGTATAAAACTATCTCCTCCGAGTACCCTATCGTCATAAAGCACACTCGTGCAATAAATATGGCGAAAGCCTAGTTGCACTCCTAAGCTTCTATCAATTAAGACAAAATACAACCTAACAACAATCAATAACTAGGTTTTATAGATCTAAGCAAACACACAAGTAATTTAGCTAGACATGTTAGACAATCAAGCATACACACAATCAATTAAACATGGGGTAGATGTTGGATCGATATACTCTGACCAAACTAACTATGTAGCTTGTAAGGGTTTAGCGACCTTCGATAAATCCAAAACTACTAACAATGAAACACTGATATAACTCTATTAAGTATGCGGAATCTACTTTAACAAAGCTAAGAAGAATAACTTTAAACTTCAACGATTATATTAAAACCAAACTTTGAACCTGCTTGTTATACAGATTCACTAACAAACTTAATCGCTAAATAACTCTAATATCGTACTTGCATGTAAGTTCTAAGTCACGTATATCTAATGCCAATCTAGGGGTCCTTTTATAGGCATAAGGAATACCCTAGTCGGTTTACAATTACAATCCTTGTACGACAAGTAATACTAATTCTAATCTAAGAATATTCTAGAATTACATAACATTCCATAAACGATTTTGCATAGCAGTCCTTTAGCCTTGCCGTACTTTGACGAGCAGTACGTTGACTTTCATTAAGCAGTTCTTTGACTTTCTTCAGTACTTTGATCTTCAGCAGTACTTTATCTTTTATATCCCAACAATCCTCCCCTAACTTGAATTCTACTTTCTTGATTTCAAGTTCCTTTGTATCTTTAACTTTAACATCTTTGTCTTCAAGGAAAGATTATATCTTTATCTTCAGATTTTTCTTGTACTCACTGTGCTTGTATTGTCATCATCAAAGTAATCTTTATAAGCAATCTCTATCAGCAACCTTTATCAGCAACCTTTATCTTTTCAGCTTACTCAGCAACATATGGCAAAATTTACATCAGATTATAAAGTTTCATACTATTCTCATCACTTCCAGGTGTGTAAACTCATGTGAGAGGTGAATCATTGAAAAATTAATGGATTTTGATGTCTCTTTACCAAAGCCATTAACTCTGGAGTAGCCAATGTTTAGGTGAAAAACCATGGTACATTGATAACCATATGATTTTTAGCAAATCATCAGCTACCAACGGATTTGTTAAGTCTTTACCAAGAGCCGTTTGCTTTTGGACTAGTTAGTTCTTACAACCATGGTGAACTAATTACCATACAAATGGTTTTTCCTCAGCCTTTACCACAAACCATTTATCTTGTGGGCTAGCCAACTCTTCACTATTACAGATATGGTGAGTTGAAAACCATACAATTTTAGTAAATTGTCAACTAAAAACGGATTTGATAATCACATCAGAGTCGTACCCTCATGATGAGTCAAAGTCTTTCTTGTTTATTAAACATGGTGAGTTGATTACCATTTCTCAAAACAATTTGTTGCTGTTATCTTGTGCTTCAAAAAGTATTTTGCACTTTACAAAAATTGCTTATTTTATATTAAAAGACTTTTACTAGTTTTGTGCTGCAAGCAGTACTTTGATAAAGTACTGTTTGTTCAGCAGTACTTTCAATAAAGTACTGACTTTTCAAAAGATATATATATAATAAAAACCATACCAGTATTTATGCATCATTGTCTGCTAAAGCTGTCCATTTGATAAACAACTCAATCACCATAAGAGCTGTTTCATTCTCTGTCAACTTCCATACCATGATCTAACATTCTGATCATAAGATCTCTTGTAAGAGGATATCTCCTTTCTGCTAACATATGAATCATAGTACCATCTTCTAACTCTAAAACATGCACTCCTGATTCTTCAAAGAATCTCCAGCTTGTGATTTCCCAATCTTCTTGATTATTCCAGATCGCATCAGTACTTGTTTCTTCTGTCTCCCAGATAGTTGTAAGATCACCTAGCAAGACTAATCCTACTCCAGTTGATGGAATATGCTCAAAATAATCTTGCACTAGTTGATATAGATGAAACAAATCTTCTCTATCTATCATATGCAGTATGTCCCATAACAAGTTGAATACTCTAAAACTTTCATCTTCTTTATGAAACATAAGATAATCTCCTTCCTTTCATTCTACAACTTCAAATGTAGAAATCTTAGACTTCGTTTCTGCAACTTCTTTAGACTTAGGATGCTCAAAATCAACAACCCTTAGATAATTCCTCAGCTCAGCAACTGTATCTGTTCTCAATTGAATATTTGATAGCTGTTCATCATCGGTTGGTTACCTCCATAACTTTGAATAGTGGATGGACCAAATAAATCCATATGCAGAAATTCTAGACACTTAGTTGTAGAAACCATATTTTTAGCTTTATGACTAGTATGGACTTGTTTTCTTATGTTACAAGCATCACAAAAATGATGTTCGTATTTTAATTTGGGTAGGTTTCTTACTAGTTCTTTCGATGATAGCGATTGAAGAAGTCGCATATTAGCGTGACCCAATCTTCGATGCCATAAGGTCGAAGTATCATCCATAGAGGTAAGATAAAGTTTGTCTTTTGGTTCATTTTCGATTTTAATGACATAGACTCCATATTTTCTAATGCCTCTTCCTATAGTAATACAATTTTTCAATATTTTAATACCGGTTTCACTAAAAATTATGTTGCACTTTTTATCACATATTTGTCCTATACTTAGAAGATTGAAGTTTAAGTTTTCTACGGGACATACATCATTAATGGTTAAGGATTTGTGAGAGATTGTACCTTTACCGATGATTTTTCTCTTGCTATTTCCAAACACCATATTTCCTCTATTGAAGGATTCGTACGTGGAGAACAAATCTTTATTACCGGTCATATGCCTTGTGCACCCGCTATCCTTGATCCACTCGTCCAGATCTAGGTCAACCTTTAGGCACGCCTTAAAAAACAATTAACTCAAAAGTTTGGTCCCCATTTGTTCATGGGTCCATTAGTATTATACATTTCTTTCATATGAGGCATATATGAAAATGGTGAGAAATCATTCCAAGGTGTAAAGTTTTGAAATGGAAAACCATTTTGTGCATTAGGATTTCATCCCATTTGATGGTGGTTACTTCTAGGATAAACGTTATTTGGTCTTCTTATATTTGTGTTTGGTTTAGAAAACGATGGACCTTTGTTTTTCATAAAACTTTGATTTTGTTTTAGTGGAGGTGGTTGTTTGAAATTTCTAACAGTAACATGGGTTGGTTTCTTCTTGTTAACAATAACAAAGTCGGTTCTAGAGGACGTGGTTGAGTTATTTCTACTGTTTGCCGGTACAGACCCACGGATCTCTAAATTTACACTAGACGGTTCCTTTTTCAAGGGATCCGTGGCAACAGTAGCCTGTTTTTCAATTACTTTAACGAATTGTGTTTCTTTAATTTCACTAGTTGATGCTATGTCTTCCTGAATACCTAAACCCTTTTGATTATTACCTTGATAACGCTCAGAATGAGTATATTTTTAGTAGCGTTATTGTTAGTTTTGTGTATGATAATCGGTTATATTTACACATAGTTGTTGCAAAAGTGCAAAAGAAGTGTATTTGTATGTGAACGTAGCCAGGTATCGTAAAAGATGAAGAAATGACGAATTCATGCACATTTGGATAATTCCCGAGACAGAAAAGATATGTGAGAAGGCTCAAGGACTCGATGATTAGAAGCACGATGATTTCTAAGTATCTACATCAAACAATTATCAAGTTTTATCTTGGAAATCAGCATCGAAAGCAAGGAAAAAGGCATGCGTCGAGAAAAGTCAATAAAAATCAAAACATGTTGTACAGAAGGCATCCAGCCAATCGGTTGGAGCCCGCAACCGATTCGGCTGGACTAGTGTCAAAAGGGTAACCGATCGGCTGCTTCGCAACCGATCCGGTTGGAAAGGCTGCAGTTACATATTTACTCATTTATGGATGCCATAACTTCCATTAATCATTGGAGTCCAATCATTTCTTGTTAATAACTCCTAGTGGACGTTTTTGGCTTGTTGGTGAAGAGTTCTTAGCTATATATTGCACCTAGACTTAGTTGTTTGGTGTGATCACACCCCAAAGAGTAATAGGCTTACACCAAGACTATTACCAAACACTTTTATTCCTTCCAAAGTCCTATTAAGTCTGTAAAACGTCCAGGAGCTTGGTTAAAACAATTCTCAACCATTTGGTAGTCATTTGGAGTTGTACGGGTAGTATAAGGCGATTGGAGGCGCGTAGTTGCTATAGTTCCACAATTTTCTAGTTCTTGTAATCCGAAGTTTAGGTATTCTTATGAACTTTGTTATGAATCTCTATTCTTATAAATTATATGAATTACATGGTTACTACTTGTGTTATGTTATGGTTTTAATGGAGTAATTCTTGAATATACTTGTGTGTAAGGATGTAGGAAATTGTAGGAGTGTTATTATATATGTGATGCATGTAAAATGTTCTTGTTTAATGAGTTTGTTAGAATAACTACTAGTCTTGTTTAATTTGTTGGTAAAACATTTTCAAGATAAAGGACCGAAAGGATTTCTCTTGTGTTTTATTCCTAAACGTTAGTGACAAACTAGTATGGGGATATGATGATTGACACTCATCATATTTACTTTTTAAAACAAGACCAGAAATGATTTCATCACGTAAAGTCCATGACCAAATACATTGAAGCTTGAGTATCATAACCCATTGACCAAATACATTGAATGTAGTTGGGTACAACCCAAAGTCCATGACCCATATCCATGAAGCTTGACCCATAACCCATTGCATGACATCATGCTTATGTCATATATGGATAATATCCATGACCCATAGTTTTAATCCATGGCCCATAGTTTCAATCCATGAACCATGGACTAGATACATTGCATCTTGAAGGTACATTGAACCTACTTGATATCCATGACCCATAATGTTAGGATTTAGAAAATCCAGTCATTAAAGAGTCGGTCACCTCAAGTATATGTAATCGTTAGAAAGCTCGTAGTCGTAGATTATTTAATGTTACGTAGTATTTAGTTAAGTAACACCGTGGAGGACGGATGGGTCTTTACCCACTGTATGCCTGATCCACAGCCCATAGGTGGCGATTTATGTAAGAACTATAAATACTCTCTACCTCCCAAGGTAGAGAGTTGGAGCTCATAATAATACTTTCTTACTTTCTCACTAAGTTCCCAAAACCTCTAACTCTTTCTCTCTCTAAAACCTAGTATACGCCTATTTGATAATTAGTTTAGTGTGTTTGTGAAATCCAATATGTTACATTGGTATCAAGAGCCATGGTTTGATCATCTCTCTTCATATCCTAGGATTTCTAGTGGTTTTAGGTGGCTTTAGCAACTTAACTGTGTCTAGCAACTTGGTGCTTAGCGACTTGCTGTCATAATTCTTAGCGACATGGTGTTAGCGACTTGGACCTTAGCGAGTTGCTCTTTAGCGACTTGACTGTGTAGCGACTTGGTGCTTTAGCGACTTGACTGTGTAGCAACTTGGTGCTTTAGTGACTTGTATCTAGCGACTTGGTCTTAGCGACTTGGTTGATTTCGGTTTGTAATACGGTTTTCTCTTGATTTAGTAAAATCCCGTGAAAGAATCTATTTCGCGGTTTAATCATAGAGTTATAAAATCCTGTAATCTTTTAACATGCCTACCAACGTATCTACAATCATCTCCATTGTTGGCCGAGGATGTTCAAGTACCGGTTCTCGATACTCGTCCACCCATGCTTGATGAACCGACTACTCAATGACTCTTGGGCTCAGAGAATCAGATTGTACTGTCTTGGAAAGGAAAATGGGGTCAACATTCTCAAATCCATTGATGAAGGATCAGACGATTGAGACTACACGACATAATTGATAATGCCACCCAGATGGAACAATGATCTTTGGAATGGGCGGACCAAAAATGTATGATGAGCTCGGATAAGGAGAAAAAGAGATTCGATGTCATTTTATATCGTGGCTTCAAACATCATACTTGAGGTCTTCCAAAAGACATCTATAAGTGATCAATCACAACACTGGCCAAGGCATTTGGGATAATGTCAAGATGCTTCTCTCAGTTCTGAATTAACCAAGGAAGACAGAGAATCACAACTGTATGATGAGTTTGAGCAATTCAAGATGAAACCTGATGAGAGTATCTATGAGTACTATGTGAGATTCCACAAGCTTGTGAATGACATGAGGAACATCAAAATGACCATGCCAAACATTTCCAGTGAACTCAAAGTTTGTGAACAACATGAATCTCAAATGGCACAAGTTTGTCACCTCTGTGAAGCTAACCAAAGGATTGAAGAACAACAACTATGAGCAACTGTATGCATTCCTTCTACAGAATGAGAGACATGCTATGTTTGAGAAAATGATTCTAGAACAGTTCAAAACCAACCAGGGAGAAACAAGTTCCTCAAATGACTCAACAAAATTTTAACACAAATGTTGGTATCACTACCAAAGCTTCTCAAGTCATTCCATGGGTGATGGTAATTACAAACTCATCCCCGATCCAAAGATATAAGCCTCCGACCCAAACACATTCATGGAAAACTTCATCAATCAACTGCATCTCTCATGGTCGTGGCCAAACATGAACTCTCTTCCACACACCAACAATAACCTCGCACAAAGATCCAATCTACACAATCAAGCAACCGCCGAGATGGGAAGGTTATGGTGCAACTTCAAGAAAGGCAAGATGAACAACAGGAGAGGAGTTGGTAGAGGATATGTGGTAAATCAGAATAGGGAAGGAATGGGAATCAAGGTCAAGCAAAGCCAATTAAGTGCTACAACTGTGGTGGTGAGGGACATATTGCTAGAACCGCACATCTCCAAAACATCCTCGAATGAATACTTCAGAGACAAGATGTCGCTTGTGCAAGCTCGTGGATAATGGAGCAGTTTTGGATGAAGAGGAGTTGTTGTTCCTTCCGAGGAAATGCCCGAACCTACTATGCTGATGTTGATGAACAACCAATTCAAGAGATAGGTCATAATCATCAAAATGCATTTCAAGTAGCCGCTGATGCATTTGACTCGATGTCGATGATGAACCTACCGCCAAACAATCTTCATGGCTAGCATCTCACCTATGGACTCTCCAAAGGTCTCTCCACCACAACATGCTGGTCCATCAAAAGACAAAATCACTTCTGAGGTATTAAAACTATATGATGATGTTGATGGGCAAAAGATGCATAATAAAGTAAAAAATCTTGAAACTTATGAATCAAATATTTATGATGAGTGTAATAGCATTTGTCCCATATGATCAATATGTGAAGCAAAGTGAAAGTGAGATTGTACCAAGTAATGCATCTTCCGCAGTCAATGATGACTATGTCTTTGATGAATACACCGTGATGTGCCCCTGATGATTCCGGTATCTCTGAATGAATCCCTATAAAGAACAAGTTGCTATTTATGAACAACATGCTAAGTTTGAGTTGACCACCCGTGAGCAGGAAATGGATGACCAAATGCGTACAGTTATTAGAAAAAGTAACTTCAGAGAAGAAGTCTTAAAACAAGAGTTAAACTCCTTACAAGAAAAGCTTTCTAAAACCGCTAAGCAAAAACAAGAACTTCAAGAAAATGTTAAAATGCTTAAGCAAGACTTCAATGCTAAGGAATCAAAACTTTTGAATATTTTTTTCCAATCTAAAAACCTTGAAAAACAAGGTTGAAAATAAGTTAATGCATAAAGGGAATACCATTCAGACCGCTCACTTGATCACTAGCATGGAGTTTTAAACGATAAGCACAAAGATTCCCCTTGTTGAGAACCAAATCCAGAGGTCAAACAGGCTAGAGCCTAATAAGGTACTTTTATGATGGTAATGAAATCCTTAAGCCTAGACGAAACCTAGTCAAGGCTTGAGTGCACCGAGAGAAGATAGAAAATTAGATGATGCATCTAGGGAGAAAATGAATAAGAAGCTAGAAGATCCCGAATGTAAAGAGAATAACATAACGATCAAACCCCATGATTATAAGAAGGAAAATTGGATTTCCTTGAACAAGTTTAAGCCTCAAACGTTGTTAACACCTGAACAAGTGTTCTAGAAAAAGGATTTAGATAGCAAAAAGCAGAATCTTGTTGTAACAAACCCTCCTCTTTGAAAAATGCTCAATCGCGGTATCCTCCTAATACACCAATGCATTTAGTTCTTAGAACTATTGCCACTAAAAGTAATGACCTTAATCAAATAATAATATGTTATTTTTCAACTATTTGTGATTTTGAGAAAACTTGTAAGAAAAGGATCACACCCTAATCGGGATAACTCAAGGGGAAAGGTGTTTTGAGCAAACTAAAGAATGCTATTTAACTAAGGTCATGCCTTTCTTTAAACAACTAAAAGGTCAATTGAGAGTCTTAAAAGTGGGATGGATTCGATATTAAAGAAATAGAAAAGAAATTTGATGCAATGATAGTAGAGGTTAGTGACTATGAGCGAGAAATAAAATATAATGAAATTGAGAGGAAGAACTTGCATACCTGAACGAATCTTATTTCAATGTAATACTCAAGATGTGTTTTTACACCGCCACAATTGTTCCATTAATGCTTCTAATTTCATGAATTATCCGTTGCTCGAAAGTCTTCCATGATCGTAGTCATTGAGCTTGAAAAACTAACTCTAACCGCATGTTAAAGTTGAACAGATGATCATGATAACCGTGAAACAGCTTTCTAAATTGAAGTTGAAAGCATCTTGCTGTTAGGATTTTGGAAAATCCAGTAGTTAAAGTGTCGGTCACCTCAAGTATATGTAATCGTTAGAAAGCTCGTAGTCGTCGTTATTTTATGTTAAGTAGTATTTAGTTAAGTAACACCGGGAGGACTGGACGGTCTTTACCCACTGTATGCCCGATCCACGCCCGCAGGTATGCTTTTATTGTAGTACTATAAATACTCTCTACCTCCCAAGGTAGAGAGTTGGAGCTCATAATAAGATTTTTCTTTCTCTCACTAAAGTTCCCAAACCTCTAACTTTCTCTCTAAAACTCATTGTGTATGCCTACTTTGCTTATGGTTTGATGTGTATGTGAAATCCAATATGTTACAAATGGTATCAAGAGCCATGGTTAGATCATCTCTTACATATCTTTGGATTTCTAGTGGTTTTAGGTGATTTTTGAGTTTGAAAAAGTTTAGTGGTTTTTGCATCATTTGGTTGATTTCTTGTGTTAAAGTTTGGATTTTGATTGTACTTTTGTGTTTAGGATCATCATAAGTGTTTAGGTTTTGATTTGGAAGGCTTGAATCATCGTGGTTGGGTTGTTTTGGATTGAAAAGTGTGTTTTGGAAGTTTTTCTGCTAGCTTACTTGGGTCTCTCGTAGGTAAGTTTCTTTGATAGCGACTTGTTTCGTAAAAAATTAGCGAGTTGTAGTGTTGTTTGGTGGCTTACTTGATCCTAGCGACTTGCTTTTAGAGACAAGCCGACAAAAGTACAAGTGGATTCTCCACTACGGGTAGCGATTTGGTAAGTTAGCTTACTTGCTTTCAATTTTGATAGCTTAACTTGTTCTTAAGTTTCAGAGTTTTAACTTGGTGTTAGCGATTTGACCAAAGAGCGAAGTTGCTATTTAGCGCTTGATTTCTTAGCTTACTTTAGCATAGCGACTTCTCCAAAATTTTAGCGATTTGGTAACCTAGCACTTGTCTTAGCAACTTGGTTTTAGCTTAATTTGATTCAAGGAATCTTAGCAACTTGGTTATAGCGACTTGATTCAAGAAATCTTAGCTTAATTTGGTTAACTTTTTTTTTTGTAATACGGTTTTCTCTTGATTTAGTAAAATCCCGTGAAAGAATCTATTTCCGGTTTAATCATAGAGTTATAAAATCCCGTGTAATCTTTAAACATGTCTACCAACGCACCTACAATCATCTCCATCACTATTTTCGAGGATGTTCAAGCACCGTTCAGATGTCTGGCCCACCCATGCTTGACAGAACCGACTACTTACTCTGGGCTCAAAGAATCGACTGACTTGAAAAAAATGGGTCAACATTCTCAAATCGATTGATGAAAGACCTTATCGAGTTGAGACTACAAGAGACATAATTGATAATGCAGATGGAACAATGATTTTGGAAGATGCACCAAAGACGTATGATGAGCTCAATGATAAAGAGAAAAAGAGATTCGATGCTGATATCATGGCTTCTAACATCATACTTCAAGGTCTTCCAAAAGATATCTACAAGCTTATCAATCACAACACCGGCCAAGGAAGTGGGATAATGTCAAGATGCTTCTTTTCCGGTTCTCAATTAACTATGGAAGACAGAGAATCACAACTCTATGATGAATTTGAGCACTTCAAGATGAAACCGGATGAGAGTGTCTATGAGTACTATGTGAGATTCCATAAGCTTGTGAATGACATGAGGAACATCAGAATGACTATGCCAAACATTCAGCTAAACTCAAAGTTTGTGAACAACATGAATCCCTAATGGCACAAGTTTGTCACCTCTGTGAAGCTAACCAAAGGATTGAAGAATACAAACTATGAGCAACTCTATGCCTTCCTTCTTCGGAATGAGAGACATGCTATGTTTGAAAAAAGGATTCTTGATCAGTTCAAAACTAACTAGGGAGAGACAAGCTCATCAAATGATTCAACCGCTTTCTACTCAAACATTGGAATTACCACCAAAGCATCTCAAGTTATACCCATGGGTAATGGTAATCACAAACTCATTCCCGATCCAAGTTCAAACAAATGCCGATGCAAATGGGTAACTTCATTAATCAACTGCTCTTATGGTTAAACAAAACATGACTCTCCCACATACACCAACTTCAATAAAAATGAGATCGAATCAAAGATCCAATCCACACAATCATGCTCTAGTCGAGATGGGAAAGTTATGGTGCAACCGTTCAAGAAAGGCAGCATGAACAAGGAAGAGGTGGAGCCGGTAGAGGATATGTGGCAAATCGAATAGGGAAGGAATGGAAATCAAGGACAAGCAAAGCGATCAAGTGTTACAACCTGTGGAGGTGAGGGACACATTGCAAGGAACGCACATCCCAAAACGCCTCGCACGTTGAATACTTCAGTGGATAAGATGTTGCTTGTTCAAGCTCGTGATAATGGTGCAGCTTGGATGAAGAAGAGTTGTTGTTTCTGTCGGGAAATGCCAAGACATATGATGCATGTGGATGAGCAACCAATTCAGAGATAGGCCACAATCATCGAATGCCTTTCAAGTAGCCGACAGATGCATACGACTCGATGTTGATGATGAACCTATTGCACAAACCATTTTCATGGCTAGCATTTCTCCAATGGTCTCTCCTAAAGTCTCTTCATCACCACAAGCTGGTCCATCCAAAGACAAAATCATTTCGGAGGTATTAAAATTATACGATGATGTTGATGTGCAAAAGATGCATGACAAAGTACAATCAACTGAAACTATTGAGTCAAATATTGAAAATATGGGTAATATCAATGTTGTCCCATATGATCAATATGTGAAACAAAGTGAAAGTGAGGTTGTACCAAGTGATGCATCTTCGCGTGAATCAACGATGACTATGTTTTTGATGAATACACCGCATGTGCCCCTCGATGATTCTCGTTATCTCCGAACTTAATGCCTATAAAGAACGAGTTGCTATTTATGAACAACGTGCTAAGTTTGAGTTAACTACTCGTGAGCGTGATGGATAACCAAATGCGCATAAATTATTAGAAAAGGTAGGTTTAGAGAAGAAGTGTTAAAACAAGAGTTAAACTCCTTACAAGAAAAGCTTTCAAAAACTGCTAAGCAAAAACAAGAACTTCAAGAAAATGTTAAAGTGCTTAAGCAAGAATTTCATGCTAAGGAATCAAAACTTTTGAATGATTTTTCTAATCTAAAAACTTTGAAGAACAAGCTTGAAAATAAGTTGTATGCACAAGGGAATACCATTCAGATCCGCCACATGGTCACTAAGCATAGAGTTTTAAGCGACAAACATAGTGTTCCCATTATAGATAAACCCAACCCTCGAAAGTAAAGTTAGCTAAGGCGCTCAAAATGTAATTTATGATGGCAATGAGATTCTTAAACCTAGACGTAAACCTAGTTGCGCTTGAGTGCACCGAGGAAGATAGAAAATTAGATGATGCATCTAGGGAGAAAATGAATAAGAAGCTAGAAGATCCTAAATGTAAAAAGAATAACATCACGATCAAACCCCATGATTACAAGAAGGAAAATTGGATCTCCTTAAACAAATTTAAGCCTCAAACGTTGTTAACACCCTAACAAGTTTTCTGAAAAAGGACTTAGATAAGCAAAAAAGCTGAAAATCTTGTTGAAACAAACCCTCCCCTTAGGAAAATGCTCTGCAGACCGATCGTGTATCCTCCAAATAAACTAATGCATTTAGTTCCTAGAACTATTGCCACTAAAAGCAAGACCTTAATCACTCAATATGTTATTCTTCAACTATTTGTCGATTTTGAGAAAACTTGTAAGAAAAGGATCACACCCACTGGATAACAAGGGAAAGGGGTTTTGAGCAAACAAAAGAATGCTATCTAACCGAGGTCATGCCTTTCTTTAAACAACTAAAAGATCAATTTGAGAGTCTTAAAAGGGGGATAGATTCAGATATTAAAGGAATGGAAAAGGAATTTGATGCAATGATAGTTGAGGTTAGTGACTATGAGCGAGCATTAAAATATAATGAGATTGAGAGGAAGAACTTGCATACCTTGAATGAGAATCTTATTTCAGAATGTATTGCTCAAGATGTGTTTTACATTGCTACAAATTGCTCCATTAATGCTTCTCAATTTCATGAATTATCTCGTTGTTCCTAAAGTCTCCCATGATAATGTCATTGAGCTTGAAAAGATTAATTCGAAACTTAATGAGAAAATTGATCAGATGATCACGATAATTTGGTTAAGCATTTTTCTAAACTAGAAGTTGAACATTTTGATTTACAACTAAAATATCAACATCTAAAAGAAAATGTTAAAACCTCAAATATCAAGACATCCTTGGATGTTCCTGAATTTGATGCGCTTTTGAAATTAGCAAACGAGATGAACAGATTCGAGCTCATTGTAACACGATCAAAAAGTTGAAAGCCCAAATCTCTCAATTAAAGGGTGAAAAGAACAATGTGACCGGATCCCAAATGCCTCCTCCTTTAGATTCTCAGGATTCTCAAACTTTTCATCTTCAAAACTTAGTTAATGCCTTACAAAAGGAAAACGAGAGTTTTCTAGAAGAAAATGAAAAGTTAAACGACATTTTAAAGAGTTATATGATTCAATGAAAGTCACTCGTGACCAAAACAACAAAAAATAACGTCTTTACAAAAGGAAATTGAGAATCGAGAAGTCGTGAAAATGGGAAACTGCCACTTGTTTTAATAAGAATGTTGTTTCAAAGTCATCCTCTAGACCGCAAATACACTGTGATCAGTAAATACATTCCTCCTCGTCTTAGGAATAATGAACCTGTGTTTCATGACTATTGTGCTCACCTTAAGGATAGTCTAGAATGTCTTCGTGAGATTGTCGAAGAGGATTTCATTAACAAACCTCTTGATAGAGAAATTAGGTTTGCTTGCCTCCGGGCCAAACGATCTCAAGAGCTGCTAGAATGTGTAATTGCAACATGTCCTAAATCCTTAGGTGCAAAGGGCAAAGCTGTGATGCCTTGTTCTATGCCTAGTGCCAAGCATACAAACCATTCTAGGCCCAATACCAGCTTTTAAGAAAGTGAACATCAATGTGCCTTCTAGTAATACGATCCTTGCACGTCTAGTTCAGGAATGCAAAAAGTAGATCAACCAACTAATGTTCCCATAATTCCTCTACAGAGTAATCATGACATTAAAGCAAGCAAGTCAAAGCCTCCAAGCAATACCAAGCAAGATAGGACCTCGCAAGCTAAGAATGTGCATTGGAAGAGAGTAGAAGACCAACCTAGGAACTTTAAGTTTGAGTTGAATAAAACGAATCGTGTTGATTCTAGTATTAGCCATAAGCGCATCAGAATTAATTCAATTCTATACTATTTGCAAACCATGTAATGATGTTCGTGTTTCTGTTGCTAATCATGATTATGTGGTGTGAATGCTTTGTCTAATGCTCACAAATGCCCGCTTAAAATTGTTAATGCAAAAAATCATGCAAAGAAGGCTAAAAGGCAAAGACGAAAGAAAGTTAGAAAACAGTGGAAACCCACAGAAAGAACATTTATAAAGATAGGTTATCATTGGATACCTTTTGGCCATAAGAATAATCAGCTTGCCCTCAACTGCTAAGACTATGCCCACTAGAAAATGGATGCCTACTGGTAGAACTATTCCTTAAGAAGTGAACATACTTTGAATAGGTCAAATACGACACCAAAGATCGCATCTATTCCTAATGATTCCATTGCTTCTACTTCCGATATGGATGTTTCTATTTCATGTGGTGTTCCAATCATCAGCATTAACCAAGTGGAACCAATTCTTGCATGGGGATCCCAATTATCCAATTATCCATTCTTGTCTGTGTTCAACCGCAGATCGCTCAAATCGTTTCTGCGGGTACTTGACTCAGTGTCGCTCCAAGCATATGACCGAGACCGTCGCTGCTCATGAACTTCGTGAGCAAATTCATCGGGACAGTTAGATTCGGAAACGATCATTTTGGAGCAATTATGGGTTATGGTGATTATGTAGTTGGCAAAAGTGTAATCTCCAGGTATATTATGTGGAAGGTCTTGGTCATAATTTGTTCTCTGTTGGTCAATTCTGTGATTCGATCTAGAAGTGGCCTTTAGAAAACATACTTCCTTCGTTAGAGAACTTGATGGTGTGGAATTATTAAGAGGTACTCGTGGTTCTAACCTATACACCATCTCTATCGAAGACATGATGAAGTCTTCTCCAATCCGCTTGCTGTCAAAGGCTTCTAAAACAAAGTCATGGTTATGGCATCGTCGCCTCAATCACTTGAACTTCGGCACCATTAATAACCTTCCGTAAAGGATCTTGTCGAGGCTTACCCAGATTAAAATATGAAAAGATCATCTTTGTTCAACTTGCCAATTGGGAAAAAGCACAAAATATGCCCACAAACCAAAACCCACAAATTCAGTAATGGAAGTTCTTCATACCCTTCATATGGATCTATGCCGACCAATGAGAGTGCAAACGATAAATGAGAAGAAATACATTCTAGTAGTTGTTGATGACTACTCTCGATTTACTTGGGTAAAGTTTTTGAGGACAAAGGATGAAACTCCGGATGTCATCATCAAACTAATCAAACAACTTCAGGTTCGACTCAACAATACAAATGTAATTGTTCGAACGCATAATGGCACGAGTTTGTTAACAAAGACTTAATTCAGATTTACGAAAGTGTTGGAATCAGTCATCAAAGAAGTGTTCCAACTAACTCCTCAACAGTAACTGTAGTTGAAAGACAAAATTGAACTCTTGTGGAAGCCGCAAGAACAATGCTTATTTATTCGAAGGTTCCAATGTTTCTATGGGTGAAGCCATTGCCACGCTGCTACACCCAAAATCGTTCCTTTATACACACCTCTCATGGAAAAACTCCATATGAACTTGTTCATAAACGAAAACCTGATCTCTCCTACCTTCGTGTGTTTGGTGCTTTGTGCTATCCAACTAATGATGGTCAAGACTTTAGGTAAACTTAAGAGCAAAGGCACATATTGGAGTTTTTGTTGGTTATGCACCAAACAAGAAGGGTTACCGAATCTACAACAAGAGAACCCGAAATATCATGGAAACAATTCACGTTACGTTCGATGAGTCGACCGTCAAATGGCTCCTGGACAATCCAGCTCTGACCAAGACTTCAAAACAGTCCCATTGGTTCATCTCTTGTACCAAACTCATTCCAAGAACTCCATATGTACCTCCGTCCGAAGATGATTTAAAGAAATTGTTTGATCCAATGTTTGATGAACACTATGAACCAAATGCCGATGAAATGTCAATTCCATCAACAGAGGTCTGCTCCTATCCCTCGGAATGAAGTCAACCCTTCAGCCTCAATTCATTAAGTCAAGAAGCTCGCCGCTGATCACTTGCCTCATCAACAAATCATCAATCATCAAATGTACATCATGGAAGTTGTTTCGCATCAATGATGAAGTTAATCCCTTTGCTACTCCCGAAGATGCTCCATTTGAAAATATATTTGCTCCTCAATCATCATCGTAACCATCTTCATCAGAGACATCGACTCGCTACTGCTCCACAACAACAACCACATGAACACCTTAGAAAATGGACACATGATCACCCATTGACAACATCATTGGAAACCCCTCTCGCCAAGATCCACACGAAACAACTTGCAACTGATGCCTTATGGTGCTTCTTCAACTCAGTACTCTCTAAGGTCGAACCAAAAGACATTAAAACCGCCATGAATGAAGACAACCGGTTCAATGCCATGCAAGAAGAAATTCATGAGTTTGATCGACTTGATGTATGGGAATTAGTACCGCCCGATTGTGCTATGATCACCGCTCTAAAGTGGATCTTCAAAGTGAAACTTGATGAGCATGGTGATGTGTTAAAGAACAAGGCTAGATTAGTTGCAAAAGGATACCGTCAAGAGGAGGGTATTGACTTTGAAGAATCATTTGCTCCAGCTGCTCGTATCGAGGCAATCAGAATCTTCTTGGCTAATGCAGCAAGTAAGAACATGGTAGTCTATCGATGGATGTAAAACCGCCTTTCTTAATGGAGATTTGAAAGAAGTGGTTTACGCCACCAACCCGAGGGTTTTGTGAATACAGAGCATCCTACTCATGTCTATCGCTTGAAAAAGGCTCTTTACGGTTTAAAGCAAGCTCCAAGGGCATGGTATGATACGCTATCAAAGTTTCTTCTATCTTCCGGATTCAGCAAAGGAGCAGTTGATCCACATTGTTCACCCGAAGTCGTGCAAACATTTAATTCACGTTCAAATTTATGTTGATGATATTATCTTTGCCTCGACCGACCCCAATGAATGTGATCGCTTTTCAAATGAAATGGGTTCCAAATTTCAAATGTCAATGATGGGACAAATGTCATTTTTCTTGGGATTACAAATTTCACAAAGTCCCTGAGGCATTTTCATAAATCAATCTAAATATGCAAATGAGATTTTAAAGAAATTTGGATTTGAATCATGTGACACCGTTGACACTCCCATGATTGAACGCATTACTGCTAGATGAGGACCAATCAGGGATCATGGTAGATCAAACGAAATATCGTAGTATGATTGGATCCCCGATGTACCTCACAACAGCCTAACTGCATATCTTGTTCGCCAGGTGCATGTGTGCTAGATATCGTGCTAAGCCTACTAAAATGCATCTTGAAGCGGTTAAACGGGTCTTTCGGTATCTCCAAGGAACCATCAATATGGGACTATGGTACCCGGAGGACACCGGTATGTCACTAACTATGCATGCCGATCATGCAGGATGTCAAGATACACGCCGGTACATCGGAGGTGCTCGCTTTTGGGTGATAAGCTCGTGAGTTGGTCTTCAAAGAAGCAAATGAGTACTTCTATTTCCTCTACAGAGGTTGAATACATAGCCATGTCATCTTGTTGTGCTCAAATCCTTTGGATGAGATCCCAATTATCTCACTATGGCTTTGAATTCAACAAAATCCCTCTCAGATCGTGATAATAAAAGTGATATTGCTCTCTCATGCAACAATGTTCAACACTCAAGAGCAAAGCACATCGACATCCGACATCATTTCATCAGGGAGCAAGTGGAAAACGGTGTGGTGGAACTCTATTTTGTGAAGTCAATACCGCTAGCGTACATCTTCACCAAAGCTCTTCCAAGAGAACGCTTTGAGTTTATTCTTCCACGACTTGGCTTGAAAAGCCTTCAACCAGAAACACTCAAACGCCTTTAGGAGGAAGACGAGGAGTAAAGGTCTTTCCTTCATCTATACTTTGTATATATTTATCCAAAAAGCAAAATACAAAATTATAAAACCTTCAAAAATCAAATAGAAAAATATAAAACTTTCAAAATCCATAAAAATGTGAAAAATTGAAAAATTCTCAAAAATATTGTCATTTTGTCATGATTTTCTCGATTCGATAATATCTACGGTCTTAATGCTGTCATTCAAAGAATGACACGGGACTTTAGATGTTGTTCTAATGTTCTAAAAAATGGGAGAAAGAGAAACAATGGTTTATTGTCATTTCATGCAATAACCCGCTTTTCAAAGAAAGAACAGAGCCATGCTTTATCTCTTGTTTCAAACCTAATGCTCTGATTCTAAAACAAATGTTTGTCACTAACAAGACAAATGTTTAATTTCAAATATTTTTCCTTCTAAAGATTCCTCTGAAAAATATTTGTAATCTTATGAAACTCAATTGTTTTGAAAACACTTCGGACTCTATTTTTGAAAATCAAAAGAACTTATCAAGTGTCAAAATTCATTCATCAATCAACAACTTTCGTCATTGATTGAGGGGGAGAATGATTTTTAATTAAAAAGTGTTCTTTTCAAACAATTTGCACTTAAATGAGTAAGGTCTACTCTAAATGTTTTACAAAATGTTACACAATTGGTTCCGGACCTTGGTTATTATTATGTTTTCAAAAGATAATCATGCATGTTTAATCAATGGAGTTTAAAGTCTCAAAATCCAATCCTTATCGCTAAAACGCTTTCATAAACAAGTCACAATTCTCCTTAAAAGCTTTCAAAATCAATTTAAATCTACAGAGATCACAAATCTCAAATGATTTGATAATTGTGATCGGGGAGAATTTGTGATTTAAATTGGATTTAAACTGATAATTCGATAAATGGTTTCATAAGTGTTTAGCATGTTTGCCTCCCCACAAGTGACAAACGATTTCAAATTTTCCATGCACATGTTGAGGGGGAGCATATATTTTAAACCTCAAATTATTGAAACGCGGATCAATTGTTCTAAGTGTAAAGTTCCCTCTAATATGTGCAAAATTCTTTCAAAATTCGAGGCACATATTGAGGGGAGCAAACTTTTAAAAACCTCATCCTTCCTCAAAATGTTTTATCTACTCAAATTGATTGGGAAGTGATGATGATCATTTTAGAAAATGTTAATCAAAAGATTGAACCTTTCACTCTTAATCTAACGATTTCAAAGATCTCTTGTCTCTATGTGCTAAACAATTTCTAAATCTTTATGCATATGTTGAGGGGGGGGCACTTCTAAAATATCAAAAAAATTAAGATACAAAATGCTTTGATTCTATATCACAAGTATCTTGATTGATTTTCAAATGGTTTTCAATTGGTTCCAATGGCAGATGAACAATACCAAAAAGACCAACCAACTTTACTTTATGTATGGTGATATAAGGATGATAAGGTTAGGTTGAGGTCCCATGATCCGCTAGTAACCGAGGGATCTACCTGTGGACAATCCACTAGTTATTGTAGAAGTCCTTAGGTATGATGAAAAAAGGAGAAAAGTGAGATATGGGAAGAGTGCGGATCGAGACCGAAGCTAGTAATCGAATAAACCCAACAAGGTTTTAGTAATGAAGTCTCGGTAAGCACTCAAGGGGTTGAAGAATGAAAAAGAATTGAATGTGAAAAGGGTGAAAAGAAATAGCCCTCCATTTATTCAACTTTAGGCGTAAACCGGTTCAATTCATATGCTACTGGTGGTTACCAAGGTAACATCGGTATTGAAGACAAGACGCCATGGACCCAAAGGACGACCGCACTTCAACTTTCCAAACCACTCAAGTTCCTCTTAAAAGGACTTATTTCATTCTCACGGGAAACCTACATAATCTATCGACTTTCTCTTAGAGATTGTTGATATTGAAGAAGGAGACCCTCTCCCTAGTCTCCGCATAGGAACCAAATGTGCACAATTGAGTCTAGAGCCACGAGATCATCTTATAAATCTCATTAGGACACTTTCAATGAAGACTCTATTTCACACAATGTGGAAAGAGAGATTATATCTTATGAGTCCTACGAATTATCCTTGTGGTATTGCCAGAACATCTAAGTGATATGCATTCATATTCACAATGAAGATGGAAAGCCTTCTGGAGCCAACATCAAACAAGCTCCCGGTAGGTGGCATGTGAGATCTATCCAATAGATCAACCATGTGACAACTGACAGAAACAATGGAGAGATTCAATCTTTTGAATCAATCCCGTTCAAAGTTATGGATTGACGGATACCTTTGAAAACCGGTCGTTGTGCTTAAAAACTCTTTCTTTAGCACATCGACTGTGTACTTATTTCTCAAAAATAAAAGGTGTTTATGATTGATAATTGATTTTCATTAAAACCTTCGTTGTATTGCAAAAACAATTTCTATTGAGCAATACACCATTGTTTTTCAAATCTCTTTTCATCAATCGCTGAATCTCAATTCGCTTCACCGCCGTTCACTCACCCGTTGTCTTTTTGAGACGCTCGTTTGAGAACGCCAGAGCAACTGCAAACCCTGTCAAGGAAATTCTTCGAATTATACCTGATCACAGTAAGCATTTGTAATCGATCAACGGGAACCGTGGGCGTACCTCAATTCATCGAAGTGATCAAAGACACTTTCGCGGCGCTTTATTGCTAACCGCCTTTTATGCGTACACCCCGACGCTTGTAACATGATCGTAATGAAGCGGTCAATTCACAACCGCATGCTCACACAACACATTCATATCTAAAGAAATCATGATTAGTGCATCAATGACTCGAATATTTTCACTCCATGCTTCGCTACTGCATGCCAATATCATGAATCAACAAAAGCTTCCGCTACTCGATAAGAATAAATCATGATCCGAATGTGAGCATGTCGGTCAATAAGTCACAACATCACATAATACCAACACCACAATGGATGAGTCGAGATTTAATGCCGATGATCTCAAAGTCGGCTCAAAACTCAATTATCACGCTGGATCAGCTTAAAGACCTCCACTCGATTATCCAAACATGCAAAATGAAGAATCAAAGACTACGAAGCTACAGAGCAAAGAACATAAACAAGAATCCAAGAACAATCTCAATGTAATATCTGCTTGTTTTCTATGAAATTTAATGTATGTTTGAGGTGACCTCCCTTAGGGGAGATTGTTAGGATTTGGAAAATCCAAGAGTTAAAGTGTCCTGGTCACCTCAAGTATATGTAATCGTTAGAAAGCTCGTAGTTGTAGTTATTTTATGTTAAGTAGTATTTAGTTAAGTAACACCGTGGAGGACGGACGGGTCTTTACCCACCTCAGTATGCCCTGATCCACTGTGTGTATGCTTATTGTAGTACTATAAATACTCTCTATCTCCCAAGGTAGAGAGTTGGAGCTCATAATAAGATTTTCCTTTCTCTCACTAAAGTTCCCAAACCTCTAACTTTCTCTCTCTAAAACTCTTGTGTACGCCCTCTTTGTTTGTGGTTTGATGTGTATGTGAAATCCAATATGTTACAAGTTACGTGTTTTATTTATTATATACATACAATAGCAAGAAGTTACCAATATTTGTAAACATCCAAAGATATGTGTGCCAGTAGGTACAAACCGAGAATTGGATACATATTCATCTTAACCATATTTTTCTTTTTGTATCTAATATATTAACCTTGTTTTTCTTTTCTTTTATGTTTGAAATTCATTAACTTGATTAAGTGCATCAAATAGATGCACTAAATTGCCTGAAACAGATGCACTAAAGTTTTAGCTAAAAATGAACACATCCATTAATGCAAAGGATAAACAAATTCAAATTGTGCCAATTTAATGTATGTGTTAAAATCCGTTCAGGCTATTGGATTAAACCCATTTTGTTTATTACTTTTATATCCTTAATTGTTAATTGAGATTATTGATTTATGTAAACCTGCAAAATTCATATTTTTCATTCTAGATATCTTTATTTTTTTAGAAATGAGATGTGCATGATTTCCCATCTTGTTCCTTGTCGTTATTGTTAGATACGGCACTTTGGAGAGAAAAGACGCTAATAAGTATGCAAACAAGTTTTCTTGGAGTTCGAACGCTGAATGGATCTGCATGAGGTGTACGATTTTAGTTAAATGTCAAAAAGAAATAGGTTCAGACTATACTAGAATTTAATTGTATTTCAAATCAATTGAAGGAATTTTTGTTACTTGTTATTCATTAAATTTATAGATAATATTATAAAGTGCATAACCTACTACCGAACAACATGGAACGTTCATACATAAAAGTTATCCCACTTTTGAAATTAGCACAAAGGCATTGGTTTTGAATAAGTGTAATGGATAAATAAATAATACCATTTACATTGTGTTGTAAAATCCATATAGTAAAAGAAGATATAAAACTGTATAGATCTTGTATATATTAGTATCGGTTCGAAATATGAATTGACTTCATATTCAAGATTTCATATAAAGTTCATATTTATATTTGTGTTTTAATATAAATTATGTTTCTTCATCACATTCATTGCTTTGGAATGTTCTTATCATTGATGATGTACAAGGTGGTATCTCCATAGAGTCTTTCTTTGAAGGCTCGTCAACTTGAATCTTTGCTTGGTCGTTAACCATGTTTGTCTTATCATTGTTTGGAGCCGCCTTTTCTTCAATTTCATAAACCTAAAAGTATTGCACTTTTTTTGCTTTTATGATACAAATGGATGAGCTAATTACATCAAATAGATGCACAAAAGGCCTCAAAGGATGCAAAAATGCCCAAAATGCCAGATGCACTAAAGTAATATATGAGAATAAACACATCCATTAATGTAAATAATAAAAGAATGCATTGATTGTAATGGAGATGAAGGGATAAAGATGTATATTAAAAAGAATATTCTTTGTGCATTGAGAGTAAAAATCTCAACCGAAAAATATAGTTGAACAAAAATATCAATAAACATACAAATAAATAAGTAGTCATGTTATGAACGAATAAATATTATAAACTTAACTTGACAATCGTGAATACAAAAGATGCATTTTGCATTGATGAGTGATGCTACAATAGGAATACAACATCTTCTAAGATATAGTAAGCTAAACAAAAACTGGCAAATAATATTTTTACAGGCTAAGCAATGACTATCTTCAAATTCTTGTAAATTCCAACATCCAAAGAAACCTTTCAACCCATTTACCTTCGATGCCTATAAAGTCGCACCTTGTAACAAGTCATCGCTCAACCAAGAAGAAATGTCATATTCTCGTCTGACAAAATCATCTTCGTCACTAAATTCATCCATTCCAGAAGTTGCGATGGGGACAAGTCAAATGTATATTTCTAAATGAACTGAATTAGTTGAACAATCATTATGAGTTGAACAATCATTATGTAATATTTCATGCAGATGCCTTATTTTTTTAATACATATGCCCTAAAATGTACACAAATTAGTATATTGTCAAACACCGCTTAATAATCATCATGTAATATTTCATACGATGTCTTATTTTTCTAATACATGCACTAAAATTGTATAAAATTATTATATTGCCAAACACCCCAATGTTTACTACATCGCTTGATAATCCTTATGCAATATTAAACAATTGTAACGTATAATGTTGATACACTAATGTAATCACAGATGCAATAAGATATTACCCTTTGGCAGTCTTGACGTGAGTCCACCAATGCCTATTGTTAAAGACTATAACGTGAGCATTATAGTCTTAGTATCCAACTCCCTGTTAATAACGTAATTAAAAATAAAAGAACATGTCAAGATACCTCAAGAACAGTTGTAACTTGAATTTGAGCATAAGGCAAGTCAATTGAAATCCATTCAAATTTTAATCTCATCAATGGAACCTTTGCGTCCTTAACACAGTGTATACCCGACACCTCTACACTATTTGCAAGCATGTTGTGCAAACTTATGAAAAAATCCTCCTGCATAACGTAAAATAATGTTATCGAATGTTGCATTTCCATGTTTTCCTAAGTGTATGCCAATAAATGAATTAAACATATGGATGACGTCGTCAAAATGACGAACCACGGGCCAACATAAAGAGCATCAATGTTGTATTCTGCATTATATACCTACACAAGTTTTGAAGAAAAATTAGAGCCAAACAAAATCTTGCTACAAAAATGAAAAATAAGTAACATAAATAGAAACTCACGCCAAGACCATAATATCCATATGTCAATATAGTTGTTGAGGCAGTATATCGAACCCACAACTTTTTATAACTCTATAAAGATTTAAAAGTGTTGCAATACCTTTAACTTTCTACTGCTAAGCTCTTTAATGGCGGCAATAGCAGCCAAATCTTGAAACCTGAAGGTCACAAAAGCATAGCCTTTATTCTCACTTAAGTATTTACCTTTCATTATCTGGACCTATTACACGTTAAATAACATTAAAATACATATATAGCAACATAATTTTCTATAAAATAAAGAGAGATGGGAGGAGAGAGAGAAGGTTACCTCGGTGACTTCTCCAATAGATTCACCAAACTCTTTTAGAACATATTCAACGCATCAGAGGAATCCCACCAAGCATACAAACAAACGCCCAAGTATTTCCAATGACGCACTAAACATACAAATGGATGCCCTACTATGACAACCTGATGCGCTAAACATACAAACGAATACACTATAAAATACAAGATGCCTTAATATCATGAAGATGCAAATCATACTCAATGATGCCCTAATATGTTCATAGACGCACTAAACATACAAGTATATGCTAAAGTATTTCCAGCGATGTACTAAACATACAAATGGATGCCCTACTATGACTAACAACGCACTAAAGATACACACTAATACCTTAATATGTTTGATGATGCACTAATCTTACTCACTAATGCAATCATACTCACTGATGCTTTAAGATGTTCAATGATGCAGTAATCATACTTATTGATACCCTAATATGTCAATCGATACACTAAATATACAAATAGATGCCCAAGTATTTCCAAGAATGCACTAAACATACATACAGATGTCAGTATTTCCAAAGAACCACAAACACAGATGCACTAATACAATCTGATGCCCTAACTTGTAATTCTGAGATGCAAATATTACACACAGATGCCCTCAGATGTCATATAATTCATTTAAGCTCTCGATATTGAAAATTACAAGATCATCACAGCTTTAAAATCTTATTCAGACATTTTATCAAACATCTAGTGTGCAACTTTAATAAACACATTTTATATGCATTTTTCGTCAAATTTGTTCCAAATCTTGTAGAAAGCATGATGATATGATTATAAACTTTCAAAAAAACTTAAAAAGTCATTACATCATAGTTAAAAACTTACAGATTATGTACAATTAAAAGTTACCTAATTAAAAACTTATTCTAATTGCTGAAATTGATAATTATACACAATTATATCATGTTTAAAACAATAATATGAACCAGAAACATCAAGTTAAACAAATGAATGGGAAGATCAATTCGTAAAGAAAACAACCAGGATTGAGAATTGATGGTATGATGTTGTGGTGGAGGAACGGTGTTGACACCATTGTGGTGCGATGTTGAGATTGGCGGTGCGGTGTGTGGTAAATATGGAGATATCAGATGGAGATGATGAATGAGGAATCAGACTATTTTTGCATCTAATGGTTAATTCGTATTTGTTTGCTTTCTTTCAAAATTTCGAAGTTTGAGATGTTTGCAAAATCTACCCCGTAATTTTTTTCTCATTTTTCTATCTAATTATACTTTTCTCTAGAACCGCACTATATATATATATATATATATATATATATATATATATATATATATATATATATATATATATATATATATATATATATATATATATATATATATATATATATATATATATATATATATATATATATATATATATATATATATATAGAGAGAGAGAGAGAGATAGATGAGAGTGTGGTTCTAGAGAAAAGTACGAAAAATAGTTATAGGGTAGATTTTAAAAACATATCAAACTTCAAGGTAGAAAATTAAAATAACAAAAAAGACGGGGAGAATTAAGCACAATTCATACCACTGCTTCAAACCACACATACCTCACGTGACTGATCACTATCAACCCATAACATATACACACATCATTTATCTCCGATATCCTCTCTCACATCACGATGTGTTTTATAAAAAAAATACCAAATCCTATCAAATAAACCTTAATTTTCATACAAAATTGCTCGAAAGTGCCTTAATTTGGTAATCTGATCAACAATCCAATGAAAATATGGTGAATTTTGAGCCATAATTCATTCAAAAATGAATAAAATGTAAGATTTAACTCGTAAATGCAATAATTTTGTTAATTGTTTGGATTTCTGTCAATGACTAATCCTTTGAGCATCGTCATACAAATATAGAACAAATATGACAAAAATGCATGAGAAACATGTTCATTAAAGTGCATACAGTGTGTTGATTAAATGTCTAATGAGATTTTATAAGTATGGTGCACTATATTTATATTCTAATGTGTCAAATGTTAATTTTTACTTGTTTTGGTTAATTTATCAATAGTGTTAGGAATTGTAAATTCCATAGTGAAGTGTCGGTCACCCCAAATAATATAGCATAAAGATAAGTTAAATAGACATATCGTTAGTTATCAGTTATTAGTTAATTATTAGTTTAGTTTAGTGTGCAACACCGTGGAGGAAGGACCTCTTTACCCACTGTATGCTGATCCAATACCGTCGGAGGGCTTATTATGTAAATCAGAATACCCTCTACCTCCTGTAGAGGGTTGGACCTTTCACTCAATCTAACCTCTTTTTTTGTTTACTTTCTCTCTGAGGCTCCCATCTTCCACTTTCTCTCTCTAAAACTCTAAACCATACGCATATATTTGATATGTTATGATGTGTTTATGAAATCCAATATGTTACAAATGGTATCAAGAGCCATGGTTGATCATCTCTTGTCCTGGATTTCTAGTGGTTTTAGTGTTTTTGGGTTTAAAAAGTTTTGTGGTTTTTGCATCATTTGGATCATTTCTTGTGTTAAAGTTTGAATTTTGATTGTACTTTTGTGTTTAGAATCATTGTAAGTGCTGGGTTTTGATTGGAAAGTTTGAATCAATGTGGTTGGGCTTTGGATTGAAAAGGGTTGTGTTTGAGATTTTCTTGGTAGCGACTTGAGTCTCGGAGTATTATTCATGTTAGCGACTTGCTTCTATATTTTTCAAATTGACTTGTAGTTGAAGTGTAGTTTACTGAAAGCGAATTGTCTATTGAGACAAAGCGACAAAAGTACAAGTAGTGGATGTACCATTTCGGCTAGCGACTTGGCAAAGTAGTGACTTGTCTTTGGTAATTTTAGCAACTTGACTTTGTTGTGGGTAGCGAGTTGTTCTTTAGCAACTTGCCCTATTAGCGAGTTGTTCCTTAGCGACTTGCCCACTTAGAGAGTTGTTCTTTAGCGACTTGTCTACTTAGCGAGTTAGTACTATTTACGAGTTGTGTCTAGCGACTTGTATACTTAGCGACTTGGTTACTTAGCGACTTGTCTTCAAGGTTTTAAGCGACTTGATGAAAAGCGATTTGTCATTAGAGGATTGTTAGAAGCGGTTTGACCATTTCATCAGTGCGTTTTGTTGACTTTTCCCGACAAAACTTCAAACGGCTATAACTTTTGAACCGTAACTCCGTTTTCAGCGTTCTACCCATCAAAACGACCGTGAGAACGAGGAGAATGGCACACCGAATGAATGGGTCAACCCTCGAGGCCTAAATTTGCTCCGAACAAAATTTATTGAGGTTTTTAAGTTTTTAGACCTAAATTTCTCCGTAAGATCGTGCAACAACCAACCAAAATCACAACCAAATAACATCTCTGCTAATCCTACAAACAATCATAAGACCTAACACACAATTATCTATCATTGTGTCGATCCATCAGTTATCTTAACACGTTCTATTGGTCACTATATCACAGTTTCTTCGATTTTTGTAAAACCCGAAGAAGAATCTATTTCTGTTTAAATCATAGAGTTGTAAAAATCCTGTATACTACAACATCATGTCTTACACTAATGACCCAGTGATTTCGGAAGTACTTAAATTGTATGATGCTGTGGACAACAATGATAATGTATGCTACAATGAACGATTAAAGATGATTGAATTAATCAATGACGATGTGAGATCTTCATGTTCGGAGTACAATGAGAAAGAATTGCACCTGCTAATGCTACAGAATGCCATGCAAATGGAATGCAGCATTGAGCCCTATCAGCTACTTCATCCGCACCTCATACAGCTGTTATCCACAACTGGGATCGAACATGTAGTGCTCTCTTCCGCCAGGACTTACCTACATTGACGAGAAGCTTGATGTTGAACTTAGAACATTTAAAGTCAAGTTACCAATAGAAAGGTTCAAAGGATGGTTCCAGTAAGAGTCTTCAAGTAATCTACAAACAATTTAATTCATAGTGGGAATATTCAAGATTACGATCAACACTTGACTGGAATTTCCTTCAAAAACCATACTGGAATAGAAATTCAGGAATTCATTGAGACATTTATCCAACTCATGGATAATGTGGAAAAGTACATTGAGGATGCTGCACAAATAGATGAAAACATGGATGAGAGTCTGGTGCAGTCGATAGAAAGTTGTGATGAGTTGGTTAATGTATCAGTTAAAGAATCGGGTGTTGTTGAATGCAGAATGTCTGAGACAACAAAAAATGATGTAACCAGTTGCTCAGTAACTCCTGTCACACAAGAAGTGGATGCTGTGATCAGAAAGGTGAATGAATGTCGGGTACAATCAATAAATTGTAGTGTTGAGACCAAAGAAGGCATCGATGATGATCACCATGACCGGAATACGAGGCTCAGAGACAGATAAGCTTGAAACAGCAAGTAGTTTATTTTTGTTACCCATGATGTGGATGCAAATATCAGACCGACAAATGAACAGGTGTCATGTGATGAGGTACAACAAAATGAATTTGCTAATGTTCTTAAACAAACTGATCACGTTGCTGAACATGATTCTAACAAATGTTCTTGACTCGTTTGTTTGTACTAGTGTTTTCAAAACTAACAATATGGTTGATAAGAAAACGTACGATGAACTTTCAAACAGATTTTTACAACTTGAAAAACATTGCATTTCACTTGAAATTGCAATACAAAGTAAAGAAGAAATTTTACAATCTCATAAACCATGCAAAAATCTTGAATTTCCTGAAGTCCGTGAATTTTTTGAAATAAACACTTTGAAAGCTCAGCTTCAGGCCAAAAACTCGACTATCAAAAATTTGAAGAAACATATTTCTGATATGCATGTGAAAAGTAATTTGGTTACAAGTAATTCTGATGTTAATGTTGTTGATGATATTCAAATGAGAAATGATGAATTAGCGGTTTGTGTGGCCAAATTACTAAAGGAAAATGAGTCTTTGAGAAAGCATCACATAGAACTGCGACTTGTCAATGAAACTAGAACTAAGTCCGTGGAACAAACAAAATCTTTGATAGCAAAAATTGGTGAACTCAAAGCTCAACTTGTGAAAGAGTTTTGCAATAGTTGCCTTAAAAAATGAGCTTAGAAAAATCAGGGAAAAGTGTGAACCATAAGTTTACAAAACCATCAACCTTGGGGAAGCCAGTTTCTCATTCCATTAGAGACCGGTCTGTTGTTAGGCGACCTACTGATTTAAATCAAATAACAAAATTTTCAAAACACGGTTTGCCTCCCAAGTTGATGTGAAACAAGTTTTGTCAAAACCAATCACTTCACCTTATTTGCCTAAGAATTCACATGATATGAATGACTTGTTCAAGAGCTATGATCTAGAAGAAGCTAGGAAAAGGCACGATTCAAAAAGATGGAATTTTAGGTGCTAGACTTAGGTGATGAATTCAACGAGATTTTAAGCGCACCTTAGTAGTTTTAAACCATTAACTAGGAACACTCAACTAAAGACTAGGGATTGGCTTGTATCTAAGAGTAGTTGAGTTTCGAATAAAGCTATTCCCATAGCAAATCACTCTAAGAACTCTAGATCATTTTCTGAATCCAAACAAGCTGTTTGCTCAAATTGTTTGAAATGCATCTTTAAGGCAAATCATAATAATTGTTTTTCTAAATCCCTAAAGAAAGTAAATGCTCATACAAAGGTTCAACCTGTTAAGTCTAGGATTTTCACTAAGTCATTTACTATGCATATGAAGCAAAACAAACCGAAAACTTCGCTGAGATGGATTCCAACTCCTAAATCTTTGGAAACTAGGAATAAGGATAAGTCTTCCACTATGCATAAGAAGCCTAACAATCCTAGACCTTGCCATAAGTGGATACCATCTGGTAGAATTTTTAAGAATGTTGGACTTAGGTGGATACCTCCACTTAGTTGTTTACCGGATGGCAAAATCAAGGTTGACTGTGAAACCCCAAAGGGTTTGGATACTAATGTCACTAACCAATATATATGCAATCAAGCTTGTAATGTTAGTGTCCTTACTCAGTTGTTGATACTTCGATCCTTCAATACATGGACTGGCTTAAAGTATGGATAACAAAAGGATTGATATCTCATAACTCACGGGTTCAAGTAACTCAACCTTGATATTAAATCGACTATGACGTCTGTTTACATCAGTTCGTGCCCGTATTTTCACCATTATGGCTCTGCAGATAACACTTCAGGCCCCATTCCTCATAGAAAAGAAAGGTGTACGCTTCAGTGCGCTTTATCTTCGAAAGAAGAGAAATCTTCATGTTTATGACCATTCTCATCGACATTCTTCATCAACAAGCTTCATGTTTCTCCCATGCTCATTCAATCATCAAGTGGATCTACGTTCATTGGTGTATATTCTTATTCACTTGGTTAAATAAAAAATGACAACTTTGGATGCATTTTTGAGGGGAGAAGAGTGAATTTACTACATGTTGATGGATGTTTGAATAATTGTCATACGACTCTCTTCCAACGCCTAATGTTTCACTTACTAAGGATAAATGAGAGTTATTGTTTGGGATTCATTGTTTCAAGATATGTTTGATGAGTATTTCCAACCGCTAGCATGTTGATCATCTATGAAGTACAACCGACTACTCAAGAAGCCCCATTCTAGTTATTCCTCAAGCTTTGATAATGACTATCATAATATTGCAGCTTGCACTCATGAATAATGATCCGCCTTTTGGTATTCCTTGCCAAATCTTCACGGATTATTGTTCCTCTCAACGCACTTATAAATCAACCACATGAACTTCAAGAAAAATGACTACCTCATCCGCCGGTTATTGGTGAATCTTCCGTCATCTCTTACATGTATAGTTTTAGGAAGAATGCATTGATGTTGAGGAATCATTTGTTTCAGCCATTCAAGGTCAATGTACATCCGATTGTATGTTTATTCAGTGTTAAGCATTTGACACAAATTGATTACTGAGTTAATCATTTATGTGGAAACGTAGGGGGTGAATACGCTACCGTTTAAAACTTTAGATTTTTAGTATCAAATCGCTTATGAAGCTTGTTATAATATGAAAGTTCCAATTATTGTTTGTGACTAATGTAAAGCATAGTAAACCATGTTGTCACACAAGCATTAACATCAAACCACATCACAAGCAATAGTATAGTGCAAATATAAAAGTAAAGAGATAAAGAAAGGAAAGTGCAAACCGAACACGATGATTTATAGTGGTTCGTCACGGATCTCCTCTACGCCCTACTCCACTCCCCGAGTACCCAACTCGAGAGTTACTTCACTAAATCAACAAGCTCCCTTCTGAGAAAACCTTACAATCGCCGCTACACTTTTTCCCGTACAAAGCTAAATACCGGGTTCTAGTTCGAGGTAGAACCAACCTAACGCCGCCTATACAATATTTCCGACACTAAGCTAGATGTCGAGTTCTTTTACAAGGGTACAACCACTCCCAATATGTTTTATGGCCCAACATAATAAACCTTGTGTTTTATGGCACAAACACATAAACCATCTAATCTAGTTTGGTGAAAGTGTTGTTAAGATGCAATGATGTTTACACTAATGATCCATGACACAAATGTCTAATGGATATGAATAACTACTTCTAAATGATCTTCCATTGATAGGAAGCCTTCATGATGAAGATCACAAGTTCCCTAAACTTGTTGTGATAGATCTTCACTTGTGGTGAGATGGCTAGATCCCCAAGCTTTCCTTGGTTGATCAGAGAGTATGCTTACAACAAAGATGAATGTTAGAAGCATTATGATCATGTGATGGTGAAGGTGATTAATGTATGTTTCTACATTGTTATCTACAGATCTAAATGATGCAAGAAGGGTAGAGAGAAAGTGTGTTGAAGGGATTAATGAACAACTTGGTTTGGCTTGCTATTTATAGCCAAAATGGAGGAGCGCCACGGACCACGGAACCCTCAAAAGGGTTCCGCGTGTACCATTTTGGTACCGTGGGGTTCTGACATAAAATCTAAAAAATCTTTCTTCAAATCTTTCCAAGATATTACCAAATCTTACTAAGATCACATTTGATGTATTGAGTGTCAATCTAACCAAAATATTCAAGTGATCTTCCAAGGATTTCAAAGATGATGCATGACATGATGTAACATGTATTTCCACTTTTAGATTAAAAGGTTTATCAAGGTAAACTTGTAAAATGTATTATGTAACTAGTTAATAAAATATCTAGTTACCTTTTGAAATACTTGTGAATGCAAAATGTAAAATGAGGTTCTAAATAGAATGGTTAACCTATTAAAATACTTAGTGACTCTAAACGTATTTTAAACATTCTAAATGATTTGTTAATGGGTTTGATCATAATGCCACATAACAAAACATGTACTAACCTGTGTTGTAACATACGAGGACTTGAGACATCGAGAGGTGTTGAATGTATGTTGAGACAAATGTAATTACAAGTAACTTGTACATTTTACGTTATGTATTACAAGTTACATGTTTGTCATCAATCAAAACAAACGAGATCGTATAGATTAAATATCGTAATATTTGCACTAACAATCTCCCCTTTTTGATGATGACAAAGATATGTAAACGTAATAGAAAGTAAAATGTAAAGGGTTACTTGTATCCTTACTACCTTTACATTACCTTCTCCGTTTACACTCTTCTCCCCTTTGTCTAAAACAAAAGGGCGTGTCCTTGGAGTTTAACTTTATTTCTTCCCAAAAAGGCGAGCTTGCATCATCCCTAGTGAAGTTAAATCGTCCACTTCAATCCGTCCCTTGTTTGGTAGCGAATCCATGGATCAAATAAAGAGGCTTAACCTACATCAAGGTTAGTTTTATGCAACAAAAATTATGAGAAATATATGAAAAATGCATAGCATTGTTAGCCTATTTTCTCCACTTTTTATCGAAGCACAAATGCTTGTTGAAAAGTGAGAATGATGCTAAATGCGTGCATGCTCCCCTTGACAGTTGCTCCCCCTTGTTTGAGGCTCGGGTATGATTAAAAACATAAAAAACAAATATTAGTGCAAAACTATATTCGTCATTGGACGAGTAAGTGTTATACAACAAAGTGTGTATAAGATGCACCAAGAAATTCTTGACGGAAGCCCCTTGCTCTAGGCCAAGATGAACCTTCAACATAAATATTAGTATAATAGAAGCTTTGTCTTTAGACAAATATGTCATATACAACCAAGTGTATAGACGATGCAATATAAGTGCTTAAAGGATATTCCTCCTTGTTCTAGGGTGTCAAGAAGCACCTAAAATAAGAAAAATAATTGATGCAAACTTCATCCTTAGATGAGTAAGTTATATACAATCGAATGTATATGATGATGAACCTACAATGAAAAACATTAGTGCAATATATTTCATCTTTTTTACAAAGAAAAATAAGATGTATATATGTGATAAATGATATAATCAAAGATCTCATGAAGTGTAGTCTCCTAATTACAATCATAAGAAAAGTGAGAATATAATATGATAAAAGCCTACAAAATAATTCCTAGAAAGAAGATATGAAGTCTTCCATCGGGTGTGCCACTAGTGGTGCTAGTGTTGGTGTCGGTTTACTAGTAGGATTCATGTGGTGATGGTAGATGACTTGAGATTTACAAAAGTAAGTTTTCGCTAATCCATGGTGGTGATGATTAGTGAAAGTGGTGATGGAAGGTGGTGGTGATTAGGTAGGAAGCTATTAAGGAGTTAGAAACTCATATGTATAGCAAATATAAAAAATATGGACTCATGCAATCCTTTCGTCATGTCAAGTGACCAAAGCTAAGAGAAAAAAAAATATGAATGGACATTGCATTTCAATGATGCATAAGGGTTATGATTTGAATGATTTATTGATGCTAACAATCTATTGTTTTGAGCAAGTTCTCATATGCTTCAACCCAAGAGTAATCAATAATGCGTTCTATCTAAGAATATTATAATGATGATACCAAAAGATATAAAAGTGATAACATGAAGATAAATTCGTTCATTGATTGACACGAATTATAAAAATGACCTATTCTAGGTGACAATGGGAAAGGTAGTATTAGCATGGTTTTGACCGACATGGATGATTATCACTTTGAAAAGAAGTGAAGACAATATGGAAAATACTAATAATAATAATGGGTACCTATATGAGGATGAGAATGACATCATATAAGTGAGAGGATGGACCAACATGTGGAAATGACTGTTTTGATTAATATATCATTTGCACTGACATGACATGACATGATATATGTCGCAGAAAAGGATAAGATTCTATGATGGTGTTCTAGATAGTGAAGTTGTAAGGTGCTAGGTTAAGGAAAATCCTAGATTCTGATTGTGAGATGAAGAAGTTTGTAAAACACATGAAGTGTTTTTCACTTGATGAGGTATTGGTGCAAACTTGTGATATAAGCTTAAAAAGGTTGAACTAGTTGTGGTTTCAGAACCGTTTTAGCTAAGTGGCGTTTACCTATGTGTTGGTATTTTAGAGTCTAAGAGACATAAATTTTGACAAAAGACAATTATGTGAATGGATTTCTCTCCCCTTAATTGGTGGACATCCAACATAATGTGTAATGTATCAAATAAGGAATGACAACAAAGTGTTTAGGAGGTTATTCGGGTTAACGAAAGAGATGAGCTTAGTGATGTTTTTCTCGATGATGGTTAGCATACAATGAACTTCATCCTTAAAGTCACGTACCTCTTCTCGATTAATACGAGATGATGTATGAGGCATGTGGTTTCCTAATAGAAAGTGAAGAGGATTAGAGTATTGTTATAACTAAATAATGATGGAGGTGATTTTTGGAAAGCGGAAGCAAAATGAGATTTGCAAAGAGGTCGGTTGAAATACAAAAATGCAAAGCCAACCCTCTAGAACTTAATTCTATATGCTTTTAAACTATATGCAAGTGTAGGGTCCCATAAAGCATATTACTAATCTATGTAGCAATAAAGGAGATTATATGAGCATATAAAGTTAGAACCAAGTGAGATAACAAATAATTTGTTATCAACCTACAAAACAAATTTGTTAGTGATAAAAGATGTTAACATGATAGAAATCAAATGATAACATATTATATAAGCAAAAACAACACATTGCACTTATTAGACAAGAAATCACCACACAAGATAGCATCAAAACAATCATATTATGCAAGAATACAACTTTATTCAAGACATTTCATTATGAGATTATTTTATCATTAGACTTAGACACTTAAGCATACTTGGATATACAAATCTATGTGATTAATTTGTAAGATAAAAAGGCTTCTAAAAGTTTGTCATACCAAAAGCACTTTGACCATTATATGTGCACATGTAACAAACAAATAGTGTGACAAGAAGCAAAAGAAACAAGATGAAAGATTCATGCAAGCCATGTTTAAGACATAACAATTTGGAGCATGTATCATTTGAATCGCACTACACATAGATATAATGAATGCCAACTAATAGCTTTCAAACACAAATATATCATATCAAAATTATCACATATCAAAATGGCATATTATGAGTTCATAAGTAACATGTTAATCATGCTAAAAATAATTCAGTAAGAATCATGCAAATAAAGTTTAGGTTTAAACGTTTAGTAGAATGAAACAAGAATACAAGCATTATGAAGATAAAACCATACCAAGGTTTATACATGATGACTTGTTATCAAACACTAAGATAATGTCAAATCAACTTATCAGATTAAACCAGAACATGTAATCAACACATGTAAGTGCAATGCAAGTGGTTTTACTAAGGTTTCTACATTTGACTAGTTATCAAACACTAAGATAATGTCAAATCAACTTATCGTATCAAACAGGAACATGTAATCAACACATGTAAGTGCAATGCAAGTGGTTTTGAAAGAAAAGTCATATATACTACTTGTTTGATTAGTATTCCTTAGGCGAGGCAAACTATCAATGTTTTAACACTTACTTTAGGCAAGTATAGGAAAACAGATTTTTCAAGTTGGAGAATGAATATGAGACTATTACTAGCGGTGCTCAATTAAGGCTAAACACGACCATTTTTACGGGTGATTCCACATACCCAACTTCTTCTGTGAAGCAATTCAACCTTTAGGTCAAATTGAGTTTCTAGTGCAATAGGTTCTCCAGTAGTCATTCTCATGTTAGAAAGATGGGAACTCCTACTTTTGCATATTAAAGTGCATAAAAGATGATAGTTTACCAATACTTGGCTTAATGTGACTTAACTAATATGCAATATAACTAAGGTGATGAAGACGTCATGTTATACACATGAATTTTAACAATGGTGTGTTTGATGTGTTTGAATCTTGTGTTTAGAATCTAAAGTTGTTCAAATTACACAGCTAATTGTATGATCTAATGGATGACATCTTTATGTTGAGTTAAAGTGTGTACTTTAAATGTGAATTGATCATCTAAGACTAGAGAATGGAATATGTTAAACTAAGAACGTTCTCAAGAGAGCTCTTTGGAATATTATTTAACAAGAATAAGTGAGGTTACCAACTTCAATAGATCTTGTGTATGCTCTAAAGATGTGTAGTTTTAACCTTGGATGTGCACAAGGTTTGAGCAAGGTTAGGTTATGATGTATGCTTGAAAGGAAATAGATACAAATAGTATCTTTCAACAAATGAGATTATCATGCTTATGAAAACAAGTATGACAAGATGAATTGGATATGCTAGTTCATAGAACTTGTGGATGTTTGTTTCAAGATCATTTAGCCAATGAGGTGTAATGAAATCTCTTGTAACACAACTATTTATGTCGCCAGAGTGATGCATAGGATATACAATATCCTTTTAACAATATGAATACTTAACGCATGATTTCTTAGGCATAATGTTTTTCAAAACATCATGTTTTCCTAAATGAAGATATGAAGCCAAAGTGTTTGAATTGGATAGTCCTATCTAAATAAACTTGGTTTCAAGATTATATTCACTAGATGATGACAAGAGGAATTCACTCGAGTTTCTTATGTATACTCCTCAAGAGTCATTGTTGCTTGGGGTGTATGATGTTGCTTTTGAGATTGCATTTTAACATATTTTGTTAAAATGTTGATTTGAGGTTTAACGAAATTTATGCAGAAGTTTAATGACAAAGTATTACTAATACTTTGATAATTTGTGAAGGTAGTACTACTTATACCTAGTGGAAATTGACAACAATTACCAAGAGCACCATGCTTATTTGATAGTTGAGGTTCTAGCCATAATGAATTATCTAAGTCCTTATATGTGGAAAAGGATGTTTGAGTTTGTTCAAACGTGCATTTGATTCAAGAAGTTGGACACAAGGGCTTTTTGAGCAATACACTTAACGAATTCAAATGATGGTAAGGATGGTGGATTGGTTGATCTAGGTGGTAGGTTTTCTAGTGTGTCTAAATAAGGATGTGGTGATGTAGGGGTTTGTTGTGCTATGTGAATACTTAGGTTGATTGTCCATAGATGTTGAACATAAAAGTACGGATACTAATTCTTATGGTTCATTGGTTGCTACAACTAGTGGGTGAAGTGCTTGAAGTTTTGGTTATGTCTATGAAGCTTAGGGGTTGAGGTATAGGTTCACCTTGAAAGGGCACGTTTGATTTAAAGGATGCTCTTGGAAGTTCATGAGCAATACACTTAATGGTGCCAAAAGATGGAAGAGGGATAGTAGGTGTCAAAGAGGATAAGTGGGCAAGGTTGTTTGCTTTGGATAAGTGTTTCAACATGTGTTTGTTAACATACTTGGGTGTTGATTTTTCGGATATGACTTTTAATGACTACAATCGTAAGTCGCATATACTTGAATATTTCGGATGAAATACTTAAGTTGTCAATCCTAATTTGTTGAGATTATAAAGCTTAGATTGAACTCAAGGATAACAAGACTTGATAGTATGTCTTTAACATACGTGTGAGTTATGACTCTATGTAAATACTTATCGTCTTGAAGGATGACACATTATTTTCATGTTAACCAAGTGAGGTAATACATGTAGATACAAAACAATATCTATAGTCATATGATAGACTTGTGTATGATATCTTTGCAAATAATGAGTCCAGATTTGTTAGTCTCTGTAAGTCATCTAAGTCATCCGCAAACGGGTGAGGAGATGTTGGTGGTGTTTGCACAAAGTACAAGTTTTGGAGACTTTGGTAGTGAAGGTGTTTTGGATGGTTGTGAAGTAGTCATAATGGTGGGTGATTTTGGTGGTGGAGTTGAAGTACTTAAGTTTAGAAAGTTCACATCTTGAATGGGTGATGAGATGTTGAGAGGTAATGAGTCCGAGGATGAAGAGTTCAAGTTAATGAAGCAACAAGATCGAATGCTAATCCTAGTGGTTTTTCTTAAGTGAATTATTTGAGGTTGAGGATTTAGTCATTTTGACTTTGCTTAAAGAAATGCTAAGCTTAGGAAAAGTAACAAAGGAAGGTGTGAAAATGATGATTTTGAATGTGTCGATTTATGGAACTAAGGATTCATGGATTTGATGTTAATCCATACAAAGATGGTAGTTTCTAATGAGATGGAAGTGTCTAAGATCATGTCAAACATCCTAAGTTAATCCATTGAGGATGTGTTGAGTGAGGTATGAAAGATATGCATTAACAACTATCCTAGAAACGAAATTTGGTAAATTAGATTGCGGGATTTAGTAAAATTCAACAACTTACCTGTAGGATTCACGGCACCATTTCTTTACACATGCGAACCCTTAAATTGGTGCCGCCGGTTCGTCCTGTATTGTATGGCGGTACCAAAATCCATAACGACGGAACCAAATTAATGGTGCCGTCCGTCCGTGGAGACCGAAATTCTGACCCATTTTTTAGGTGTCGGGGACTTTTCCAAACCCGAATTTTGCTTAAAACATGTGACATTAATTATTTCTAGTTAAGAAAAGTCAATAACACATATACAAACATAGTGGAGCATAGACTTTGACCAGGGGCTAACGATTTTCACATAAAAGTGAAAATGGGTAAAATTTGATAACACACTTGTGCTATCCCCTGCATAAACCGTTAGCATACATCATTGTTTTAAGTTATTTATCATCCTCCAAAGAAAAAACAAATAAATTACATCATATAACATTGTTTTTGTCCTTATACCAAACACTCTCTAAAAACCTCCATTTTTCAAAGTACTTGACTAATTTACTTAGTACTCATTGCTAAGTGAGTTATAACATTTCATAAGTTATGTGAGATGTTAGTATAACCTATGCAAAGAAAGTGATCTAATTCTACAAGCGATGGTAAAACAATTTTCCAACTTAGTGCACAAAATCTAGCAAATATCCTATTGTGCATACACAAGAAATCGTCAAACAAGCGAATAAATAACATGGCAAGATTGACACTTATATTATGCAAACAAACAAGTGTAAACAACAATTTGAAAATAAGCAAGCAACATATATGCAAACAACATAAACAAGTGGTCATTTAGCATAGCATAACAAGAAAGACACTTTTCGTCATTTTATGTTTAAATATGACGATGTATACCAAGCTTGATTAGTTTCCTTTAAACATATTACCAAATTATTTAGTTTCAAAGGAAGTTGTATCAAAGTTCTAAGAATACCAACTTAAATTGCTTGATTCAAAAATTTGAGTTTTTATGTTAAAGCGAAACTTAATATTTTAGACATACTGTAGTATTTGGTCTATTTCACTTATTTAAAATTAGACTCAGGCCATGAAAGTATTTTTAAGTGAAAGTAGACTCAATTCCCTTTAAAATGATAGGTGGCTCACCGACGGACTTACGGTTAATTAGTTATGATTTTTGAAGTTGCCCAAAAGCTGATATTGTACAACGGATTCCACGGAACCAAATAAAGGGATCCGCCCTTTATAAGATTTGGTGTCGTGGTCCTCTCGAGACGATTCACCAAAACTATTATTTGACATAGAGAAAACGTGTGTGACTTACTAGATTTCATAGTAAACATATAATATACATATTTAACAACATATCTACTTATGTAACTTATCTTAAACATTTACGGAGGTGATTTTTCAACTAAATTTATAGTTATCCCAAACACTCCTTTAAAATCATATTTCTTTGTAAATTTTCTATAAGCACACAATACAATACTTACTAGTTCTTTCAACAAACTTTTATTTTATTTTTCAAGAAAACCTTCAAGCTTGTATACAAAGTTACATTTAACAACAAAATTTCTAAGTATAACAAGCAAAGCATTTTTCATATTATTTTTCGCTTCAATGGTATATTGATACATGGATCGTACTCTATTTTAAAAACCATTTGTTTTGAAAATACGAGCTACGTCTCGATACCAATTGTGGAAACGTAGAGGGGTGAATACGTTACCGTTTAAAAACGTTTAGATCTTTAGTATCAAATCGCTTATGAAGCTTGTTATAATATGAAAGTTCCAATTATTGTTTGTGACTAATGTAAAGCATAGTAAACCATGTTGTCACACAAGCATTAACATCAAACCACATCACAAGCAATAGTATAGTGCAACTATAAAAGTAAAGAGATAAAGAAAGGAAAACCAAACGAACGATGATTTATAGTGGTTCGGTCACGGATCTCCTTTCCTCCTACTCCACTCCCCGAGTACCCAACTCGAGAGTTACTTCACTAAATCAACAAGCTCACTTCTTGGCGGAGAAAACCTTACAATCGTCGCTTACACTTTTTCTGGTACAAAGCTAAATACAGGGTTCTAGTTCGAGGTAGAACCAACCTAACGTCGCCTATACAATATTTCCCACACTAAGCTAGATGTCGAGTTCTTTTACAAGGTACAACCACTCCCAATATGTTTTATGGCCCAACATAATAAACCTTGTGTTTTATGGCACAAACACATAAACCATCTAATCTAGTTTGGTGAAAGTGTTGTTATGATGCAATGATGTTTACACTAATGATCCATGACACAAATGTCTAATGGATATGAATAACTACTTCTAAATGATCTTCCATTGATAGGAAGCCTTCATGATGAAGATCACAAGTTTCCTAAACTTGGTTGATCAAGATGTAGAGTATGCTTACAACAAAGATGAATGTTAGAAGCATTATGATCATGTGATGGTGAGGGTGATTAATGTATGTTTCTACATTGTTATCTATAGATCTAAATGATGCAAGAAGGGTAGAGAGAAAGTGTGTTGAAGGGATTAATGAACAACTTGGTTCTTCTATTTATAGCCAAATGACGGGAGCTCCACCACGGACCAGGAACCCTCAAAAGGGTTCCGCCCGTGTACCATTTTGGTACCGTGGGTCCGACATAAATCTAAAAAATCTTTCTTCAAATCTTTCTAAGATATTACCAAATCTTACTAAGATCACATTTGATGTATTGAGTGTCAATCTAACCAAAATATTCAAGTGATCTTCCAAGGATTTCAAAGATGATGCATGACATGATGTAACATGTATTTCCATTTTAGATTAAAAGGTTTATCAAGGTAAACTTGTAAAATGTATTATGTAACTAGTTAATAAAATGTCTAGTTACCTTTTGAAATACTTGTGAATGCAAAATGTAAAATGAGGTTCTAAATAGAATGGTTAACCTATTAAAATACTTAGTGACTCTAAACGTATTTTAAACATTCTATATGATTTGTTAATGGGTTTGATCATAATGCCACATAACAAACATGTACGAACTTGTGTTGTAACATACGAGGACTTGAGACATCGAGAGGTGTTGAATGTATGTTGAGACAAATGTAATTACAAGTAACTTGTACATTTTACGTTATGTATTACAAGTTACATGTTTGTCATCAATCAAAACAAACGAGATCTGTATAGATTAAATATCGTAATATTTGCACTAACAATTTATCACTAATTTGAGATTGCAAATTGACTACAAAGGCTCTTATTTGATAACTTGCTCTGCTTAAGAATTTGAGTTGAAGTCTTGGTTTACTTACGGCCTGTGGGTAGATGGTTGAAACCTGTTAACTATCACTATTAGGAGTTACGCTTGTTTACTTAGTGTCACACGCATATGACGGTGTGGATAATCGCAAGAGGTGTTAATGTATCATACTTTGTTTGAGAGTAAAGTAGTACTAGAGATTTGCTTGAAGCATAGATTCTCTACACCGTTCTTCCATCATTAAGTGCAAGCTTAAGATACAAATGCGGAATTCGACTTCAAGTTTCTGGTATATCGGGTTTTCTTCAACAATGGTCACTTTAAATTGTCTACATATGGGTTGATAAAGATAGTCAAAGAGAGTTTCAGAGTGTTGATTCTCACAGATTCAGTTGAGCTAATTGTTTGTTCTTCTCTACTTCAAGAGTATTTGGCATGACATGTTGTTGCTGATTCTGAGGTATCAAAACCAGTAAGGGGAAGGAGATATACATCTAAACACACAACGAGTACACGTGATGAACTTAATACTTCTTCTCTATTGAAGTAATCCCGAAAGACTAATGTCATAACCGCAGAGAAACTTAGTGTTTAACTCGTAGCCTTTGGTGTGTTATTCCAACTATTTGGGGGAAGGATATATTATTCCAACTATTTAGGGGAAGTGGTCTCTAGATACTTTTGGTATGTGTTATCTCAGCTTTCAAGAGAAGAAATATGAGAAGAATATGAGGTGTGTATGATATTGCTTATCGATTCTTCTATATGATTTATGATAAAGTGCTTCCGGTTAGTGTTTCATGTACACAATGTAATGATGATTCCGATGAGATCGCAACCATCAAGGGAGAGATATGTATACATCTGGGTCGCACGACATATTCACATGATCGAGCTTAATCAGTTATTCCGTAGTTGACATCCGCAGAGAAGATCAGTGATTCAACCAGTAATTGTGATGTCATTGTCTCTTCTCTTGTTGGGTACATGTGTACGTTATGGGCTGATTGGTTATATGTTAGATAACTGGAATGCATTTGGTGAAATGAAGGTGTTGATATATTGTTCTCCTGAATTGACAACTCGCTCAAACTCGGAAAGTTATGTGTACATCGGGGATTCACAACAAGTTCATGTGATCGGGCGTAATCATTTATTTCGGGTTTGATAACCACAGAAATGATCCGTGTTAACTTGTTACTTTGGTATTATCGTCTTCTTCGGGTTCTTGAAGCTTCATACAATTAGACTGTTGTTTCACTTTCTTCATCTCTTGGGGAAATGGTCTTTTTACATGGATTGTCGTTGCGGGAAGCTACCAAAGATTCACTTTTTGAAGGCTCAAGTTCTTGTGACGATTCAAGAGCCTCGAATGCTTTGGTGGTGAAAGTTTAAGAAATGATGACTTCTATCTTCTACAAAGTGCTGAACGATTTCCTTATCTCGGTACTCGTATCATCATCTTCTTAAACTATTTCTCTTTCTTTGTAAATAATTTTCAAAAAGTAAAATACAAAAATATAAAACCAACAAAAACAAAATAGAAAAATATAAAATCAACAAAAGCCCATAAAAATCAGAAAATTGAAAAATACCAAAAATATGTTTTCTCAAGACATGTCTTCTGGTATCGATAACATCTACCGTCTTAGAAATGTCATTCAATAATGGCACGGGATCATAGATGAAGTTCGAGCAGGAGGTGTAAATATTTCATAACATAACATGTCTCAAAATATGGCTTACAGATTTCGTGTAACCCGCGCTTCAAAATGGCTTACAGTTATTTGAGACTGAACCCGCTTCCAAAAATGGCTTACGTTATTTCAGACAACCGCGCTTCAAAATGGCTTGCAGCATTTCGCACTGTAACCCGTGCAAAACTATGGTTTGCTATTATTTCATATAGCAACCCGCTCTTAAAGAAAGGAAAGTGCTGCACTAAACTAATTTTCAAATATTTCGTGCACTTATCCTAAAAACAAAATGAGGAAAGATTCCAAAGGATTGTTGTTCCTACTCAAATATTTTTCCTTCTAAAATTCTTCAAAAAAATATTTGTATTAAGCAAATGGTGGTAAATAAGTTGCTTTAAAATCAATCAGATTCAGAGTTTTCGTAAAAATTGAAAACTCAATCAATGACTTCAGCGCTTTTAAACTTTTCAGACAAATAAGTCATTGATTGAGGGGGAGAATGTTTTCAAATCTACATCATCTAACGGTCTTTCTTAATTATCCTACGTGCTTAATTAAAAAATGATATTTGCCTATGTCGAAGGACTAGGAATTTAGGATATGATTGTTAGGATTGATGATGGAGTTTGATAAACACATAAACTCCATGCCTTTATGATTTGATTGATATGTTGAATTGA
>OU343222.1:333998745-334089605 GCA_910596185.1 Chrysanthemum makinoi
ACTTAATTAAATCTCATACGCAACGCGTGCAATCCCATAGGTCTCGAGTTCGATCCTAACACACAACTATTAATTTATTGTCCATTAAACCAACAAAGAAAAGCTTTCCCCATGCCTGAGCAATATTTGAAATATTGACGGTTGTTTCGTACTCGAACGGTATTCCTTTTATCTCGAGCCAAATGAATCTTGAATAGTAATTTTCCATTTCGGTCATAGGTTGAATCTTTAGGAATCCACTATCGTCGTTTAAAGGACTTCGGAAAAGACGATTGTAGTCTTCAACATCTGACGTGAACAATGGCTCCATAAGAGACTCCATTGGGAGATCTACTCTACTGAAATTTCACGTCTCTCCAACCATGAGGATAGCTTCTCTAGAGACATAGCCTCTTTATCTATGAAAAGAGCCGAGACACTGAGAACCTTTGTTGATTCCAAGTTGGGTTGTAGCATGAAGCACTTGGAAGGCTTCACCCTGGTTACATCCTCGGTTTGATGTTCTTCGCCGTATGACCTCAGTTATTGTCTTAGCCAAGTAAACAGAAACATGTTTACCGTATAGCAATTTGCGTACATAACGGATGTGCTTCTTGAGCTTGATCAGAAGACAAAAACTTAATAAAAGCAAAGCTTCTTTGCTCTCAAAGAAAATTCCTTTGATACATCCGAATATCTTAAAAGAATTAGAAATAACTTGAGGAGTTATATTGAAAGAAAGATTACCCAAGTAAATAGTTGTGATATTTGGAGAGGCTTGATTGCCTCTTGTCTTGATCCTTGCATATGTTGTTGGAGTCGTCATATTTGTTGTTGATCAGTGGAGGTATTGACAGGTTGAATTGGTCTAGTAAGAGGAGGTGAAGGAACTGTTGGAGGGGGTGGAGAGAAACATCCCCTTATATTTGAGTAACTTTCTAAATGGCAACTTTTTAGATATGAGCCGATCTTTATGTACTTCTTTAATGCTATACACGTTTACACCTAAAAATATGTTTTTAATCAAATGCATGATAGTAATATACACGTACCAGCTATCTTTTCATTAAGAGCATTTGTATTTTAAGGCTATTCCGATAGTTAACGAAGTTTATAGGATTTTCTATGAGTACAAGTTATATCACTAATTTAATTTGGGTTTACTCTCTTATTTTCATTTTTTGTGGTTAGTTGTTGTTGGTAATGTAAACTAAATTTTTTGTGTCTAAATTGGTCGAGAGACTCACTCCATCTAATCTTCTGTCTTTTGTAGTTAAATTTTGTTATAGTTTACGAAGATATATTTGTGCATACTTCCTATGTTTCTATGACTATTGTAGTGTTTTGCTATGCAAGTAGCTTAATACAAGCATTATATCTGTTAAATATACTTATTTAGCATTATAGCATATTTATTTTTATATAGAAATTAGTCATTAGCACCAACAAGTAAACTTTTATGTTACTGGTCAAGTAACCATATTGGGAATGTCGTTAGTTTGGACTAAGCGAACATAACTCAAACTCGGTACGCCGTCGTCTGATAAGCGAACTTAATAAACTTCGCCGTCTTTTTGTACCTTGTGATCGATTAGGTTGTGCATGGTATAATACTTATTTAGTAGGACAAAGTTGTCACGTTTTTCTCTTGATACCTTCACTAGAAATGTAGGCAACCAAGAGCTTAAAGACAGGTAGTGTTGCACCATAGTCATCACCATCAGTTTTAATAGGAGCCTCACATGGGGCGACAGGAGAGCCACATATATTAACTCATTTTCATAACATGTCACTGCAGAACCAATATGGAGGTGTACGGTATGTGTTAAGTAGGTTTAGGTGGATCGGTGAAACATTTAAAGATTGGAATGAACACCGACCACGAAATGTGTTTCCTACAATATGGTATCCTAACATATGCTTAGTGTTTTACTTTATCGATCTTAAGTTATTTCGTTTCGTTAAACAGATAGAAGGTTTCTAAATGTTATGGACAATGTGTGTAAATAAAAAGCGAAACTTCATAATCTCTTTGAAAAACTTGAAAATAAATAAAAAGTTTGCACTTTGGAGTAAGAATATCTTTTAAGTGAAAAAAAAAAAACCCTACTAAAAAAAATAAAGAATTTGTATTAATTATACAACATATGAATGTTGGAGAAGTTTAATACTTTGGTTTTAGAATTGACATGAGCAACATCCACTTGTTGAATACATAATACCAATGTCAACATTCATGATCTTCAATCACTATAGTATATAACCAAAGAATATTTCACTTCTTTCACCTATGTGGGATATTAATATGAAATGGCTCTATCAAACAAACAAATCTATACTATGAGGGTGTTTGGCTAAGCTTATCAATTGGGCTTATGCTTGTATATTATATATAAGTGTTTGGCTTAGCTTATCATAGTTTAGAAGGTAAAATGACAAAAAAGTTCATGTAAATTAAATATAAATGAAATGAGTGTAATTATTAAATGAGGGTATAAAAGTCTTTATATAATATATATTCTTATATAAGCCCACCCCTCATAAGTTAAGTACAACTCTATAGTGATATTTCATAAAGTATAGATTTAATCTAATCCAAAATTATTAATGTTCGTGAAAAATGAGTTGATATTGCAACCTTAGTCCACAACAATTCATTTGTGATGTAAATAAAATCGAATCAAAATCGCGAAGAGATATTAATATGAAATGGCTCTATCAAACAAACAAATCTATACTATGAGGGTGTTTGGCTAAGCTTATCAATTGGATTTAAGGTTGAATTGATTTTAATCAAATGCATGATAGCACTACAACATTGAGCGGCTACCAATGACATTTAGTCTTTCCAAGCGACATAATATTTGAAACATTTCAAGCGACATGTCATTGGGGAATCAATCGCGGGAAGTCTCGTGAGGGGATTGTATCCCGTGACAATCCCCGGCTGACGACGTGGGTCCCACTCAATTTTTAGTCAAAGAAGCGATTGCCACGGTGGCATATTATCCCGGCCCGATAATACTTTGGGGAATCATCAATTAAGCTAAATGATTAAGACGCCTAATTAACGATAACGATAATATTTAACTATCCCCAGCGACATGTCATTGGGATATATAATTATTGTTGACAAGTCAACGAGTAGCATACTATCGGCGACATGTATTTGGGAATAAGTTCCTCGTTGACTTGTCAACGTTTAGTGTGTGTTATCGTGACGCGTCGTAGAGTCGCATTTTTTAATGCAGCACACTTGCTTCTTGACGATTTCCAATTTTTCGGAAAAAAATCTACCAAATAAACGTACCAAAACTGTATAGACTCACCACAACTTGTACCAAAACACAAATACCATATAACGGATCAACGCAATACAAATAGATCACAACTTTTACATAAACACGACTTAAAAGTCAATATGTGCATTGATAGATAGGGAAAAAAGTGTTTAAATGGCCAAGATGAACCTAATAATATATAACACAACTACCTAAAGTACCAATGTAGCATACTAATAATATATAACACAACTACCTAAAGCTAGTACCAATGTAACATACTAATAATATATAACACAACTACCTCTCGTCATCGTTATCCTCATCACCGCCATTCTCCTCGTCATCACCACACCCACCACTCCTGCTAGCACCACCCGACTCATACTCCCTAAACATATCCGCGTATCGTCGGTAAACCGAGGAGACTCATGATAAAGCCTACATCTTTGGTGAGAACGACTTCTTGGGGGCATACTTGGCTGGATGTGGCCCGTGATGGCAATACCGACCCACAGGGAATATGCCCACGAAGCTTACCCCCTCTTACTTAGCGCATTGATTTGATCCTCCGTTCTTGACCGTAGCCTCAAGCCTTTTCATCTCGTCCTATGTAGTGACAAAAACACAAGATAGTAAATATATTAGTCGGGTTGCTACATTACTTCTCGATAATTCATTAAAAATGTGTTTTGAAACAAAACTTACATATATCCGTCCTCATCGTTAGGAATACCCCATCAATAGTATGTGTTAAGCCAAAAGTGTCGATGATGGCGGGTACTCTGAGTGTCACGAGGCCTTACTCTGTAATACCACTGTATATAAGATGAATAATTTTAAAACGACAAATCACAACACACCAAAGATATATCGAGATATATATATATATATATATATATATATATATATATATATATGTATATATGCATGTAAAATAATTATAATGTTTATTACCATATCATCTTTCGAAGAAGCGAGCCAGCGACGGGATCCTGTCGAGATATGACCTTGCTCTTTTGTCGGTTTAGCGATTTGTAGCGGCTTCGAGCAAGGTTCTTGGGATCATTCCAAAACTTAATGTACTCATCAATCGGCCAGCTGTAATCTCCTCGAGGGGCTACGCCCGCTGATCGCCTCCACATCGTAATTTCCGGTGGTGGGGTCTACCTTCCAATGCTTGGCCTTGAAAGAAGCCTTGTTTGTATTGCAGGCTTTTTGCAAGTCGAGTTTATGCTGCTAAGTAGATCTCGGTCAGTGGGGAGGATTCCATGTGCGGCCTGAGGTCAAAAGGTCTGCAATCATATACAACAAAAGGAAAACAGAGTTCGAGATATAATTTATATATTTATTAAAATTTGTTTTATTTATTTATATGATATAAATAAATAAGCGGATTTAGATAAATATACACAATTAAATAAATGAACACGATAATGAAATAAACATAAAAGGATAGCGACCCCAATATACGAAATGATTGCCTTCTTCTCCTTGGGACCTTCTCCCAAGAAGGGTAGTAAGCGACACACTCCTAACGACCTCCCCGTGTAGTTAGACGGGTGAGGCTGCGTAGGGGCGAGGGTTTAGGGTTTGTTTGTCACCCACATCAAAATTGATCGAGACGGGACCTTTTTCTTCTACAGTCGACGATTTGTGTCATGTTGTTTCTAAAGACAAGTTTTTTGACTTTACGTCCTTTGTTGCTAGTGTCGAACCACTTAACTGGGAACAAGCATAACTTTGAACAAAATACTTAAACTCGAGGATTTCTTGAAGTGACCATATACATTTCTCCGTCACGGCCGGTAACAAATGCCCATTTGTTTTGAGTTGCCGCGGCGTTCATCACGGTTGTGCGACATACCTCGCACCGTTGACTACGCTTGAGGTTTTGCGAGATTGGAGTCCATGATGGTCCATTAGCCAAAGCGAATAACTTCGTTGGTTGTACTAACCTCACGAGTCTTGGTCATTGTCTATGTAGTTGGCCAGGATCTATGAAGAAGACATATTCATTGTCTATGTAACGACTTGCAATGATTGACGAATTTTTCAAGACAGAGAATAAATAATGGTTCATGACGCTGTAAAACTGTCCAAGTCTTATCATCGAATACCATAACTGCGTTTTAACGATACATTTAGTTATTATATGCAACTTAATTAAACACATTCAAACGAAGAATACCAGATGTTTTGTTCACCTAGTGCAACTATGGAAGGCAATCCTAACCCACTCTTTGAATAATTTGTCTCATATATGAATGCATATAACCGATTTACTATTTAAGAAAATTTCGGCAGCATTTCCCCTCCCTCCCCAATATGTGTTTAAAGACATATTCATAGGAGTAAAGGAGAAACACTGTCGAAATCATCTCAAATAGTAAACCAATTATACGCATTCATATCTTAAATGAGACAAAACATTCAAAAAGCAGTCCCAAACAGGGGACTTTCCGAAATTAATTTCTAATAAATTAATTTCGGACGGGTTTTCTATAGGATGATTAATTTTAGACGGGGATTTTCCAAAATTAATCACTAAAATCCTAAAACATTCTTAAAGGTTTCAAACGGCTCCATATCAACAAATAATAACTATAAACTAACAAAATTTAAACAAATAATTATTATAATTATAAACGAGCACATTTCAAGGCAATTCAACTAATAATAACTATAAACTAACAAAATTTAAACAATAAACATTCCCCAGCGACATTCACCGGGATACCAAAGGAGAAAAAATTATTACATACCTCGGCTCGTGCTCCTTCTTGCTCCTCGTCGCCTACTGCCAAAACCAAAAAAAATAACTTAACTTTTCTAATTAACAACAACTTACAACAATAATAATCTGCAAAAATCATATTATAATTAACTAATATACTTGAATAACATTTAAAATTTGTAAAACAAACCGTCTAACGTGTGGTGGTGGTGATGGTGGATGCGGTCGTGTGATGGTGGATGTGCTCGAATTGCTGCAAAAATCGCCAAAGGAGGATAAGGTTTTTTTTTTTCGTTTTCTGCAGTGAAGAAGATATCCAGATCTACTTTATGATAAATTTTTTTCCCCGGCGACATGTCGCTGGGGAAAGATATATTTTTTGTCGCTTAGCGTAATTGGCGCGATAACGAAAATTTTGGTGGGTAGGTATCCCCGGCGACATGTCGCCGGGGAAAATCAATTTAATTTTTTTTCCGTTAAAATTAATTACATTATGTAGTTACGTTAAAGTCAACGAAGTCAACATAATCCCCAGCGACATGTCGCTGGGGAAACCTAGAATATATATTTATTTACTCAACGAAACTTGATGTTTAGCGATAAAAAAAATCAATGCTACAAGAAATATATGTTGCTAAGAAATTGTTTAACGAAACCTTTGCTCCTTTATATTAGGGTTGTCACGTTTCACATTACACACTAGCTCCTTGAATGGTTTCCTTCTTTTTTTCGTACATTTAAACGTTCAACGGATGAGTCGGTATGTTATGGTTACACATTAGACGTTCAACGAATGAGTCGGTATGTTATGGTTACACATTAGACTTTCAACGAATGAGTCGGTATGTTATGGTTACACATTAGACGTTCAACGGATGAGTCGGTATGTTATGGTTACACATTAGACGTTCAACGGATGAGTCGGTATGTTATGGTTACACATTAGACGTTCAACAGATGAGTCGGTATGTTATGGTTACACATTAGACGTTCAACGGATGAGTCGGTATGTTATGGTTACACATTAGACGTTCAATGAATGAGTCGGTATGTTATGGTTACACATTAGACGTTCAACGGATGAGTCGGTATGTTATGGTTACACATTAGACGTTCAACGGATGAGTCGGTATGTTATGGTTACACATTAGACGTTCAACGGATGATTCGGTATGTTATGGTTACACATTAGACGTTCAACGGATGAGTCAGTATGTTATGGTTACACATTAGACGTTCAACGGATGATTCGGTATGTTAGGGTTACACATTAGACGTTCAACGGATGAGTCGGTATGTTATGGTTACACATTAGACGTTCAACGGATGAGTCGGTATGTTATGGTTACACATTAGACGTTCAACGGATGAGTCGGTATGTTATTGTTACACATTAGACGTTCAACCGATGAGTCGGTATGTTATGGTTACACATTAGACGTTCAACGGATGAGTCGGTATGTTAGGGTTACTCATTAGACGTTCAACGGATGAGTCGGTATGTTATGGTTACACATTAGAAGTTCAACGGATGAGTCGGTATATTATGGTTACACATTAGACGTTCAACGGATGAGTCGGTATGTTATGGTTACACATTAGACGTTCAACGGATGAGTCGGTATGTTATGGTTACACATTAGACGTTCAACGGATGAGTCGGTATGTTATGGTTACACATTAGACGTTCAACGGATGAGTCGGTATGTTATGGTTACACATTAGACGTTCAACGGATGAGTCGGTATGTTATGGTTACACATTAGACGTTCAACGGATGAGTCGATTTGTTATGGTTACACATAGACGTTCACGGATGTCGGTATGTTGGTTACACATTAGACGTTCAACGGATGAGTCGGTATGTTATGGTTACACATTAAACGTGCAACGGATGAGTCGGTATTTTAGGTTACAACATCAACAACAACAACTACAAGACAACTACTACTTTGATCACAACAACAAGAAAGAACAACAAGAACAACAATAACAACAACAACAACAACAACAACAACAACAACAACAACAAAAACAACAATAACTACTACTACTACTACATACGAAGATTTTCCATGTCACATAACAGCTCACGCAGTAATGCATCGACTGACATGGTGGTCGTCAGAATCGTTGCCATTTCAAGTTTGGCCTCCAGCAACCTTACTTTTTCTCTAGCACTGTTTTTGTGTTTCCCGCAACCTTATCCTAAGATCTTTTTCATGGCAGCTCGAGCACTCTGTTGGTGTAGAGATTGTTCTTAATACTCGTCAAAATACATCCTTCCACATAAAATATCCGCATCCATTATCTTTTTCTGAGCTTTACATAATAAGAAAATTACAAGAGCTTACAACCCAATTATTTGTATATTTACATAAATAAGAAATGTATGATTGTTCACCCTTGTGACAGAGACATGAATAATATAGTCGTCCAGATGAATATTCTCTATGTGATATTCTTAATTTTATATTTCCTGCTCCACAAGAACACATAAAAGGATTAAATTGATCCATCTCAGTTTTGAAATTTGTGTGAAGATAAAGGTTGTGAGGTTGATGGTTTTGAGGATAAGTCTTTAGATTTTGGTGGGATAGAATCTCAATGTTGAGTGGTTTTTTGAGGATAGATCTGTAGATTTTTGTGATATATAAAACAATCTGTTAGCTTTTTGTGGGAAGTTTGGCGGCCAAGTTTTTGGTGGAATTCTTGGCGCCATGTTTTTGTTAAAGTCAACGAAGTCAAGAGAATCCCCGGCTACATGTCTGGGTAAACTATTGTCCCCTCACGTTAAGATAGATTAACACTAATTCGAATGTTTAAATAAACAAATGAATCCCGGCGACATGCGCCGGGGACAGTAAGCGGAAAAATTCCCGCTAACGTTTTACCATGAAATATTCGGTCAAAATATAACCGTTGAATCCCGCGACATGTCCGCGGGAAAGTAAGCGATAATTTAGCTGACTTTTCTACGAGACTTCGTTGCCACGTAGTATATTTTGTCGTTTAGTGATCCCCCCCGTCCCCGCGACAATTGTCGCCCGGGAAAACGTCGATGGGGAAACTGGTAAATGTGGTAGTGAATATAGTAATATACACGTACCAGCTGTCTTTTCATTAAGAGCATTTGTATTTTAAGGCTATTCCGATAGTTAACGCCAAAGTTTAAATAGAGATTATCTATTGAGGACAAGTTATATCACTAATTTAATTTGGGTTTACTCTCTTATTTTTTTATTTTTTGTGGTTAGTTGTTGTCGGTAATGCATCTCCTTTTGTGTTTTAATTTACATGCCATGAAGTTAATTAAGTGTTGTTGGTAATGTATACTAAATTTTGTGTGTCTAAATTGGTCGAGAGACTCACTCGATCTAATCATCTGTCTTCTGTAGTTAAATTTTGTTGTGGTTTACGATGATATATTTTTGCATACTTCCTATGTTTCTATGAATATTGTAGTGTTTTGCTATGCAAGTAACTTAATACAAGCACTATATCTGTTAAATATACTTATTTAGCATTATAACTTATTTATATTTATATAGAAATTAGTCGGCGTAGCACCAACAGGTAATTTTTATGTTACTGATCAAGTAACCATATTGGGAATGTTGTTAGTTTGGACTAAGTGAACATAACTCAAACTCTGTACGCCGTCGTCTGGTAAGTGAACATAACTCAAACTCTGTAAGCTGTCGTCTGGTAAGCGAACATAACTCAAACTGGCTGTCTTTTGTACCTTGTGATCAATTGAGTTGTACATGGTACCCATACTTATTTAGCAGGACAAAGTTGTCACTTTTTCTCTTAAGGACCAGAGTGTTGCACCATAGTCATCTCGATCAGTTTTAATAGAGACCTCACATGGAGAGGCAGGAGAGGCACATATTAACTCATTTTCATAACATGTCATTGCAGAACCAATATGGAATTGTACGGTATGTGTTAAGTAGGTTCAGGTGGATCTGTGAAACATTTAAAGATTGGAATGAACACCAATCAGGAAATTGTTTCCTAAAATATGGTATCCTAACATATGCTTAGCGTTTTACTTTATCGATCTTAAGTTATTTCGTTTCGTTAAACAGATAGAAGGTTTCTAAATGTTATGGACAATGACACAATGAGTGTAAATAAAAAGCGAAATTTCATAATGTCTTTGAAAAACTTGAAAATAAATAAAAAGTTTGCACTTTGGAGTAAGAATTTTAAATTAAATGGTTGTACGCTTGTACCGCGAGTTGAGACCACTTTTTTCATAAACATTTGTAATCATTTTTGGACTTCTGTGATGGGAAGGCTACATCGCTTGGCCGGAAGCTTGCCGGAATGAAGTACTTCTTATCATGATTTGAAAAAAAATATTTGATATGCACAACATGTTGTGGTTGTTCTAGGGTGGCATTATATGTTCTGCGAATTGGTGGGTTATGAAAGAGGAGTACGTCAAGTGTATTTTTTTCTTATACATGATTTCATTGGTGTAAATATGTAATGGTATACTTTTTAGTCAATTCAAAGCTAGATATCCATATAGTTCATAACATAGCGAGGTTTATAGATCCATATGAAATTTAAGGTATTCATAAACATAGCTAGCACGGTTTTCTTAATTTGTTTTATGGTGGTCGGAGTTATAACTAAAAGATCGAACATGGATTTGATTAATGGGTTCGATTGGGATTTTGTGTTCTTGCTTGTATTAATGGTGGTGGGTGGTGGTGAATGGTTGTAATGATTTACGGTGGTGAGTGGAGATGAAGAAGGAGGGTGGATGAGGTGATGGGTATTTTTTGTTTGGAGTAGATGGATGGTATTTGGGAATGAGTTTTGTGTTTGATGACGGTGACAGTTGCGGTGACAAGATGATGATGGCGGTGGATGTGACTGAGATGATGGTGGTGTTGGTGGAAGTAGTGCGGGTGAGTAAAGTGATAGTGTTAACTTTTAGAGTAAATACATCATTCGTTCCTAAGGTTGTAGAAGTTGTAGCAAAAGAAAATGAGATTGAGAGGAAGACGAGGTTAAAATAATCATTTCGCAGAAATAACGGGAGTTGACTGAAAAATAACAGTCAAACAGGGGCGGGGGAATAACGGAAAATGGACTCAGTGTGAAAAAAAAACATGTAATTGAAACAAAAATCCAAAGTACAACCCAGCATAATTTTTTTAGACAAGTTTAGGGACATGTATTTTATTCTGAAGTAAATTAATAAGTTGAAAATATTTAGAACATCTGTTATTAACCATTTATATTGTGACATGTCAAGGAACTTTTACGTTAAAATTGTAGGCTTGTCAATAAATATAAAAGCAAACAATAACTTTTCTTCTTGCAAGCTCACAAATTTCAAATCATAAGTTTGCAACAACAAAAGTTAATGCTGGATTTTGAAGGAATTCAACAAGCCCGCCTCTAATTGAATCCTTCCTTCCTTATTTATAACCAATTCCCACAACTTACTTTCCCTCACAAAGCGATGTGGGATGTTCGGAGATCAAAACCCATATGTTTATTTCTAATAGTTTTATAGTTGTTTTATAATTGTCTTTAACTAAGGTTGTGTTTGTTTTTCTGAAAAACCTCTTAATAACATCTTAATCTGACTCACTTAGACGTAATCAGATGTTTAGACAAAAAAGTGTGTTTGTTTTTTTCCTGTCATTAAGAGGCAATAAGAGACAATCAAGATTAAGAGTGTTTGTTTTTTTATGATCATTAAGAGGCGCTAAGAGGTAAAAAAATCTTATTGAACTAGATATTGAGGGGTGTCTTAACACCTCTTAATGTCTAACACCTTCAAATAATTTTACAAAAAACAAACACTTTTATATCAGTCAGATTCAGATTTCTCAACCTCTTATTCATATTAAGTTGGAATCAGCTTCAGATTTTTCAATCACACATTCAGATTCAGATGTGCGAATCAGATTCAGACTCATAGCCTCTTAACAAACAAGTCAATAGCTCATTTTTATGAGTTATAGAAATTTACATTATAAATACAAGAACCTTGGAAAGTACGAAAAGCTATTAAAGATGCTATGAAGTATAATAAGCACAATTATTTCTTTTATAAGATTTTATGTTTCTTAGAAATGGTTTCCATTTCATTTTTACACATATGTAAACTTCTCAGTTATATACTAGGTTGTTCGTGAGGCTCGTAGATCCAACATGTCGGTCTGATTGAACCACCAACCTGATAGAACGTATAGTCTGATGCCTGAACCGACTATTAAAACCATAGTTAATGTATGTTGTAATTTGTTTTCTTCTTACTAGTGCTTTAGTTGCAAATAGGAATATAACTTGGTGATCAAAACTAAAATTGTACAGGTTTGTAAAGATTAACATACTCAAAATTCGGAACACCTTTGTTGCTGCCAAAATGACTGAAAATAAATATTACGTTCAAGAAGACCATAAAAATCTTGTAACTAGAGGAAAGGTTCTGTTTCAACTTGTACTTTACAATAGAAGCTGCATTCACAGGTTAACTATAGTTTGCAAATTGCAAGACATAGTGATAAGTACGTAGTATATAAGAGTGTCCCTTTCTAACAAGTTGTGTTTGTGCTCATTAAGAACCTTTTGTACTTTATCATAAGCTGTATTAAGCCACTTAAGCTCTATATACTGAGTGAAAAAGTTGCAAGAAAATTTCTCGCAATAGATTTTTCCAAAAAACCCTTCCATGTTCATGTGTTGTTCATGTAAGTTCCAAGCAACGTTAAGCTTGTGTTCATTAAGCACATTTTTTATTCGTTAATGTGAGAATTGCTTAATATAAATGTTTTTATACATGTAAAATGAGATATGTTTACTTTTTTATTTTTCATTTTCTAGCAATGCAATAAGTATATTGATGATGTTTAAGACAATGACTTTGCTTATGTTTTAGACTAGCTTTGCAGTTCATGACTATATGTGCAGCTTGACAGGGACTGAATGATTGCTTAACTTGTTTGGTAACTATGTTCTAGTTAACATCTTTGTATCATTTAGATTTTTATAAGCAAAGTCGTTGTCTTAAACATCATCAATATATGGCTAGATAACGTCTTTGTATCACTTAGATTTATAATAGAAGTAAACATTCTGGTACTTAATGGATTGATTGGATCTCAAATCCAATCAGCTTTTAATATTGTGAGCTTGTCAAATATTATAAAAGCAATGGTCAAAATTTAAGGTATGTTAAGGTTTAGATAACTTTATATATAAAATTGTAAGCATGTTAAACTTATAAAACTCAAATCATAAGTTTGGAAGCTAGAATATGACGTTTGGCTTTTAAAAAAACTTAACATGCCTATCCCTATTTGAATCCATCGCTCCTTATTTATAACCACCACCCAAAAATCTAATTTCCCTCACAAGGCGATGTGGGATGCTCTAAAGCCAAAACCCAATTCAATTTAAGCAATTTGTAGAACACATGTACACTTTGGTTTATCTTAACCATTGCGAGTTCAAGTTTAGATAAACACTAATTAATGTACGTTGTGATGTTATATCGGTTGTTATGCAATGAAAGGTGCTCAATCCGCACCCATGAGATTTACGTTAGACATATATATAACAACCCGTAAAATTTCGGATGATTATAATAATATTTATTACGTCAGAAAATTGGAATCGGCTATTTTCTGATAGTTGTCAATATTTAGATCTAAAAACGAGAGGTTATCTCATGAATTTAGAAAGTCTCGGCACCGCACGCATTCCGACACCAATTAAATAACGACAAACAGTTATAATCAAATTTCTACGTAATAAAAATGTTATATTATTACGTTTATGAAATCGTTTCCAAAAACATAAATTCTATATTTTTCAGGTACTGGAAAGGTACGTTTACTCGAGGATTCGACAAAACACGGGGTACAAATAATACACCAAATAATAATAAAACAAAAATTAAAAGCTAATATATATCCCTAGTACAGCCGCCCTTCTTTCTCTCTCTCATCTTTTCTGTTTCTTCGATTCACCCTAAAACCAGGAAACCAAAAGCTTCTCTTTTATTCCTCCAAAAATAGACCAAGGTATTGTCATTATCAGCCATCCTATTTTATCATGACACTTCTCTTTCAACTTAGCCACTAGTCTCCCTATGAGAAATCACGAGCTCGTAGCAAAACGATGGAAGCCAAGGAGAGATATCTTCCATTTGAAGACCAAGAAAGAAGAATGAAAACCTTCCACTTATTTCTCTACAAATAGAAAAGAGTTATCTCAGTTTCTCACTCATCATTTTCATAATCACAAAAATTGGGTTCATATCAATTCAAAGGGGTTTTTCAAATTGGGTGAGGGGTTTCGTTAATTGAAGCATAAGGAAGATTATTCAAGTGTTTAATTGTTCCAATTCATTCCGAGTCCCTTCCAAGTCGATCTTTGGTGTTCGGTGCCCTTCGTCCCTTTTCCTAGTTTCATTGTAAGAATATTTTCCTGATTATTGTTTTTGTCAATCGACTATGTTGTAATTCGAAAACAGTAATTAATATAGTTATTACCGATTGAAGTTAAAAAGAATATTGGTGGTATTCTTGTTAAATATTGTTGTTATTAATCTTGTGTGGCACTAATAGTTACAAGAGGAAACATAAAAATAAATAAACTAAATTTGATCTATAAAGATTTGTGATTGGCTCAATGGAGTAGAAGTGCTTATTTTTATGCCTATTGGCTTATTTTGTTAAGATTGGAGTTTACATAGTGACATGTTTGTTTAATCGAGCCGACCTGGGCGCATTTTTTTAGTTGCTCACTGTGTCGAATCCAACACACATATCACAAGTAAAATTAAAATGGTCAAGACCATAACTTAGAATTGAGTTAATTAATGTTGGGTTAATAAAATTGGTGATGAGTTGAAATCACCTCTTTGGCTCACTGTTGTCAAAGTATGCGAAACAACATGTCACATATGGCCTACTCTTTATATATATACTTTTTTTGGAATCGGATTACTCGGTTTGGGTAAACAAATTCTGGGTTTTGTCGAGTGGGGTATGTGGGCCGAACCCCACTTGGCCAACAAATGGTGCGTTTTGGTTAACGGTGAATTAAACTTTTGGTTACTTAGTTTACTTTTTTTTTTGAAATAATCTTTACTTTAAGTTGGGTATCAACTAATAAAGAAATAATCTTTTACTAAACAAATTTTATAAACAAGTTCTAAGCTATGACTAGTTTTAAAAGAAATATATATATATATATATATATATATATATATATATATATATATATTTATATATATATATATAATCTTTTACATCGGTGAACTATAAATTTTAAGTTGAGTATCAACTAATAAAGAAATATCAATTGTGACATATTTTTATCATAAATATAGTTATCTCAACTTTTAAAGACATGTATATTTGAAAAATAATATAACAACGAGTTATTAATTTTTGTGACACTTTGCCACCACATATAATTAAAGCATATACGCGGATCATGCCGATTAGTGTATTTCTAATATAAACTCTTTTATTACAACAACTACTTAAAGTGAAATTTATATACTTTTAAACGACAATCCGAAGTCGTCTACTATTTAAATGTGATTATTTTTCCGTACATCGTCGTTTGGTCGCCATCGAACCGAAGACTCATTCGTCCTTGATATTTTTTCCTATTACATACTTAAGCACTTCCAAGAGCCAATAATTACAAACATTTAGAAAACTATTTTTTTAACTTAAATAATGCCACACAAGTAACAACAACAACACAAACATTTATAAAGTTAGTTAAACTTTAGCGAGTCTTAAACATGAGTAAATACTAAATTGCCGTACTAAATTAGGTTGCGTGTCGGAGCCGTGCACTATCATTCTTTGATTTAATTCCCTTTAGACTTCCTATTGCACATAGCCAAGGTGAGTTTAATAGCCCCTACTTTTACTTGTTTTCATAACTGTTTTGGCGGGAGAATACATGCTTATTTTTACTTAAATTCCATACTTGTTTTACTTGAATACGATACTTGCTTACTTAAAACATTACCTCCTTTACTTAAATACTTGTTTGATTTCTCAAATACACTATTTATTTCACTCGTTGTATACTTAATCTTTTTCTCTTGAACGCAAGTACAAAATTTCTGTTGCATACTGGTCTAAGTCCCAATAACCCAATTACTATTACTACGCCCATTATCATGAACCGTTAGTTACTCTTTTGTGAGTAAGCGCAAATGCTATGAATAGATCTATTGGGGTTGACACCCCCGTCCATAGTAGGATAAACTCTACTAACCATTAGTACGAGTCGGACGGACGCATATTATTTGAGTAAGTCACAAGTGTGCGGGTTATACACTTGTATTCGGGCATTCATTACTACGTTAACGTTTCGGTGTCATGAGCTTAGACCGTATAATACTTTATTTCGTGCCATTGGGTTACATTGGTCACACCTTACAAAATCTTGTGGTTCACTATTACATTTATTAAATGACAAATTTTCACTTTCAAGACATTGTGGGTTACACAATGATCTGATTTCTTTCAAAACATTGTGGATTAGACAATAGTATTATTTTTATGATATTACAAAAGATGCAACGATTACTAAATTCTTTTGATAAATACTTCTTTTACATTACATTACTTTTACTCAAACCTATGAACTCACCAGCGTAAGCTGATCCCTTTTAGCATGTATTTTCAGGTTTTGAAGTGATAGCTTATCTTTGGAGGCGCAAGGCAAAGGCATGGCATGGTCATAGACGACTCTGATTTATATATTGGGACCACATTTTTATAATGGGCCATTTTCCGCACTAATCAATAATGTAAACATTGTTTTTAAGAAATGAATAAAAGTTTATTTATGAAAAATCCATTTGTTCTATGCTTATGTTGTGATATCAATTTAGTAGCATCCCAATACTTGTGTGCTTCCGCTGGGCCATTTTGGGGGTGTTACAATATATACGTGTTTAACGCATATTATCAAAAGGTGTGTTGGTTGCCAATAGAGTTACTCGAAGCTCTTTTCTCTAAAAGTGAGTGATCATGTATAAGGAATGGATGGTGTTTGTAGTTCACGAGTTGATTATCAAATTGTTGAAGACTACGCGGAGTTACGAGTTACGTTCGTTGTGGAGATGTGTTGAAGGAGCGACTTCATTTGTTTTCTTTTCAAGGTTAGTGTGGCAACGGGTCAATGCGGTCTTGGTAGCTAAGGTGTGTTTGTTTAAGGTGTGCTTAATTTTGCTATGTGTTGGTGAGAATTGGTTAATATGAAGTTTTATTTTTACATGTATGTGTGCTCAATTATGATGTTCAAATTAGTGATTTGTTTATGTTTTAGGCCAACAATGAGATTGATGTTGATACATGATGTCAGACAAGTGAGCTACTAATCTTGGTATTGTGTAGGTGTCATAAGTTTTGAGATCGAGGAGATTGGCTGGTTGGGATGGAATGTGAAGCCGATTTGGTCTCGTACACCAACAATCATTTTCCAAAGTGGTTTTCAAACAAGAACAAGAGTTCGAGCTGGGAAGATTAGGTGGATTGGCTATGCAGAGTCGTATGCCATCATAAAAGACTTGAACATCCTTAAATCCTCTAAATTATAAAGTAAAAGACACATTAGTTTTTATTTACGTAAGATTGGAAACCTCCTTAAACCATATCCATCAATCAACTGTATCTTCCTCGTATCAAAATAAGATTATGAAAATTCATCATGTTCTTTATCCTAACCAACATAAAGTCGTGTAAGTTACACATCAAACATATCCCTCAATATACCAAAAAATAAGACTCAAAAGAAGGCCAAACTAGGGGCCATCCTTATTTATCCCCCTTAAAAGTAAATATGTACAATCATATTTCATAATTTGGATTGAATTCGAGGAGTACATGCAAGTCGCAATAAAAACACTATCAGGAGTAGAAAGTCGATGTAAAGGACAATGACAAAATGAATAACTTTGACAATCCAACTTAAAATTAACAACCGACTACCAAAAGAAAAAATTAAAATAATAATTTGATGGCTTGGTTTAGTTGTCTTAAAACTCCACTCTTCCACATATATATAACTAAAAGAAGATGATTTGCACATTTTATTTATTTATTTGCAAACTTTATAGTACAATCATTGTAAACTTGACAAATGAATAGCTAAGATCTATAACAAATATGAGATCTATATTAATCTCAACTTAACCATTTATATTTTTGGCGTGTCAAATACTTTATACTTAAAATTATAAACTTGTCAAAAAAATATAAAAATCTATTATACCAAACATCACTTACAAGCATATGAAACTCAAATCATAAGTTTGCAAGCAACAAAAAGTAAAATAGGCTTTTAAAGAAATTCAACATGCCTACTTCAAATTGTATCCTTCCCTCCTTATTTATAACCAACTCCCACAACCTACTTTTCAACACAATGCGATGTGGGATGCTCAGAATTCAATTCCCAATTGATTTAAGCAATATGTAGTACACAGGTATATTTAAGTTTATCGTAAGTTCTTAACCATTACGAGTACAAGTTTAGATAAACACTAATTAATGTATGTTATAATGTTATACTTGCACTTAAGCAAGGAAAGGTGCACTTAAGGTGCATATTATCAAAGGCCATGTTGGTTGTGGGTTTTACCTGATAGAGTTACTCAAAGCTCTTTTTTTTCAAAAGTGGTTGATCATGTATAAGAAATGGATGGTGCTTGTTGTTCACGCGTTGATTATCGAACTGTTGAAGACTTGGAGTAATGAGTTATGTTGGTCATGGAGAGGTGTTGAATGCGTGGCTTCATATGTTTTAAATTCAAGGTTTGTACTGTGTGGCAACAGGGAGTCATGGTAGCTAAGGTGTGTTTAATTTTGCATGTGTTGGTGAGAATTGATTAATATGAAGTTTTATTATTACATGTATCTGTGTTTATTTACGAAGTTCAAATTAGTGATTTGCAAATACACCATGAACAATGAATGTGGTGGCGACACGAGCACAAGACTACCATGCACCCACAAGTTTCACCATACATCTACCAACAACTGGCTCTTAATCTGTTATGCGATAAAAGGTGCTCAATCCGCACCCATGCGGTTTATGTGAGACATATACTCCTTTCTAATACATAATATCGAAGGCCACGTTGGTTGTGGGTTTACCAGCTGATGGGATAATTTTAAGCTCTTTTTTTCAAAAGTGAGTATCGGGAGCACGTATGAGGAATGGCTGGTACTTTGTACTTGATTGAGTTGATCATGGAATGAATGGAGTTATGCTAGTCGTGGGTGTTGAAGGCACAACTTTGTGGGTTTCCTTTTCAAGTGTTGTGTGGCAACGGGTGGGCGCGGGTTGCTAAGGTGTGTATGTTGTTTGCAAGTGTGTTTGTGTTTGTTGCGGATTGATGTGTGTTTGAGTTTGCAGGTGCTGGTGAAGTATATATGTAAGGTGAAGTATGTTTATTTATAAATTTCGTATTCTAGCAATGCAAAAACCATATTATGATGTTCAAGACAATGACTTTGTTTATATTTTAGACTAGCTATGCGGTTGATGCTGATACTATTTTTGTTGCCTCATGTAGCTACTAGTTTTGATCGGTTAATTGTTCAACTTATAGAGATTGTAACCCACGTTTGTAGTTGACAAAATTGGTACTGTGTTGGAGTCATAAGTGCTGTTAAAAAGAAGATTAACATTGCGGACCATTAGATTAGTAGGGACGGGATTCACCGGTTGGGACGCCGGGACGGTGTGGGAAGTTGGGTTGGCCTACAACCAAAAATCCTTACAAGTGGTTTCTGAGCAGGAACAAGACATCGAGCATGAAAGACTTGAACATCCGCGAATTTTTGGAGCAAAGAACATATTAGATCCTTTTATACATAAGATTAGTAATTAACAAGAAAAAAATATACTTAGGTATCCTTTTGAGTTTTGACTATACAAATTCAACTTAACACAACGGATTAGCCAAAACACTTGGATGGCATGATTTAGTTGTCCTAAAGCTCAACTTTCCACATATACAAAGGGAGGTGATGTTCACACTTTATTTATTGATTTGTATACTTCACTATACAATCAGACATAGCAAAGTATGAGTTTGGTAAATCAATACATACTTTGATGAGGTAACTCAAATTACGTTTCTGGTCATTTGGAATTATAGATATCCAGTTTTTTTCGACCTACAACCATCAATTTTTATACATAGTTGCCCATATCCATATTTTATGCTATAACAGTGATAGTTACCCGAACAAGAATCCGCCATTGTCTTCATATATATGTTTCATATAAAAGATTTTGGATGTAATCAAATTCATGAATAATAAAACTTGTAAATTCATATGTACTCATAGTTTAAAACTTATAACAAGTTAACTATAATATATTTAACAGTATGTAAAAAAGTTAATCACCGAAGCAAAAACAATAAGTTACTAGACTTAAATTTTTTGAAACATCTCATTATTAATTTATTACATTCCATTTATATTTATAACGTTTCAAGGTTTTTTAAATTTATATTTAATATTGTAAGCTTGTCAAAAAAAATATAAAAGGCACTGTCTACTTGGAACTACATGCAAACTTATAAGTATGCAAGCTGAAAAAGTAGACATAGGCTTTTAAAGATATTCAACATGCCTGCTTCGAATTGAATCCTTTCTTCCTTATTTATAACCAACTCCTACAAGCTACTTTTCTTCACAATGCGATGTGGGATTCCAAAAGTCAAAACCCATTTGATTTTAAGCAATTTGTAGCACATTGGTGGTTTTATTTCCAAAAGTCAAAACTAATTAATGTATGTTATACTTGCAGTGTTTTTATTTCCCATAGTTTTATAGTCTTTAAGTAATTGTGATATTTAAAAACATAAGTTATTGGTATAAAGTCGATGGTTTTTTTTATGAGTTATAAAATTTTACTTTATAAATACAAGAAACATGGAAAGTACGAAAAGCTAGAGAAGATGTTCTGAAGTATAATAAGCACAATTTAACCACCGACCTTATAGGACGGCTAGTCTAATGTCTGAACCGACTACTAAAACCGACTATTAAAACCATAGTTTCTGTATATTGTAATTTGAGTGTTAATAGCTGGTCTTCAATATATTCAAATTCTAAAAGCAATGATCAAAATCTATGGCGTGTTTGGATTTAGACAGCTTTATATATATAGTTCAACAAATTATTTGTGGAAACGGTGTACACTTTTATTAAGATAAATCAGATTACAGAAAATTAAATAACAGACAGAATGGAGTAGAAGCAAAAGATAAATCAGATTACAGAAAATTAAATAATGGAGTAGAAGCAAAAGACGACACCATTCAATAAAATTAACAAATTAACAACTATTCAATAAAATTAACAAATTAACAAAAGCAGTAAAGACAGTGGCACGAGGCTCGTGTTTCACACGATTCCCTTAAAAAATTGATTCGCTGTCTGTTTTTCAGGATACAACGTACAACGCTGATGTACATTTTTGTCTGGTGTTGGAGTAAACCAACAAATCAATGTAAAAGTTCATATCAAGATTCCTATATAAACAAGCTTTCATTTCTTGTTTTGGGCGATGTGGGATTCTCCTACTTTTCCAATTTTTTGTGTTTCAAGTGCCTCACTTTGAGACACGATATCTCATTCATATCAACTCCATTTTTGACACTCTTTAGCTCGTTGCGAAGCTCTCGTCAAGGAGAACGCAAAGCTACCAAGAAATATAAATATATATAACATACACATATATTAAATAGTGTCTAAAATTTGCAAAACCAATTTTCCAATATTATTTACATATATAATTATAAGCTTGTAAAATATTATAAAAGACATAGGGAACGGTTTAATCTTCGCAAACATTTTTGTCAAATATCATAAGCTTACAAAGAACAAAAAGTTAACCATTGTCCTTTAAAGAATTTGACACGCCTACTTTTTATTGCATCTTTCCCTCTTTATTTAGAACCAGCTCCCACAAGGCGATGTGGGATGCTCAAAAGTTAAAACCCAAGTGAAGTTAAGCAAATTGTAGTACAGTGGTACATTTGAGTTAATCTTAAACATTACGAGTTCATGTTCCGATAAACACTAATAATGTATGTTACTATGTTATACTTGCACTAGTTTTATTTCTCGTAGTTTTATAATTGTATTTAAGTAATTGTGACATTATAAAACATAAGGTGCTAATATAAGTCGATCGCTCTTTTTATGAGTTATATTTACTATATAAATAAAAGAACCTTCAAAAGTACGAAAAGCTAGAGAAGATGAGTACAGTTAATTTTTTTTATAAAATTTTATGCTTCTAATAATTGGTTTGCGTTTCTTTTTTACACATTTGTAAATTTTTAATATGTCGTTTGGTTCTTGAGACTCGTAGATCCAACATCTCGGACCGGTTGAACCACCGATATGATAGGACAACTAGTATGATGGACCAAATATTAAAGGCATAGTAACTGTATATTGTTATTTGTTTCTTCTTACTAGTGCTTTAGTTGCAGATAGGAATACAACTTGGCGACCAACACTAAAGTTTTACGGTTTGTAAAGAAATTAAGAGCCTTATGTACTATATCATAAGCTCTATATAATTAAGCCATTTAGGCTCTATTAAGAGCCTTTTGTACTATATCATAAGCTCTATTAAGAGCCTCAAAAACCCTTCCATATTCATGTGTTGTTCATGTAACTTCCAAGCATCATTAAGCCTGTGTGCATTTTTGTAATTTCGCACTTAATTAGCTTATCTAGATCCCTAGCTTGAAAAAGGATTGTACTTGCAACGATTGAAAAAGATTTCCATTGATGGACTTCAACCCTTTGATGAAATGCCACATTGTAAGAACATGACGTCTTAGTACCTTAGCAGCATTATGACCATTGTAATAAATACACCTCGAACGCCTTCTCATATCTTAGTTTCCTGACTAACGTCGTATATCTTCCCATTTAGTCACCCTATTGAAACTTGAACAACTCAAATCCTATCAACTATACTAGCTTTTGAACTTATTGAAATTAAGCTTAAAATAAGATCACATTGAGAAATTTATATGCTGACAAAGATGCAAGAAAGAAAATTTGAAAATTTTAACATTGTAGTAAAATACACCTCGAACGCCCCTTTTTAAATTTTGAGGGCACTTTATTTCAGCGAAAAAAAAATCCGACTGCATATTTTGCGATGACTTATGTCGTTGCTAAAACTGTGGGTCCCACAATCAACTATTTGAAAATGGTGGGGCTATGGCATCTTTAGGAGTGTCGTCGCTAAACAACCTCCCTCACTTAAAGTTTCTTCTATAAATTTCGTCAATGACTCAAATTAAAATAAGAATATAAATCTAAATCCTTGATGACGAAGCAAATTATATACACGTAATACACACACTCCCACACATATGTAAATAGACATACATCCATTTATAAATATTAAGTCAACTACAAAATGGACAAGAAGTATGAACAAAACCAATTAACAAACGAGTGTTCATACCTCCTACCACCATCACAAACCACCCTTTGTCCCATCTGCATGGACGATCTTTATGACAGTAACAAGATCACACGACTACCATGTCACCATTACTTCCACCGTGCATGTATTCACCAATGGCTTTCACACAAAAAAAGCTGCCCAACTTGTCGTTGGGCTATTAAAATTCGAGCAAAGCCAACGTTGTCGTTAGGGAATGTACGTGTAACTCACGTATATTACCGTGCATGTATTCTTAGGCGCCAATGGCCAGGGTGGGTACTCGTTCCTCGCAACCCCTTTTATAATGAATGTAAGAGCTTTCTGTCCTTTTCGCGCATTATATAACCTGTGTTATTTGTTGTCTTCTATTGCGCAGAGATGGATCTTTTTACCGTTGTGCACCTAGCGAAGCCAATTGAGGTGAAGGTAGGGACGCGGCCCCTGAAGGAAGGAGAGGAGGCCATCTTAGCGGCCACTGCCGGTCATACCCTGGAGATGAACATAGGGGGAACAAGCACTAGCTCCTTTGTCGCAGTGGAAGCGACATCGCTGCAGAGCGTGCACGCCCCAGTGCCCTCTCCTGTAGTGCAGCCACCACCTGTAGCCGTGGCGCAGCCTATGGAAGAAGAAGAGGAAGAGCCAGAATCTAGGTTAAGGCGCAAAAGATCCCGCGAAGAGGATGGCGCGAGCACCTCGAGAAAAAAGCACCCTGTGATCCTCACTGTGGAATCATCCACCAGTGATGTTGCGTCATCTCACCCATCTGCTGATGTTGCCGGCCCACAGTAAGTGATATCGTGAATGCCTTCTTTCTTCTTTCTTTTTTTCTGTTTTTTGCGCACCAACTATTTATGTGGGAAGCTGATAATGATCTGTTTGTGTATGCAGGTTTGAACAGGCTGCAGAGTCTCCCCCCAAGGATAGTCCGGTGCAGTCTGAGCCAGACAGCCAAAAAGATGAAGACTTAACTGTTGGGGATGTATCAGTGGGTCAAATGGTTGAGGAGTTGGCACATGTGTCTGCGCACCAAGCTGCAATAGTGGAGAAGCTAAGGGTGCGTATTGCTGGTGAAGGCAGCCAAAGTGCTCAAAAAGATGAGAAAATTGCTTTGCTGGAAGCGCAGTTGGCTAGTGCCAGGGCTAAGGTAGAGAGTTTGAGCGTGTCTGCACAGAGGCAGGTGAGGAGAACCTGGCGCTGATGGGCCAAATAAGCCAAGAGCGAACAGAGTCATCAGGGTACAAGGCTTTGTGCCTCTGGGCCCTAAAATATCTGGAGAAGAGTAAGGACGCCTTGACCACGCAGTTGGAAGAGTTTGGTGCCACTATGAAGAGTGCTCTGGAGACACAAGAGATGAAGCTGCGTAAGCTTAGTTTGGAGTATGATGAGGAATTATATCCTCATCTAATGTCTGCCATCTCTGAGCGCAGGTGGCTTATCAGCCAAGGTCTGCATCTTGCTGCTTTGAGTACTCTTGAGTCCAAGGAGGTAGTGGACAAATTCGGTGGGGTAGTCCAGTGTGCTTTGGCGCGAGGAAAATCAGAGGCTATAGAAGCGCTACAGGAAGCTAACTTACTGAAGGTACCTGCTGAAAATGTACCAGGGTATGATGCGCAGTCTTATGATAACCTGGTTGCTGCGATGAATAGGATGATGACTTTAGAGCTTCCCATGATTGCTGAGATGGAGCGATCGATTATCCTATAACTGTATTATGGAAGGATTGACCTTAGCGTGCCATCTTACGATGATGCTGAAGCGCAACCGGACTATTTTTGAAGCCCGATGTCTCGATTCAGTTGCGTGTACTGTTTTGCTCGCCCTAGGGACATTCTGAATCCCTTTGCTTTAGATAAAGAAGTGTCCTTGAAGGAAGTATTGGAAGCGCATGCGACCAGACTTGCTAAAAAGGAAGGTATTAAGGGTAAAGCAACTTTGTGCGGGGTTGGTGCCGCTCATCTTCCAAGGTCTGATGGGGTGCCAGTGAGTGTCGCTACCGTGTCTCTCCAAGACGCGGACTTGTTGAAGAGGCTTAGCGAGAGCGCAAATACTACAAGCCGCGTAGGGACTTCATTACTGGAGCGATCTAATAGTATATAGGATTTTATATCCTCTGTACGAACATAGTATTTAATAAAGATCACCTTTTGCTAAATATATGTTAATATTTATTGCCTCTTGTGACATGCGTATTTATCTGTCTATCTTTGCGTAAAAGATATATTTGTCCAGTTGTACACGAGCGCAAATAATATGAGAAATTTATAGTCATGTATGAAGATCATAGTATACTTAAACATAGTTTCTAAGTAATAGTGTCATAGTCGTGTATGATGTGATATACAGTGTACTGTAAATATCATCTTAAAGAACCAAGCGTGTTGAATCCTTATGTTGTTAAACGCGCACCATATGCATAGTTGCGCATCCGTCATGGGAAGCACACAAACTTATCCCAACGTCTTGAGAACAAGGTGTTTAACAAGGATACGTGATCCAATGTTGATGGGTTTGCAACCCTCTTACTCAACAAGTTATTTAGTAGGTTAACTTATCCTTTTACCATCGTGGGTGTATTTAGTGCATGCACGCCATGTAGGCTAGAAATAAAAAATTGTTAAGACATACAGTATATGGAAATAACAAATCAAAATATGTCGCGGAGTTAGCTAGAAACTGCGGCTTTTTATTGATACTTGCAATTGTTTATGAGAAATAAGTAAAACATTATTCTAAGGAAAATAAAAAGTAAATACATAGATGTGTATTGGGCACTTTAGTGAAGTGCAGGAGCGTCTGTGTGCTAGGCCGTAGCCACTCTTATATGTAGCACCTCTTGAGGTTGCAGATGTTCCATGTGCGTGGCAGTTCACGACCATCCAAGCCTCGTAGCTTGTACGCGCCTGTTCCCAATGCTTCAGTAACCTCATAGGGTCCTTCCCACTTTGGTCCAAGCTTACCTGTGTCTTCTGCGTGGCTCGCATCGTTTGCGCGGTAAACGAAGTCACCTGGTCTGAATGAAACACGGCGCACTTTAGCGTCATAGTATCCCTTCATCTTTGACTTTGATTTTTCTTCCCGGATAGCTGCGCGTTCGCGCCGTTCTTCGAGCAGGTCTAAGTCGACACGCCTCTCGTTATCATTGGTTGCCACATTGATTTCCGTAGTGCGGATAGTTGGCATTTCGATTTCGGCTGGTATGACAGCTTCTGTCCCGTAGACTAGAGAGAAGGGAGTGTCTCCCGTGCTGGTTTTGATTGAGGTGCGATGTGCCCACAAAACGTGCGAAAGTTCTTCCACCCATCTTCCTTTGTGCTTGTCCAAACGTGCCTTAATTCCTTCACCCAGGCTTCGATTCACACATTCAACTAGGCCATTGGTTTGTGGGTGTTTTACTGACGCAAAGTGTTGTGTGATGTTTATCTTCTCGCACCAGTCCTTGAAAGGGTTGTCGCAGAATTGTTTCCCATTGTCCGAGATGAGCTCACCAGGTAGACCAAAGCGGCATACAATGTTTTCCCAGACGAAGCGCTTCACCTGGTTGCCAGTGATTGTTACCACTACCTTTGCTTCGATCCACTTGGTGAAGTAGTCTATGGCAACTATGAGGAACTTTAAATCTCCTGCTGCAACAGGAAAAGGACCTGCAATGTCAATACCCCACTTGTGGAATGGCCATGGCGCCATAATTGGTGTTAACTCCTGCTGTTGTTTGCGGGGAATGGGTCTGTGGACTTGGCAGTCGCTGCACTTTCTTATCAAATCCCGCGCATCGCGGTGCATGGTGGGCCAATAATAGCCTGACCGTAAAGCGCGCACCACCACTGACCGTGGTCCTGAATGCATGCTGCATGAACCTTCGTGGATTTCTCGCAGTACATAGTTTGCTTGTAAGGGACCAACACAGCGGAGCCATGGTTGCAAGAAAGAGCATCGATATAGGATGTTGTCCCGAAGTTCAAACCTTTGTGTTGTGCGCCGTATCCTTCGGGCTTCTTTCTGCTCTTGGGGTAATACTCCCTTGCTTATGAATTCGACTATTGGTCTCATCCACGTAGGTCCGTCTTCCTCTATTACCGTGGATACTTCCATTTCTAAGATGGATTTGATTTTCAATGTTTCCACCAACACCTGTTTGGATAGGTGCGCAAAGCTTGTGGATGCAATTTTGCTTAGTGCATCTGCCTTGCGGTTTTCCCCTCTTGGAACCTGTTTGATGGTAAACCTGTCAAAGCTTTGAATGACTGCCTTGGTATTTTCGAGGTACTGAATCATGTTTTCCTCCTTGGCTACATACTCGCCTAACACGTGGTTGGCTACCAGTTTGGAGTCTACATTCGCTTCCAGGTTGCGTACACCCATTCGAGATGCGATGCGTAGTCCCGCTAGTAGGGCTTCATACTCTGCCTCATTATTTGTCACTGTGAATTCGAAACGCAGTGCGTAAGTGAATTCCATTCCTTCCGGGTTTGTGAGGATGAGGCCCGCTCCTGACCCATCCACGCATGAGGATCCATCTGTGAACAAGATCCATGGATCGGGTAGTTCCTCCGTGCGTGGTGCAGGTGTATCATCAGTGTCTGGCTTTTCGCTGATGAAATCAGCCAATACCTGCCCTTTTATTGCAGTTCGTGGTCTGTAGGTGATGTTATGCTCACCGAGCAACACACTCCATTTTTGCAGTCGTCCTGATGCATCAGGCTTGGAGATGATTTGCTTTATCGGTTGGTCTGTGATTACCGCTATTGGGTGCGCTTGGAAGTACCTGCGTAGCCGTTTAACAACAAACACCAATGCCAGAACTAGTTTTTCCATGGCGCTATAGTTCATCTCCGTCTTTTTGAGCGCCTTGCTTACAAAATAGACAGGGGTTTGTACTGAATCCCTATCTGTTAGTAACACTGCGCTGACTGCTCCATCAGTTGCGGATAAATACATGATCAACTCTTCCCCTGGTCGGGGTGCGAAAAGTGTGGGGAGCGTTGCCGTGTGTTGTTTCATTGTGTGAAGGCCTCTTCGCCTCGTAGTCCACCGGAAATCACCCTTTTTATACACTTTTTGAGTGTTTTGAAAAGGGTAATGATTTGTCTGCTGACTTGGATAGAAATCTGTTAAGACCGCCAACTTTCCGTTGAGAGATTGGACTTCCTTCAACGCGGCGCGTGAAGGAAGTTCAATGACAACCTTAGTCTTTCTCGACACGGTTTTATACCGTCCGGTTCTATCGTATCCAGGAACATACCTTCCGCGCCGAAGGTACATTTTTTGGATTCAACTTCATGTTGATCTCTCGGAGAGTTTTGAATGTTTCCTCAATATCGCGAACTAGCTCATCTTCAGTATGGCTCTTTATGATCAAGTCATCAACATAAACCTCTAGGTTGCGGCCCACCTGTTTTTCGAAAGCGTTATCTACTAAACGCGATAGGTGGCGCTGCATTCTTCAAGCCAAAGGGAATTTTTGTGTAACAAGAGCGCCTTGGCTTGTGTGAAAGGCTGTTTTTTCCTCATCCTCCTTAGCCATCTGGATTTGATGATATCCTTTGTATGCATCGAGGAAACACTTTAATGGATACCCGCACAAAGACTCTATTTTCCAGTCTATCTCTGGTAATGGGTAGCAGTCTTGTGGACATGCTTTGTTAAGATCGGTGAAGTCCACGCACATCCGCCAGCTACCATCGCTCTTCTTTACCATGACTGGGTTGGAAAGCCAGTCATGATAGTAGACTTCCCACATAATTCCTGCCTCTACTAGCTTGTGTACCTCTGCCAGATTACTGCGTGCGCTCTGGAGCCTGGCCGCCGCTTCTTCGGCGTATGGGTGAGTATCCTTGTCGATTCTTAGTTTATGCTCATTATTGAACGTGGTACCCCAATCATGTGTTTGGGCTCCCATGCAAAAACGTCCAAGTTCTCACAGCTGCTCTGCCGTTGTCCGACAGTGACCCTCCGATGGATATTTCGCTCGGGTATTCGGGTGAATTGCAACCTTCAGGTTTGGAACTTTGGTTGCGCTGTTCTCGGGACCGGTGCCGTTTCGCATGTAATCGTGTTACATTCTCTATGCGGTACACTGACATTGTGAAGAGTAACAATACCACCTTCCACTGGGAATTTAAGCATTCCGTGCGCTGTTGATGGCACTGCGCGCATAGCTGATATCCCAGGCCTCCGAATAATGCCATTGTATGGCGAGGGAGATTTGATCACCATAAATTCCATCCAGGCCGTCGCAGAGTGTTGTTCATTTCCGATGCTAACTAGTAATCGTATTTTCCCCATAGGCCATATCTTTTCACCCGTAAAACCCGTTAGCGCCGTTCACCGGGCTTAACTGCGTATTTCAGGCCGCAATCGCTGAAGCGGTTGCTCATACATGATGTCTGCAGATGCTCCACCATCAATGTACATGCGGTGGATGTCGTGACCCCCCGCACTTATCTCTATGGTGAGTGGTTCCACCACTGCGTTGTCTGCAGTTAAGGTGGGGAAAGAGATTTCGTTTCCTCGAGAAAACTCCTGTCTGACCTTCTGCCTAGTGACCCGCTGTCATGATTGTATCATGTAGATGGTGTCGGCCTTGTCTTTGGGTGTCTCTTTCTTGTTTCCACTCTTCTGTTTATCCTTTCCTTCCTTGATGTTTTTGACCAAATGGTCCAATCTGCCATCTTTAACCATTTTGTCAATGAGCTGGCATAGTTGGACACATTCGTTAGTGGTGTGGCCCTTCTGTGCGTGGTAGTCACAGTATCCATTCACGGTGCGTCGATCCTCTGGAGTGCGCATTTGTGGCGGCCTTGGGAAGTTCACACCTTGTGTTGCGAGTATTTCCTTTGGAGTCTTGGTGAGCGGGGTGTATTTGTCATTATCCATTCCGCTCCCCTGACTACGATAGCTCCTGTTACGGTTGCTACCCCGGTCGGTGGATTGTCTCCAAGGTTGTTCCTGTGACCGATAGTTCGAGTAGTTTCTTTTGCTATCCGCTGCGGCAGCTTCTCCTTGAACGAAGGACCGAGAACGTTTCATGAGTTCATCAAAGGTTTCGGGAATCTTGTCGTTCAACCTCTTGATGAGTCTTGGGTTGTTAATCCCATTCATGAAACCAGAAATCTTTAGTACTTCAGGGCATGCTTTAACCTGCATGCATTCGTCTTTAAAGCGTTCCATGAATGCGCTTGTAGATTCTCCCTGGCGCTGCTTTACCCTAGCGAGTTCAACAGGATTTTTAGCGCACTTCTTCCGCTGAGTAAAGTTCAGGCGAAACGCCTTTCTCAATTCCTCAAAGCCATTGATGCTTCTGCGTGGAAGCTTGCTGAACCAGTTCTGCGCGTTTCCCACCAGTGTGGAGTTGAACATGTGGCACCATACAGGTTGTGGCCAATTTTCAATTGTAGCAGCTGATTCAAAAATTTTAAGGTGATCATCGGGTCACCTGTTCGTCATAGGTTTTACGTAGGTGCATGCGCCTTCTTTGTTCTCTCGAGAAGTCACCGATGCTTCGAGTGAACGCATCCACCTTTTGACGGCGCCACGGGAGAGATATGTCTTCATCCTCATGGTCATTATATCTACTTCGGACTTCCAGGTGTCCAGTTTCACTATCCTCGTTGTCCGAGGAATTTCCAGAGGACTAATTTTCCCTCCTTTCGCGCTTGCGACTATCCTCGAGTTTGTGCTCGAAGGGCTTTCACTTGGGGAATATCTCCGCCAAGTATGTCCCTGTATTTTACGGCTACCAAGTCCGGTGTGGACACTGTACGCCGTCCATCCTCTTCACTTCCTTCCAGAATTGTACGTCTCATCATCCTCAACTCTTCTCCCAATTCTTTTAAACACAGGGGGTCGGCGGCCGTCTCTACCGCGCTTCTCCTCCTGACGGTGCGGTGGTGAGGTTTCAGATTCGAGTCAAAACTGAGTCGGGTTTGTAGGCTTCGACTCGACCTCTTTCTAGCTTCCTCTTGCATGAGAGCAGTCAAGGTTTCGTAATTTTGGGATACGAAATCTCTTGGTGTTAATTCCGGTGCTACCCCTTCTAGAGCAAGGGTATTCGCTTCTACTGCTGTGTCCTTGTTTTTATCCGGTGCACCTGGTGCTTTTGTCAGGTCAGTCTCTAGTACCGGTTGAAAGGGAGTAGTAGAAACAGTGCGCATGATGGATCCACTCGCGCTAGTAGTAGTTGTGGTGGCCCTGGGTTGTCCCGAGCCGGTTCTACCGTAGGATAGACCAAGTCCTGGCCTGATCCCTTGTTTTTGGCAGTAATGGTTGTCCCAGAGTGCTTGGAAGCGAGCCGGTGTGCAGCTTCTTGCCGAAGATCCGCTTTGCGATCGCTGATTTTCATGCTTCGTCATTCTAGTCTTAGTTCTTAGTGAATGGTCCCACGGATGGCGTCACTTGTTGATACAAAAGTTGGGTGTTCCTTGTTCGGGCTCGGTTCTCGTACCAATTAATGATTGTTGCTTGAGACCTGCGCACTAAAGACATAAAACACCGTTAGGCTTACCGTTGGATTGTCTCCCACGATTATCCTCCGGCGTGAGAGTAAGTAATCGATTTAGGGTTAAAGGTGAGTTAGGGTTTTGAGATCGTACCTTTAACGAGGGATGTGATTCTCTTTATATACACACGGAATCCTTGTTGGTTCCAGATTCTCAACCTTCGCGTATCCGCCTAAGTCGGTTGGGGAATGATTATCTTCTTTATTAAGAGATATCCTCTATCTATTCCGTAAATAGATTCGTGTTTGGGCCTTCATGGGCCTAAACGCTTATCAGCGTAGCCCAGTTCGTGCTGAGCTTATCAGTATTGGGCTTTAGTCGGGTTCGTGACCCGGATATAGACTATACATCATCAGGTATACCAGCTGATGGAACTGTTTGAATCCCTATTTTTTACCGAGATTGATAGATGACGTGTGTCGAATAAGATTGGATATAATTTCAAACTGGAACTGACTGGAAGTTGTAAGAGATCAATATCAGTTTTTAAAACGGCGTCAAACATTATAAAAGCAATGAGCAAAATTCCCTGTATACGAACTTATAGAGCTCAAATCACAAGCTTTGAATTGTATCCTTGCCTTCCTATTTACAACCAGCTCCCACAAGCTACATTCCTTCCCAAAGCATGTGGGATGCTCTAAAGTCAAAACCCAATTGATTTTAACAAATTGTAATACACTATATATTTGAATTTATTTTTACGATAAGCATCATAGCTAGTTAACTATAGAGACGAGTTCAAATAAAACATTGTATTATTGTAAAAAATGTAGGAGAAAATTATGGCCTTTAGATGCCAAAATCAATGGTTCATATTTGTGGTGGTAGTTTTGTAATTTATCTGAGTTTCAAACTAGAAAAATATAAAGCAGAAGGGCACAAAGGTCATTTCAGTAAGCAAATAGTCAACACATTTTGATTGGTTCTTTGAAATTTTGCTAGATTCCAATATTTGTGTTTCTTAACCATATATTGAATCTTTCCAATTCAATAACTTTTGTTCATCGTTCTTAGAGGGGAAGGTGTGGGCTTGCCGTGCTTCGCCGTCGTCCCACGTGGCGTCTCGCCGTGGCTCGCCGCCACACTTTTTTTTTCTTTTAATTCTAAATTATGTGAAAACAGGTTTGTGTGTGTGTGTATTGTGCGTGTGTGTATAATAGTGGGCCCCAAATGAAGAAGTTGAGGTTTGTTATGAGTGATGGGGGGTTTGTTGTGGTTAGTTGTGGAGAAGTGGGATGCTGATGTGGCGCTGAAATGGCACTGATGAAGAGGGTATGCCTCATCGTGACACCTTGTGCTCTTATATCAAAATAGGATTTTGTTATTTCAAATATCATGTTCTTAGTCTTCGCTATTAATTTTCTTGTTTTGTAGGTTTATTTTTTGGTATGTCAATGATCGAAAATAACAAATATGATCGATGATGACTGTCATCAGGGTCGTCCCGTGGTTTTTGGAGGCCCTGTGCCATTTTGATTATATAGGCCTCTTGAACAACACGAAAAAACTCAAATATTCGTAAGATAGTTATACAGAAAAAAGTAAACATACAACGGAAACAACAATAGTTCGTGTTCAAGTAAGCTCGTTAAAACAACAATATTTGATTATGTCGGGGTGAGGTATGACGATACAAAAAAATAAGTATCTGAAAACATAGATATAATGTTGATAACATGTCTATATTTGTAACATTAATATTATCGGACCACTTACCATGGACAAATTGTAACATTCTTTTCAAACTTGGGCTGTAAGTGTAAATTATGTAAACCCACTTGTACATATTTTGGTCTTTAGGTACAAAACTAAAAGCCTGGGAAAAGAATTGTGAAAAGCTATAAACGTAAGGGTGAAAATTGAATGTTACCTATATTAATCATCTTCCTCAACCATATAGGCCTGTAACTAACTCTGTTGTATGTTATGATTTCTAAAATCATCGTAAACTAATTTATGTTACTTTTATATAACGTCACTTAGATTTAAGAATACATTGTCATCAAACTCACGTTAAACCCTGTATTAAATCAACCCTGGATTTATAACATCGGAGGCCCCAAAAATTTGGGGGCCCTGTGCGGTTGCACACCCCGCACACCCTTAAATCCGGCCCTGACTGTCATAATGATCGTTGATTATTCATTGATGATATATACAATGATGAAGATGATCGAAGATTATACAAACCGAGATGCAAAAACGATGATGACGGTGATGCTTGATAATGATGCAAAAACCAAACATTAAGATGATGATGCAAAACCCGAAAATTACGATGATGATGCAAAACCCGGGAATTACGATGATGCAAAATCGATGATAATGCAAAACCGACAATGGAACGATTCAAAATCTATGATGATGATGATGATGATGATGATGATGATGATATTGCTAATTATTGATCATGCGGGTGATATATTATGATGCAAAACCGATGATGCTTTAGATAATCAACGTACGATGATGTATGATGTATGTCGTATGATGATGATGATGTTAAAGTTTAAGACAATACAGTTTGAAGGTTCACTTTTTTTTAATGATGCTAAAATTGATGGATGAAAAAAAATCTAGTTGTAAAACAGATGATAGTTGTAAAACTGATGTGTAAGTAATGAATAATAATATGTTCAAAAAAAAGTAATGAATAATAAAAGAAATATAATATAGATTGCATCATAAAATCACCGTTGAAGATGCAACTCTATAGTAAACATAGTTTTGGATATACCTATAATACCCTTGGTAGGCATGATACGTGGCAACATAGTGTGGTGTCTAACATAATCTATCTTTAGAGCTTGTTTTACAAGAACCAAACTCGTTAACTATAATATACATTTAACTGTATGTAAATAAAAAAAATAACCTAAGCAAAAACAAAAAGTAAATTACCAAAATGGTAAAAAAAAAAAAATTAAAACATTTGTTATTAACTTATGTCATTGAACATTTATCTAACTTTATGTTTAAAATTGCAAGCTTGTCAAAAAAATTAAAAGAGTAAAGAAACAACTCAGCATGCAAACTTATAAATTTCAAATCATAAGGTTGCATGCGGAAGTTGTTACTATAGGCTTTTAAAGGAATTCAACATGCCTATGTTTAATGGTATCATTTCCTCCTTATTTATAACCAACTCCGACAAAGCTACTTTTCTTTACAAAGCGATGTGGGATGCCAAAAGTCAAAACCAAGTTTATATATTAAGCAATTTGTAGTTCACTAGTGTATTTTTTTATCCGAACCTGCCCGGAGCGAGCCCCCCATAGAGGCAAGTGAAGTTGGTGAGCCGTATGATGGGCAACTATCTCCTGCGGTTCGGAGAGGACTAGATAAACACTAATTAATGTATGTTATGATGTTACACTAGTGCTAGTTTTATTCCCCATAGTTTTATAATTGTTTTATAAATTATCTTCGAGTAATTGTAACATATTAAAACATAAGCTACTGATATAAGTCGATAGCTCTTTTTTATAAGTTATAAAATTCTACATTATAAATACGAGAACTTGAAATACGAAAAGCTAGAGAAGATGCTATGAAGTATAATAAACACAATCAATTTCTTTCGAGAAGATAACTGGTTTCCATTTCTTTGTTACACATGTAAAAATTTCTCAATTATATACTAGGTCGTTCGGTTCTTGAGACTCGTAGTTCCAACATGTCGGACAGCTTGAACCTCCGACCCGATAAAACGACTAGTATGATTTCTGGACCGACTATTAAAACCATAGTTAGTGTATATTGTAATTTGTTTTCTTCTTACTAGTGCTTTAGTTGCAAATAGGAATACAACTTGGTGATCAACACTAAAGTTGTACAGGTTTGTAAAGACTAACATACTCAAAATTCGGAACACCTTTGTTGCGGCCAAAATGACTGAAAATAAGTATTACATCCGAGAAGAACATAAAAATCTTGTAACCGGAAACGGTTCGGTTTTAACTAGTTTATTTATAGAATCTGCATTCCAGGTTAACTATATTTCGCAAGACATATATATAGTGATAAGTATATAAGAGTGTCCCTTTTTAACAAGTTTTGTTTGCGCTCATTAAGAGCCTTTTGTACTATATATCATAAGCTGTATTAAGCCACTTAAGCTCTAGACTTAGATTATGTGTTTAAGCCTACAATGTTCATGTGTTTAAACCTGCGTTCATTAAGCGCATTTTGTATTTTCTCACTATTATCTGGATCCCTAGCTTGCACAAGGTTTGTACTTGCCAAAACATTTCCATTGATGGACTTCTACCCTCCGATGAAAGGCCATGTTGTAACAAAAATGACGTCTTAGTCAGTAAATTGATCTATGTAAATAGTCAGCCTCTTGAACTTTGAAAAAATCCAATCCTATCAGCTATACGAACTTATGAACCTGTTAAAGTTAAGCTTAAAATAAGATCAAATTGAGGAAGTTATATGCGGATAAAGATAATGGCTTTGGAAAATTTCACTAGCCTACTTTTAATATCACCCTTGCCTTTCTATTTATACTAAACACCTTCGATGTGGGATAACCATTGATGGCGTGTACCTTTCTACTTTTGAATGGCGAGATATTGATAATGTCATACTGGTTGTGTGTGTGAGGATTAAAATCTTCTCAAATTAGATTTAAGACGATAAGTCATGTTTATAAATAAAATAACAAACCGGTGGTGCACACCACTGAAGGTTTTCGGATATATCACTGAGTATAAGATACATTTTTTTTCTCTGGAGTGACAAACTTTGTAAAATTTCTTCGACTTTTAACAAATGAATCGATAAAAAAGTTAAAGCTACAAGTCTATGTTTGCTTAGTTCTCCTTTGTAACTCGTAAATATTTTGTGCGTCTAGTGATGTTGAGTCTGATTCTCCTTGCAAATTACTGCCAAACATACTAAGACATAAGATGTGAAATATATATCCTTAAAGTCTTCATTGACATTAACACACGTTTACAATATGTAAATGATACTACCGAATTAGCAATGCTTGAGTATTGAATTTGAACACTATTTATTTTTTACTAGAAGATGGACAATTATGAACAAAAGCCATTCACAAACGAGTGTTCATACCCTCTACCACCATCACTAACCACCATGTGTGCCGTCTGCATTGGACGATCTTTACGACGGTAACAAGATCACACTACTACCGTGTCACCACTACTTCCATTGCACCGTGCATGTATTAAACAATGGCTTTGCGTATAAGAACAACCACTACTTCCATTGCACCGTGCATGTATTAAACAATGGCTTTACGTATTAGAACAACTGCCCAACGTGTCGCCATGCTATTAAAACTAGGACAAAACCAACATTGGCATGCGTAGCACGTTAGGAAATGTACGTGTAACTCAACTATGTTATCGTAGCCCAAGTTTTTTGTGGGTATAGCAACTCATGGAACTGTTTGAATCCATTTTTTTTTACCGAGATTGAAAGATGACGCGTGATGAATTGAAAATGACCGGATACAATGTTAGATGGATGAGCTTTGAGATTGATTGGAGACATAATAGCTGCAATTACCTGGAGTATGGTTTTGGAGTTTATTGGATAATGAAGGTGAAAATGTTAGATCAAGAAGCAACCCAAAATTTTAATTTGATAATGTGAGGATGGAAATTTTGCTTAATCTTGGATTAATAATAGAAGTAAATATTCTGGTCCAATCCAAAATGATCAAAATTTATTATCCGTTACAGTTTGGTAACTTTTTATACTAAAATTGTAAGCTTGCCCAACAATATAAAAATCAAAGATCTAACCTTCTACTTGCAAACTTATAAAAATCAAATCATAAACTTGCAAGTTAACAAAAAGTTGACCCAAGGCTTTTTAATTAAACACACTGTTCTAAAAGGCTCGCAAAGGCCCCGTAAAGGCCTCGCAAAGGCGTGAGGCTTCGTCATGCCGCCACGCTATGCCGCTACGCCGCCTTATGCCACATGTTTTTGTAATCTCGATATATATGAATTATGATATGAATATATAAATATTTTCATACTTTCTGCCCCCTTATGTCACGCCTTATAAACGCAAAAGCTTCGCCTTGGGCGCAAAGGCGTGAGGCTTTGTCATGCCGCCATGCCACGCCTCACGCTATTTATAACCTTACATGCCTGCTTCTAAAAGTATCCTTCCCTCCTTTTTTGTAACCAACTCCCAAAAGCTATTTTCCTTCACAAGGCGATGTGGGACGAACTCTAGTTAATGTATATTATGAATGTTATACGTTGCACTAGTTTTAGTTCTCATTGTTTTATGATATGGGTCTTGCTAACAAGTGCTATGCAAAGCTTATAACTTAAATAATAATCTTGCAAGCCGCAAACGTTGTCCATTGGCTTTAAAAGGAACTCAACACGCCTAACAGTTATCGGGTCCTTCCCTCCTTATTTATAATCACCTCCCACAAAACTCAAAACCCAATTGATTTGAAGCATTTTATATATTTTAGTTTATCTTAACTATTAGGAGTATAATTAATGTATGATATGATGTTATAGTTTATCTAGTTTTATTTCCTATAGTTTAATGATGTTATATTGGCTGCTATGGACGAAAGGTGCTTAATCCGCACCCATGATTTTAAGCTAATACATATATGCATGCCCTGGTTGGGTTTACTAGCTGATAGAGTTACTCGAAGCTCTTTTTTCCTAACGTGAGTGATCATGTATAAGGAATGGATGGTTCTTGTACTTCACCACCTGATTATCGAATGGTTGAAGACTTGGAGTCATGAGTTACGTTGGTCGTGAAGACGTGTTAATGTCGCGGCTTCGTGAGTTTTCTTTTTCAAGGTTCGTGTGGCAATGGGTGGTCGCAGTAGCTAAGGTGTGTATGTTTTAAGGTGTGTTTGATTTTGCGGGTGTTGATAAAAATTGATTAATATGAAGTTTTATTTTCACATGTATGTGTGTTTATTTATGATGTTCAAGTTAGTGATTTGTTTATGTTTTAGACTAACGATGGGATTGATGCTGATACATTATGATAAACTAGAAGGGTACCGGCGCAATGCGGCGGCGGGTACCCGGTGACTATTTTTGTAGCGAGCAAATGTTTTTCATTTTAAACTTTCTTATTTAGCACGTCCCAAATACTATAAAATAGTAGAGATGTGTTTTTCAAAAGTAGAACGTCTAAATTATCAATAGTGTAATAGTTAACACCTTTATTTTTCAAATTTTAGCATTAATGATTATAAGTTAGTGAGCTTTTCTTATAAACAATTTCATTAAAATGTATCATTATTGGAGGGCGGTTACATATGGTTTAAATGAGACATAAATTTTCAGATTTTACATTAGTTTTCTACTTTTCCGTTTATAGTAATATTTTTCGTCTTAAAATATTAAGACTTCCTTTTATAGGAAGTCCCAAATGCTTTATAATGTAGTATAGATGAGCATATATGACTATTTTGGTTGCTTCATAGCTACTTATCTTGGTATTGTGTAGGTGTCATAAATGTTGTTACAAAGATGATTAACATTAGAGACCCCTAATATGAATTGCGAGTAGATTGGCACGAAATGGGAAGCCAGGTTGGTCGATCTCGTTCACCCACAATCCTTTTCGTAAGTAGTTTACTAGCATAAACAAGACGTCAAGCTGGGAAAACAATGAGCAAGATTCCTTGTATACGAAGTTATAGTGCTCAAATAACATGCTTGCTCTGAGTTGTATTCTTGCCTTCCTATTTATAACCATCTCTCACAAGCTACTTTTATTCCTAAAGCAATGTGAGATTTTGAATGTAGTCAAGTTCTTAAATAATAAAAGTTATAAACTCATACGTACTCATAGTTTGAAACTTCTGAGTCGTGAGTGCACAATCATTATAACTAGTTAACTAGTCTATAATAAATTTGACAATATGTTAAAAAATTAATCACCTAAGCAAAAACAAATAGTAAATTACTAAATTGGAAAAAATTGAAACATTTATGTTAATTTTTGACATCAACCATTTATTTTTGTGGGTGTCAAAGTTTTCTAACTTTATGTTTAAAATTGTAAGCTTGCCAAATAATATAAAAGCCAATAGCAACCTTCACTGCATGCAAAATTATAAAACTCAAATCATAAGGCAGAAAAAGTTGCCATAGGCTTTTAAAGGAATTCAACATGCCTAAATCTAATTATAACCTTCCCTCCTTATTTATAACAAACTCTCACAAGTTACTTTTCTTCACAATGCGATGTGAGATGCGAGTGGTGTATTTTAATTTATCTTAACCATTATGATTACATGTTTAGATAAACACTAATTAAAGTATGTTATACTGGTACTAGTTTTATTTCCCATAGTTTTATAATTGTTTTATAAGTAAGTAATTGAAATATTTAAAAACATAAGTTATCGGTATAAGTCGATAGCTCTTTTTTATGATTCATAAAATTCTAAATTATAAGTACGAGAACTTTAAAAAGTACCAAAAGCTAGCAACGTTTTCTTCTTACTAGTGCTTTAATTGCAAATAGGAATACAACTTGGTGATCAACACAAGTTGTACGGTTTGTAAATGTTAACATACTCAAAATTTGAAACATCTTTGTTGCTGCCAAAGTGTCTGAAAATAAGTATTACGTCCAAGAAGACCATAAAATTTTTACATTTCTACCAGAAAAATATTTTGAAGAAAAGGATAGTAAAAACGTTTTTACAGTGTTGTGTTCGATAATATTTTTCAGGAAACTTGATGACTTGATACGTCAAGATGCTCTAACAATGTTCCAAAGTTTTAAAATGAAATTTAGAAGTTTCATATTTTAAGTCTTCATGAAATGACTAGAAAATTTTATATATGAATTAAACTAAAGAACACAACCTTATTATATTGACCATACCAATAAAAATGAATTTATAAAATCCAGGGACGAAACTTAGAAGGGACTGATGAGGGTTGTGGCCTCCCCAAATTTTTTGACCCCTCTACAAAAATTTCTTCGTAGTGTATATCGCCCCCTAAAATAAATATTTTTCAAATTGGCCCCTCTACCAACAACATTCAAGTTACGTCCATATCCTTAACCAACATCAAGTCGCGTAAGTTACGCGTCAAACAAACCCATGATATATCGATAGAAAAGAAAGCAAAACTAACCTTCAAATTCAACGATATACAATCATTTTTCATAACTCGGATTGAACTAGAGAGTACCTATAAGTCGTCTTAAAAAATACTATCACAACTTAAAGTCGATGTAAATGACGAATAAAAAATGAATTACTTTGACAATACAACTTGAACTTAACAAACGACAACCCAAAAACTTGGATGGCCTTGTTTAGTTGTCTTAAAGCTCAACTTTCCACGTATATACAAAGGAGGTGATTTTAGTACTTTATTTATTGATTTGAATACTTCACTAGCTAGACAAGTAGATATAGCAAAGTATGAGTTTGGTAAATCAGTATATACTTCGATGAGGCAACTCAAACCACGTTTCCGGTCATTTGAAATTATAGACATCGAGTCTGTTTCGACCTGCGACCATCAAGAGAGACACCATAAAATCTTGAATTAATTTCATATACCACCCTACTTTCATAATTAATTTCATATATACCCAAGATGCAAGTATTGAATGCATAATGTATTAATGTACAATGTTTTTTATGTATGTTTGAGTATATATGTTTAATTAAGGCAGTTGCTAACAAACCTTGTAACATTAAAAATAATGAACCATAGTATAATATAACGGGATTACACCAATGATACATACATGATACAACATGAACCTTGTTCAAAGACCTTCAAGTACTTCTTTATACACGACATTTGTTGTGATTTTGGAGAGATTATCATCCTGATCACAAACGACAACCTTCAAGTACTTTTTACTCTTGATACGACAACGTACAGTTGTTCATGTGTGAACACAGGACGAGGCAAGTACAAACCAACTTTAGAAAGCGATTGCCCTTGGCTTTTGTTGATTGTCATTTGGTTAGTTTGAATCATTATGATACGACAATCATTAACTTTTTAAGAACATATCTTGCTTCATTACAAAAACAATTTAAAGATTCCTGTCATGAAAATATCATAAGCTTCTAAACTTTCATCTTGATACATTTGTACGTGAAATACATTTATACATTCATACCTGACTCACATCATGATACATCATATGATTACTACAAATTCTCTATGAAACACTTACGATTACTTCACACAACGGAAACAACTTGTACCTTTAGACCAATCACCAAGCATAGTCCGCTTTAGTCTTCACCCTGCATACATATAAATCAACCACTAAGTTTGACTCCTTTATAAACAAAATAGATGGCTTTATATAAATACTAATCACCGGATACATGGGTTGTACATACTTCGTCTAACTCCTTTGCATAGTACATCATCCGTAGACCCTTACGATACCTGTGAAGTGGGGTAAAATCATAAGTTATTCTTTCAAATAAAGGTTTGAACTTGACGTAGATAAAAATGAAAAGCTTGAAGAACATCGTAGCAGACCTTATGAGTAATCTAAAAGACATACTACAGTATCAAGTTACATACACAAGTTATCTCTAATCATTGATTATTTTGTTATGTCCTGGTAATGATGTACAATTTTATTTGCTTAAATCCCTTGTCGGGTATAGAATAGATGGCTGTTTTGAGCCATTTACTTATGAATGAGACGATTGGGCTGTGTTTTATCTATAAAAGGTCTTATTGGTCAAACATAAAAAATTCAGCTTAAAGGGGATGGTCAAACGGGTTTTAAGTTTCCTAAGCTCTTAGTAATTCGTATAGCCTGCTAAGTTCTAATCAAAGGTTCAGACTATTCGTATAGCCGGCTAAGAGCAATTAGTTTGAGGATTCATTACCTGAGAATCAATGGATTTTCCCTCTGCTTCTTCCTTGAACTCTCAAGGTGTTTCATTCAGCTCCTCGGTATTAGCAACTGTGGTTTCATTTCTAGATTTTGTTTCTTTTATACCCTCACTTGTTGCATTTTGTGAGCTTATAACACCATCAATATCACCTTGGGTTTTCTCTACCGTGCTGAGAACTTATGCCTTAGTTACAGTTTCATTTTGATACATGTAGCTATGAAGCTCCTCCACGGAACCAGCAATACAACCAACTCAAAATTAGGAGATAAAAACTTTTCAGTATAGTGTTTACAATCGCTTACATGCTGGAGAAGCTTTATCAAGCAATTGCCAATTCACACACACTTAAAGAAGCAATTCTAAACACCCCGTTACTGAATTATAGAATCGTTGCTTTCTAATTGATTGTAATATAGATAGAGAAACAGAAGACTCCAATGATTTGAGCATTGTTTATGAATTATAGAATCATTGCTTTCTAATTGATTGTAATATAGATAGAGAAACAGAAGACATGATGAAATGTATAATAAATCCATAAATTAAGGAGGTGCAAGTGTAAAATTTTAATGTGTGTACTTTTACTGCTGCAAGTGTAAAATTTGTAGCGGTGAATAGAGCACATAACTTAAAAAGCTGATAACTTGATAGGACTTTCGTAATCCGTAAGAAATCACGACTATCGAAAGTAGTAGACTTTGCCCATTCTCAGTAAACTGATTGCCAAAGATATTACCCACAGAAGTGAAAAAGAAAGGATATCGCATGAAGCTTTAGTTCAATCAAATCAAAACATATACAACTTTTTTGGTTCATGACCTACAAATCATTAAATGAAAGCCAGGATTGTAATCAATGTTTACATCAACTTCTATAATTGTTGCTGTTAATATGGAATTAGATTTGGGTTGTTGCCCACAACACCCTTACAAAAGTATACATACAATATCACCACCAAGAGACACACTTTATCAGATAGCTAACAGTCTAAGATACACTTTATCCTACTCTTTATCTGGTCTCTGTTGAACTGTTCAATTCAGAACCAAGAATTCCTCAGGATTTGGCTTTAACAACAAACCCATGGTGGGGCGACCCTCAATGCATTTTCCTTGGTTATCTATGTTAAAAAACCACACACATTAATATATTGTTCAGCTCAAGATTAATTTATTTCTATGTCTTGAATCAAGATAATGCGATTCTCTTTTCTTTTGAGCAAAAGTCGGACCCATAAATGGAAACAGAAGCTCTCTCATCATTCATTGTTTTTCTTGATTATGTAACCTCATATCAACTAAATATGACCCATGATGAAAAATTGAAAATAATGCTTACAAAAATGAACTTACTCGACTAAGAAGCGGTAGATGGAGCCAGCTCGATCTTTGTAAGTACACCTGGTGATTAAGTCAAGATAAAGCATGGCTTCCTGAGGTTGAAGGCCTTCCATGAAGAACTTAAGGAGGTGAGAGTGCGTGCTCGGAATCACATCTAAAGATTGCTCAAATAGTTTCTCTTGCTGGCCTTGAGTCAACCCTGCGGCTTCCATCAATGGTAAAATCCCTCTTTCTTCCTCGTGAAAGTGCTCTTTGCAGGTTTTCTGAAGATGCAAATTTTATATCTTAAGGAAGTATCTACAAATTTGAAGGTACATAACGTTTTCTTATTCAATTAGCATGTTCCCACTGTAATTCATATATACAAATATCACTACAAAATCACCTCAATTAAACTTGTTCCTAATTTATTCTAGTTTTCAAATCCATAAGACACATTGTCGAGGTAGTTCCTTTTATTATATGACTTTATGCCCAAATGATCAATATATTGTCTTCATTTACTAAGGCCAAAACATAATTATTTGTTTATACTATAAACTAATGTTGTCGAAAAGAAAGCACTCAGAAGCTTTTACTTGCATATTGCAGACTTGAAGACACCACACACAGCTCTAGACCAATTATGAAGGATTTTTAATATAAAGTAAGAACATTTGTAGTAGAGCTTACCACTAATTTTAAATTCACACCAACATACAAATGTTACCGTACTTCAATTCTCCTAGTATAAACAAACTATAGAGACAATCAAACAAAAGAGTTGAACATGCTGCTGCAATTCATATATTTCATTTTAACTCTTTGATGATATCCATCTTAAGCATTGTTCATACCAAAACAAATGTCCTAGTGTGTAAGCAGACCTGGTCGCAACTCGCTACGAAGCATTTAAATCTGATTCATGCCCTTTCCACTAAAATAAGAACACGAAGCATACCTATTTCTACCTCCGAACGCTACCTTTTTGAGCTCCATATTATAATGTTATCCAGTTGTATTTTATTTTATTCATTTTCGGACCCATTTTGACCCGTCGAAAAAAGGCTAAAAATACAAAAAAAAATGACATAATACTTACCTACGATGACACCGAAGTACATGTTTGCATCAGCGTCTTTGCAAGTAATAATCTCCCATAACACAATCCTAAAGGAGAAAACATTCACCTGTAACATCCCAATAGATAAAAAGTAAGGTTAAACCCGAAAATAAAAATCATAAAACGCAAAAACAATGCTTTAGAGGGCCATATTTACCTTCTCATAAACTTTATTACTGCTACCTTTTAGCAACATCACAACCTACAACCGCCATCACCATCGGTTTGATCTTTGTTTACAATCACAGTTAACACAATTTTATTACATCCAATAAATGTAATCAACTTAGAAGTAAAAAAAACATTTGAGCAATGCAATAAAAACAATTTTAAAAGCGAATTCACATTAAATATTTTTATTAAAAGCCGATTTACCAATCCTCCGAACCTGACGTTCTCGCTCACTCATCCTCTGAACGCACCGGACCCCAACATCACGGTTACATGCAATTACAGATCTTGTTATTCCTTTGCATATTGGGATCGAATTTTTAGTAGTGATGACGATTATTCTATAATAACTGAAATGTTGAGAGGATAGTTATCAAACCGATCAATGAGGCGGTGAGGCAAATACTTTTGAGATCACTGTGTTCTGGACTGGGCCACAACCCCCAGCAGGCTAGCCCAAACGGACCATATATTAACCCAACAATTAACTATTATTTTATGCAACACGTTATTAAAAAAGGAACCACCTTATTAAAAAAGGAACCGACGTCGTGTTTTAAGTAATAGCGGCACCAAATATCAAGGTTGGCTGATCAGTGGCATAAGAAAGCCTTCCATTCAGAGTCGGAGCTAAGACGATATTCTGTTCACCAGCCTAATATGGTTTAACACAATTAGTAAATGTAGTAGACAATAAAAACCTTCATAAAAGTTGTTTTATATGTAAAATGGCTTATTTTGACATTGATTTTAAGTGCAACATTCTCAAGATACCAGTTAGGCATCTTCATGACATGTTGCAGCTTACAACACTAAGAAACGATTTCCATCTCAGTTTCACAAATGAATTTCAACCAAGGAAATTCTATATTAAATAGTGCTTACGTTCATTCATCTGGCGTGTGGATGACGCGTCGCAAACACTTCACAAAGACCATCAGATCAAATGGTTTAGTTATGTCTCTTAATGGTAGATCATGTGTGTATAACGTCGTTGATTTAGAGTTCCTGCACATGCATGAGTTGTTTGTTATAGTTGCAGAATCCAATTTATAACATTCTTTAAATAATTGCACTTCAATATTTTTTAGGAATTTTCCCCATACTTATGTCCTTTATAGCTATATAAAATAAAGCGAATTATCGTCGCTCTCTCAACAGCAGGATATTTGAAGTTGAAGCTACTATCCGTAAGCGCCCTGGCCAATATTTTGACATCATGGAAACCTGAAACATTTAGACATAATAAGCGCTTCACACGAATTTACTAAAAACTTTTAAAAAAACAATAACCAATCGTGAACTCCTATCCACTGCAGCAACCTGCCACAACTGAATATCAAACGGTCTGCAACAACCAAATGCCCTTGGCTGCAGCAGCACATGGGGTCCAAACGCAAGCAAGCCAATATCCAACCCTTAAAGATCGCAGAACCCCTTTTTACTTTATATACAATACCTATTAATAAGAGAATGTAATTTTTGCCGATTTACTGTTTCAAGCTTTTTGTTTCCACTCCAACCCGTTTTATTTCTTATAATCATCCACTTTTTGGTATGTTCGACTATCATTCATTACCATCATTCTAACCTAGTTATAAAGTGATTGTGTTCAAACTCAGTAGAAGTGCCCGTTTGCTAAAGTAATTTTTAGAACATAAAATTTAACCAACCGACCCGTCTACAACCTGGTAGGTTGTCATAGCAATTTACAACCCATTTATAACCCATAAAAATTATAATTATGAGTTTCTTTCACGAAATAAAAACAGATTAAATACCTTAAATCGGAGGCATTGACTCGTTTTTTTATAACTGCATTGGGTTTGCTTCAACAAATTGATTTGTGTACTAACTTCTGCTCCTGCTGATGTCGTGGGTATGTCTCCTTCTGTACGTAACAAACAGTTGTCGTGTGAATTCCATAAACAATGCTCAAATGATTAAATACTAAATCAAGCACAAATGATTACCTCCCACATTTTCCTTTCTCTTGAACATTCCATCGAACATCTTCTATGCGACCTTCAAATAAAGCGTATGCAACGACAAATACACAATTATTCGAAAGCAGATATAAAAAACCCTAATTTTTTAAAACCCTATAAACAGATATAAAGAAGCCCTAATTTTTTTAAACGATGTTTAAGTATTGTACCATAATAGATGTTTAATCTCTTTTCCATATCATCACATTATATCCTCAAACAAAAAAAAGTTAATTGATAAAACATCAAACCTTTTGCAGTTCTTGTAACCCATTAACCAATTCGATCAAATAGTCAATCATTACAACTTCAATATGAACATCCTGTATAAAAATAGATTTGAACAAACAAATAAAAAACGTATAATAAATCAATCAAAACAAATAAAACACATTGCTTACCAATTAGTAAAATCCTCAATTCTTTGCATAGGTTTAAGGTTGATGATAATCATTGAATCATATATAAATCAACAAAAGATATTTGAGAGCCAAAATCATGAATCCTAAAACGAAACCTGCAAAAAAAAAACAAAAAAACAAAAAAAAAGCCATAAGAAGAACATGATTAAAATATTAGTACCCAATCAAAACTCACATCAGAAATAACAAAAATAGATGAATTGATGGTGGCGTTACAATCTTGATGAGAAAGAATGAGAATGAACTGATTAAATGGATCGAAACCGTGTAGAGGAAGAATGAATCGTAACGCAACATTGAAAATATTAATGAGTTTCCAAAAAATTTGGTGGAGGGGAGTAAAGAAAATTTTAGGATGTCGCGTACTATGTAGTGTGTTAAAGTGGTACATTCGGTGTTGTACTTAGAAGCTAAATAAGGTAGGGCATTAAACCAATTTTTAATGCAGTGTGCTTAGTAAGCTTGTACAAAAGCACGCATAGACAAAAGAAAGATTTGCAACATTTTTCTTTTGAGTCTACACAACCTCATCATGATGAATTGTAAAGACAGCTGGTATAAAGCACCACATTCTTGCTTATGAACACATCAAAAATTTGCTCACTAACCAATGTGGGACAAAACTTTTGTACGCAATCTTTATCAAAATGACGTATATTATCCGGTAAGCGAAACTCTTCCTGGACAAAACATCGATTTTGTCACCCTTGTTAGGGCACTCTTGCTAGTGCTTGACTAAACTTAATCTTATTTTATTGCATAGATTATAAATAAGTAAACTCTAGTTTATTAAGTCAAACAATTGCTACATACAATGTGTCAGGTTATGTTGTTCTTAGAAATTGATGTCCACAGGTTTCACCATACATCTACCAACTACTAGCGGTTACGCAACAAACGGTGTTCAATCCACACCCATATATGCGGTTTATGTGAGACATATACGCCTTTCTAATACATATTATCAAAGGCCACATTGGTTGTGGGTTTACCAGCTGATGGAATTATTCAAAGCTCTAATTTTCAAAAGTGAGTTATCGAGCATGTATGAGGAATGGTTGGTACTTGTACTTGATGGGCTAGTCGTGGGAGTTGAAGGCACGGCTTTGTGGGTTTGCTTTTCAATACAAGTTTTGATTATATAGATGTAAGGTGAAGTATGTCTATTTATAAATTTCATATTCTAGCAATGCAAAAACCATATTATGATGTTCAAGACTAGCTATGCGGTTGATACATATACATATGTTAAAGGTAGTAAAGCCCCTTGTGAGTAATTGAATATATGACTATTGTGTAGGTGTCATAACTACTGTTAAAAAGAAGATTAACATTGTGGACCATTAAATATTGGTCGGTCGATCGGGACGCAGCGACGGAGTGGGAAGTCGGGTCGGCGTAAAACCAAAAATCCTTCTTACAAGTGGTTTCCAAGCAGAAACAAAACATCGAGCATGAAAGACTTGAACATCCACGGATTTTTGAAGTGAAATACCGATTAGATCCTTTTAACATAAGACTAGTAATTAACAAGAAAAATATATACTTACAAGAGAAGTATAAATCTTTTTTATGACTAGACGCGCCAATCAAATGTATCGTATCATAATAAAATTAATAAAAATCTTTCATCATATTCTTTATCCTAACCAACATAAAGTCGTGTAAGTCACGTTTTAGAAATACAGCAAAAACTAACAATAAAAATCACTTGTAAACTTGTCAAATTCCATGCTTGCAAATTTATAAAATTCAAATCATAAGCTTGCAAGCATGAAGCATTGGCAATTGGATTTTAAGGAATTCAACATGCCTACTTCTAATTGTATTCTTTCCTCATTATTTATAACCACCTCTCACATAGCAACTTTCACTCACAAGGTGATGCGGCATGCTCAAAACTCAAAAGTCACCCAATTGATCTTAATAATTTTGTAGTACACTCGTGGTGCATTTGAATTTATCTTGACCATCACGAGTACATGTTTAGATAAACACTAATGTATGTTATGATGTTTTAAGTGCACTAGTTTTATGATGTTATACTCGCTCTTATGCAAATGAAAGGTGCTGAATCTGCACCCATGAGGTGCCATGAGGTGTAAGTAGACATATACGCGTGTCTAGCGCATATTATCGGAGCCGTGTTGGTTGGGGGTTTACGAGCTGATTGAGTTACTTGAAGCTTTTTTTTACAAAAGTGAGTGATCATGTATAAGGAATGGATGGTGCCTGTACTTCACGAGTTGATTACCGAATTGTTGAAGACTTTAAGTTATGAGTTATTTTGGTTGTGGAGATGAGTCGAAAGCGCAGCTTCGTCGGTTTTCTTTTCAAGCTTTGTTGTGGGAACCGGTTGTCGAGGTACGTAGCTAACAGGGCAGTCTCGTGGATTTCAGTGGCCCCGTGCCATTACCACAAAGAGGCCCTTAAACACACACACAATATACATATGTATAAGTAGTGCATTAATTAAGAAGTGCATGAAATTTGGTGGCCCTCGTCAAGCGGTGGCCCTGTGTAATCGCACCTCTTACACTCCCCTAAAGCCGGCCCTGGTAGCTAAGGTGTGTATGTTTAAGGTGTGTTTAATTTTGCTGGTGTTGGAGATAATTGATTAATATGAAGTTTTATTTGTACAGGTATGTGTGTAAGCGTGTTTTATTTATGATGTTCAAGTTAGTGATTTGTTTATATTTTAGAGTAACGATTGGATTGATGCTCATACATGATGATAAGTGAGCATATATGACTATTTTTGTTGCTTCATAGCTACTAATCTTGGTCTTGTGTAGATGTCATAAGTGTTGAGAGGAAATTGGCTGGTTGGGACGGAATATAATGGGAAGCCAGGTTGGTCTCGTACATTAGACTAGCTAAGTGGAGAAACATGGTGTCAAACATTATAGAAACAATAAGCAAAATTCCCGGTATACGAACTTATAGAGCTCAAATAACAAGCTTATAAGCCTTTAGATAGTTTGACATGCTTACTCTAAATTGTACGTACATTGGTGGATTTTTATTTATCTTCTTGACTATTATGTAATTACTGTATCTTGAGATGTTATACTTGGCATTTAGGACTTGTTTTATTTCCCATAGCTGTCTAATTGTATTATTGTTTTATAATTTATCGCAAGTAATTATGACATTTTAAAACCTAAGTTACTTCAGGTATCAATTTATATATATAGTTACCCACGTTCATGTTTTATATATAAAAGTGATAGTTACCCGAACAAGAATCCTCAAGTTCCCACATTGTCTTTGCGTCTTCAAATATATGTTTCATATAAAAGATTTTGGAAGTACTGTAATCAAACTCTTAGGGCATGTTTAGTAGAAGGAAATGAGAATGGAGAAATGAAAATAAATCAAATTCCTTTGTTTGCTATGTTAGATAAATAAAAATTTGAAGAATTGGTAGTGCAATTGTTTAACTTTTATTTCCACTACTTTTGTTTGAGAAATGGAAGAAATGAGAGTATTTTGTAAAAATTTTACTTTTTTAATAAATTGAAAATAATTATTTCTTTTTTAAATATAAAAATAACTATTTTTTTTAAATAATTTAAAATTTTAAAAATACTTAATTTTAAACAAAAATAATTTAAAAAATAAATAAATAAAGTAAATAAATTTAAAAAAATAATAATAATAAGATTTAAAAAAATATATTTTTAAAATAAATATAAAAATAACTAAAATAATTTTTTAGAATTGTTATTTAGAAAAAATAATTAAAGAAAATCAACAAACAAATACACGTGAGTCTCATATCACAAAATGTTATTTAAAAAAATATTTTTTTTCCATTTCTCGGGTCAAGTCTCTATTGTTATCAAATCTTATAATTGAACAAAATTCTCTACTGATTTCGATTCTTTAAATTTCTATTTTCTGCTTCATTTCATTTATTTGAAATTCTTTCTACCAAACATGCCCTTAGGTAATAAAAGTTATAAATTAATACGTACTCATAGTTTTAAACTTAATCACCGGAAAAAACAAAAAGTAAATTAGTAAATCGAAAATCTTGGAAACATTTGTTATTAATTTGTGACATTAACCATTTATATTGGTGCGTCAATTTTTCTAACTTTTTGTTTAAAATTGTAAGCCTGTCAAAAAATATAAAAGTCAATGACAACATTTCCAGCTTGCAAAGTTATAAAACTCAAAGCATAAGCTTGCAAACAGAAAAGGTGCCATAGGCTTTTAAAAGAATTCAACATGCATACTTTCAATTATATCCTTCCCTCCTTATTTATAACCAACTCACACAAGCCATTTTCCTTCACAATGCGATGTGAGATGCGAGTGGTGTATTTTAAGTAATTGTGACATTTTAAAATGTAAGTTAGTGATATCAATTTATATATATAGTTACCCATATCCGTGTTTTATATATAAAAGTGATAGTTACCCAAACAAAATCCTCAAATGTCTTCAAATGTATGTTTCATATAAAAGATTTTGAAAGTAATCAAATTCATAGATAATAAAAGTTATAAATTCACACGTACTCGGAGTTTGAAACAAGTGAGCGCACAAACATTATAATTAGTTAACTATAACAAATTTTACAGTATACACAAAAAATATTAATCACTTAAAGAAAAACTAAAAGTAAATTAGTAAATGTTAAAATTTGAAACATCTGTCATTATTTTATGACATTAACCATTTATATTTATGGCGTTTGAAGGCTTTTCTAACTTTATGTTTAAAATTGTGAGCTTGTAACATAACATAAAATTTTGATAAAGATATTTGGCTTGCAAACTTAATAGACTCAAATCAATGCTTCCCTCCTTACTAGTAACCACCTTCCAAAAGCTACTTTCCTTCACAATGTAATATGGGATGCTGAAAAGTCAAAACCCAAATGATTTTAAGCTACTTTGAATTTATCTTGCCCATCACGAGATGTTATACTTGCGCTAGTTTTATTTCTCATAGTTTTATGATGTTAGGCAATAAAAGGTGCTCAATCCGCACCCATGAAGTTTAAGTTAGACATATATGCATGTCTAACGCATATTCTGTAAGACCGCGTTGGTTGTGTGTTACCAGCCGATAGAGTTACTCAAAGTTCTATTTTTTCGAAAGTGTGTGATCATGTATAAGAAATGGATGGTGCTTGTACTTCACGAGTTGATTATCAAATGTTGAAGGCGCATATACGTGGGTTTTCTTTTCAAGGTTTGTGTGGCAAAAGGTAGCCGTAGTAGCTAAGGTAAAATGTGTTTGAGTTTGCAAGTGCTGGTGAGAATCGATTTATATGGTTTTATGTTTACGTGTTTGTGTTTTATTTATGATATTCAAGTTTGTGATTTTGTTTATGTTTTAGACTAACGATGGGATAGATGCCGATACATGAGCATATATGACTATTTTTATAGCTACTAATCTTGGTGTTGTGTAGGTGTCTTATGTGTTGTGAGGAGATTGGCAGGTTGGACGGAATGGAAAGCTAGGGGGCCGTTTAGTTGGAGAGAAATACTCCATTTTTTCAGAAAATTTTTAATATGAAAATGGAAAAACTGAAAATCCGTTTAGTCGCGCTTTTTTCCAATAGTTCTCCAAACATATTAAATTCTCATTTTCCAATTTGTAATAGAAAAAATGAAAATACTATTACACCCTTCTCACTTTTTTTATTTCCAAAATAATAACACCATTTCCTTTCACCCTACACTTTTATCACGCCTCTTCCATCCTCCACCTTCACATTCCATCGTCGCCCACCTCTCCGCCCACCGTCAAGTTTTCAACTAAACAACTTTTCATTTAAAAAAAGGGAAAAATATAACTCCAACTAAACGGATTTTCAGATTTCTCAACTCTTCTCTAGAGGAGAAAAACCATTCCCTTCTCTAGGAATTTAGAAACGGAAAAACAGAAAAAATTTTCGCCAACTAAACGGCCCCTAGGCTTGTCTCGTACACCTACAATCATTTTCGCAAGTGTTTCCAAACAAGAACAAGATCCGTTTGAGACGGGATGATTAGGATCGATTTGTGTAGCGATGGGCTAAAATCCCGTATATTAGTTAGCTAAAAGGTAGGAAACTATGGCTACTTAAAAAACATCCACAAAATTTTAAAGTAAAAAGGACATTAGTTTTGTTTTACATAAGATTGACAACTAACCAGAAAAATACTTTTGAATAAAAGGGTTAGTAGAAACTTTTTTGCATTAGTAGTTTTTTATAAGTTTCGTCTATCCAAAATTTTAAAATGACATATAGACGTCCATATTCGGTTTAAATACCATTTTCTTGTAAACAGAAGACAACTTCCTTAAACCATATCAATCAATCAACTGCATCTCTCTCGTATCAAAATAAGATAAAAATACTACATTATTTTCTTTATCGTAACAAAGTAACAAACCAACATAGAGTCGTGTAAGTTATGCATCAAATATACCCCAAAAGTAAAACTTACAAGAAAGCCAACCAACCCCCATTCTTATTTATCATCCTTAAAAGTCAACCATATAAAACCAGATTTCATAATTTGGGTTAAACTTAAAGAGTACATGTAAAACATGTTGATAGATACTTTCACAACTTAAAGTCGATGCAAATGAAAAAATAAAAAATGAATTACTTTAATAATACAACTTAAATTTAACAACCGATTACCATAAAAAAAAAAACTTGGATGGTGTGGTTTAGTTGTCATAAAACATCACTCTTCCACCTATATCCAAAAGAAGATGATTTGCATAATTTTTTTTATTCAATTGCACACTTCACTGTACAAACAGTTTTAGCAAAGTATAAGCTAGATACAACTACTTGAAACACGAGGTAGAGTGTCCCAATAAAAAGTATATGTGTGCAAATCAACACATACTCCGATGAGGTAAGTCAAACAATGTTTCCGATCATTTGAAATTATAGACATCGAGTTTGTATAGACCTACAACACCAAAGAGACACTCTAGATGGCTAGATAAAATCTTTGTCTCACTTCTCGATTTATAATAGAAGTAAATACTCTCGTCCTTAATGCATCTGTTTCAAATCCAATTACTTCTTACAACTTACATCTAATATTATGAGCTTGTTAGATACTATAAAAAGCAATGGTCAAAATTTTATGGTGTGTTAAGCTTTAGATAACTTTATATATAATATTGTAAGCTTGTCCCATAATATAAAATCCAATCATCAACCTTTTCACTTGCAAACTTATAAAACTCAAATAATAAGCTTGCAAGCAAAAAAAGTTGACCAAAGTCTTTTAAAGAATTAAACATGCCTACTTAAAAGAGTCTTCTTCCCTCCTTATTTGTAACCATCTCCCACAAGCTACTTTTCTTCACAAAGCGATATGGGATGTCAAAACCCAATTGATTTAAGCTCTGTTTTATTAGTTATAAAATTTTACATTATATATACAAGAACCTTGAAAAGTAGGAAAAGCTAGAGAGGATGCTATGAAGTACAATAAGCATAATCAATTTCTATAAGATTTTACTGTATGTTTCTTATAACTAGTTTCCTTTTCTTTTCTAAACATGTGTAAATTTCTCAATTATATACTAGGTCATTCGGTTCTTGAGACTCGTAGATCCAACATATCGGACCGGTGGAACCACCGACCCAGTGGGACGGTTATTCTGTCAGAACTAAAACCATAGTTCTTGCATATTGTAATATGTTATCTTCTTACTAGTGCTTTAGTTGCAAATAGGAATACAACTTGGTGATCAACACTAAAGTTGTACTGTTTTTAAAGATTAAGATGCTCAAAGTTCGAAACACCTTTGTTGCTGTGAAAATAAGTATCACGTCCGAGAAGACCATAAAGATTTGTAAATCATGGTGTGTTAGCTTTTGTTCATTAAGCGCATTTTGTAAATCATGGTGTGTTAAGGTTTTGGTAAATTTATATATAAAATTGTCAGCTCGTCATATAATATTAAAACCAACAACTACAACCATCTGCTTGCAAAAGTTATACAGCTAAAATCATAAGCTTGCAAGCTACTTGATGTTGGTTATTGGCTTTTAAAGGAATTCAACAAGGCGATGTGGGACGCTCAAAAGTCAAAACTCAACTTAGATTAGTATTTTGTAGTACATTCTTTACAATGTTATACTTGCACTAATTTTATTTCCCTTAGTTTAAGATGTATGTTATGCAATGAAAGGTGCTCTATCCACGCCCATGACGGATCTAGCATGTAAGAGTGAGGGGCAGGCGCCCCCCATGGCTAGCCGAAAAAGTTGATATTTTAGTGAAATTTTTATTTAATTTTGACATTTTTTTCGAAAGTGACCCCACCAAAAACTCAAATTGCCCCCAGTCACATACTAAAATCCAATATTTAACTCTTTAAAGCCTTATAAATCTTTCATGTCTAAGTAAAAATACTCGATTTATCATTACATTTCTAGTTTTTTCTTTCGCATTTTATTGCTATCATAAAAAAAAATTTTCCCCCCACATCCTATTTTTCTGGGTCCGTCACTGGATAGACATATATGTGCGTCTAACACATATTATCGAAGGTCTCGTTGTTTGTGCGTTTACGAGTAGATAGAGTTACTCGAAGCTCTTTTTTCCAAAAGTGGGTGATCATGTATAAGGAATGGATGGTGCTTGTACTTCACAGAGTTGATTATCGAATGGTTGAAGACTTGGAGTTATGTTGGTCGTGGAGAGGTGTTGAAGGCACAACTTCTTAATTTTTCTTTTTAAGATTTGTGTGGCAACAGGTGGTCGCGGTACGTAGCTAAGGTGTGTTTAGGTATATTTGAGGTATATTTGTGTAGCGAAGGCGATTGTCTTATTTTATTAAGTTGGTTGGAGAGAGAGAGAGGAAAAAAAAAACGTAGGTGTCAATGATGAATGTGGTCTTGGGTCTCTTTATTAGACCCCGTCTAACCAAAAATTTCTTCTCAAAAATTTTGGTCAACGAAGGAAATTTGTTGGAACATGTTACTTGCGTTTGTGGAAGGGAATATCTATGTCAATAGAAAATAAGTACGCGTTATAAACGCTAACCATTACTTAAACACCTTTATAAAACTAATCCAACCCATATTAACCAAGTCAAAGAAAACGATAATGGAGGAGCATGACCGTAAACAATCAATCTCACAGAGTTCTGGTCATCTACGACAGCTCTCAACCGCTGCTACTGCTTGCAAATACTGCATAAACAATGCATGTGGTGGCAACACGATCATAAGACTTCCATGCACCTACAGGCAGGGGTGAAGCCACTTCTAAAGGAGAGGGGGAAAGGCCCCCAATAGTGTTTTGCCGGAACATCTAAGTCGTGTGGAAAAAATGCGAAAATTGGATGAAAAAATATCACTGCCCTCACCCACAAAACCAAAGTGCCCTCATCGTTCTAAGCTTGATAACAATTCAAGTGTGCTATATTGCAAAAAACCTGCTTTTGTGTGGTGGTGTTGACGTTTTGTTCGACGGAGAAATGAAATGATGGGGATGTGGGTATGGGGGATTGGGGGAGTGTGCTAGTGGCCTAGTGGGTTAGTAATTTAGTATCATACATGCAGTAATATTTTTGACGTTATTTTTTGGGTAAAGGTGAGTAATCCTGCACCCTGGTAAATATATTAACCAAAAAACGTTTAAGAACAATGGATATGAGTGAAATCCCATATCTCAGCCCGTTACATAGGCATAAAGCTTACATAACAAGATACTACCTATTTTCTAAACAAGAAAACAAACCACTACTCTAATGATAACATAGGACATAACGAAAGAAAATTACTTCCTAGGTCCTTGAAGCTTGGTGCCATACATGGCATTAAAGGCATCCAAATTCCATGGAAGATCAGAAACCTGCTTCGCATAGTCATCGTAGTCATAGTCATCATACTCATCTTCAAACTCTTGGCCACCACCGAATAGATTAGCAGACTCATCAAATGGGTTAGAAACCACCTCATCTTCGAATCGACACCACGATACCTCCCACTTTAGAAAAAGGGTTAACTCTCGTAGTAGAAGAGGTGGGCGGAATACAAGAATCACTAGTTATAGGAGACACACCCGACTCCATCTCTTTCAAATCACTCACAAGGGGTTCTTGTGATGCAGTACCTGTCTTAGTAGACTTATCTTCATTAACTTCCATTGTACGACCAGAATCCACATCCTTGTTGGTGTCATTTGAAGGAATACCAAAAGCATCCGTATATTCCATATTAAGAGCATCAAACTGATTAGATGTAGAGATATTTGTTCCACTCGAACTAGCCACATCAGAAGCATTCTTCTTAGTGACTTCCACTTTCTTAGGTTCAGGAGGATTCTTTTTGGGTTGATATTGAAACTGCTTACCCACAACAGGTTTAGTAAACCCTCCTTGACCTGGAATAGTAGAACCACCTTGCTTTCCCTTCTTCTTATTATTGACCGTCTTGAAACCATCATTAACACGCTTAGTAGAATGAGCAGGAGGTTCAACAACTTTCGGACATTCAATAAGAGTATGACCAAAAATCTTACATTTATCACAATGAGGTGGTTTTCACTCGTATTCAACCCGTATCTTCTCAATAGTCGAACCCGACCCATCAAGTAACGGTATTTCAACAGTAAGGTTGTCCCTAAGCACCTCATCCGACTTCACTTCAATCATGCATCTAGCAAAACTACTACGGCCCTACGAGTCCTTGCACATTTGGCTAGTAAAAGCATCTAACCTTTTGGGCGTGCCTATCAAAGTGGCAAGGAGACTAAGGCCATCATCAGAAAACATAGCAAAAGGAACATCATGGAATTTAACCCAGACCGGGATGTTGGTCAAATCCTCTTTAAGTAAGTTGGTGTTCAATGTCCATGGTTTAAGAATAATAGGTACATTTCTAATCAACCAAGGACTGTTTTCAAGCACGTCATCAACACCTTTCTTCAAATTGAACTTAAAGAAGAAGAACCCCTTTGCATTCATCATTACCTTTTGTATACCAAACTTAGCCCACGCATTGCGTAAAAAGTAATCAACAACTAGAAAAGCAAGGCGTTGACCAAGGAAATAACCATACAAAGTATTCTCAAACCTAGTGTTCACCTCTTCAACCACTTTCATCGGGACAGAAAGATCCACACCATTAGCTTTCTTACTACACTCCAACCTACGAAAGTTAGATGTGTGTTTCTTTAGTTCAGTAGAAGTAACACCAACATACGAGGAAGAAGGTTGTTTCAAAGCACCAACCTTCTCAATACCAACAGCCCCATGTGCATACGTATCAACCTTATCATTAGCATTATTATGGCCATTAACATTAGAAGCCATAGGACCACTCGTATCTTGAGGAGGTTTCGAATAATAACCAATAGCAGTAAGCATCTCCTCTAGCTCCTTCTGTGACTGCGGCACCTTAAGATGCTCAATTGGATTAGCCCCAGTAGAAGTAGTAGCATCCACTGTCACGGCAGGTTTTAATGGTTGCCCATCGTCACCCACAAGAACAAGTTTTCCCTCAAAGATTTGTTTTTCAATAGCACGAATTTTCAATAAAGTATCATGACCCTCAGGCGTGTCATGACTAACAGTAGTATTATTACTTGGTCTAGTTTGATCGGCCAAACTAGCCGAAGTATCCAGGTCGGCCTCGTTAGTTGAACCATCACTACCTCCCGATCTCGTACCAACTGAGTTCGAACCTTTAGAAGCACTACGATCAATCAAAAAGCCCTTTTCCATCCCTCACAACCCACAAACAAATTCAAGAAACCAACAAAATCACAGCATGCAGCACTTACAGTAAAACGAATAGAGAAAACCCTAACTCCAACGAAGTTAGGGTTTTGACGATGAAGAACAATGAAACTATCCACCCATCATAATGAAGCACACCAAGTAATTGATAATCGACCCAACAGTCCAAGGTTGTGTGATCATTTTTTTTTGACGTTATTACATTTGACCAACTTGACCAATTGACCTCCTTGTAGTTGTATCATTTTTTATTTTTCTTATTATATAAATTTTAGTAATACCACATTAAAATATGATACACTTCTATGTAGCAATAAAATTATGTTAAAAACATAAACATTTTTATTGCAATCAATTAGCGCTATGGTTCTTTTCAAATAACTTTTACAATTTAAAATTTTGATAAAATAATCACGATGTTAGCTAAAATATAGTTTTACAATTTTCGGTTTTGATACACTTTTACTATTTACGGTTTTAGTTAAATCATTTATCAAACCACATACACTTAATACAACTTTTACGACACGAGAAATATTTTATAGACATCTAAATTTATAATTAATGTTTGCATTACAATATAACACGTTTGTTGCTTTTTATGAAACCCGACCCAAATTGTTTCAAATTACGTTAAAAAGTAACATTTTCCGACGTCGTTTAACCCCTCTTTTGCCTCGCTGCCCCCAGTGAATTTCCTGGCTCCACCACTGCCTACAAGTTTCACCATACATCCGTGTTATGCAATGAAAGGTGCTCAATCCGCACCCACGTTGGTTTCGGGTTTACCAACTCATGGAATTACTCAAAGCTCTCCTTTTCAAAAGTGAGTGATCATGGTATATATAACGAATGCTTGATGCTTACTGAGTTGTTGTCAAATGGTTAAAGTTATGCTAGTCTTAGAGAGGTGTTGAAGATGCGGGTTCATGGGTTACCTTTTGCACGTGGTCACGGTAGCTAAGGTATTTATGTTTGCAAGTGTGTTTGTGTGTGTGGCCGATGTGTGTTTGAGTTTGCGCATACGTGTCGGCGAGAATTGCTTAATATGAAGTTATTTATACATGTAAAATGAGATATGTTTATTTTATTTTTTTTCATTTTCTAGCAATGCAATAAGTATATTAATGATGTTCATGACAATGACTGTTTATGTTTTATAGTAGCTATGTGGTTGATAGGTACTGATATGGACTGAATGATTGCTTAACCATATTGGTCTTGTGTATGTGTCATATTGGTCTTCTTAAGCCACTTTAGTTTCCTTCTTACTACCAACCTCCAAATCAGCCCCATCCTTAGGAGAACACTTGTTGCACAAGGAATACCATTATCATTAGTATCAGCCATATCAAGAGCATCAAATGAGTTCAATGTAGCAATTATCGTCCCACTTGTACTTGCCTCATTAGTGATTTTCTCCTTAGTAGTAACCGGTTTTTCAAGACATGTCTCCAAAATTTTGGTTTAGGCTTATTAAGCTGAACACCCCCAATAGGCCGAGAAGGAGCAACCACATTCTTCCCCTTACTCTTATGATTCTTTACCTCAATGAAACCATCATCTGTCTTTTCCAAAGTAGTAGAAGCTTCAGAAGCCTTTGCTGCCACATTAGTATTACTACGAGCAACCTCCTTAACACGATTTGGGCATCCAATCAAAGTATGTCCAAAAGTTTTACATTCACCACAATGAGGAGGTTTCCATTCATATTCGATATTAATATTTTTAGTAATAAAACCATTACCTTCTTCATTTGGAATTGCCATTGTAACCTGGCTTTTTAGTTTATTAATTTATTTAAGCGTTGTGGATTGGACTTAATTTGGATTTCAGAAAAGGGCCACGAAAAATTTGGACCACAATTTATAGTGTTAATATAAAATAGTTGTTAAGGCTTTTTGTTAAATTGAATCTGGTTTGAGGCAAAAGTGATCAAAATTTGCTTACTACTAAAGTTTATTGCAAAATTGAGCATTGTGATATTAAAGTTTAATTGTCTCATTTGGTTTGAGATAGTCCTTAAGGGTGTTTTTTGTTTAAATTTGGCTTCTGCATATTTTTTCTATAGCAACTTGTAAAAAAAAATAAAAATAAAGAAATTTTGTAAAAAAATTTGGTTTCTGCATATTTTTTACACGTTTCCGTTTAAATAGAAAAAAATGGACGAAAACGTGTAAAAAGCGTTTTTACACGTTTTCGACCATTTTTTTTTTATTATGTTTTTGACGTTTCGTCTGTTTTACACGTGCAAAAACGGATGGAAACGTATGAAACATAAAAAAAACGTGTAAAAACAAAAAAAACGTGTAAAACCAGATAGAAACGTGCAAAAAGATGCAAAAACGTGTAAAAACAAACGAAAACGTGCAAAAACGGACGAAAACGTGTAAAAATTGACGGAAACGTGAAAAAACAGACGAAAACGTGCAAAAACGGATCGAAACGTGCAAAAACGGACGAAAACGTGTAAAAGCGGAAGAAAACGTGCAAAAACAGAAAGAAACGTGAAAAAACAGACGGAAACGTGCAAAAACGGATGAAAACGTGTAAAAACTGACGAAAACGTATGCAAGCGTATGAAAACGGACGAAAATAGACCAAACATGAAATGCCTATACAAACTCAAGGACCAAACATGTAATTTACTAACGAAATGGTTAACGGAAGTTAGAAAAAAACCTAAATCGGTCCCAAAAAAAAGTCGGGTACCTTAAATTGAGGAAAAAAAAGAATAGTACCTTTAATTGAAATTGGACATAAGATGAGTACCTTTTTATGCGATTTGCCCTAAAAAGAAAAAAGAAAAAATAAAAAAAAAATGCAGGTGTGTATAAAAGAAAAAGGATCAAGGAAGGTGAAGAATTATGGATTGTATTGTGATTTTTAGTGACATGATGAAGATGATGTAATGTACATTTTAAAACAAAAAAGGATATATAAGTGGCTTATCATTAAATATGGTTTGAGGCAAGAATGATCAAAATTTGCTTATTACTAAAAATAAGTTTACAAGTACTCATTTTCTTAATTTCTTTATGCAACAATCATTTTACAGTGACGTCAATTTTTAGTTTGTGTTTCAGATGCTATTTATGTTACTCTCTTTAATTCGGACCTATTGTTTATTTAGATATAAAATAGTTTGTATTGCTATTGCTTATAGTTATTTTAATTATAAGTTGTCGTTAATTCGTTAAATTATTGTTTGAAAAACGTATAAATGAAAAACATTTGCTCGTCATAAAATTAGTTATCAGGTACCCGCCGTCGCATTGCGCGGGTACCCTGCTAATATGGTATAATATATTCATTAGTTATTAAACACATTGTATTTTCTACTTGGCCGACAAATGACCTCGCCTAAAGTTTCTTCTATACACTTCGTCAATGAATTAAATTAAAATAAAGGATATAATTTAAATCCCTGATGATGAAGCAAATTACATACACGTAATATACACACTCTCACACATACCTAACACAAACACACGCACACGTATATAAATAGACATAAACATCCATTTACATTAAGTCAACTACAAAATGGACAAGCATGATCAACAAAAGCAATTAACAAACGAGTGTTCATACCTCCTACCACCATCACAAACCACCATTTGCGTCGTCTGCATGGACGATCTTTACGACGGTAACAAGATCGCACGACTACCATGTCACCACTACTTCCACCGTGCATGTATTCAACAATGGCTTACGTATAAGAAGATCTGCTCAGTGTGTCGCCATGCTATTAAAATTCGGACAAAACCATACGTAGCAGATCGCTATGCAACACTAGGGAATGTACGTGTAACGACTAGCGCATATTATCACACGCCAAGTTTTTTGTGGGTATACCAACTGATGGAACTGTTTGAATCCCTATTCTTTACTGAGATTGATAGATGACGTGTGACGAATAAGATTGGATACAATTTCAAATTGGAACTGATTGGAAGAAATGCATAGAGAAAGATCAAACCGAGAAATGGTGTCAATGTTAAATTGCCACCATTCTCTTTTTAGAGTTAGTATCATACGAGAAGAAAAAATTTAAATAAGAAATGTGATAAGAAATCATAACCACATATTTTAGATGCACCTATTAAATTAGTTGCATATCCCATTGAAATTTTCTTATTTGAAATTTTTATCTAAATATTATTCTTATTTTAGTTTTTCTTCTCACAAATATTTTCATTTTCTTTCTATTTATAATCAACACCCTATAATCTAACCTTTCTTCAATCTTCACAAATCGATGTGGGTAATTAACCAAAATTAACCCAATTGATTTTTAACAAATTATTAATAGGTGTGTGGCGCGGGTTGCTAAGGTGTGTATGTTGTTTGCAAGTGTGTTTGAGTTTCCACATATGGTGAGAATTGCTTAATATGAATGTACTTATACATGTAAAATGAGATATGTTTATTTTTTGTTTTTCATTTTCTAGCAATGCATTGATGATGTTTAAGACAATGACTTTCTTTATGTTTTAGACTAGGTATGCGGTTGATGCTGATACATGATGTTAAAGGTAGTAAAGCCTCTTGTGAGTTGATGACGTATAACACGTACATCAAGCCTATTGGGCTTAGCTTGTGCTATACGCATTCGGGGCTCAGGCCAACAACAAAACAACTACAAGTACCGGATTGACAGTAAGCCCAATAACAAGATTGGCTACGGTCAGGACTCAAACGCAGAATGCTTAGCGGACCAAATTCTTGGCCGCGGAAGACGTTCTGTGTTCGCATCCGCGATTATTAGTGAACCTTTTATATGCTTAGCCGACAAAGGTTCCACTCCGGCCACTAACTTTTATATGCGAGATGTTCGCATCCTACACACATATCTAACCCGTTTCACTTTTTGAACTAACATGAGTAATTGAGTATATGACTATTTTTGTTGCTTCATATAGCTACTAATATGACTGGTTGATTGCTCAACTTGTAGGGATTTAGTAACCCGCTTTTGTAGCTAAATGGAAGATTAACATTGCGGACCATTAGATTAGGAGGGAGGGAATTGGCCGGTTGGGACGCCGGGACGGAGTGGGAAGTCGGGTTGGCCTACAACCAAAAATCCTTCTTACAAGTGGTTTTCGAGCAGGAACAAGACATAGAGCATGAAAGACTGGAACATCCGCGAATTTTTGGAGTAAAGAACAGATTAGATTCTTAAAGGTTTTAAAATGACATTTAGAAGTTCATATTCTAAGTTTCCATACAATTTTTGTTCCCTTCCCGAGTAAAATGACTAGACACGCCCCCTTTGAAAACTTTATATTTCCTTAAACGAAAGAACCTCAATCACCTTTAAATCTCCATCTCCGACCAACATAAAGTCATGTAAGTTGCGCGTCAAAAAAAGACTCGAAAGAAAACCAAACTATGTTTCAAATAAAAGATTTTGGAAGCAATCATATGTATGAATAATAAAACTTAGAAATTCACACGTACACATAGTTTGAAACACGTGAGTGCACAAGCAATATAAAACTATATTACATTTCCAGTAACAGTATTTTAAAAAAAAAAAAAAAAACACTAAACTGAAATTATTTGAAACATTTGTTATTACTAGTAACTTATGACATTAACCATTTATATTTGTGGTGTGTCAAAGTTTTCAAACTTTAAGTTTAAAATTGTAAGCTTGTCAAAAGGTATAAAAACCAACTCTAACCACTTCTGCTTACAAACTTTAAAAATTGAAATCATAAGAGTTTGCAAGCAAAATAAATTGGCGTAGGCATTTAAATGAATTTAACAAGCCTACTTTGAGGTATCCTTCCCTCCTTATTTGTAACCAATTCCCAAAAGCCACTTTTTTTCACAATGTGATGTGGGATGCAAATGGTGTAATTGAATTTATAAGTTAAGGTAAACACTAACTAATTAATGTGTGATATAACCTGCTTATTACTATAAGCAATGATGTTGCCCCCAACTTAAGTATATGTAAAAGCTATGGTGCCTGTAAGAGCTGTAAGAGCACAAGAATGTTTATGGAAAAGGACTAAATTGCAAAAGTTGGGAAGGTTCCGGAATCCCTTTGGGGACTCCTTAACCGATCGGCCTAGGGACACAAAACAAGGAAAGAAAAACCAACTTGTTCACCAAGTTTACTTGGGTATATAAACAAGGCTAGGGGTTTTATTTTTCCATCTCTTGTGCTCATAAGCTAAACCCTAAAATTGTTTTGTGTGTGTTTCTTGTCCTCAAAACCGGTCGAACACCCCTAAGGTGTCGACACACTCTTTTTCCACAAACAAGTTATTTGTTTTATAAAAACCAACATTACTTTAATTCGGTTTAGTACGTGTGTACAAGAACATAGTAATAACACACTATTGTTATTATCTTGGATTGAATTACAAAACGGTAAGGGATATAATTCACATAATCCTAACTAAATCAAATTAGGGTTCATCCGTTGCTAGTTTGTGGATTTGATTCTTGTTCGGCTAGAATCAAGAAAAGGTACGCATATTCTTTTATGTTAATTAATTGTTCATTAATAAATCCTATACGCTTCCGCATGATTACTTTGATGTTTTGTGATTATTTATTTGAATGTCTTGATATATAATTCCAACAGTGGCATCATGAGTAATTGGTTTTAATGAGTAATTAATTACATAAACGCGTAATAAAACATATAATTGTATGTTGTTTGATATGTTATCTAGGGTTTATGTTTTATTTGGTTTGGTCGATTTTTTTTGTTAATTGGGGCGTACCCATTTTTTTTAAGTCGACATACACATAAATTTTTTTTAGGGTTTTGAAAATTGTTTGCTAACCTTATTAAAACCTAGAATTAATATTGATTACGTGATTAATTCGTGAATAATTTGTTATGTGTCATGGAATTTTTATATGCGATCTTGTGACTTCTTTGTATAAATTGTTATGATATCCATGATTATACATGCATGTTAGTCATGGATAAGTTGCTTTGATAAATTGTTTAATTGTTATAACATATTTATTTACGATAAATCTTGAATTGGGGAAGACTCTAATTATATATATTAATGAATCAATTATGTGCAATTTGGTATAATTTAATTAAGGGTTTACGCAATCGATTCATCGATGTATGTGGCTCACTTTCTATTGTTGGAGTGAAAACCCTAAATTAATATATACATTAATTTAACCTAGATATTGATTATTAATAAGATTTTATCGAATAAGTTGCATGTGGCTACTTGTTTACACGTATAAATTATTTATTATGTGCGCATTGTTTTTTAGTAGTTTATTTTTTATTGTTACTTGTATGTTTATTATGTTAGACAGTTTTAAGCAAAGGGTAATTTTGAATAGAAAAATAATACGGACTAAACAATGGCGAAATTTGATTTGTTTTGGAAGAGTTAAGTTTTCATAAGTTTAATTGATTGGTGACTTTGGTACAATGACTGAACGGCTCACCCATTAGAATGAACTATAAAGGGGTTATTTAAGAAGTGTGCACAGTCACACTGAAAGGATGTCTAAGGTTATGCTTTTGCGCTTACCTGGTCCTCTGCCCTCTGTAAGTTCGAATGGAGCTACTTAGTAAGCCATAAAATGTACAAGCTCATCTTAAGGGCGAATTAGTTTTAATTCCATGCGCCACTTCGGTGGTAATTATCCGAAACACTAAGTGTTTACACTTATGCAAAAGTACGGTATAATGGATGATAATTAACACTAAATTCCTTGATTGGTGAACCCAATACCTCAATCAAAACTTTGATAATTTGATCTTTATGAATTGGTAATAAAAAGTTTTTTTTTATTAAAATTATGTTACAAGATGAATGCATGACATCTTTGTACATATTTGATTTGACCACATAAAATCAAAACTAGTACCCTTTTAAATTAAGAATATGCCATCTAATTAAAAGGAACACTAGAAGTTGCAATTTACGTCATGACAGTACTTGGCTAGATTGTGATGGAAAGGTAAATCTCTATGTAAAGTCAGACCTTACATGGACATATTTGCAGTTCTTTAAGTTAGACACTTAAGTTGAGTAGGAAGTGAGACCTGGACTCAATGGCATAAGATGGGATGAAACATGTTTATATTTGCAATAGCGTTGGAAAATATAAATCCCATAATGATCTAGGAGTTGGAAATTGTTTGGCAATTAATGTTCGACAGATTACCTTATTATATGCGTTCGTTGCTAGCAGATCAACTGATGTAATGAACCTATGATAATTTGGATTCTAGTTTTTTCGAGAAAATTATATGGTTATACGTTTATATTACCGTTGGGTATATTTTATTTTCTTGAAAAATTGTATTATCGAAAATACTAATACTTGAACTTTTTTCTGTAGAAATGGCTCAAAATAACGATAACACTAACACTGCACTAAATTCTGCGTTCAAAAGTTTTTTTGATCGAGAAAAGTTGACTGGCTCTAAGAATTTCAATGATTGGCACCGCTCTTTGAGAATTGTCTGTAGAGTTGCTGACCGTTTGAAATATCTTTATGAACCTTGCCCTGCTGAACCAACTGGTCCTGAAGCTACTCAAGCTCAAAAGGACGAGTGAAAACTGGAGTATAAGCGTCATAATGATGTGGCTTGTCTTATGTTGGGAACAATGGAATCTGATCTTCAAAAGCAGTTCGAACATTATTTCCCATATAATATGCTCAATGAACTTCGAACTATGTTTGAAAAACCAGCTGCCGTCGAGATTTATGACATGACCGACGCGTTACACAGCTGTAGGCAAGGTGAGGGTAAACCCGTAAGTGCTCATGTGCTGGAAATGAAAGGTTACATGGACCAGCTAAAAGCACTTGGCAAAACTTATGATGATGACATGGTTGTGAATCTGATTAATCGATCCCTTAACAAGGATTTCAATGGTTTTGTCAGAAATTTCAATATGCACTGCATGGGGAAGACAGTTACTGACCAACACGCATTGCTAATTGACTATGGGAAAGGGTTGCCTCAAAAGGTTCCTACCACCCAGGTACTTGCTATTCAGGGTGGAAGGATTAATAAGCCAAAACCGCAGCGTGCGAACAACAAGAAGGGGAAGGGTAAGGGTAAAGTTGACAAAGGCAAACAGGTGATGGCCTATCAACCTCAACCCAAGAAGAACCCTACTCCTATGAAGGAAAATCCTAAAAAGGATCAAGCATGCCACCACTGTAAGAGCGTTGGGCATTGGAAGAGAAACTGTGCTCTCTATCTTGATGAACTGCGGGCAAATAAGATGAAGTATGAAGGGTCCATGGGCGCCGGTACTTCTGGTAATTTATTTGTCATTGAATTATTTACTCTAAATCATAATAATTCCTAGGTATATGATACGGGCTGTGGTATTCACATTTGTAATACACTGCAGGGGTTTAGAGTGGAAAGGAAGCTTGCCTATGGGGAGCAATATCTGCACGTGGGAAATGGCGCACATGCAGCTGTTGAAGCCATAGGAACGTTTAGTTTAGTTTTGCCTTCAGGCTTAGTACTGTTATTGAACAATTGTCATTACGCACCTTCTATAATTAGAGGTGTTGTTTCCTTTTCAGTTTTGTTGGATGATGGTTTTACTCATACTATTTCACGTAATGGAATTGATGTTTCTTTAAATGGTGTATTTTATTTTAAAGCAATTACTGTGAATGGTGTGTTTGAAATTGATGTGATTGGAAATGAATCTAACAATAATAATAATTCAATGTTTAGCATTAACAAGAAGATAAAGTTAGACTTGAATTCTTCTTATCTTTGGCATTGTAGACTTGCTCATATAGGTAAGGCTCGCATGCATAAGCTGCAACAAGAAGGGCTTTTGCAAAATATCAATGATGAATCATTTGATAAATGTGAGTCATGCATATCTGGGAAGATGACTAAGAAACCTTTTCATAGCAATATGGAGAGGGCTTCTGATCTACTTGGTCTTATTCATACTGATGTGTGTGGACCACTTAGACATGTGTCAAAGAGAGGTGCTAGCTACTTCTTAACCTTTACTGATGATTTCAGCCGTTATGGTTATGTTTATTTACTTAAGCATAAACATGAGGTGTTTGAAACATTTAAGGTTTTCAAAGCTGAAGTAGAACTGCAATTGAGAAAGAAGATTAAAGCTCTTCGATCCGATAGAGGAGGCGAGTATCTAAGCCAAGAGTTTAAAGATTACTTAGCTGAGAATGGAATTGTCCAGAATCTCACTTCTCCATATACTCCACAACAAAATGGTGTATCTGAGAGAATAAATCGTACATTGTTGGACATGATACGATCTATGTTTAATCTTACCACTCTACCTTTATCCTTTTGGGATTATGCTTTGGAATCAGCTGTTCGCATTCTAAATATGGTTCCCACAAAGAAGGTTGATAAGACACCATATGAAATATGGCATGGTAAAGCTCCTAACCTGTCTTATTTAAAGGTCTAGGGTTGTGAGGCGTATGTTAGACATGACTCAGCAGATAAACTCCAACAAAGATCTGTAAAGTGTATCTTCGTAGGATACCCAAAGGAAACTATGGGTTACTACTTTTACTATCTAACTGAAAATAAAGTAATCGTTGCTAGGTATGGAGATTTTCTTGAAAAAGATCTCGTATCTCAAGAATTCAGTGGGAGAGTTTATGATCTGGAAGATGATCAAGAAGATGCATTACCTTCTGAAAACACTAACGTACTTCCGGTAGAGCCTGATAGTCTGGGTCCTCCACCAGAAGTTGAAGTGATTCCCATTCGTAGATCCGTAAGGAATACGCGTGCACCTGAACGTCTATGTCTTAACGTAGAGGTTAAGGAAACTATGTTAGGAGATCTTGGAGAGCCTACTAGTTATAAAGCTGCCATGGCAAGTCCTAACAAGGCTAAATGGCAAGTTGCAATGAATGGGGAAATGCAATCCATGAGAGAAAATGAAGTCTGGCTAGAAGTCGACTTACCTCCAAACGCCTCGGTGGTTGGGAGTAAGTGGCTCTATAAGATTAAGACTGACATGGATGGCAATGTACACGTCTATAAAGCTCGTCTAGTTGCGCAAGGTTTTACTCAAACTTATGGCATTGATTACGAGGAGACCTTTTCTCCTGTAGCGGACATTATAGCTATTAGAATTCTCATAGCTATAGCAGCATACTATGACTATGAGATATGGCAAATGGATGTCAAAACCGCCTTCTTAAATGGTCGCTTAGATGAAGACATCTATATGAAGCAACCTGAGGGGTTTGTGAATCCACAATTTCCAAACCGTGTATGCAAACTTCAAAGGTCCATTTATGGATTGAAGCAAGCATCAAGGCAATGGAATAAAAGGTTTGATGAAGAAATCAAAAGGTATGGATTTATTCAAAATCTTGATGAGCCATGTGTATATCACAAAGTTAGTGGGAGTGATGTAATTTTCCTAATTCTTTATGTCGATGACATATTAATTATGGGAAAGACATTTCAAGTATGCAAAATGTTAAGGCATATCTTGGGAAGTGTTTTTCCATGAAGGATTTAGGAGAAGCTGCATACATTCTGGGAATCAAGATCTACCAAGATAGGTCACAGCGGTTAATTGGTTTAAGTCAAAGCGCTTACATTGATAAAATATTGAAGAGATTCAATATGCAAAATTCCAAGAAAGGATATTTGCCGATGGAAGTAAAGCATGGCTTATGTAGCGATATGTGTGCTTCAACACCTGCTGAGGTGGAACGCATGCAGAAAGTTCCTTATGCTTCGGCTGTAGGATCTATTATGTATGCTGTGAGATGCACAAGGCCAGATGTGGCGTTCGCTCAAAACATGACCAGTCGATATTAACAGAATCCGGGTGAACTTCACTGGATTGCTGTTAAACATATTCTGAAGTATCTCAGAAATACTAAAGATATGTTTTTAGTGTATGGTGGAAATCCAAACACAGAGCTTGGTGTTACAGGTTACTGTGATGCGTCCTGGTAGTGTGATAAAGATGATACGAAGTCTCAGACGGGTTATGTCTTTATCATCAATGGAGGAGCAATTGACTGGAAGAGCAAGAAGCAGAGTACGATTGCGATGTTTGGCATGAAGCCGAATACATAGCTGCTTCGGAAGCTGCAATGGAGGCTGTTTGGATTAGGAAATTCATTTCAGGGCTTGGTGTTATGCCTTCAATTGAATCGCCTATTGATATGTATTGTGACAATTCTGCTGCAATCATATTTGCCAATGAACCTGGAGTCATGAAGGGCACCAAACATTTTCTACGGAAGTATCACTATGTTCGGGAACAAGTCCAGGAAGGTGAAATAAATCTACTGAAAGTTCACACAGATGATAACTTAGCTGATCCGTTCACTAAGGCTTTAGCTAAAGACAAGCTTGTAGGAATTGCCAATGGAATTGGACTTCGTTTAGCTAAAAGTTTCATGCATAACTGTGATTAGTATTTGGATAAAGGATATTGTAAAACATTTATTATTTTGATGAAATAAAGTTTGGATTATGTTTATTTTCATTTATAATATTGTTGTCCTATATTTGCATGTTTAATCCGTGAGTAACTAAGTTATTCTAAATGTCCATTGTCGATTAATGATATGGGAGTATCATTAAACTAAGACAAATCTGAGAGATGTGGTAGAATATACTTGAAAGTATATTGATGAGAATGCATACCAATTTCAGATGATATTCAATGAATTGAATATAGGACTTATCCCAACTACATAATTTACTTTGTGGATATTGTTATAAGTAAATTATGAATAGGTATCCTCAGACTTGAGATACCAGATAAGTGTCATGAATGTAGTGCATTTCTGTGATGCAATTTAACGCTATACGTAACTGGTAGTCATAAGGGTTGTTTTCAGAAATGTTACAAAGTTTGTGGGTTATTCTTGTAGTCAAGATAGAATTTGTTCCTTCAAATTTATTTGGAGTTTAATACTGCTGGGCCCCTCGTAGGGTTGACAAGATGTTTGTGCGGCCGCACCCAAATCTCCCCTAAATATGTTTAGATGATTCGGTAATCTTGGTCAATCACTTACAAACGAGAAACAGATCAGTTTTATAAAGAATGACTTAACTCCATATCTTTATTTAACGTGGTATTAGAAACAAAAGGATAATAATAATGAGAAATCATTAAAAGGTTTTCCAGGAGCCTTGCTCGAGTTGTACTAGAGGCATCGAAGTGTTGCTAGACGCTAACCGAATGTGATCACTCTATTAAGATATATCCAAGTGGGAGCTGTTGGTTTTATGGATATAAATTAGTAGACGTGAGTTAGGATCGAACTCGAGACTATGGGATTGCACACTTTACGTATGAGAATTTAAAGTTAATAATTAAATATAAATGTTATATTTATTTATTTATTAAACGAAATAACTAACGGACGTTAAGTAATTAATGTAATGGACTAACGGTCGTTAAATATTTATGGAAAAGGACTAAATTGCAAAAGTTGGGAAGGTTCCGGAATCCCTTTGGGGACTCCTTAACCGATCGGCCTAGGGACACAAAACAAGGAAAGAAAAACCAACTTGTTCACCAAGTTTACTTGGGTATATAAACAAGGCTAGGGGTTTTATTTTTCCATCTCTTGTGCTCATAAGCTAAACCCTAAAATTGTTTTGTGTGTGTTTCTTGTCCTCAAAACCGGTCGAACACCCCTAAGGTGTCGACACACTCTTTTTCCACAAACAAGTTATTTGTTTTATAAAAACCAACATTACTTTAATTCGGTTTAGTACGTGTGTACAAGAACATAGTAATAACACACTATTGTTATTATCTTGGATTGAATTACAAAACGGTAAGGGGTAATTCACATAATCCTAACTAAATCAAATTAGGGTTCATCCGTTGCTAGTTTGTGGATTTGATTCTTGTTCGGCTAGAATCAAGAAAAGGTACGCATATTCTTTTATGTTAATTAATTGTTCATTAATAAATCCTATACGCTTCCGCATGATTACTTTGATGTTTTGTGATTATTTATTCGAATGTCTTGATATATAATTCCAACAAAACCACCTCCCACGAAGCTACTTTCCCCCACAAGGCGATGTAGGATGCTTAAAAGTCGAAACCCAATTAAATTTAGTGCATAAGTTACTTTCCTTCTGGATAGTTCGACAATAAATTAAAAACAAAAAAACTTAATCCTTGATGATGAGGCAAATTATATACTCGTAATAGACACACTTTACCAACCAAACAAAAACACTAAACCTAGCACACCCATATAAATAATACTCATGTGTCCGTTTTATTCAAGTCAACTACAATATTTCACACATCATCATAATAATGGAGAAGTATGAACAAAATCAATTCTCAAATTCCTTTGTATGAGTAGTGGTTGTCTTGGTTATCTGATCTTCATATTCAAAAGCAGGCTAAGATTGTTTTGGAAGGAGTTTTTTATGTCATGTGATGGCAGATTTGGAGATTTCAAAACAAGTCGCTATTTGGCTCGAATACTCCAAGCTAGAAATGCGATAATTTTTGATGAGATAGTCAGTCTAGCTTACACATGGTGCTCTAATAGATGTAAATCTAATTTAGTTGGGTAAATTGGATGCAAAATCCTATGATTGCTATTTTGTAATGTATTTTCCTTCTAGTTTCTTGCTAGAAGTGTTTCCATAATATTCGCTGTTAAATAAAATAGTGTTCATGCCTCCTACTACCATTTGTGTCATATGTCTGGACGATGACGGTAACAAGTTCACACAACTACCATGTCACCACTACTTCCACCGTATGTATTCAACCGTGGCTTACATATAAGAAGAACTGCCCAACGTGTTGCCACGCTATAAAATTTGGACAAAACCGTACGTAGCAGATCGCCATACAACATTAGGGAATGTACGTGTAATGACTAACGTATATTATCACATGCCAAGGTTTTTGTGTGTATACCAGCTTATGGAACTGCTAAAACCCCTATTTTTTACCGAGATTGATAGATGTCGTGTGACGAATAAGATTGGATACAATTTCAAATTGGAACAGACCGGAAGAAACGCTTAAAAAAAGGTCAAACCGATCGAGAAAGTTATATGCTGATATATATAGACGCAAGTTGGTGGATGCCTTAGTGTGTTTTTGGTTGCGCTATTGCGCTTTATATATATATTTTGCCTTAAAAAAAGGGAGTTTGAAAATTTTAACTAGCCTACCTTGAATGCCATTACCGGCATAGTTATGATCAAATGAGGAAAAAAGAATGAAAAAATCGATGCATCTCCCTTCAGAATTCTCCTTTATATCATTCTCTTTCTATTTATAATCAACACCCTCTAAGAGCAAACGGTGTGGTGGTGGTGAAGCCTGCGAATCCGACATGGCAATGGTTTCGACCAGTGGCGGAACTTGGCCATTTATTTTGGGGGGGACGATTTTTTTTTTTTTTTTTTTTTTGGGGTGGGGTGGGTGGCAGATCGGAGATTTTGTTTGTAACCACAACTAAATTACACTTAAAACCTATAATATTTACACTAAATGTCGTAAATTTGGGGGCGAGACCCTTCTCTGCTCTCAAAGAGGTCCGCCCCTGGTTTGGACGCCACCACATCCTCGCAGTGACACCATGGTTGCTCGCCAAATCAGTTACCGCCACTTTTGCCCGGGAGGCAAACGAAAATTAGGTTGTGTTTTTTTCTTCTTTTTTCAATTTATAAATTGGTTGTTTGTGTGTGTGAGAGAGAGTGAGTGTAGACCTTGTGTGTGAGTGTGTGTGGTGTGTGTATGTTGAGGAAGAAGGTAAATGGGTTGTGTGTGTGTGAGTATGGGTTGTGTGTGAGTATATTTATTTATTTATTTCGATTTTTTTATATTCTTTCGTAAGTTTTTTCAATGTTATTTGTATTTTTATATATTAAATAAAAATTTAGTTTGTTTCAGAAAATGAAAAAGAAAATAAAATCGGGTAGATAAGGCCTAAATAGCTAAATTGTGCTTAGTTGCGAATGAAATAATATTTTAAGGTGTGAGTGTTCAAATAATGTATTACCCAATAAGGCTCAAATGGTTAAATTTGGTATGTCAGTACACCTTTCGCTCTTTATGACTTATCTAACCACATTACATTCATTTAAAAAAATTGGTCAACGAAGGAACTTTTTTTGGACGCGTTATAAACGCTAACAATCATTGGCACGTTTATAAAAACTAATACCCAAGTCAAACAAATGATAATGGAAGAGCAAGAACATAAACAATCAATCTCAAAAAGTTCTGGTGTGTTAAACAATACAAGGTCCTCAATCCGCACCCATGCGGTTTCTGTGAAACATATACGCGTTTCTAATGCATATTATCGAACGCCATGTTGGTTGTGGGTTTACCAGTTAATGGAATTATTCGAATCTCGTATTTTCAAAACTGAGTGATCGAGCATGTATGAGATGATTATGGAATGGATGGAGTTATGCTAGTCGTGTTTGAAGGCACGGCTTTGTGGGTTTCCTTTTCAAGGGTTGTGTGGCGCGGGTTGCTATCGTGTGTATGTTGTTTGCAAGTGTGTTTGTGTTTATGGCCGATGTGTGTTTGAGTTTGCACATACGGTGAGAATTGCTTAATATGAATGTACTTATACATGAGATATGTTTATTTTTTATTTTTCATTTTCTAACAATGTATTGATGATGTTTAAGACAATGACTTTGTTTATATTTTAGACTAGGTATGCGGTTGATGCTGATACATGATGTTAAAGGTAGTAAAGCCCCTTGTAGGTAATTAAGTATATGACTATTTTGTTGCTTCATATAGCTACTATTAATATTAACTGGTTGATTGTTCAACTTGTAGGGATTAGTAGCCCGCTTTGGTAGCTACAAGGAAGATTAACAGTGGGGGATTGGCCGGTTGGGACGCGGGGACAGAGTGGGAGGCTAGTCGGCCTGGCCTACAACAAAAAATCCTTCTTACAAGTAGTTTCCGAGCAGGATCAAGACATTGAGCATGAAAGACTTGAACATCCGCGAATTTTTGGAGTAAAGAACATATTAGATTCTTAAAAAAATGACATTTAGAAGTTAATATTCTAAGTTTCCATACAATTTTTGTTCCCTTCCCGAGTAAAATGACTAGACACGCCCCCTTCGAAATTTTTATATTCCTTAAACAAAAGAACCTCAATCACCTTTAAATCTCTATCTCCAACCAACATAAAGTCGTGTAAGTTGCGCGTAAAAAATACTCAAAAGAAAACCAAACTATGTTTCATATAAAAGATTTTGGAAGCAATCATATGTATGAGTAATTAAAGTTATAAATTCACATAAATTAGTGTGTTTAATTATTTTATATTTTGGATTATGTTGTAGCTTCTTTAAATTGTACGTTATAAAATTTTTATTGTACTTTTTAGAGTGCTGTTTTAATTGATTGTTTTTAATTTGATAGATCTGATTTTAATTGGTTGTACAATGTGAGTAAATAATTGTACTTTTAAGTAATTGGATGTTTTAATAAAAGTATTAATTTCACTATGTATTTATCTCTCATTTGACTAATTTCAACTATTCAACTTTTCAACTTTTACTAGTAACTCATGACATTAACCATTTATATTTGTGGTGTGTCAATGTTTTCAAACTTTATGTTTAAAATTGTAAGTATGTCAAAAAGTATAAAAGCCAAACCCAACGACTTCTGCTTACAAACTTAAAAAATTGAAATCATAAGAGCTTGCAAGCAAAAAAGTTGACGTAGGCATTTAAATGAATTTAACAAGCCTACTTTTAGGTATCCTTCCCTCCTTATTTATAACCAATTCCTACAAGCCACCTTTTTTTACAACGCAATGTGGGATGTAAATGGTGTAATTGATTTATCTTAGCCATTACGATTACATGTTTATATAAACACTAATTAATGTATGTTATACTTGCACCAGTTTTACTTCTCATAGTTTTATAATTGTTTTATGTAGTCTTTAAGTAACTGTTATATGCTCTGATATAAGTCCATAGTTTATTATATGAGTTGCAAAAGTAAACACGCATCATAACCAATAATTTTTTTTTTATGTAGCATTGGTGTCTCTCGTAAATCTTTTCCTTTTCATGCATAGGTTCGTATTGTTTTGAATATTTACAAAAAGAAAAATGATTGTTGTGCCTATTAATCAAGCCTACAAATGAACCTAATGATTTGATTGGTTGATTTGAAAAAATGATTGGTGGAAATTTGGAGAGAGAATGTACTTAATGCAATTGTACGAGTGATTTATGCATTAGGCATATATTTAAGTTTGTGTTGTATGTCTAAATAACATTACTCTTACAAAAAATTACAATCAAAACTAATTATCAATTACTTTGTCTGCTTTAGTTGTAAGTATGGAATTAGGACTTGCTAATGACCATCACCAAAGTTATAGACATGCCCAGTTTGTGACATTTTGAAACTTTGAAAAGGCCAATACTCTAAAGAGTTTTTGCTAAAAGTTTTAAATGAAGCAAAAGACATGCCCATCTTGTATCTATCATTTCCTCTGTATTTACAAACATCTTTCCTTCAGAGTGCGATGTGGGATCGTCAAGACCTAGTTGATTTTAAGCAATTTGCTACATTTTTATGATTATAAGTGTTGGTTTAATGGACAACAAATTAATAGTCGTGAGTTAGGATCGAACTCGAGACCACGTGATTGCACACTTTGCGTATGAAAATTAAAGTTAATAAATAAATGTAATAGTTATACTTATTTATTAATTAAACGAAATAATTATAACGGACGTTAAGTAATTAAGTGTAATGGACTAACGGTCGTTAAATGTAATTGGAAAGGACTAGATATGAAATTAGAGATCGAGAAGGTTCTAGAATCCCTTGGGAGTCCTAGGCCGATCATTTAAGGGTTTCCATAACCCAATCCATAGCCAACTTGTTCACCAAGTTACTTTGGGTGTAAATACAAAACCAAGGGTGTTTGTAATTTATCTCTTGTACTCATTTAAGCTAAAATCTAAAACTTGTTTGTGTGTGTTTTGCTTAATTCGGTCGACAAACACCTTGTGGGTGTCGATCCATAGCTTTTCCAAATCAAAGTTATTTTGTTTAATTAAAACTAGCATTCTTTTAATTCGGTATAGTACGTGTGTACAAGAAAGTTGTACTAACACATTATTGTTAGTATTCTTGGATTGAATTACAAAAACGGTAAGGGGTAATTCACATAATCCTATAAACCCTAATTAGGGTTCATCCAATTGCTAGTTTTGTGGATTTGATTCTTGTTCGGCTAGAATCAAGAAAGGTACGCATATTCTTGTTTATGTTAATTAATTATTCGTTAATCTTTCCTATACGCTTCCGCATGTGTACTTGATGTTTATTGTTTATATTTATGATTAGTCATGTTATATAATTCCAACAATAAGTTTAGGTAAATACTAATTAATGTGATATAACCTGCTTATTACTATAAGCAATGATGTTGCCCCCAACTTAAGTATACGTAAAAGCCATATATAGTACCTGTAAGAGCATAAGAGTGACTTTTTGAAATCATTCGAAAGCATCGCTTCATACAATATAGAGGTGGTAATTTGAGACCCGTCAAGTTGGTAAATATTTGTTAGGGGACGAGTTAGGTTGGTTCCTCTTAAATATTCTTGATGGGTTCAATTGGGTATTAATAACAATAACGTACTCATTTTTTGCTGGTCCCTATATGATAAAACTAAGGTTCGTTTTCTTTTTTTTAGCACGTCTTAGGATCACATCAGATTACAAAAGTGGTTCTTCATCTTAGTTCTAATATGTGTCTTCAAAATATTCATTATTAAAAGGGTGGGATTATGTTTGGGTCGGAGAAGGTAACCTTATGAGGTAACTTAAACCACTAAGGAGAGACACTCTAGATGCTAGATAAAATCTTTGTCTCACTCATGGATCTATAATGTGAGCTACATGAATTTTTGAATATAATCATACCTAAACAGGTTCATATCAGCATATTTAAACGGGTTCATGAACCCGTGGAACTATCCTAGGTCTGTACTTGATATGGGTAAACATCAACTAATATATTCATATATGATACTATGATCCAAATCTCTTCATGTAGTTCATGTGAACTATCATAGTAAACATTCTCGTCCTCAATGCAATCGTTTGATCTCTAATTAATCCAAGCTCTTCTTACAACTTGAGTTTTATATTGTGAGCTTGTCAAACATGTAAAAGCAATGGTCAAAATTATATGGTGTGTTAAGGTTTGGATTACTTTATATAGTTAGTAAAAAAAATAGATTTATACATATAATTATAAGCTTATAAAATATTATAAAAGAGCTCGACAACATGATTTGCAAGCTTATAAAACTTATGTCATAAGCTTGCAAGCAATGTTGCCAAAGGCTTTTACATAATCAAACATGCCACTTTTTTTTATAAGCACCTCTTACAAGCTACTTTCCTTCACAATAATGCGGTGTGGGATGCCAAAAGTATGTTTTGATATTATACTTGCACTAGTTTTATTTCCCATAGTTTTATGATGTTATATTGGCTGTTAAGAAATGAAAAGTGCTCAATCCGCACCCATGCGGTTTAAGTTAGACATATATGTGTGTCTAACGCATATTATAAAAGGCTATGTTGGTTGTTGGTTTACCAGCTAATAGAGTTGCTCGAAATCTTTTTTCTAAAAGTGAGTGACCATTTATAAGGAATGGACGGTGTTTGTACTTCACGAGTTGATTATTGAATGGTTAAAGACTTGGGAGTTTTGAGTTATGTTTAGTGGGTTTTTTTTCAAGGTTTGTGTGGCAACGGGTGGTCACGGTACGTAGTTAAGGTGTGTTTAAGTTTGCAGGTGTTGCTTGGAATTGAATAATATGAAGTTTTATGTTTACATGTGTTTTTGATCTTCAAGTTTGTGATTTTGTTTATTTTTCGGACTAACGATGGGATTGATGTTCATTCATGATGATAAATGAGCATACATGACTATTTTTGTTGCTTCATAACTTTTTTTTTTTTTTTTTTACCTGGGTTTTTGACGCGACATTGTGAGCCGACTAATTCCAGAGCACTACCTTTTGGATAGCCCGGAGTCGGCACAGGTGAACCTCCGTGGCTAATGAGGGATTAATTTATCCCCAGTTCGAACATAAGAACTCTAGGGACTTTCGTCCTAAGAGGCTAAGCCATTAGCGCTGGGTCGCCCCATTAATTATAACTACTAATTTTGGTATTGTGTAAGTGCCATAAGTGTTGTTAAGAAGATGATTAACAGCGACCCACGATTTTAATTTCTTTCTGCTATTTTTTGTATTTATGATTGTTTAAATCCCTAATACTTTGGCATTAGTGGCTAGCTAAGTTATCATTTTTGCATCATTTTAGCAGTTACGCTTTTGCACTTTATTGTTACCCATATCGATGTTTTATTATATAAAAGTGACAGTTTACGCTAGCATGACCTTACCCCCCAAACATGAATCCTCAAGTTCCGCCACTGCCTTTGGATCTTCAAATATCTGTTCCATAAATAATTATGAAGGATAAAAGCTTTTGAAAATAATCGAATCATGAATAATAAATAATTATATATGTTCACACCAAACTAATATAGTTAGTTATAAATATTAGTTGTACTCTAATGCGATCCTTCAATTCCCTCCTTATTTATAACCAATTCCCACGAAGCTACTTTTCTTTATAAAGTGATGTGGGATGCCAAAATTCAAAACCCTATTTGAAACATTTTGTATTTCACTAGTGTATTTGAATTTATCTTACACCCATTACGACTACATGTTTAGATAAATATTGATTAATGTATGTTATGATGATATACTTGCACCGGTTGTATTTCCCATAGTTTTATAATAACTTTATAAATTATCTTTGAGTAATTGTGACATTTTAAAACATAAGGTACTGATATAAGTCGATAGCCCTTTTTTATGAATTATAAAATTCTACATTATAAATACGAGAACTTTAAATACGAAAAGCTAGAGAAAATGCTATGAAGTATAATAAGCACAATCAATTTCTATACAATTTGTATTTCTTATAACTGGTTTCCATTTTGTTTTTACACATGTAAATTTCTCAATTATATGCCAGGTCATTCGGTTTTTGGGACTCGTACTTCCAGCATGTCGGACCGGTTGAACCACCGATACTCTGGATGGCTAGAAAAAAAATATATGAATAATAATACTTATAAAGTTCACAGGCATTCTTAGTTTGGAAAAGGTGAGTGCACAAGCAATAATAGTTAACTGTAATACATTTGACATTAACCATTTACACTTTTGACATGTCAAGTTTTTTCTAACTTTATGCTTAAAATTGTAAGCTTGTCAAAAAATATAAAAGCCAACATTTACATCTCCTGCTTGCAAACTTATATTCAAATCATAAGCTTGCATGCAAAGAATGTAAGGGTTGGCATTTAAAAGAATTCAACATGCTTGCTTTGAATTGTATCTTTCCCTCCTTATTTATAAACAACGCCCACAAGCTACATTTCTTCACAATGCGATGTGGGATGCCAAAAGTATGTTACTTATGATGTTAGATAAACACTAGTTGATGTTTGTTATGATGTTATACTTGCACTAGTTTTATTTCCCATGGTTTTATGATGTTATATTGGTTGTTATGCAATGAAAGGTGCTCAATCCGTACCCAGGGTTTAAGTTAGACATATATGCATGTCTAACGCATATTACGTAAGTCGCGTTGGTTGTGTGTTTACCGGCTGATAGAGTTACTCGAATCTCTTTTTCCAAAAGTGAGTGATCATGTATGAGGAATGGATGGCGATTGTACTTCACGAGTTGATTATCGAACTTTGAAGACTTTGAGTTATGTGTTACGTTGGTCGTGGAGAGGTGTCGAAGGCGTGACTTCGTGGGTTATCTTTTCACGGTTTGTGTGGCAACGGGTGGTCGCGGTAGATAAGGTAAGGCATATTTAAGTTTGTATGTGTGATTATTTATGATGTTCAACTTAGTGATTTGTTTATGTTTTAGACTAACAATAGGATTGATGCTGATACATGATAAATGAGCAAAAGTGACTATTGTTGTTGCTTCATAGCTGCTAATCTTGGTCTTGTGTAGATATCATAAGTGTTGAGAGGAGATTGGCTGGTTAGGACGGAATGGGAAGCCGGGTTGGTCTCGTACACCCACAATCTTTTACGCAATTGGTATCCAAACAAGAACAAGTGTTCAAGCTGGGAAGATTAGGTAATTAACAAGAACAAGAACTAATGTGGCATGCCATCATAAAAGACTTCAACATCCTCGAATCCTCAAAATGTGAATAACTTTGACAAAAAAATTTAAACTTTACAACCGACCACGCAAAAAACTTGGAAGGCCTGGTTTAGTTGTTTCAAAACTCCAGACTTCCACATATGTCCAATAATCGAGTTTGTTTCAAGTTACAACCATCAAAGAGAGACACTCTTGATGCTGAGAACCAGAGATAAGATCTTTATTTCACTCCTGGATTTGTCATAGAAGTAAACATTCTCATCCTCAACTGATCGATTGGATCTCAAGTTCAATCTCTTTATGTAACATTATTATATTTATAAATTTGTCTCATATTCCTAAATTTAACGACCCACGATTTTTATTTCTTTGTGCTGATTTTTTGTGGTTTCGATTGTTTAAATTTCACGTTTTCTTGTTCAAGTTCGACTACATTGTCTCTAAAATTCTTTTATGTCGACAATTAACTTCTCCAGTACTTTAGCTTCAGTGGCTCGGCTAAGTTATCGTTTTTGTATCATTTTGGTGGTTATTCTTTTGCACTCCGTATTTATTTTGTAGTTGTTACCCATATCGATGTTTTATATATACAAAAATGACAGTTTACGCTAGCATGATCTTGGCCCCCGAACAAAAACCCCCAAGTTCAACCATTACATTTGTCTCTTCAAATATATGTTTTCATATAAAAGATTTTGGAAGTAATCAAATTCATGAATAATAAAACTTATAAATTCATACCGATCTAATATATTTAGATAAGAGTATTAGTTGTACTCAGTTTGAACCTTGAAATGCACAAGCATTAAAACTGGTTAAGGTTTTTTTTTTTTTTTTTTTTTTTTTTTTTTTAATCGCCCAAGCAAAAACATAGAATGAGATTACTAAAATTATGACATTAACCATTTATATTTTTTACTTGTTAAGGTTTTATAACTTTATGTTTGAAACTGTAGGCCTTTCAAATAATATAAAAAACTATGTAAACATTCTCTCCTTGCAAACTTATAGAACTCAAATCATAAACTTGCAAGCAACAGAAAATTCACATAGGCTTTTAATGAATTCAACATGCCTGCTTCAAACTGTCTCCTTTCCTCCTTATTTATAACCAACTCCCACAAGCTACTTTCCGTCACCAAGGCGATGTGGGATGCTCAAAAGTCAAAACCCATTTGATTTAATAAATTTATTTCCTAAAGTTTTATACGCAATGAAAGGTGCTCAATCCGGTTTAAGTTATGTGTGTCTAACGCTTATAATCGAACGCCACGTTGGTGTTGGGTTTACCGGCTGGGAGAGTTACTCAAAGCTCTTTTTTCAAAAGTGAGTGATTGGTACACCCTTAGAGCGGGTTAAACTCCAAAGAATTTAGAGAAGGGGAAAAGATAACCTTTGGGGCAATTTTCTGATATCCATTAATGAAAAACCAAATAACTATTTATAGATGCAACCTATCTCTACATGCACTTTATTCAGTTACAAGAAATAAGGGAAACGTGCTTCTACCACTACTCTACCCATGACACATGCATGCAAATAAAAAGGAAAGCCATGACTAAATCCACTAAACACGTTGCTGCAGAAGTTGGTCCTCACTCCAAATACTTGGTTGGCATTTTGACAGTCCTCTTGGGCCTGTTTGTGGTTGGGCCGGTATCATCAGATGGGCTTGTCATGTGGGTCGTATCAACACCCCCTCCATGAAAATTAACATTGTCCCCAATGTTGGAGAAGTATGGGAAAGTAGTAGCAAAATCCAATTCATCTTCCCATGTTGCCTCTTCTATTGGTTTGCCTTGCCACTTGATCAATACCTGTTTTCCCCGAGGTGAGTCTCTATTATTAAGGATTGATTTTGGGATATAAGACAAGTCGACATCTTGCTCCAATTCTTTGATATCATCGGTCAGCTGCTGGTTATTACCATAACATGGTTTCAACAAAGAAACGTGGAAAACCGGGTGAACCTTTGAGTTATCTGGGAGTTCCAATTTGTAAGCGACCTTGCCTATACGCGATACTATCTTGAACGGTCCATAGTACTTCTTGGAAAGCTTCCTGTTGGTTCTTTGATCAACCGAATGCTGCCTGTAATTCTGCAAGCGAAGATAAACTAAGTCGTTTACCTCAAATTGTTTTTCCTGACGATGTTTGTTGGCTTGTTTGATCATCCGATCCTTCGCCTTATCGATTGAAGCCTTCATTGTGGTAATGATCTTTTGATGCTCAATAAGTGAATCGTCAATAGAACCGATCTTTGAATCACCTGGCTTGTAATCGTGGATGGTTGTAACATCTTGACCGTAAACTGCCTTGAATGGGGTCATGTTAATGGACGAGTGGAAAGAAGTGTTGTAGGAAAACTCCGCTAGGTGTAGATAATGATTCCATTTAGGTGGTTCTTGAAAAACGAAGGCAGGAAGGTAGGATTCCAAACACCGGTTGAGCACCTCCGTCTGGCCGTCCGTTTGCGGATGGTAAGCACTTGAATGTAGCAGTTTGGTTCCCATTTGTTTGAATAACTCTGACCAAAAACGACTAACGAATAGAGGGTCTCGATCGGATACAATGGTTTTTGGAAGACCATGCAACCGATAGATTTCACGCATGAACATGGAAGCCAGAAAAACAGCATTGTAGTTGGTCGGTAAGGGCAGAAAATGTGCAAACTTCGACAATCTGTCGACAATAACCCAGATAGCCATTTTACCTTTCGATGGTGGTAGATTTGTGATGAAGTCCATAGATATGTCATGCCATGGCAGCGAAGGTGTCGGTAATGGTTGAAGAAGACCGAAGGGTTTGTGGTTTTGAGACTTCGTCAGTTGGCAAACTTGGCATGTTTTTATGAAGCGAGCAACGTCTTTTTTAAGACCCACCCAAGAAAACGTAGATGCGATTCTCTTCGTTGTAGCCGTGACACCGGAATGGCCCCCTATAACCGAGGAGTGGTATTCTTCCAATAATTTATTCCTGAAGGACTGCAAAGGTGGTACCATGATTTTGCCATTTCGATAAAGTATACCGTCTCTGTAAGAGTGGTTTGGAAAATTGACAGAAATTTGTAAAACCTCGTCGACCAGTTGCTTCCCATTAACGTCATGCTTGAAATAGTGTCTCAATTCATCCAACCAGAGGGTGGCAGGGTGTGAGATTGCAAAGCAAGTAGAAAGTTCAACTCTACTTAAAGCATCCGCCACTGTATTCTCCTTTCCCGACTTGAAGTGTACCTCATAATCAAAGCCCAATAGTTTTGTTGCCCATTTTTGTTGTTCTGGTGTCTGTATGGTTTGGGTTAATAGGTGCTTCAAACTATGATGGTCGGTATGGATGTGGAACTTGCTACCGAGAAGATATTGACGCCATTTTTTAACTACCTCCGTAATGGCGTATAACTCTTTGGTGTAGGTGGATTGAGATTGCATGGTAGGACATAATTGCTTACTGAAAAAGGCAATAGGTCTGTTTTTTTGTGACAGGACTGCACCAATAGCGACACCTGAAGCATCGGTTGTAACATCAAAAGGTTGGTTAAAGTCGGGTAAGGCCAAGGTAATGAGGTTTTCCATATGGGCTTTCAGTTGGTGAAAGGAAACCTCTGCTTGATCGTTCCAGTGAAATTCTTTGGATTTGAGGAGGTTTGTGAGTGGTGTGGCTATGGTGGCATAATTGGCTACGAATCGGCGGTAGTAGCCGGTAATTCCAAGGAAGGCTCTAAGGGTTGTAAGAGATGTGGGTTTTGGCCATTGTTGGATTGAGTGAATCTTTTCTGGTTCGGGTTTAACACTGTCTTTGGAGATACGGTGGCCTAAAAACGAGATCTCATCAACTGCAAAGACACACTTCGATGGTTTGGCAAAGTATCTGTTGGATGACAAGGTGGTGAGAACGAACCTTAAATGATCATAATGCTGTTGAATGTCACTGCTGTAAATGAGGATGTCATCGAAAAAAATCAAGACAAACTGGCGTAGGACCGGCCTAAACAAGTCGTTCATCACGGCTTGAAACGTCGATGGAGCATTCGATAATCCGAAGGGCATTACAACAAACTCGTAGTGACCATCAGTTGTACGAAAAGCTGTTTTGGGTATGTCTTTCTCGGCTACTCTGATTTGGTGGTATCCTGAGCGTAAATCGATTTTTGAGAAGATGGTAGCACCGTGTAATTCGTCAAGGAGTTCATCGATTGTGGGTATGGGAAACCTATCTGGAATTGTGACAGCGTTTAAGGCGCGGTAGTCGACACAAAAACGCCAAGAGCCGTCTTTCTTTTTTACTAGCAACACCGGTGAAGAAAAGGGGCTTTGGCTAGGGCAAATGACACCCGATTGTAGAATTTCGGATATGAGGTTAGTCATGATTTGTTTTTGGAAGTGTGGGTATCGGTAGGGACGAACATTAATGGGATTTGTTTCGTTAGTTAAGGGAATATGGTGATCTTGTGAGCGATTGGGTGGTAGGGACTTGGGTTCATCAAAGATGGTGTGGAATTCGGTTAGTAAGGTAGTAATATGTGGGTCAAAATGGGTAATTATGGATGGTGGGGAAAGTTGTGGTGGTTGCTGGTTAATGGTATGAAAGGAGGCTACTGACCCATTTTTGATAAGTGATTGCAAGGAGCTAGAAGATACTTGGTGAGCCAATGGTTCTCCTTTAAGGGTATAGGTTTTTCCTTCCTTGACAAATGAGATTTCGGGTATCGAAAAGTCCGCCGATAATCGACCCAGCATGCCCAGCCAACCAATACCCAAAATGACATCGGCTCCCTCTACTGGTAGGATGAAAAACGGAACTTGAAATGGTGCTTTTTGGACCTGAATGTTAACCTCTGGACAGTACCCCTTGCAGGTGATATGCTCACCATTGCCGACCATAACATCGAAGGGTGGTATGGGTTGGGTGTCTAAGCGACACATAAGGGCGACACGTGGCTGGATTATATTGTGGGTGCTGCCACAATCAACCAAAATTGTGACTCGTTTACCCCTAATATGGCCGGTAACTCGCAGGGTTTGGGGAGAGGCGATACCGAAGTATGCTGCATCGGACAAACAAAGAAGGGTTGGTTTGGGTGGATCGGGTTCGTTGGCTTCCAGTGGTGGTTCGTTGGTGTCCTCTTGATCCTCATTATCGACAATCAAAAATAATTGTGGTGGCGAGCATTTGTGACGCGGAAAGTATTTTTCCGGACACTTGAAACACAAGTCGTCTTTACGACGTTGCATGAGGGCCTCCGGGGACAGTTTTGTGAACGGAAGTGATGGTGGTTTGGAGGGTGTTGGTGAGTATTAGAGTTACTGGATGGTGTTGCCGTCATTGAAGTGTTGGAGGAAGGGAACGGGGTATTAGTGGTTGGTTTATTGAAAAAAGTGAATCTGGCTTTGAAAGCATGAGCCAATTTATCTTCAACCAAACGGGCTAAGCCATAAGCATTGTGTAGTGTAGTGGGCTTATGAATAGCCAATTCGTTCTGAATATCCAAACGAAGACCAGAAATAAAACAATTTTTGAGGGCCTGTTGGGAGAGACCTACCACACGGTTGCTTATCTTCTCAAACTCGGTTTGATATGCCGCAACTGTGGAGGATTGTTTGAGTTTAAAGAGTGTGGCTTCATGATTCTCATACGATGATGGGCCAAAATCGGATTTCTATCTCTCTCTTGAATTGGTTCCAGGTACCCCAAAAGTTCATTGTCGGCTTGGTGCTTGTACCATGAGAGAGCGTCTCCCACAAAGTGAAAGACGGCGAGTTCGACTCGTTCCTCGTCTGGGGTTTGATAGTAGGAGAAGAAATTTTCCGCTTGAAAGATCCATGCGAGGGAATTTGATCCATCGAATAGGGGTAAGGTGATTTTTGGTTGACGGGGATATCGACGATTCTGGTTATTTGGGTGGCGGCGGTTAGGGGAGCGGTGTCGGGGTGGGGATTCGTCATCAGCAGTTATGTGGTCCGTGAGTTGATCGATTTTTGTGGTGAGGGTTTGGGTAACTCGGATGAGATCAGCTAAGTTATTAGCCGTTTCGGTGGAATTGGTTGATGCGGCGGTGGTGGCATCGATCAGAAGGGTTAATTGTTCTGCGACTGTGTGTGAAGTGTCCTCTGAAGAAGAGACATCTTTTCGTGGTGGCATGGTGAAGGCTTGAGACGAGAATGAAAGCACCAAATTGGTACACCCTTAGAGCGGGTTAAACTCCAAAGAATTTAGAAGAGGGGAAAAGATAACCTTTGGGGCAATTTTCTGATATCCATTAATGAAAAACCAAACAACTATTTATAGATGCAACCTATCTCTACATGCACTTTATTCAGTTACAAGAAATAAGGGAAACGTGCTTCTACCACTACTCTACCCATGACACATGCATGCAAATAAAAAGGAAAGCCATGACTAAATCCACTAAACACGTTGCTGCAGAAGTTGGTCCTCACTCCAAATACTTGGCTGGCATTTTGACAGTCCTCTTGGGCCTGTTTGTGGTTGGGCCGGTATCATCAGATGGGCTTGTCATGTGGGTCGTATCAGTGATCATGTATAAGGATTGGATGTTGCTTGTACTTCACGAGCTGATTATCAAATTGTTAAAGACTTAGGAGTTATGAGTTATGTTAGTTTTGGAGAGGTGTTGAAGGGGTGGCTTCCTGGGTTTACTTATCAAGGTTTGTGTGGCAACGGGTGGTCGCGGTAGCTAAGGTTAAGTTTGCATGTGTTGGTGTCTCGATGAGAATTGATTAATATGAAGTTTTATTTTTTACATGTATGTGTGTTTATTTATGATGTTCAACTTAGCGATTTGTTTATGTTATATGATTAACCTTAGAGATCGGCCGCCAATTAATTAAGATTATTGGCCGGTTGGGACGGATTTGGAAGTCGGGTTGGTCTTGTACACCCACAATCATTTTCGCATGTGGTTTCTGAACAAGAAGAAGAGTTTGAGCTTGGAAGATTAGGTGGATGGGCTAAGCGGAGTGGCATGCCATCATAAAAGACTTCGAACATCCTCAAAGTTTTACATAAGATTGGTAATTGACAAGAAAAATACTACAGAAAAAAAAGAGTTACAGGAAACTTTTTTGCATTAATAGTTTTTATATAAATATCGTCTATCCAAAGTTTTAAAATGACATTTAGAAGTCCATACTGGGTTTAAATACCACTTTCTTGTAAACAGTTGACAATACCATAACAATCAATCAACTGTATCTCCGTTATTTCAAAATATGATTCTAAAAATATTATTAGGACTTGCTAATGATCATCACCAAAGTTATAGTCCCGTCGAGTTTGTAACATTTTTGTAACTTTGAAAAGGCCAATACCGTTGAGCGTTTTTGCTAAAAGTTTTAAATGAAGCAAAAGACATAAGATTGTTGACTTGTCATAGTTTATACATGCCCATCTTTTATCTATCATTTCTTCTCTATTTACAAACATATTTCCTTCCGTTCCAAGTGCAATGTGGGATGGTCAAAACCCAGTTGATTTTAAGCAATTTGCTACACTTCTAAGATTATAAGTTTAGGTAAACACTAACTAATTAATGTGTGATATAACCTGCTTATTATAAGCAATGACGTTGCCCCCAACTTTAGTATATGTAAATGCCATAGTGTCTATAAGAGCAACAAAAAGTGACTTTGAAATCATTAGAAAGCATTGCTTCCTACAGCCTAGAGGCGGTAATTGAGACCCTTTGATACGAACATATCCCATACTAGGCTCGGATCGGCTCTAAGTCCAATTGTAGAACGATCAAAAGAGCTAAACTAAGGCCCCTCCTTATATTCCCCATTAAAAGTCCAACCTTGTATAGTTTTAATTTCGTAATTTGGATTGAACTCAAAGAGTAGTTGTAAATCGTGTTGAAAATACTTTCGCAACTTGAGGTCGATGTAGATGCCAAAAATAAAAATGAATTACTTTAACAATGCAACTTCAAATTTAACAAACCGG
>OU343222.1:334089705-334197189 GCA_910596185.1 Chrysanthemum makinoi
AATAGTTTGGATTGTCGCCCTTTATCACTATGTCACGTTTTTGTTACGAAGTCAAAACTGTTAGAAAGTCTTATCTTAATATATAAAAAGGTTTGGTAAAAGCTGATTTGTATAAAAATGATGGAATATCACGTGACCGTTCTAGTATAGGGAAAACGTAACTTGTCCATCTCGGTTTGATCCAAAACGCAACTTCCACCAGGTTGGTTTAGGTAGATGAATTTACTCACCAAAAAAAAAGCCAGAATGCTCACTGAGATATACTGTATAATCCAAGTTGTTTTCGCGTTGAATCTACTATTTCTAAGTGCGTCTCTTGTTTTTTATATTTTTTCTTGCAAATAAAACAAGTTACTATACTGTTCATGTATTGACGAAGTTTTTGAAATGATTGGAAGGTGTCTGGTAGAGTTATTTGGAGCAGAAACTATGTTGCGAAGGATATCGAGTTTGGAACTAAGGCTCGTGCTGCAATGTTGCTTGGTGTGAACCAGCTTGCTGAAGCTGTAAAGGTCACAATGGGACCAAAGGTGAGTTTTTTAGTCTTTAATTGTTGTATTTATTTGCAAATATCTGTATTGAACTAATAATAACTCGTCTTTTTTATGTTGCATCAGGGGCGTAATGTGATTATTGAGCAAAGTCATGGAAGTCCAAAGGTTACAAAAGATGGTGTTACCGTAGCAAAAAGCATCAACTTTGAGGAAAAGGCTAAAAACGTCGGTGCTAATTTGGTGAAGCAAGTCGCAAGTGCAACCAATTCTGTTGCGGGAGATGGTAAATAGTTTATGCATATCATTATACAATCATAGGGAAACTTTCAGAACAAAATCAAAAGCTTTAATCAAATGTGTTGTTTTTATATGTATTGTGTAAAGGTGACAATGTTCAGCCCGATAGTTTATAAATGGGTTGATTCGGATTATGCTTATTCTCTAACGGGCCAAAGTAAAATGAAGAACTTTTGGCCAAATAAGGAAAACGGGTCAAACAGGATGAAAGTCTCCTATGGAGAAACAGATTTGTTATGGCACATGTACATGAAGTTATTTGTTTTACTTGACCCCGTCTTGATCCATTACCCGCCGCACCCATTAAATTGGCTCGTGAAGCTAATAGATATTTGATAGTTACACTTATTATGTATTGACATTATGGTATGTGTTAAAGATCTTATTTCATGATAGATATATTTGTGTTATTACAGGTACAACTTGCGCCACTGTTTTAACTCAAGCAATATTCACAGAAGGTTGCAAGTCTGTAGCTGCAGGTGTAAACGTTATGGATCTACGTAGTGGTATCACTATGGCTGTAAATGCCGTTATAGCTGAATTGAAGAGTCAAGCAGTAATGATAAGTACACCGGAAGAAATTACACAGGTTTTATACTTTCCTTCACATGTCTTATTCTTTAGAAGCATCTGGCCAGTTGTGAGTTTTATTACATTGGTTGTTGAGGTGGCAAAATCTTCGGGTTAGGTCGGTTCAACAAAGGGTCAAAGTGGGTCTGGTCAAATGGGTTGTGTCAACATAGAGTTGTGGTTTTACATAGAAAAACTTTTATTATCAAACTAGCCCGCCGTCGTAATGTTGACTACAAGGTCGATCCAATATCAAGTTTGGACATGCGTTTTTACCTGATATGCTACAGTACTACATGTTTGAGATGTGGTTTTTTCCACATAAACTAGATAGGAGTTCACCTTGTATCTTAACTTAATCTTGATTTTTGAGAGGCTTGTGTATAACACACACAAATATCTTCTAAAAGAACAAGCTTGCCACGGCTGTGCGTTTCTTAATCTTGAACCTCTTGTCACCGTCAGTGTTGTGAACTTGGGTTCTTGAACCTCTTAATCTTAACCTCTTGAACCTCTTGGTTCTTTTTAAAGAAATTGCTTTGTTTCGTCAATAACCAAATGAGGTATCGATTTGTTTTCCTTGTGATGTTGACTTTTCCTGTAGTGTTTAGCTTGCCTATACAAGTGTGACAACTACGTAACAACCTTCTTTTTGATCATTTCTCAAAGTAAAATAGAAACATGTGATAGTCTTGTAAAGGGCATAGAAACCTTGTCTATACATACTTCTGGTTGTTCAGTTATTCAGTCTTAGAGTCCACGTTGGGGATTTCTTGTCTCAAATCTCACGCCTTTCATGTGATTATTTGATGTTTTCATTTGGCTTGTATCAATTATACTTGAAAGAATGTTGTTCTAGAAAGTTATGTCACAGGAGCTTGTGTGTGGAGAAAAACAAATATCTCATCTAAAATAATCGAATACCTCTTAACCGCTGATATTTTAGTATATACTATTAAACGATAATAGTTTGAACAATATATTTGTTGGGCATATAGCCACCACGGGGAAGTAAAGTATATTCTTGTGATCTTGTCCCATGGACCATGTGACCTGTAATTTACCCATAAATCTTAACACACCCAATAAAATCCAATAAAATAAAACAAATATTTAATTTGACCCATGTTTAAACATTTTTTCAAAATCCTTTCCCTCTTACTTGGATTAGGTAGCAACTATCTCTGCGAATGGAGAACGTGAGATTGGTGAACTGATTGCAAGAGCTATGGAAAAAGTTGGAAAAGAAGGCGTAATTACAGTTGCTGTAAGAACGTTTTTTAATACCAGTCCCTGATCATTAGTTATTTACCACTGATTGTTTATTTAAAAAACAGTTGATTTAATAATGTTGCAGGACGGCAATACATTGGATAATGAACTAGAAGTTGTTGAGGGGATGAAGCTAGGCCGAGGTTACATCTCTCCTTATTTTGTCACCGACACAAAGACGCAAAAATGTGTATGTATTTATCTGCTCTAAGCCGTACTTATTATCTGCTGCCAGTTACCGTTTCTCATATTACGTGAACATGTGCTTTGCATGTAGGCAGGAATTAGAGCATCCATTGATTTTTATTCACGACAAAAAAATTTCAGACATGAACTCTCTTGTCAGAATCTTGGAACTCGCTGTAGAGGTAACTGAGATAGACACCTTATACCACTCTTTACTCGGTCTTTTGCTGATTGGTTAATATCACAGTTATCATTTTTATTATTGTGACAGAAACGTAGACCTCTGCTAATTGTGGCGGAAGATTTGGACAGTGAGCTGCTGGCAATGTTGATCATTAACAAGCGTCAAGCAGGAGTTAAGGTAAGCATCTGAATTTGCTTTAGAGCCACTTGTTGATAGCTAATTTTGGGCCAAAATGGTAGATTTGTAACCGTAATTAAAGTTACGACAATGGGCTACTATGGTAATTTAAGTTTTTCTTTACTTGTCTTGGGTAGTTGTATTCTGTTAGTTTAAGTTCATTTTCGTCTGATTGCGGGAATTGCTTTTCTACACTATAATTACCAAACTAGTCGTCTAGTCTATTAAAAAAAATCAATTACACTTCATGAAAGATTACCATATTACTGAATTAGACCATCTCAAAAAGTATGTTGCTGTCTTATGTAGTTTAAGGCCCTATTATCACTAATCTTGTGTAACTTTCATAATAAATACTAAAGAGACGTGTGTGTGTGATTTGTACTTGTAGGTGTGTGCAATTAAATCTCCCGGATTTGGAGACAATAGGAGAGCGAACTTGGAAGATATTGCGGTGCTTACCGGAGGGGAGGTGAGATAAACATTTATTTCTTAATGGTAACTGTACATGGCAAAACGGGCGGGTCTAGTAATGGGTCATAATGGGTTTAGGTCAACTTAATTTTTTTCTACACGTAGAAACTTGTTGGGGTGGGTCGGTGGGATAAGTTTTAAGACCTTTTTTTTTCAAATCTTTTGAACTCAAAACAAACTCGTAGTGTGTTATATATGATTAGATAGTTATTTCAGTAATAAACTTGTAGTGTGTTACTTTTTCATCGTCCCTTTTAGTCAATGTATATCTTTTGTAGTTTGAGTCATTGAAAGATGATTTTATGTCTTTTGTAACTAAAAAAAACTTATGATTTGTCTTTTGAAAGTGATAACCATTATATACAAATGTTTTACATATGCATGAGAGTTCGATTTATATGCTATGTTAAAATTTTATTTAAAGGTTTAGATTGCGGGTTACAAGACGACCCACACGGGATAAAAAACCTTCTTTGCAAAAATGGCGAAAACCAGACAAATGAAAAAGTAAGCTGCCATTTTATGCAAAAAACGCCCTTTCAAAACGAGATGATATACGAGGTTTAATGTCTTAATTGTATTATGCAGGTTATTAGTGAGGAACGTGGATTGACCCTTAATGATGTTAGCCTCGACAAACTTGGTACAGCAAAAAAGGTGTGTGTTGATAACTTTTTTTTATTAAGGGGGTGTTTGTTTAAGCTTATATGTGGGCTTATGGGCTTATTTGGTTTAGGCTTATATTTCATGAGCCTCAATTTTCGGGCTTATGGGCTATAAGCCAAAAAATCTCAAAATAAGCTTGAAAATAGGGGCTTATGAATTATAAGCCGGAATCAAATAAGCTCATAAGCCCACATATAAGCTTAAACAAACACCCCTAAAGCTTATATATGCCCATAAATTTCAAAATAAGCTCATAAGTCCACATATAAGCCTAAAGAAACACCAAAAAAAAGCGTATTTGACCAACCCTTTTGGGACATTATTAACAGTTTAACGTGTACTAGGTAACTGTTTCACTTGATGATACCATAATTCTACATGGTGGTGGTGATAAGAAGCAAATTGAAGAAAGATGTGAGGAATTAAGATCAACTATCGAGAATAGTACCGCAATGTTTGACAAAGAAAAAGCACAAGAAAGGTTGTCAAAGTTGTCAGGAGGCGTAGCAGTTTTTAAGGTATGTATATTTTCATGTAACGAACAAACCTTCTTTTTTAAAGAATTATATGTTATTTATTTTCTTTCAGGTTGGAGGTGCCAGCGAGGCGGAAGTTGGAGAAAGAAAAGACAGAGTTACAGATGCTCTTAATGCTACACGAGCAGCTGTTGAAGAAGGAATAGTCCCAGGTGGTGGGGTTGCCCTTCTATATGCTACTAAGGTTCTTAAAAGCCTTCAAACAGCAAACGAGGACCAAAGAAGAGGAGTTGAAATAGTCGAAAATGCTCTTAAGGTTTTCTTTTTGACTTCATTTCATTTTGTTGACTATCATCAAATAATAAGACTATTTCTGTCTATAATGATATAATCATCCATTTTTCTTCTTTGTAGGCACCTACGTACACGATTGTCTCAAATGCTGGTGGTGATGGTGCGACTGTTCTTGGCAAGTTATTGGAACAAGATGATCTTCATTTTGGATTTGATGCTGCCCAAGGTTTGTAAACATATGCTTTTATGCACAAATCGGGTTGTTTGAAAAGGGTGTGTTTGGATTTGTGTTTCTGAATGTCTTGATACCGAATGCTCATCGTAAGTTGGTCTCTTGTGTTCAAAACAGGCAAATATGTTAACATGGTGAAGGCTGGAATCATTGATCCTCTAAAAGTTGTGAGAACCGCTTTAGTAGATGCTTCCAGGTATGACTATTTACTAACAAGTCCTTCGTTCCATAAGAAAAGAAATATTTACATTCATTGCAAGTTGTAAACCTAAAATTAGTTTTTTAACCATCATCAATGATTATAACAGAAAGACATTTATATTTGCTAGGTATATTATAAGTGGCAATGGATGAACTTGATGGGTTGTGAAACAGGTCAAAACGGGTTGAGTTGACCTGCTAAAACTTTGTTGTTGTTTTTAATATCACAACTAATTAATATACTAACGCTGATTACATAATTTTTCGTATTAAAAAAACAAATTTAGGAGGTTGTAAATATATTTCTGTAATTGGTGGCAAATAGGTTGGTCGGGATGGAAACAAGTTGGAATAAAGTTGGTCAATTTATATAAATGGGTCAAACTTTTTGGTCTTTTAGTCTCTTGATCAAGTGTTGCCATTATGTCAAATCTTTTCATTTGCTAACAAATGTTGTGGTTAATATACGCAGTGTCTCCTTGTTGTTAACAACCACTGAGGTAGCCATTGTGGACCGTAAGGGAGAGAAAAACCCACTTGCAAATCGGATGCCAAACATGGATGATATGGGAATGGGATTCTGATTGCAAGCAAGAAACTTTTTATTTACTAATGCAAACACGTGGGCAATTACGCTTGCATATTAAATTGAACATGTACCAAATTTTGATGTTACTATTTGATTATATCATATGAAACATGAAATTGAGATTGACTGGCTAACAATTCCTAAAATGATGTGTCTTAACTTATAATCAAAGTTACGGATCTATACTTATGCGTAGATTTTCTTTTGGAAGATCGTGTGATGCTCACACATTACTAATTGCATGTGTTCATGCACTTGTCACAGTTTTGTGTTACGGAGATGTTAGTTTTAACTTGACGTAAATCGCGCTGCTTTTAATTGGCAAAAAGTTATATCCGAAACAAACCTTGAAGCTTAGACGATTACAAAGGTAAAGAAGTAACTCGCAACCAACTCGGAAAAAAACCAGCATTTTGGAAATTATTTGATTGATAACTGCAATAATACCCACAAAAAGGAAAGAAAAAAAAAGGTCTTAAAAGTGTCTATTCTCACTGTTTCGTCTTACCTCTCGAATCAGCATCTCTGATTAAAACCGTCTGTTCTAAACTTCATACTCGTATACTAGACTCTTCAAATGTCTATCGCTTATTCTTAATGGTGTCGTCTTCTTTGCTGTCTTGTGTCACTTCTTGTGTATCTATATGTATGCTAATGACAAGAAGTAGGAACATTGTTCTCGAAAACAGGTATAAATCCTTGTTGCTACTGTTAATAAGTGCCGCAATTTGTAAGAGTAAACAATGTAGCAGCACTCTTGAGATCATGGTCTTCATTGTGCTGTTGGTATGATGATACATTGTCTTCTTTTGTGAAGAATGTAACGTTTTCTTCCTTCGTCAAGGCTTTGTGATTTCCTTCGTTAAATAGTGTCTCGTCACTGTATGCAGAAGCAAATACTCGTTAAGAATATGAAATAGAACCTGTATAAGGAATACACTAGAAATCTAATTCAAACTTGAGGTTTGTATACTAAGAAGATCACACACCTTGGTTCGTTTATTTCATCGAATTCAAATTTAAACACGTGTCTATCACCAGCCGGAATCTCATTGATCAGTTTGAAATCCTCACATTCATCTACCGTCGGCTTCCCTTCTAAACAAACTGCAGAAGAGGACGGTGAGTTATTCACCGTGGCCCATGAATTTATCTCTTGAAGTTGCAAAGCATGTTCATCTTGACAATCATCCTTCAAATCATCTTCTCCCAAAATAAATTGATCCTGATCATGCTCATTTTGTGGCATTTGACCAAGGTCGAGATCAAGACCATGATGTTGGTAGTTATCGTTATTGTTATTGTTATCATCAGTGTTATCCAATACGGTGGATGGGTCGTCATACAAATTGGGGTCATCTATTGCGACGTCGTCAATTAAAAGCTGATGATTTTGGTTTTGGTTTTGATTTTGCATGGCATGAGCTCGACAAACAGCGAGCTGATGCAAAACAAACTCCAACTCAGCTCGTGAGAACTCAATTTGGCGTTGGAGTTCTCTAATAATCCTATAACATCCACCAACCGGATCTTGAGCACGAACATCCGATTGGTAAATAATCGTCCTCATAGCTTCGTCTTTTTGAGGTGGATCCAGATCGCGTATTATTTTCGTAATATTACAAACACCAAATAACTTATGCGCGTTTTGAAATTGCCTTTGGCGGTCATGCGGAAAATAAGGGGCAAGAATACAATCCGGGGCACATTTTCGCCGTTGGTACCGACACGCGGCACACGCTTGCGTGGTAGAATTTGAACGCGTGGTGGTGATAGTGGATGCTGACGATGAAAGGTGGTGGTGGTTGTGGTGGCGATGATTAATGTTTTTGTTAGGATTAAAGTTGTTTGTCATTATTGGTTGTCAATATAAGATTATTTTTTAATGCGGGTGCGCTTCCTGAGGAATTGGAATGTTTCCGACAAAGAGACAATTATGGGGGTTTATTTATTTTAAGGGGATGTTTAACACGTGATTAGAGGTTTTAATTTGTGTTTTGGGTTTAAATTTGTAGTATACGTGTGTGGTTAAAATGATTAGTGAAATGTTTGTTCGAAATTGATGGTAACTTCTTTTACTATTTCTTTTGGTATATTCTCTAGAATCAGCAACTTTTTACATTTAAATCTATAACTTTTATTCGATGAATAGACCATACATAAAATGGTTAGTGACGGAACTAGAGTAGGTTTCTGGGGGACTCGGGACATTCATGAACTTTTGCTGCTTACTGCTAATTCGTGCAAAAAATCTCAAACGAAAATGCACCTCGTCCTAAAAAATTATGTTTATACTTTATAGTCTTACTTTTTCGTAAATGCACCTAGTCATTTTTAGTTTTGGTTCTGAAAATGGTTATAAAGCATGTAAACAAAAGTCTTGCTTCCATAAGCAGCATTTTTTTAGCAAATCATAATAACTTTCTAGTGATTATTTCTTAATCACCTTTAATAATGATTTGAAACACGTTTTCGTAAGATATTATGTCAATGTGTCCTCTCAAGTCTTTTTGACGTATGTAGATGACAGGGAACACGATTACGCAAACATGGGTATAAGTGAATATAGAGCAAACTTATCAAACTCATATCGAGTTCAGGACTAGATACAAGATATATCTCAATGTATACATTGTAAAATTTTACTTGCGATGCATCATAATATTACCTTTTTGTGAAATTGATGATAAGGTCCATGATTGATCTACCGATGATCTCGGCTATAACATGTGACAAATTGCTTAAAGTTGGCGATGAACCACCACAGCTTAGAGCTTTGGGTGCGAGCAGAGCAGGCGTGTATAAAACCCTTTATTTGGATGTTTGGTTAGCGTCTTGTGTTGATCCGGACGACATGGTTATTGAGATTGCAAACACTTTAATTAACTTTAGAACAATGTCTCACTTATGTTTCTCTCGTTGGTCTCCCACTTGAATGAAATAGTCGTTTTGATGTTTGGAAGAATGAATTTGTGGTGTGGGCGATAGAGTACTCCATAGGGGACCTTAGTATCTGATTGCATCGTTACATAAAAAAGTATACTGGAATTCAGTAAAAGGAGTAAGTTTAGATACCTTATTATTGTTTTTGTGATGAAAACCAAGATAATTTTCTATCCCACATAGGTTAATGAGGAGAAATGATTCTACATTATATACCAAAGTGTATGCATAACACCTGTGTTAAAATTAGTATGAAGCTTCTGTGTATGCTCTTTCGTTTGTTTGATTCAAAATCAAATGCTTTAATATCAAACACGATAGATGATACGTTGAAACTTGATATAAAATCCTACTACCTCCGTCTCATATTGACTGTCCTGTTTGACTTTTTTAACTTTGACTTTAAATATTTTCGTTTGACCTTGAATATTTTTATTTGTGTTATATAATACTTGATGGAAAATTCAAACTAGACAATTAATATGGGACGGGGGGAGTAATATTTTTTACTCTAATTAAATAGTTACGAAGTGTTACAGTGGGCAGAACATTTTATCTCAATCATGTTTTTCTTTGCTTAGACTAAATTTCAATCACATTGATTGATTCTAGAACAATGTCGTACCTATTTTTCTCTTTTGTTCTCCTACTCGCATGACAGAGTCGTTTCTATATTGTTTGCAAAAATGAATATGTGTTGCGGGTGATAGAATACTCCATGGAGGATTTCCGAAGTGCATTAAGACTAATGCATTTGTAAAGCTTCTGTGTATGTTCATTATCAAGCTTCTGTGTTTTTGTGATGAAAACCATGAGAACTTCATATCCCACAGTTTATTGTTTTTGTGATGAAAACCATGAGAACTTCCTATCCCACAGGTAACAGCAAAATAACAGAAGTTGCTATTTTCCATGAGAAATCAATAGGCTAAAATAATAAATTGTTCAAGACTAAATTGCTAATTTATAAAAAAAAAAAAAAAAAAAAAGATAGGCAGTTTATAAAGATTATGAGCAAGATTCGAAGTCATGAACCATAGTGGGCATGAATACGTGATTGCAAACTACATGGATCTTTATACGAAATTATCGTTAACACTACAAGTGTACATCATCAATTCAGCTGAAAGAAATCCTTCTGAAATTGTATGGCAGGACTAGATACTCAAAATTTTACAAACATATTCGATGAAAAACCACCATGACAGGGTTATTCAAAAATGCAACCCAAATAGGTTAAAAAGAAGAAATGATTCTATTTTATATATCAAAGTGTGTGCACAACATGTGTTAGAATAAGTATTAAGCTTTCAGGTATATGTTCGTTCGCATGTTAATGTCAAACCTGCGAACATGTGTTTCCCGAGAACTTGATATAAAATCTTAATATTTTTTAATTAAATTAAATAATTACAGAGTGTTATGACTACGCAAATAATAATTTTAGCAGATCATGAGGTTCAATACATATTTTTGTTTTAAGATCGGATAGATGAAAATAAGCTTATCTAGCTAGATTGCAAACGCTTCAGTTAACTACGGAACAATGTCTCATTTATGTTTCTCTTTGCTGGTCTCCCACTTAAATGATATAGTCGTTTGGATGGTGTTTGAAACAATGACTTTGTGGTACGTGTGAGTGATAGAGTACTCCATAGGGGATCTTAGTTTCTAACATCGCCACTTAAAAGATTATATGGGAATTTAGTATAAAGAGTAAGTTTAGGTACCTTATTGTTGTGTTAATTTGTGGTGAAAACCAAGAGAACTAAGAAAACTTTGTATCCCACATACGTTAAGGAGAATAAATGATTCTACATTATAGAGTAAATTGCAAAAATTGTGCTTGTGGTATGGCTAAATTGCGCGTTTCGTCCTTGTGGTTCATTAAGTGCAAAGATGGTACGTTGACTGCACTGTTACGTGCACTTTTGGTCCTTTGACTTAACTACCGTTAAATGCACTCCGTTAGTAGTTACACTTTAGCCCTTTTGGCTAACCACCGCTGCAGCACCCATCCTTAAACCACATGGACGATTTTTGCAATTTTTTTTTTTCGAATTTAAAAAAAAAAAAAAAATCCTCAGTTGTATATAAAAATGTTTTTATATAAAAAAATTTAAAAAGTTTTTTATATAAAAAAAGTTTTAAAAAAACGTTTTTATATATAACTTTTTTATATAAAAACGTTTCATATAAAACAATATTTTTATATAAAAACTTTTTTATAAAACGTTTTTATATAAAACATTTTTATATAAAGAACATTTTCGAAAAAGAAAATAACATTTTTAAACAACATTTAAAAAAAACTTAAGAAAAACGTTTCATATAAAACAACATTTTTATATAAAAACTTTGAGACACGATATCTCATTCATGCAAACACTAATTTATGTTTCAAGTGCCTCACTTTGAGACACGATATCGCATATAAGTCAGAAGTTGCTATTTTCCATGAGAAATTAATCAGCTAAGACGTTAAATTGTTCATGGCTAAATCACTAATTTATGCAAACAAAACATATATAGTTCAAAAAGATCATCAAAGAGATTCGAAGTCATGACCCATAACGGGCATGAATACCGGATTTCAAACTACATGCATTTTTATATTAAATTATCGTTAATGCTACAAGCGTACATCATCAATTCAGCTGAAATAAATCGGTCAGAAGTTATATGGTAGGACTAGATCCTCAAAAGTTTACGACATATTCGATGAAAAACCACCATGACAGGGTTATTCAAAAACGCATCCCACATAGGTTAAAAAGAAGAAATGTTTGTATTTTATATACCAAAGTGTGTGCACAACATCCATGTTAGAATAAGTATTAAGCTTTCGGGTATATGTTCTTTCGCATGTTAATATCAAACCTGCAAAAAGCGTATCCCAAGAATTTGATATAAAATCTTAATATTTTTTAATTCAATTAAATTATTACAAAGTGTTAGGAGTGCGCAAATAATGAATGTATCAAGTAACGGAACATCTGATCTCACCTATGTTCATGGCTAATGGTGGTTTGCATATTTTTTAATATAAAATCTTAATATTTTTTAATTCAATTAAATAATTACAAAGTGTTACGACTACGCAAATAATAATTTTTGCAAATCATGAGGTCCAATACATTGAATTTATTTATTTTTTTTAGAGCGGATAGATGAAGATTAGCTTATCTAGCTAGATTGCAGACGCTTTAGTTAACTACGGAACAGTGTCTCATTTATGTTTCTCTTTGTTGGTCTCCCACTTAAATGATATAGTCGTTTCGATAGTGTTTGAAACAATGACTGTGTGGTACGTGTGAGTGATAGAGTACTCCATCGGGGAACTTAGTTTATAACATCGTCACTCAAAAGATTATACAGGAATTTGCTATTAAGAGTAAGTTTAGGTACCTTATTATTGTTTTTGTGGTGAAAACCAAGAGCACATTCTATCCCACATCCCACATAGGTCAAAGAGAAGAAATGATTCTACATTATATACCAAAATGTATGCACAACAATTGTGATAGAATCAGTATGAAGGTTCCGTGTACGTGTGTTTCTTCGTTAATGGCAAATGCAGAAATCTCTTATCCAAAACGTGATATTAAGTTTTACAGTAACATTTTTGGAAATGCATTTAATGGTTGCATAACACTTGTGTTAGAATTAGTGTCAATCATGGGACGAAATATACCGAAGCTTGATATAAAATCTTAATACTTTTTTTTAGTTAGTTACCGTGTTGCGAACAATGTATGTATCAAGTAACGGAACACGTGATCTCACCTATGTTTTTTTTCTTTGCTAAGATTAAATTGCAATGGCATCGGTTGATTCTCGAACAATGTCACCTATGTTTCTTTTGTGTTCTCCTACTCATGAGACAGTCATTTCCATATTGTTTGGAACATTGAATATGTTTTGCGTCGGTATATGTAGTTTCTAGCAAAATAACAGAAGTTGCTATTTTCTATGAGAAATTAATCAACTAAAACGATAAATTTTTCAAGACTAAATCTCTAATTGATATAAACAAAACATATATATTTCAAAAAGATCACGAGAGAGATTCGAAGTCATGACCTATACCGGGCAAGAATACCTGATTGCAAAGTACATGCATCTTTATACGAAATTATCGTTAATACTACAAGTGTACATAATCAATTCAGCTGAAAGAAATCGTTCTGAGCTTGTATTGTGGGACTAGATCCTCAAAAGTTTAGAAACATATTAGATGAGAAACCACCATGACGGGATTATTCAAAAACACATCCTATGTAACTGTATATATCCCTTCATTTGGATGCTTGTTTAGTGTCTTGTTTCGATCCCGACATTGTGGCACCGGCAGTAGAGCCCTTAAGGCGACTATGGCCTCCAACTAGTAAAAGCGGTTCCTGCTATCTTAGATAAGGCGGCTATACCTCCAACTAGTAGAGCCCTTAAGGCAACTGTCGGTTTTACACTCATTTGTGATGTAGCCTGCAATTTTGATACAGTCTCATTAAAAGGTGATTTTCACACAATAAGAGAGAAAATAATACAAGCTTTTTATTATCTAAAAGTTACTAATATTCACACAATAAGAAGATTTGGATGATGCATTGAGCTAGAGGTGAAATGAGTCCACTCGATGGGCTGAATAGGAATTTATGGTGATAATGTTTGATTTGAAGGCTGTTGTGTCGGGTGTCGTTATCGATCTACTTAGGCGAACGGTGCTTTTGCATTTCGTGCCGAGTATTATATCTTTGCAGCCCATTCGTTCCAATAGTTTGACATGTTTTTCCATGTTTAAGATAGGATAGATGAATATTTCTCACTGAAAATAGTTGTTTCAATAGTGTTTGTCACACTGAATTTGTGGCGTGGTTATAGATACTCCATAGGGGATCTTCGTATCTAATTGCGTCGTCACTAAAAAAATTATACATGAACTTAGTACAAAAAGTTTAGGTACCTTACTATTGATTTTTTGTGGAAAACCAAGAAAACTTTATATCCCACATAGGTTAAAGAGGAGAAATGGTCCTACCTTTTATACCAAGGTGAATTCACATCATGCATGTTAGAATTAGTGTGATGTAGTCGTCCTTGTGTGCGTTTGTGTTTGTTAGAGACAAACAAGCCCAATTGTAATTGTGAAAACTTGTATCAAATCCTAACATTTTTGAAGAAATGCGTTTAAATTTATTTTGTAATTCATCATTTTATATTATGGTGATATGATCGTGTGAATAATTTCTAAGTATTATAATGAATGGATCATGTTAGAATTAGTGTGATGCTTTCACAGTCGTCCTTGCGTTTGTTTGTGTTTGTTTGAGACAAACAAGCCCAATGGTAATTGTGAAAACTTGTATCAAATCCTAACATTTTTGAAGAAATGCGTTTAAATTTAATTTATAATTCATCATTTTATATTATGGTGATATGATCATGTGAATAATTTCTAAGTATTATAATGAATGGATCATGTTAGAATTAGTGTGATGCTTTCACAGTCGTCCTTGCGTTTGTTTGTGTTTGTTTGAGACAAACAAGCCCAATGGTAATTGTGAAAACTTGTATCAAATCCTAACATTTTTGAAGAAATGCGTTTAAATTTAATTTGTAATTCATCATTTTATATTATGGTGATATGATCATGTGAATAATTTCTAAGTATTATAATGAATGGATCATGTTAGAATTAGTGTGATGCTTTCCAGATCGTCCTTGCGTTTGTTTGTGTTTGTTTGAGACAAACAAGCCCAATGGTAATTGTGAAAACTTGTATCAAATCCTAACATTTTTGAAGAAATGCGTTTAAATTTAATTTATAATTCATCATTTTATATTATGGTGATATGATCGTGTGAATAATTGCTAATTATTATAATGAATGGATCAAGTAATGGAACATCAGATGTTACATATATTTTTGCTTTTTTTCCTTTGTTGAGATTAAATTGCAATCACATCATTTGATTCTCGAGCAATATCTTACCTATGCTTCTCTTCTGTTCCACATTGTTTGGAACGTTGGGTTTGTGGTACGTGTGGGTGATAGAGTACTCCATGGGGAATCTTAGTTTCAATCAAGGGACAGCCATATATTGTAACTTGATTATGGTTTTTTCTTTGCCATGATTAAAGTGCAATTACATTAGTTGATTCTCGAACAATATCTTACCTATGTATCTCTTCTATTCTCTTACTCTCATGACAGATCGTTTTATATTGTTTGGAACAATGAAACTCATTTGCAGGTGATAGAGTACTCGGGAAGGATTTCAGAATTGCGAAGACTTAAAAATTACACTTTGGAACTTAGTACCGATTTTTAAAGTTGATTTAGAAGATAGATGATTTATTGTGATTTGTGGACACATACTCGGCGTTGGTTATAATAGTACAAATGCACAAGTCAAGGGTACTCTATTGCTTTTGTGATGAGAAATTAATCGACTAAAACAATAAATTGTTCAAGTCAAAATTGCTAATTTATGCAAACAAAACAAATATAGTTAAAAAAGATCAGGATCGAGTAACAATAAGATAAGATACTTATTATCTAAAAGATAACGCATAATGATAATTTTCACGCAATAAGAAAGATTTGGATGATGGATTGAGCTAGAGGTGAAATGAATCGGTAGTCGGTGGGTTGAGTAGGTATTTATGTGGTAATGATGTTTGATTTCAATGGTGGTTCTGCATTTTGTGTCGAGCACAAAATCTTTTCAGATCATGGGGTCTTCCAATACATCGAAAAGTTTTGTAAGATCGGATAGATGAAGATTAGCTTATATATCTAGATTGAAAACGCTTGAGTTAACTTTGGAACAATGTCTCACTTAAAAAGCTATACTGGAATTTAGTATCAATTATCAGAGTAGATTTAAAAGATAAACGATTTATATATGATGACTTAATGAACACATATTTGGTATTGATTAGATAGTACAAATTCATGAGTAAAGAGCAATTCTAGGTAGCATACTAGTATATTCTATCCCACATAGGTTAAAGAGAAGAAATGATTCTACAATAGAGTAAATTGCAAAAATCATCCTTGTGGTTTGGCCAAATTGCACGTTTCGTCCTTGTGGTTCATTAAGTGCAAATATCGTCCTTATTTGGCACTGTTACGTTCACTTTTGGTCCTTCATCATTGCAAAAATCGTCCTTGTGGTTTGCCACATTTCACTGTTGAAGGACCAAAAGTTAGGGGTGTAAACGAGCCGAGCCGCTCGTGAAAAGCTCGGGATCGGATCGGTAAAAAACTCGAACGAGCCGAGCTTAAACGAGCTCGAGCCCCAGCTCGAGCCTAATTTTAGGCTCATTTAATAATCGAGCTCGAGCCCGAGCTCTGTACAAAAACTCGAGTAGGCTCGCGAGCCTAAACGAGCCCTAGAATATATCGTGTATATATCGTCTATACGTATAAACGAGCTTAAAGTAGTAAACGAGTCGAGCTTTATGTAATTAACGAGTCGAGCTCAAAACATCATAAAATTAGACGAGCCCGAGCCGAGCTCGAGCTTGTAAAAATTTTCACGAGCCGAGCTCGAGCTCAAAGTATAAGGCTCGAAACGAGCTCGAGCCCGAGCTCGAGCTTTATATATATAAACGAGCCGAGCTCGAGCCTTAACGAGCTCGAGCTCGGCTCGGCTCGTTTCCACCCCTACCAAAAGTGAACGTAACAGTGCCAAATAAGGACGATATTTGCACTTAATGAACCACAAGGACGAAACGTGCAATTTGGCCAAACCACAAGGACGATTTTTGCAATTTACTCTTCTACAATATATACCAGAGTGTACGCACTACACACATGTTAGAATTAGTATAAAGCTTCTGTGTGTGTTCTTTCCCATGTTAATATCAAACATGGTGAGAGTATCCATGCCGAAACTTGATATAAAATCTAAATATTTTTTAGTTCAATCAAGTAACTGCAAAGTGTTACGGTGGACAACACAAATAATGAATGTATCGAGTAAAAGAACATCTAACCTCACCATTGTTTTTTTGTTTGCTAATGTTAAATTGCAATCACATGGGTTGATTCTCGAAGAATGTCTTACCTATGTTTCTCTTCTGTTCTCCTACTCTCATGACACAGTCGTTTCCATATTGTTTGGACCAATGACTCTGTGTTTCACGTGATAGAGTAACAATACTCGGTATTGGTTATAACTTATAAGTTATAACAGTACAAATGCACAAGTAAAAGGTATTCTAGGTACTTTATTGCTTTTGTGATGAGAAATTAATCAACTAAAACGATAAATTGTTCAAGACTAAATTGCTAATTTTTGCAAACAAAACATATAATAGTTCAAAAAGATCATTAGAGAGATTCGACGTCATGACCCATAACGGGCATGAATACCTTATTGCAAAATACATGCGTCTTTATACGAAATTTATTGTTAATACTACAAATGTACATCCGTATTGCAAAATACATGCATCTTTAGGACTAGATCCTAAAAAGTTTACAAACATATTATATGAGAAACCACCAATAATTTTCACGCAATAAGAAAGATTTGGATGATGGATTGAGCTAGAAGAGAAATGAGTCTAGTCGGTGGGTTGACTAGGAGTTTTTGTGGTGACGATGTTTAATTTGAATGGCTGTTACGTCGGTTGAGCGCTTATCGATCTAAGGCCAATGGTGGTTCTGCATTTCGTGTCGAGCACAAAATATTTGCAGATCATGTGGTCCAATACATCGAAAAGTTACTTTGGAACAATGTCTCACTTATGTTTTTCTTCATTGGTCTCCACTTAAATGAGATAGTCGTTTCGATGTTTGTAATGATGAATTTGTGGTGTGGGTGATAGAGTACTCCATAGGAAATCTTAGTACGTGACTGAATCGTCACTTCAGAAATTATACTGGAATTTAGTAAAAAATGTAAGTCTAGGTACCTTATTATTGTTTTTGTGGTGAAAACCAAGAGAACTTTCTATCCCACATAGGTTAATGAGGAGAAATGATTATACATTATATACCAAACTGTATGCACAACACCTGAGTTAGAATTAGTATGAAGCTTCGGTGTATGTTATTTCCTATGTTAATGTCAAACATGCGGTGAAACACATGCCGATAAAATCTTTATATTTTTTAACTCAATTAAATAATTGCGAATTGTTACGAATAATGTTAATAATGAATGTATCAAGTAACGGAACATGTGATCTCACCTATGTTTTTTCTTTGCTTAGATTAACTTGCAATCACATCGGTTGATTCTCGAAGTTGGCGAAGACCTCGACTAAAAAATGTAACGAATTGCTAGAAGTTGAACTTAGAGTTAGAGCATTGGGTGTGAGCAGAGCAGGCGTGTATAAAGCCCTTTATTAGGATGTTCGGTTAGCGTCTTGTGTTGATCCGGATGACACGGTGGCTGTCGGTTTTACACTCATATCTGATGTAGCCTACAATATACAAGTTACTTATTATCTGATGTAGCGAATGCTGTTATACCTCCAATACTAGTTCAGGACCGAAATTGATACAAGTGAGACAATCATACAAGTTACTTACTCCGTATTATCCAAAAGATAACGGATAACACTTTCTTTTCAACAGTGTATAAGCTAGTACTAATTTTCACACAGATGATGGATTGAGCTAGAGGTGAACTAAGTCCGATCGGTGGCCTGACTAGGAATTTGTGTAATGATGGTGTCGGTTGTGCTTATCGATCGAAGGCCAATGGTGGTTCTGCATTTCGCGTCGAGCACAAAATCTTTGCAGATCATGGGGTCCAATACTTCAACAAGTTTTTGCAGATCGGATAGATGAAGATTAGCTTTTCTAGATTGCAAACGCTTCAGTTAACTTTGGAACAATGTCTCACTTATGTTTCTTCTCGTTGGTCTCCCACTTAAATGGTAGTCGTTTCGATAGTGTTTGTAACAATAAATTTGTGGTGCGGGTGATAAAGTACCCCATAGGGGATCTTAGTATTTGATTGCATCGTTACGTAAGAAATTATGCTGGAATTTAGTAAAAAGAGTGAATCTAGATAACTTACTAGTATTGTTTTTGTGGTGAAAACTAAAAGAACTTTCTATCCTACATAGGTTAAAGAGGAGAAATGATTCTACTTAATATACCAAAGTATGTGCACAACACCCGTGTTAGAATTAGTATGAAGCTTTCGTTATACATTGTGCCGCATGTTTGATGTTTGTAAAAACATGCGCGATGCATCTGTAAAGCAAAAACTTGATATAAATTCTTAATACTTTTTAATTCAATCAAATACTTTAAAAGTGTTACGGTGGACTCCACAAATAAAGGATGTATCAAGTAACGGAACATCTGATCTAACCTATGTTTTTTTCTTTGCTAAAATTAAATTGCAATCACTTCGGTTGATTCTCGAACAATGTCTTACCTATGTTTCTCTTCTATTCTCCAACTCTCATGACAGAGTCTTTTCTATATTGTTTGGAACAATGAATCTGTGTTGCGGGTGATGGAGTAATTGTTGGTTTGTGGGAGTTTAAAACACACGTAAACGCTAAAAGTGTGTGAGCCTATTGGGGGCACACACGAATACATGAAGAGTACGTTTATTCTATATTTAATATATGTAACTCGTTTATATTTATTAAATATATAATATGTTTCACGAAATAATTTAACTGATATTAGTTTTAATCGTTAGACGCTTTAACTAATTTAAATGTATGTTAAATATAAAAGAGAGGGACTTAGGTGTCGGAAAATAAAACTCCCGGACCTCCTTCCAATGTGGCCAGTTATGGGAAGGTTCTAGGAGGGGAGGAAAGTGTCGACTTTGTGAAAGTCAAAGAGGTGTAAAATAAAGCTTGGAGAACAAGTTTTATTATATATATATAAACTCTCTTTTATCTCACAAAAAGGATAGGCGATATCTATTCTTTAAAAAGTGACAAAACCGATAAATGATTGGTTCTTTTTCCTTTGTTTTCTTCGGCAAAGAAAGAGTTTTCATGATTTCCTTCATTCCCTATATGCATGTATATTTATGCCATGCATGTCATGCATATTTAATATTATATACATGCTAATGATCTCTTTTGCTTATTAAATTTGATCGAATGTTATAATCTTCTATGTGATTCGATCATATTTAATTCAAGAACACCAAACCCCTAGTTTGTTTGTGGTGATCGCCGTGAAGCAAGGACTAGCATCCTAACGTGCTCGTGTGACGTGTAGTGTGAGCAACCGTAGAGGCATCTATTTTAGGTGCTTAGTTTCATATTGGTTTTATTGTCCGTTACTAAAGATCAATTGCCAAGCAAGGTTAGGGTTTCTTTTATTCCTTTTTATTAATTAATATTGTATTAATTATTTGTTTATTAATTACGTGCTTAACATAATTGCGATAACTAGATCCTATATCCGCTGCGTACTCGTAGAGGTTAATGGTTAACTTAGTTCTAAAATCCCAACAGTGGCATCACGAGCCAACTCGTTTTTGCGATTATGGGTTACACATTTCTGATATTAATAAACATGTTTTAAAAGGCTGCATGAAACCTAGTTTAGTTATTTTGTTTTATTTTAATTTTGACAATTACATGCAATACTTGTCAATTTTTAATAAATAATAACTAGTCACACACAAATTAAAATTATATTGATAATTAGAATTAATTTGTTAATTGGAATTACTTGTTAATTAGAATTTAATTTACATGTTAATTATAATTACCTTGTTAATTAAAATTAAATTGTTAATTAAGAATTACATGTTAAATTAAAATTACTTGCTAATTAGAATTAAGAGTTAATTTGAATTTATTAATTGTTAATTAGAATTATTATGATAATTAAAATTACATATTGGTTATTTAATACATAAAATTGCGTAATTACTTGCTAATTGAGACTGCCATGCTATTTTATGTGTTTTTCCGGCCACAAGACCCACTCAATTGCTTTTCTAAGTGATGTATGGGGCGATCTAGGTATTGTATCCTAGTGACGGTCTTATGGTTCTCCGTTTGGGGAATACTCGCAAGAGAACTCGGAACAATATGTGTTTTATATTAATGTTTATGCTTATATATTTGTGATTCATATATGTGCATTATTACTTGTTTTGACACCTAATTGTATGCAATATGGAATAATACATATCGTAACCATAACATTAATATTGGTCTTTATTTACACGCCTAAATATCATGCTCATTGTGACCTGCTATTTGATTCGTGGAAAATTGTTTTTGTAAAATAAAGTGACCTAATATATGAAACACGATTTCAAGAATTTAAAACTAGGCGCTATGGACACTTGGGATGTACGGCTCACCCACTAGAACAAACTAGAAAGGGGTTTAAAGAAGTGAGCACAGTCTCACTGAAAGGATGTCTAAGGTTATGCTTCTGCGCACGGTCCTCTGCCTCCCGTGCGTTCGATTGGAGCTACAAGTGAACCATGATGATCACTACAGTGTCATTACCAAAAGTTTTTATAATTAGTGTTACAAAGTTGTTTTGCATGCTTCTTTGTACACGACTTTTACATCATTTATATGTGCATACCTATTGTTAATATTAAGTCTATGCCACCCAACTATGAACACGTGCACTTGGATTGACTTCTCTGGTCAGACCTAAGGGCCTTTCCAACCTATGGTAATTATTTCTCACTGGTCGGACCTCCGGTTATTTTTACGTTCATACTTGGTCGACTTATATCGAGTTAACTGGTCAGGACCTCGGACCGAGGCATAAGATGAGAACTAAACATGCTTTTGACATTATTACTTGATACTAATGCCTTAAACAGTCTCATAAATCTAAGAGTTTCATTTTGCAATTAACGCTCGTCGTTTACCTCTTGTCCTATTTTTTACACCTTGGTCAGACCTATGGTAATTAAGTGGGGTTGCAAGATGGATCTTAGTCTTAATTAGTAATTAATTGGGTAGTTAATTCTTTTAAGAATGTAATTATCGAAAATACTATATTTGAACTTTTTATGTTCTGATTAATTGTGTCATTGCAACATAATTCGTAAACAAATTTGTTTTTCTTTGAAAGACAAACTTAGTCTCTTTTTCTAGTAAGAAGAGTGAGACTTATACCTATCTTTTCTCCTAAGTTGACAAACTAAGATAGGATTCCAAAATTGATAAACTCTTATATGATCTTTCATTACCCTTTTAGTGGTCTAGAGTTAATTGAAAGATAGAATATTTTGTGTAACTGGAAACATTGTGTTTAGAGCTACCAAAATAAAGAACATCTTGTACTTGTCACGATGTATGAGTTCAAACCGCAAAGAGTAAAAGAATTACTAGCATATGCTAGGTAATCTTCTTGAACTCTTATTATTCCTAAAGTGCTAATTACCCTTGGGGTTATGTAGACGATAAAGGAGGAATTGCATGCTAAAGATTCAAGTTAATTGAATGAAAGAATGGCTAGTCCATTTTCTGCATAAGTAGAACTTCATATACTCTGTTCAATACCTAAGTACATGCTACTCGTAGGCATTTGAAGAAAATTGGAAAGTATATAAAAGCTATATGTTTTCTCTGGACATGTAACACTTACAATGTTGAAAAATCCAGTGGGAGTAATTGCATTTTATTACTGAAATATCATTCATGTAATGTTGTCAATTTCAGTGGGAGCTACGGGATTTATTTTCTGTTAGTCACCCATATCATTTCAAACTAGCTTTGAAATAATTCATTACTTTCTGAATATGAACAACCATTGCTTAAAGAAAATTTGCATTTTATTTTATAAGATAACCGTTGCCTTCTGCGTAAACTTCGAGCTTTATCTATAGAATAATAATCCACAATTCCTTATTACAAGTTATGGTTCTAAACTACTTATGGTATATATGACATTAATCATATCATTTGAACAATCAATCACGTGTTGTTTGTTTTCATAATATGATGTTGTACCTTTCACAAGTGGGAGAAATCACAAAGTGTGTGCAAGGAACAACAATATTATTGGTATCTCTTGACCGCAAGGTAAAGGAAACTAATAATTCTACTAGGACTTAAACACGTTAGTTGTTTAATACCCTACTACATGTAAATAAGAATTCTACTAGGACTTAAACACGTGAGATGTTTATTGCCCTACTACATTCTAATAATGATTCTACTAGGACTTGAACAAGCTAGATGTTTGTTGCCCTACTACATTCAAATGTCATAATATAGTGTAAAAATACTTCAACATTTGACTACATGTTTTAGTCAACATAATTATGCTTATATGATAATGATCATAATTCTAAAGTATAAAATTAACTTGAAATTACTATAGAACTCAATAGTTTGCGTTCATGATTACTTTTGTTAGTATAATTATGCTTACATGTTAAGACATAATTATAAAGTCCTTGAATTTATCAATGACTTATAACATAAAGTATATATAGTAAATGTGTTATGTCTTCTCGTTAACACATAAACATGAGGCTTTGAATTATTCAAAGACTGATAATGTATTATTGAAATGTTCTGTTTTCTTGTTAACACATGAACATATAATCTTTGAACAGTTTTGTCTTCTTGTGAACACGTGAACATAAGGTTCTTATATTGTTCAATGAATATACATTATAGCATGCACTTGGTTCATAAATACTTTATATGCAATTTGGCTTGACCTAATTGACAAGTATTTGGTCCAAAGAGAATTAAGTTGTCTATAGAATTCTGATATAGTTTCACAATTCTAATAACTCATAGGATACCACTTCATTATGGTATGTCTAATGTGTTGGATCAAACCTTATTCATAAAGTTTGGTTCTTGATAGCTTTAATTGATCTACCTCCAAAACATATCAAGGTTAGAAAATTGCGTGTGCCGTGGATACACTCAATAGAGTTCAAACCTAGAAGGTATTCAAGAAAACCCATAACTGATAACCCTAATTCATTAGGGATTTTGAGGTTTTACCACTCAAACCAATTGAATCATAAACCCTTTTGGATTTTTGATTTATCTACACCTCCTAGCTTGAAGATTGTAGTTTTGGTATTCTTCCTAGCTTGAAGAAACACAAAAGTGTTGTTAGAACTTTTGGTTAAAGAGTGATACTAAATTAGAGTTTTTCTATAAACCCTAATTTGAGTAGTTGGAAGGAATTCCATTATATCTTGATTTAAGTTCTGAATTTGTTAAAATCTTATGAAGCATTTTTTTAACAAATCTTGAGATGAGAACTTAAAATGTATTTTGTGGTTCTCCATAAAGAACAATTTATTGTTGCTTAAATACTTAGTATTTAGAGAATTGTCTCTACTTACAAAAGTAAGTGGGAGTATATACAAATCTCAAAGTTATTTGAGAACAAAATACTTAACCTTCTAAAATGCACTTATTAATGTCATACTAAGGTTAAACATGTAAATGTCGACCGAAGTATAATGATTACTCTCATTCATAAATCTGAAATGATGCCCCATCACTTGAGTGATATTTTATATCAATGCTGAGGGATATAGGTTAGAAGATTATTGTAAATCAGCTAACTACTAAAATATATTATCACATCTTGAATCTGATAAATGTTTTAGAACTATGAATGATAAGATGCAGTCCTTAAAAGGCAAATCGAGTTTTGAGCTTGATTTTAATTTCGCCTAACAAGTTAACCTATGAGGTTGGAATGAGTTTCTTTTGAAGAAAGACTCACAAGGACAAAATTGTATACATATTAATGCATGACATTTTATAAGAAGTTTTTAATCATACTTAAGCAATTGACTATGATTAATTTTTCTTATATAATACGCATTAATATATAAAGATATTTAATTGTCAAACATGTGATTTGTATGTTTAATAAGACAATTAAATTTTATAACACTTTCTTTATGATTACCTTTTGCGAGGACGGTGTGTAATCAAAAGGGTTATGAATCTATCTTTATGTAGTATACAAAACTTAAGCAATCCAAGTTTTGGATTGAATCATGCATCTAAGAGCTGAGATCTTGAATTTAATTACAATATGATTCTGATTGAATTAATATATCTCTTGAGTACATCTAACATTGAGTGGGAGTATTGTGTTTTTCTTTAAAATTTACATGTTGTTGATATCATTCTATGTAAGCTAGATATTGATCCTTAAGCTTAGAATGAAATTTCACTTGGAATTTAGGGAATAAAACAAACAACCTTGGAATAAATGTTTATCTGGAATAAACAAATGCGGAAAATTAAGTCTGACACAAATGCAGTATATCATTCAAGCAAGTCTTCAATGATATATTTCACTTGGAATAATTTACATGGTTGGAAACCTTGTGTTTTTAAACTAAGGGTTTATCATGTATACATTATATTGTGTATAAGACTAGTTGTTGCTTTTGTACAAGAACAAAATGAGCGAACAACAACAATATCTAATTGAGAGAGTTTAGATTATTGTTAATATAAATGTTTACGAATTATAAAGCATATAGTTGTATAAGTACAAATGATGCTAGAGGATTATTTATACTAGTTGTAGTAGGAGTTTATCTTTTATGATAAATCTGCTAACTAGCTATGCTCAACATAGAGCATTGTTGCATTACACATTAATAAATAAGAATACTTTACACTTTTAGAAACTGTAAAGATGACTGTAAGTATGTTGTTGACTTTTACTACCTCATGCAAGGTAAGACAACATCTCCATACTATAATTCTTGCAAAAGTATGAGCATATGAGATAAGACACTCATCTTATATTTCAAATCACTCACTATATGTGATATTTGAAAAAAGTATTCGGAAAGTTTACTCAGAGAACTATATACCAAAGTGTATGCACAACACTCATCTTAGAATTATTGAGCTTTTGTGTTTGTTCTTCGCTATGTTAATATCAAACATAACGAATGGCATATATTGAAACTTGATATAAAATCTAAATATTTTTATTTTAATTAATTAAACTAGACTATTACTCTTACACAGTGGCGACAATGTATAGTAGAGTTAATATGTGTGTGCAAGAATTTTTATTTATTTATTTATTTTTTAAATAGTATAGATAATTGTGAGGTGTTAGGGTGGACTAAGCAATTAATGAATGTATCAAGTAACGGTCATATGATCTCACCTATGTTTTTTCCTTTGCTAAAATTAAATTGAAATAGTTGATTCTCGAACAATGTCTTACCTATGTTCATCTTCTGTTCTCCTACTTTCATGACAAAGTCATTTCCATATTGTTTGGAACAGTGAATCTCTGTTCCGGGTGATAGAGTACTCTATGGAGGATTTTCGAATTACAAGATGAAGACTTAAAAATTTACACTGGAACTTATTATCAAGGGAAAATAACTTAAAAAAAACATCATACTTGTCTAAAAATACACTTTTGTGTATCGAACAAATTTTTTTCTTATAAGCGCACTTAACTTTCAATTTTAGACTTTTTTGAGGTACTAAACTTTCAATTTCGGACTTTTTTGGGTTCTTTTGTGACATTTTTGCCCCTGGATTTTTAATAATTTGAGGGGCAAAAATGTCACAAAGAACCTCAAAGAGTCCGAAATTGAAAGTTCAGTATCCATATAAGTAAAAAATTTGTTCGATGCCCGTAAGTGTATTTTTGAACAAGTATGATGTTTTTTTAAGTTATTATCCCTATTATTAATTATCAAAGTAGATTTAGAAGATTAATGATTTATAGTGAACACATACTTGGTGTTGGTTATAACAGTACAAATGCACAAGTCAAGGGTATTGCTAGGTACTTTATTGCTTTTGTGATGAGAAATTAATCAACTAAAACGACAAATTGTTCAAGACTAAACTGCTAATTTATGCAAACAAAATATATATAGTTTAAAAAGATCACGAGAGAGATTCGAAGTCATGACCCGTAACGGGCACGAATACCTGATTGTAAACTGCATCTTTATACTAAATTATCATTAATACTACAAGTGTACATCATCAATTCAGCTGAAAGAATGAAGGCAATATATAGTGTACACGAGAGTATTCTTGAAACACAAATAATGGGCTAGGCTTATATTAAACAATGGGCCAAAAATACTAAATGAACAAATGTCGACTAATACCACCATGGCAGGATCATTCAAAAATGCAACAGTCTTGTTTAGCTTCTTGTTTCGATCCCGACATTGTGGCACCAGCAGTAGTCACAGCGGCTGCAGCAGCCCCTAGCTTTACACCGCCTGCAGCTTTTGCAGCTCTCTATCTTAGCCAAGGCGGCTATACCTCCAACTAGTGGAGCCCTTAAGGCGACTGTCGGGTTTACACTCATATCGTATGTAGCCTGCATTATACCAATACTTGTTCAGAACCGAAATTGGCATGTTCTGAATTATGATACATCGGAGTTAAGTGTCATTGGAAGGAGATTATTACACAATAAGAAAGATTTGGATGATGGATTCAGCTAGAGGTGAAATGAGTCTGCTCGACTAGGAATTTGTGTGGTGATGATGTTTGATTTCAAAGGCATTTGCGTCGGTTGCGGTTATTGATCTAACCCCAATAGTGTTTATGCATTTCATGTTGAGCTCAAAATCTTTGCAGATCATGGGTCCAATACTTCGACAAGTTTTTTTAAGATCGGATAAATGTATTTTAGCTTATCTAAATTGCAAATGCTTCACTTCACTTTGGAACAATGTCTCACTTATGTTTCTCTTCGTTGGTCTACCACTTAAATTATAGTTGTTTCGTTAGTGTTTGAAACAATGACTGTGTGGGACGTGTGGCTGATAGAGTACTCCATAGGGGATCTTCGTATCTAATCGCATTGTCACTTAAAAAATTATACCAGGATTTAGTAAAAAAAAGAAGTTTAGGTACCTTATTATTATTTTTATGGTGAAAACCTAAGATAACTTTCTATCCCACATAGGTTAATAAGAAGAAATGATTCTACATTATGTACCATTGTATATGCGCAACACCCGTGTTAGAAATAGTATGAAGGTTCTGTGTATGTTCTTTCCTATGTTAATGTCAAACATATGCAAGAGCGTTCGCCGAAATTTGATATAAAATCTTAATACTTTTTATTTCAATTAAATAATTTCTATGTTAATGTCAAACATACGGCGTGTACCGAAGCTTGATATAAAATCCTATATAGTAATACTTTTTAATTCAATTAAATAATTATGAAGTGTTACGGTGGACTACCCAAATAATTAATGTATCAAATCCTACGTGGTAATACTATTAACCGATATATTGATTACATAATTTCCCATCCGGAGATACGTTTTATTGATATGATATATATAGGCAAATACATAATGAAACCCTAATGGACCACAAACCCACAAGTCGGGCTTGGACCGAATATCTCTTCTAACACTCCCCCGCAGTCCGAGGGGAGAAATCGCGAAAGCTCGGACTAAAGTAGAAAACAGAAAACATGAAGCTATAACTATGTTGTTGACCGAAAAGCAAGCAAGCAGATATATGAGTCTTTGAAATTTTCAAACGAGAACAATTCTTTACCATTGATGTGCTTTAGGACATCAAGAAAAATTGCAGTGTGTCTCGAAACGCAGTAAACAAAGTATGCGGTACTAGTAGAAGAACATGTAGCTTAACCAATGATGTGCATTAGGACATCAAAAAGAGTTGCACGGTGATTCTTGAAGAAGTAACCTCATACGCCTATCGAAAGAGTAATACCACTGGTCGAGTTTTAGTCGACTTTAGGTAAAGGCTAGTCAAATTTTATTTATTTATTTATTTATTTTATTTTATTTTTCTTAATGCAATTTATGCTATTTTGATGCTAAACCTAAAAAAAATAAAAAAGAACATTGACATTATAAAGGAAACATATTATTATTGACTCGTATTTAAACACAAAACATTAAAAGAGAGCATGATGAGATCTAAAGATAAACACATGCTGACATGCATGCAATATGCGTCATAACGAAAAAGAAAATAATCTGATGACGGCTTGATAGAAAGTAACTAAGAAAAACGAAAGTGACGGAAATGTAGGGTGGGAAACGAGTGTAAGCGGTGAATCGTTGTTTTGCGTTTAGGGTTTTTAGTGGATCGAACCCTGTGATACCATGTTAACCGATATATTAATTACATAATTTCCCACCCGGAGATACGTTTTATTGATATGATATATATAGGCAAATACATAATGAAACCCTAATGGACCACAAACCCACAAGTCGAGCTTGGGCCTAATATCTCCTCTAACAAATAATTCTTAATTCAATTAAATAATTATGAAGTGTTACGGTGGACTACCCAAATAATGAATGTATCAACTAACATAACATCTGATCTCACCTATGTTTTTTTCTTTGCTAAGATTGAATTGCAATCACATTGGTTAACTCCCAAACAATGTCTTACCTATGTATCTATTATGTTCTCTTACTCTCATCAGAGACGGACCAAGGATTTTTGAGAGGGTGTTGCACAAATTTTTTTGTTTATGGATTATGAGTAATAAAGTTACCATATAAAGAATTTATTAGGTAAAATTGAGGGTTGCACGTGACTAGAAAAGACACATTTTACAAAATTTATACACTTCGTGATCAAAAAATAGGTGTGGCCCGTGCCACACCCGGCTCCCATGTGGGTCCGTCCATGCTCATGACAGTCACTTTTATATTGTTTATTACAATGAATCTGTTTTGCGGGTGATAGAGTACTTTATTGTTTGTGATGAATGCCATGACAACTTCCTATCCCACAGTTTCTAGTAAAATAATAGATGTTGCTAATTTGCTATATTCCATGAGAAATTAATCGGCTAAGACCATAAATTGTTCATGGCTAAATTGCTAATTTATGCAAACAAAACATATATAGTTGAGAAAAGATCATCAGAGAGATTCAAACTCATTACGCAAAATGGGCATGAATACCTGATTGCAAACTACATGCATCTTTATACTAAATTATCGTTAATGCTACAAGCGTACATCATCAATTCAGCTGAAAGAAATCGTTTTGAATTTGTATGGTAGGACTAGATCCTCAAAAGTTTACAAACATATTCGATGAAAAACCACTATGACAGGGTTATTCAAAAACGCATCCCACATAGATTAAAAAGAAGAAAAGAGTCTATTTTATAGACCAAAGTGTGTGCACAACATCCGTGTTAGAATAAGTATTAAGCTTTCGGGTATATGTTCGTTCGCATGTTAATGTCAAACATGCAAACCGATGTTTCTCGAGAACTTGATATAAAATCTTAATATTTTTTAATTCAATTTAATAATTACAAAGTGTTACGACTACGCAAATAATAATTTTTGCATATCATGAGGTCCAATACATTGAATTTTTGTTTTAAGATCGGATAGATGAAACTAAGCTTATCTAGCTAGGTTGCAAACACTTCAGTTAACTACGGAACAATGTCTCATTTATGTTTATCTTTGTTGGTCTCCCACTTAAATGATATAGTCGTTTCGATAGTGTTTGAAATAATGACTTTGTGGTACTTGTGAGTGATAGAGTACTCCATAGGGGAACTTAGTTTATAATATCGTCACTTAAAAGATTATACAGGAATTTGCTATTAAGAGTAAGTTTAGGTACCTTATTATTGTTTTCACGGTGAAAACCAAGAGCACATTCTATCCCACATCTCACATCCCACATAGGTCAAAGAGAAGAAATGATTCTACATTATATACCAATCGTGTTAGAATCAGTATGAAGGTTCCATGTACGTGTGTTTCTTCGTTAATGGCAAATACAGAAATCTCTTTTACCTCGAAAGTTGATATTAAGTTTTAACATTTTTGGAAATGCATTTAATGGTTGCATAACACTTGTGTTAGAAAGTGTCAATCATGGGACGAAATATACCGAAGCTTGATATAAAATCTTAATACTTTTTTTTAGTTAGTTACCGTGTTGCGAACAATGTATGTATCAAGTAACGGAACACGTGATCTCACCTATGTTTTTTTTCTTTGCTAAGATTAAATTGCAATGGCATCGGTTGATTCTCGAACAATGTCACCTATGTTTCTTTTGTGTTCTCCTACTCATGACACAGTCGTTTCCATATTGTTTGGAACATTGAATATGTTTTGCGTCGGTATATGTAGTTTCTAGCAAAATAACAGAAGTTGCTATTTTCTATGAGAAATTAATCAACTAAAACGATAAATTGTTCAAGACTAAATCTCTAATTGATATAAACAAAACATATATATTTCAAAAAGATCACGAGAGAGATTGGAAGTCATGACCTATACCGGGCAAGAATACCTAATTGCAAAGTACATGCATCTTTATACGAAATTATTGTTAATACTACAAGGGTACATCATCAATTCAGTTGAAAGAAATCGTTCTGAGCTTGTATGGTGGGACTAGATCCTCAAAAGTTTACAAACATATTAGATGAGAAACCACCATGACGGGATTATTCAAAAACACATCCTATGTAACTGTATAAATCCCTTCATTTGGATGCTTGTTTAGTGTCTTGTTTCGATCCCGACATTGTGGCACCAGCAGTAGAGCCCTTAAGGCGACTATGGCCTCCAACTAGTAAAAGCGGTTCCTGCTATCTTAGATAAGGCGGCTATACCTCCAACTAGTAGAGCCCTTAAGGCGACTGTCGGTTTTACACTCATATGTGATGTAGCCTGCAATTTTGATACAGTCTCATTAAAAGGTGATTTTCACACAATAAGAGAGAAAATAATACAAGCTTTTCATTATCTAAAAGTTACTAATTTTCACACAATAAGAAGATTTGGATGATGCATTGAGCTAGAGGTGAAATGAGTCCACTCGATGGGCTGAATAGGAATTTATGGTGATAATGTTTGATTGGATGGCTGTTGTGTCGGGTGTCGTTATCGATCTAATTAGGCGAATGGTGCTTATGCATTTCATGCTGAGTATTATATCTTTGCAGCCCATTCGTTCCAATAGTTTGACAAGTTTTTCCATGTTTAAGATAGGATAGATGAATATTTCTCACTTAAATGAAAATAGTTGTTTCAATAGTGTTTGTCACAATGAATTTGTGGCGTGGTTATGGATACTCCACAGTGGATCTTCGTATCTAATTGAGTCGTCACGTAAAAAATTATACAGGAATTTAGTACAAAAAGTAAGTTTAGGTACCTTACCATTGATTATTGTGGAAAACCAAGAAAACTTTATATCCCACATAGGTTAAAGAGGAGAAATGATCCTACCTTTTATACCAAGGTGAATTCACATCATGCATGTTAGAATTGGTGTGATGCTTTCACAGTCGTCCTTGCGTTTGTTTGTGTTTATTTGGGACAAACAAAACATCTCAAGTATGATTGCGAAAACTTGTTTCAAATCCTAACATTTTTGGAGAAATGAGTTTAAATTCAACTTTTAATTCATCATTTTATATTATGGTGATATGATCGTGTGAATAATTGCTAATTATTATAATGAATGGATCAAGTAATGGAACATCAGATGTTACATATATTTTTGCTTTTTTTCCTTTGTTGAGATTAAATTGCAATCACATCATTTGATTCTCGAGCAATATCTTACCTATGCTTCTCTTCTGTTCCACATTGTTTGGAACGTTGGGTTTGTGGTACGAGTGGGTGATAGAGTACTCCATGGGGAATCTTAGTTTCAATCAAGGGACAGCCATATATTGTAACTTGATTATGGTTTTTTCTTTGCCATGATTAAAGTGCAATTACATTAGTTGATCCTCAAACAATATCTTACCTATGTATCTCTTTTGTTCTCTTACTCTCATGACAGAGTCGTTTTTATATTGTTTGGAACAATGAAACTGTGTTGCGGGTGATAGAGTACTCCATGAAGGATTTACGAATTGCACGAAGACTTAAAATTTTTTTTACACTGGAACTTAGTACCGATTTTAAAGTTGATTTAGAAGATAGATGATTTATTGTGATTTGTGATCACATACTCGGTGTTGTTTATAACAGTACAAATGCACAAGTCAAGGGTATTGCTAGGTACTTTATTGCAGTTGTGATGAGAAATTAATCGACTAAAACGATAAATTGTTAAAGTCAAAATTGCTAATTTAGTGAAACAAAACAAATATAATTAAAAAAAGATCATGATCGAGTAACAATAACATAAGCTACTTATTATCTAAAAGATAACGCATAATGATAATTTTCACACAATAAGAAAGATTTGGATGATGGATTGAGCTAGAGGAGAAATGAATCTAGTCGGTGGGTTGAGTAGATATTTAGGTGGTAATGATGTTTGATTTCAATGGTGGTTCTGCATTTCGTGTCGAGCACAAAATCATTGCAGATCATGGGGTCTTCCAATACATCGAAAAGTTTTGTAAGATCGGATAGATGAAGATTAGCTTATCTAGATTGAAAACGTTTGAGTTAACTTTGGAACAATGTCTCACTTAAAAAGTTATACCGGAATTTAGTATCAATTATCAGAGTAGATTTAAAAGATAAACGATTTATATATGATGACTTAATGAACACATATTTGGTATTGATTAGATAGTACAAATTCATGAGTAAAGAGCAATTCTAGGTAGCATACTAGTATATTCTATCCCACATATGTTAAAGAGAAGAAATGATTCTACAATATATACCAGAGTGTACGCACTACACACATGTTAGAATTAGTATAAAGCTTCTGTGTGTGTTCTTTCCCATGTTAATATCAAACATGGTGAGAGTATCCATGCCGAAACTTGATATAAAATCTAAATATTTTTTAGTTCAATCAAGTAACTGCAAAGTGTTACGGTGGACAACACAAATAATAAATGTATCGAGTAAAAGAACATCTAATCTCACCAATGTTTTTTTCTTTGCTAATGTTAAATTGCAATCACATGGGTTGATTCTCGAAGAATGTCTTACCTATGTTTCTCTTATGTTCTCCTACTCTCATGACACAATCGTTTCCATATTGTTTGGACCAATGACTGTGTTGCACGTGATAGAGTAACAACACTTGGTATTGGTTATAACTTATAAGTTATAACAGTACAAATGCACAAGTAAAAGGTATTGCTAGGTACTTTTTATTGCTTTTGTGATGAGAAATTAGTCAGCTAAAACGATAAATTGTTCAAGACTAAATTGCTAATTTATGCAAACAAAACATATATAGTTCAAAAAGATCATTAGAGATATTCGACGTCATGACCCATAACGGGCATGAATACCTTGTTGCAAAATACATGCATCTTTATACGAAATTATCGTTAATACTACAAGTGTACATCCTTATTTCAAAATACATGCATCTTTAGGACTAGATCCTAAAAAGTTTACAAACATATTAGATGAAAAACAACCAATAATTTTCACGCAATAAGAAAGATTCGGATGATGGATTGAGCTAGAAGAGAAATGAGTCTAGTCGGTGGGTTGACTAGGAATTTGTGTGGTGACGATGTTTAATTTGAATGGCTGTTACGTCGGTCGAGCGCTTATCGATCTAAGGACTAAGGCCAATGGTGGTTCTGCATTTAGTGTCGAGCACAAAATCTTTGCAGATCATGTGGTCCAATACATCGAAAAGTTACTTTGGAACAATGTCTCACTTATGTTTTTCTTCATTGGTCTCCCACTTAAATGAGATAGTCGTTTCAATGTTTGTAACAATGACTTTTTGGTGTGGGCGATAGAGTACTCCATAGGAAATCTTAGTACGTGATTGAATTCAAAAATTATACTGGAATTTAGTAAAAAAGGTAAGTCTAGGTACCTTATTATTGTTTTTGTGGTGAAAACCAAGAGAACTTTCTATTAGCGGATAATTAGGACCAAGCCCGGTTTGTAGGTTTTAGGAATTAGGGTTTTACCATTATATTGGGCCTAATTATCCACTAATACTTTCTATCCCACATAGGTTAATGAGGAGAAATGATTATACATTATATACCAAACTGTATGCACAACACCTGAGTTGGAATTAGTATGAAGCTTCGGTGTATGTTATTTCCTATGTTAACATCAAACATGTGGTGAAACACATGCCGATAAAATCTTTATATTTTTTTTAACTCAATTAAATAATTGTGAATAATGAATGTATCAAGTAACGGAACATGTGATCTCAACTATGTTTTTTCTTTGCTTAGATTAACTTGCAATCACATCGGTTGAATCTCGAAGTTGGCGAAGACCTCGACTTAAAAATGTAACGAATTGCTAGAAGTTGGCGATGAACAACTACAACTTAGAGTTAGAGCATTGGGTGTGAGCAGAGCAGGCGTGTATAAAGTAACGGAACATGTGATCTCAACTATGTTTTTTCTTTGCTTAGATTAACTTGCAATCACATCGGTTGAATCTCGAAGTTGGCGAAGACCTCGACTTAAAAATGTAACGAATTGCTAGAAGTTGGCGATGAACAACTACAACTTAGAGTTAGAGCATTGGGTGTGAGCAGAGCAGGCGTGTATAAAGTAACGGAACATGTGATCTCAACTATGTTTTTTCTTTGCTTAGATTAACTTGCAATCACATCGGTTGAATCTCGAAGTTGGCGAAGACCTCGACTTAAAAATGTAACGAATTGCTAGAAGTTGGCGATGAACAACTACAACTTAGAGTTAGAGCATTGGGTGTGAGCAGAGCAGGCGTGTATAAAGCCCTTTATTAGGATGTTCGGTTAGCGTCTTGTGTTGATCCGGATGACACGGTGGCTGTCGATTTTACACTCATATCTGATGTAGCCTACAATATACAATACTTATTATCTGATGTAGCAAATGCTGTTATACCTCCAATACTAGTTCAGGACCGAAATTGATACAAGTGAGACAATCATACAAGTTACTTACTCCGTATTATCCAAAAGATAACGGATAACACTTTCTTTTCAACAGTGTATAAGCTACTAATTTTCACACAGATGATGGATTGAGCTAGAGGTGAACTGAGTCCGATCGGTGGCCTGACTAGGAATTTGTGTAATGATGGTGTCGGTTGTGCTTATCGATCGAAGGCCAATGGTGGTTCTGCATTTTGCTTCGAGCACAAAATCTTTGCAGATCATGGGGTCCAATATTTCAACAAGTTTTTGCAGATCGGATAGATGAAGATTAGCTTTTCTAGATTGCAAACGCTTCAGTTAACTTTGGAACAATGTCTCACTTATGTTTCTTCTCATTGGTCTCCTACTTAAATGGTAGTCGTTTCGATAGTGTTTGTAACAATAAATTTGTAGTGTGGGTGATAAAGTACCCCATAGGGGATCTTAGTATTTGATTGCATCGTTACGTAAGAAATTATGCTGGAATTTAGTAAAAAGAGTGAATCTAGATAACTTACTAGTATTGTTTTTGTGGTGAAAACTAAAAGAACTTTCTATCCCATATAGATTAAAGAGGAGAAATGATTCTACTTAATATACCAAAGTATGTGCACAACACCCGTGTTAGAATTAGTATGAAGCTTTCGTTATACATTGTGCCGCATGTTTGATGTTTGTAAAAACATGCGATGCGTCTGTAAAGCGAAAACTTGATATAAAATCTTAATACTTTTTAATTCAATCAAATACTTTATAAGTGTTACGGTGGACTCCACAAATAAAGGATGTATAAAGTAACGGAACATCTGATCTAACCTATGTTTTTTTCTTTGCTAAAATTAAATTGCAATCACTTCGGTTGATTCTCGAACAATGTCTTACCTATGTTTCTCTTCTATTCTCCAACTCTCATGACAGAGTCGTTTCTATATTGTTTGGAACAATGAATCTGTGTTGCGGGTGATGGAGTAATAATACTTGTATTGGTTATAACAGTGCAAATGCATATAAGTCAAAACCATGACAACTTCCTAACATTCAGTTCCTAGCAAAATAACACAAGTTGCTATTTTCCATTAGAAATGAATCGACTAAAACGATAAATTGTTAAAGACTAAATTGCTAATTTATGCAAACAACACATATATATTTCAAAAAGATCACGAGAGAGATTCGAAGTCATGACCCATAACGGGCATGAATACCTGATTGCAAACTACATCCATCCTTATATGAAATTATCGTTAATACTACAAGTGTACATCATCAATTCAGATGAAATAAAATCGTTCTGAGATTGTATGGTGGGACTAGATCCTCAAAAGTTTACAAACATATTAGATGAGAAACCACCATGACGGGGATTTTAAAATAACGCATCCTATGTAACTGTATAAATCCCTTCATTTGGATGCTTGTTTAGTGTCTTGTTTCGATCCCGACATTGTGGCACCAGCAGTAGAGCCCTTAAGACGACTATACCTCCAACTAGTAATGGCGGCTCCTGCTATCTCAGCAAAGGCGGCTATACCTCCAACTAGCAGAGCCCTTAAGGTGACTCTTGGTTTTACACTCACATATATAGCCTGCAATATACAATACCAGTTTTAGAACCAAAACGACAAGTATAGATACATCACAGATGTGATCAAGTCTCATTGAAAGGTGATTTTCACAAAACAAGTGAGACAATCATACAGGTTACTTAATATTCAAAAGACAACGGATAACGCTTTCTTTTCAACAGTGTGTAAGCTACTAATTAATTTTCACACAATAATAAAGATTTGGAAGATGGGCTGAGCTAGAGGTGAAATGAGTGTGCTCGGTGGACTGACTAGGAATTTGTGTGGTGATGATGTTTGATTTCAAAGGCAGTTGCGTCGGTTGCGGTTATCGATCTAAGGCCAATGGTGGTTCTGCATTTCGTATCGAGCACTAATTTTTTGCAGATCACGAGGTCCAATACTTCGATTTTTTTTTTTAAAGATCGGATAGATGATTAGCTTAACTAGATTGAAAATGCTTCAGTTAACTTTGGAACAATGTCTCACTTATGTTTCTCTTGATTGGTCTCCCACTCAAATGAAATAGTCGTTTCGATGTTTGTAACAATGACTTTGTGGTGTGGGTGATATAGTTCTCCATAGGGGATCTTAGTATCTGATTGCATCGTCATTTAAAAATTATACTGGAATTTAGTATCAGTTATCGGAGTAGATTTAGAAGATAAACGATTTATATATAATGACTTAATGAACAGATATTTGGTATTGATTAGAATAGTACAAATTCATGAGTAAAGAGCAAGTCTAGGTAACTTACTAGTATTGTTTTTGTGGTGAGAACTAAGAGAACATTCTATCCCACATAGTTAAAAAGAAGAAATGATTCTACATTTTATACCAAAGTGTATGCACAACACTTGTGGGGGAATTAGTATGAAGCTTCTGTGTGTGTTCTTTCCTATGTTAATATCAAACATGGAGAAGATTCCCATGCCGAAACTTGATATAAAATCTAAATATTTTTTAGTTCAATTAAGTAGCTGCAAAGTGTTACAGTGGACTACACAAATAATGAATGTATCAAGTAACAGAATATCTGATCTCACCTATGTTTTTTTCTTTGCTAAGATTAAATTGCAATCATATCAGTTGATTCCCGAACAATGTCTTACCTATGTATCTATTCTGTTCTCTTACTCTCATGACAGAGTTGTTTCTATATTGTTTATTACACGCAATGAAATCTGTTTTGCTAATTTATGCAAACAAAACATATATAGTTCAAGAAGATCATCAGAGAGATTCGAAGTCATGACCCATAATGGGCATGAATACCTGACTGCAAACTACATGCATCTTTATACTAAATTATCGTTAATACTACAAGTGTACATCATCAATTCAGCTGAAAAAAAAATTCATTTTGAAATTGTATGGTAGGACTAGATACTCAACAGTTTACAAACATATTAGCTGAGAAACCACCATGACAGGATTATTCAAAAACGCATCCTATCTAACTTTATAAATCCCTTCATTTGGATGCTTGTTTAGCGTCTTGTTTCGATCCTGACATTGTGGCACCAGCAGCAGCAGTCACAGCAGCTGCTGCAGCACCTAGCTTTACACCGCCTGCAGCTTTAGCAGCTCCTGCAATCTTAGCAAAGGCGGCTATACCTCCAACTAGTAGAGCCCTTAAGGCGACTGTCGGTTTTACACTCATATCTGATGTAGCCTGCAATGTACCAATACTAGTTCAGCACTGAAATTGACAGGTTTTGTTACATAGCAAATGTTAACACTTTCTTTTCAACTGTGAATACGCTTGCAGCTCGCGCTTAGGTGTAATGCTTAAAAGATCCTAAAGGGTGAGTGGATACACGTCTTTATATTCACCTCTAATAACTACAGTAATTCTTGTCTCACAACAATGTCTTGCTTTTCTAGATTTTTACCCAAGTAATCAGAAAATCATAATCTTAATCAATTTTTATTCCCTTCCAAACACTCAAAACGGATTAACAAGAAAGAAACAGTCACGCAAAGTTCATCATAACATCTGTCATCACAAAAAAGTAACTCAGTAACAACCGGAAAGTTACAGCAACATTGCAAATGGTAACACAAATCGACATCATAAACTAACCAATGCCTTAAACAGACAGAAACCATAGCAGCAAAATTAGAAGGGACAGAGGAGTGCTATGCTATTAGTCTAAAGGTGAAATACACACCAATTAAAAGTAGTAAATTTCCATACTTGACACTTGCCGAAAATATTAGTTTCAAAGGGTGTTTGGGATTTGCTTAGCCTGACTGCTTATCTGATTATCTAAAGGTGAAATAAACAGCTTGGAATAGTCACGCTGGGATTGCTTATCCGATACAGATAAGATAATTTTCAGTGTTCGGATAGAAGCAAACTCTTTATGATAATTTGCTAAGTTGAGAGTGCAATAAGCAGTCTGGGAGTTGCTTATTCTAAATGCTCATGCATGAAAACGGGTAAACAGATGAGGCCTTTCCTATTCAAGTTACCCGGGGAGAGTGAGTCTTTGACTCAGATGTACGTACCCTAACCGGGTATCCCGTGACCGTTTTTAACCCTTTCCCTAGCCACCACCAAGATATGTACCTAGTGAGGATCAAAGTGCCTAACCACTAGACCACCTCGGTGATTGTTGCAACTTACAAATTATTTCATCTCTTGATCCTTAAATAAGCAAATTCTCCAAACACATAACTTACCACAACAAGTTATCTAATTATGACATTTCGCTACAACAAAGCAAATCCAAACTCAATCTCCCACATTGCATTTCGTTACACCTCTTTCCGCTTATTTATTAACCGCAAAACTAGTTATAATAACTTAACAACCATTTCCAACCACCCCTTTATCCTAAACTGTTTATCTCCAAAAGGTTTAAATTGTCAAACCTAACCCTGTTCACCCTTTTTGCATACCAACTCCTTTTCCAAGGACCTAGCCCCGGACAATATGCACTTGACCAGTAAACTTTAGCCAAGAGTTGGGATAGAATCCACGACCTATTTCTCCAAAGCCCTCTTTGACCGGTTAACTGAACGCCAACTATTTATCTAAGGGGGCGTTTGTTTCGGCTTATATAGCGGGCTTATGGCTTATGCAGTTTTCGGCTAATGTTTCATAAGCTCACTTTTTGCGGCTTATTTTGAAACTTTTCAGCTTTATATAAGCTTATCATGACATGATAAGCTTATATCAAAAAGTTTCAAAATAAGCCACAAAAAGCGAGCTTATGATACATTAGCCGAAACCACATAAGCCATAAGCCCGCTATAAGCCAAAACAAACACCCCCTAAGGGAGTAAGGGGGTGTTTGTTTAAGCTTATACGTGGGCTTATGAGCTTATTTGATTTCCACATATATTTCATAAGCACCAATTTTCCAGCTTATTATGAGACTTTTGGGCTTATATAAGCTTATCATGTCATGATAAACTTATATAAGCTGAAAAGTTTCAAAATAAGCCGCAAAAAGTGAGCTTATGAAACATTAGCCGAAAACCACATAAGCCATAAGGCCGCTATATAAGCCGAAACAAATACCCCTTAATAATTATCAAATTTACCATGGTTTCCGACCTTTTGGCCGACTAATCCTAAAAGGGCATACCCCAAGATCAATAAGCAATCATTTCATACAAAGAATCAAATCATAATAAACATGTAATCAAACCAAATTAACAATTTTTATATAATTTCTAGCATACCCATTTGAAAAAACAAACATAATTACCTTAAATCAATCAAAATAAAAAGCTCAAAATGGAATCAAGATTATGTTGAGATTGCGTTGACCAGATTTTAAGGGAAAATGGGATTATTAAGATTTATAGAGAGAAGAAACAAACCCGGAAATTTCGTGTAGGAGAAATATGAGTTTGGGATCGGTGTATTTTGTGTTTCGGGAAATGTTTAGGGTGTGTTTGTTTAAGGATATTTGTTGGGTTACGACCTTATTTGATTTTGAGAAGCTTAAATTTTCTAGCTTTTTTTATACCTGTGGATATAAGGTAAATTCGTAAGTTTTAAAATAAGACGAAAAAGTTAAGCTTATCAAAATAAGCAAAAGCATATAAGCTTATAAAGCTAAAAAATAATATTAAACATACATTCTAGGCTGAGCATAATAGACTACGGATCGGACCGAACTGACGAACTGGACCGGATTAAACGTATTTCGGTCCGATCCTCAGTCCACCTTTTTCATTATATTTGACATATTCGGTTCTCGGTCCAGCTTTACAAAAAAATTAAAAAAATATAAAAATAAAAAATAAAAAACGTGAATATGTTTTGTTGGACTAATGAACATAACCGAACACTTCCAGTCCGGTCATCAGTTTGGTGTTCTGGGCCAAACATTTTCTCGATCCGGTCCGGTCCGGGTTTTGGACCGTGCTAAGCCTCTAGCACCCTTTAGTTTTTATTTTTAATATTTGATTTTACAAATATATTTTTATTGTTAAGAGTGAGGTCCGAAATGGTTACGGGAATACCATCAATTAATCTGTGTAGAGATGGTACTTGCTCTTTTGGGATAACTCGAACAAGGAAAAACTCATATGTTTACTCGTTTAGTTAGCACAACTCGTGTTATGCTCGAGCTTATCGAAACGTATTACTGAAATTGAAATTAGGGTTACCGGAACAAAGAAATGGAATGATTGTGTAGACATGTTGTTTGGTTTGTGCCAATGGTTATCTGAAGTACATATGCATTCCAATATATTAAGGGTGCGTTTGATATGGGTTTGATTATGAGTGGAAATCGTGGAATTGAAATTGGTATAAACTAGAATATCAATGTTGATAAATTTCTTTGGTTTAACAATTCAATTTCCTTTATCAAAATCATGTGGGTCCATCAGAATTTTATATTAATACTGTTTTTATGTGCACAATAAGTTAAGAGCACTCGGTGTGGGCTTGTTGTGGCTCGCCGTCGTCCAGTAGAGGTGACATGGCACCTTGTGGGTCTTCTTCACCTCCACACCCCCCCCCCAGCGGTCATGGCTCTTCATGCAAGGCCCTTTGTCGGGACGACGAGCTATATTTGCTTGACAATTTATTTTTAATTATTATTATTATTATTATTATTATTATTAATCCTATATATAATGACTTAATGGACACATATTTGGTATTGATTAGAATAGTAAAAATTTATGAGTAAAAAGCAAGTATAAGTAACTTACTAGAAGTGTTTTTGTGATGAAAACAAGAGAATTTTCTATCCCACATAGGTTAAAAAGAAGAAATGATTCTACATTATATACCAAAGTGTATGCACAACACCTGTGTTAGAATTAGTATGAAGCTTCTATGTGTGTTCTTTCCCATGTTAATATCAAACATGGCGAATGTTTTGGCGCTGGAACTTGATATAAAATCTAAATATTTTTTAGTTCAATTAAGTAGCTGCAAAGTGTTACAGTGGACTACACCAATAATGAATGTATCAAGTAACCGAACATCTGATCTCACTATGTTTTTTTCTTTGCTTAGATTAAATTGCAATCACATCGGTTGATTCTATAAGAATGTCTTATCTATGTTTCTATTTTGTTCTCCTACTCTCATGACAGAGTGGTTTCTATATTGTTTGCAAAAATGAATCAGTGTTGCGGGTGATAGAGTACTCCATGGAGAATTTCCGAAGTGCATGATGACTAATGCATTTGTAAAGCTTCTGTGTAATTTCATTATCAAAAATTCTGTGTGTTTGTGGTGAAAACCATGAGAACTTCCTATCCCACAGGTTCTAGTTAAAAAACAGAAGTTGCTATTTTCCATGAGAAATTAATCGACAAAAACGATAGATTGTTCAAGACTAAATTGCCAATTTATGCAAACAAAACATATACATAGTTCAAAAAGATCATGAGAGAGATTCGAACCCATAACGGGCGTGAATACCTGATTGCAAACTACATGCATCTTTATATTAAATTATCGGTAATGCTACAAGCGTACATCATCAAGTCGGCTTAAAGAAATCATTCTGAAATTGTATGGTAGGACTAGATCCTCAAAAGTTTACAAACATATTAGATGAGAAACCACTGTGACAGGGTTATTCAAAAACGCATCCCACATAGGTTAAAAAGAAGAAATGAGTCTATTTTATATACCAAAGTGTGTGCACAACATCCGTGTTAGAACAAGTATTAAGCTTTCGGGTATATGTTCGTTCGCATGTTAATGTCAAACCTGCGAACCGGTGTTTCTCGAGAACTTGGTATAAAATCTTAATATTTTTTAATTCAAGTAAATAATTACAAAGTGTTATGACTACACAAATAATGAATGTGTCAAGTAACGAAGCATCACCTATGTTCATGGCCAATGGTGGTTCTGCATTTAGTGTCGAGCACAAAATGCTTGCAGATTATGGGGTCCAATTCATCGAAAACTTTCTAAGATTGGCTAGATGAACTTTAGCTTATCTAGATTGAAAACACTTCAGTTAACTTTGTCACAGTGTCTCACTTATGTTTCTCTTCACTGGTCTCCCACTTAAATTTTATAGTCGTTTTGATTGTGTTTGAAACAATGACTTTGTGGTACGTGTGAGTGATAGAGTACTCCATAGAGGATCTTAGTTTCTAACATCGTCACTTAAAAGATTATATAGGAATTTAGTATAAAGAGTAAGTTTAGGTACCTTATTGTTTTTGTGGTGAAAACCAAGAAAACTTTCTATCCCACATAGGTTAAAGAGGAGAAATGATTCTACCTTATATACCAATGTATATACACATCATGCATGTGAGTATTAGTATCTATCCCACATAGGTTAAAGAGGAGAAATGATTCTACCTTATATACCAATGTATATACACATCATGCATGTGAGTATTAGTATGAAGCTTCTATGTACATACATAGTATGTTAATGTCAAATCAAACATGTGTGGACGCATGCATTGAAACTTAACTGATGTAAAATCTTATTACATTTTAATTCAATTAAATAATTACGAAGTGTTATGACTATGCAAATAATGAATGTATCAATTAACGGAACATCTGATCTCACCCATGTTTTTTGCTTTGCTAAGATTAATTTGCAGTCACATTGGTTGATTCTTGAACAATGTCTTACCAAGGTACCTCTTTTGTTCTCTTACTCTCATGACACAGTCATTTCTATATTGTTTTGAACAATGAATCTGTGTTGCGGGTGATAGAGTACTTCATGGAGGATTTCAAAAATTGCATCAAGACTTAAAATTTTACACTAGAACTTGGTATCAATTATTAAATTAGATTTAGAAGAAAAATGATTTATAGTGAACACATACTCGGTGTTGGTTATAACACTACTAAGTACTAACGCATACGTCTTAGGGTATTGCTAGGTACTTTATTGCTTTTGTGATAAGAAATTAATCATCTAAGACGTTAAATTGTTCAAGACTAAATTGCTAATTTATACAAACAAACATATATAGTTCAAAAAGATAATTAGAGAGATTCGAAGTCATGACCCATAACAGACATGAATACCTGATTGCAAACTACATGCATCTCTATACGAAGTTATCGCTAATACTACAAGCGTATATAATCAATTCAGCTGAAATAAAATCATTCTGAAATTGTATGGTAGGACTGGATTCTCAAAAGTTTACAAACATATTAGATGAGAAACCACCTGATGGGATTATTCAAAAACGCATCCTATGTAACTGTATAAATCCCTTCATTTGGATACTTGTTTAGCGTCTTGTTTCGATCTCGACATTGTGGCACCAGTAGTAGAGCCCTTAAGGCAACTATGGCCTCCAACTAGTAAAAGTGGTTCCTGCTATCTTATATCTTAGATAATGCGGCTATACCTCCAACTAGTAGAGCCCTTAAGGCGATTGTCGGTTTTACACTCATATGTGATGTAGCCTGCAATTTTGATACAGTCTCATTAAAAGGTGATTTTCACACAGTAAGAGAGAAATTAATACAAGCTTTTTATTATCTAAAAGTTACTAATTTTCACACAATAAGAAGATTTGGACGATGCATTGAGCTAGAGGTGAAATGAGTCCACTCGATGGGCTGAATAGGAATTTATGGTGATAATGTTTGTTTTGAAGGTTGTTGTGTCGGGTGTCGTTATCGATCTAATAAGGCGAATGGTGGTTATGCATTTTGTGCCGAGTATTATATCTTTGCAGCCCATTCGTTTTAATAGTTTGACAAGTTTTTCCATGTTTAAGATAGGATAGATGAATATTTCTCACTTAAATGAAAATAGTTGTTTCAATGGTGTTTGTCACAATGAATTCGTGGTGTGGTTATAGATACTCCATAGGGGATCTTCGTATCTAATTGCGTCGTCACGTAAAAAATTATACTGGAATTTGGTACAAAAAGTAAGTTTAGGTACCTTACTATTGATTTCTGTGGAAAACCAAGAAAACTTTTGATGACGTATAGTCTATATTCGGGTCACTAACCCGACCAATGACCGCCACTAGCGAGCCCAGCACGACTGGGCTAACCCAATAATGGTCTGGGCCTACGAAGGCCCAAACCCAAAGTTATTTATGGGTTAAGATATATCTCTTATTTTCGGAGATATGTATCTAAGGACCGACTTAGGTGGGATACGCCGAAGTTTGGGGAACACGCAACCAATAAGGATTGCGAGTGTATATAAAAGGAACCCTATCCCTCATTAAAGGTACGATCTAAAACCCTAACTCTCTATAACCCTAAAACCGATTACTTACTCTCACGCCGGAGGATAATCGTGGGAGACAATCCCACGATAAGCCTAACGGTGATTTCTGTTTACTTAGTCGCGCAGTCTCAAGCAGAATCATCAATTAGTACGAGAGGAAGCTCAAACCGAGAAGCCCAACTTTTGTATCAACAAGTGGCGCCATCCGTGGGACCATCACTAAGAACTAAGAACTAGAATGACGAAGCACGGAAACCAGCGATCCAAGCGGACCTTACAGGAAAGAAGCTGCAGCGGATCGGCTTCTAAGACTAATGGGACAACCGTGTTGCTAAAAATCGGGGTTAGGCCCGGACCTAGTTCTCCCTATGGTGGAGCAACGCTAGGGGACAACCCAAGCCACCACAACCACCACTAGCACAGCAGAACCGCTGCGCACCCTTTTTGCTACTCCCCTTCACTCAGTGCTAGAAACTGACCTCTCAAAGGCACCAGATGCACCCGATAGAAACAAGGGCCCAGTGGTAGAAACAGGCACTCTTGCTCTAGAAGGAGTCGACCTGAACTAGCACTGCCGGAGATTTTGTATCGCAAAATTACGAAACTTTGGCGCTCTCATGCAAAGGAAGCAAAGAAAGGTCAAGTCGGAGCCCTGCATGCCCGACTAAACTTCGACTCAGAATAAAACATCCCCAGCGCCGTAAGGAGAAGCGTGGGAGGGATACCGACCCGCTGGTTTAACAGAATGGGAGGAGAGTTGAGGATGATGAGACATCTAACTCACAGATTCGAAGGAAGCGAGGAGGATGAACGGCGTACCAACGTCCACGCTATTGGGTGGCCGCAGAGTTCAGATAGACGGGCGAAGGTACTCCCCAAGTGAAAGCCCTTCTGCGGAAACTCGGAGGATAGTCGGGAGGAAAACTCATCCTCTGGAAATTCCTCGGATGACGGAGACAGCGAAACCGAACACTGGAAGTCTAGGAAGAACTATCGCGATCAAGAGGAGGAGGACATGTCCCTCCCATGGCACCGTCAAAAAGTGGATGCGTTCACTCTGCCAGCATCGATTTCTCGAGAAAACAAAAGAAGCGCATGCCCGCCAACGTGAAAACTTATGATGGAACAGGTGATCCGGACGATCACCTAAAAATTTTTGAATCAACCGCTACAATCGAAAATTGGCCACAACCCGTGTGGTGCCACATGTTCAATTCCACACTGGTTGGAAACGCGCAAAATTGGTTCAAGAAGCTTCCACGCGAAGCATCAATGGCTTCGAAGAGCTACGGAAAGCATTCCACCTGAACTTCACTCAAAGGAAGAAGTGGCTAAAACCCTATCGAACTCGCCAGGGGTAAACAGCTGTGGGGAATCCATTGCGCTTATGTGGAGCACTTCAAAGATGAGTGCATGTGTTAAGGCGCCCTGAAGTGTTGAAAATCTCGGGATTCATGAATGGGATCAATAACCCAGAACTTATCAAAGGTTGAACGACAAGATCCCCAAAGCTTTGATGAACTCATGAAACGCACAGGTCCTTCATTCAGGAGAAGCCGCGGCGGATAGCAAGAAAGGTTACTCCAACTACAGTCACAGAACAACCTCGAGACAATCCGCTGACCAGTAGTAGTAACCGTAACAGGGAGTTACGCAGCCAAGGGAGTGGACGAGATAACGATAAGTATACCCCACTCACAAAGACTCTAAAGGAGAGATTCGCAACGGAAGGCGCGAATTTTCCAAGACCCTCACCTATGCGCACTCCATAAGATCGGCGCGTGGGGAATGGATATTGTGACTATCACGCACAGAAGGGCCACACCACCAATGAATGCGTCCAGCTGCGCCAACTTATTGATAAACTAGTTAAAGAGGGCAGATTGGACCATTTGGTCAAGAACATCAAGGAGGAAAAGATAGGCGTAAGACTGGAAACAAGAAAGAGGCACCCAAAGACAAGGCTCACACAATCTACATGATACAATCATGGCAACAGTAACCAGGGCAAAAGTCGCTAGAAATTTTCCCGTGGAAGTGAAATCTCCTTCCCCACCTGTGGGACAACGCAGTGGCGGAGCCGCTCACCATTGAAATCAATGACGGGGGTCACGATATCCACCGCATGTATGTCGATGGAGGGGCATCTGCAGATATCATGTACGAACATTGTTTCAAACGATTGCGAATCGAGATACGAATCGCTAAGCCCGCCATGACAATCGGTTTCACGGGGAAAAGATATGGCCTATGGGGCGATCGCCTACTAGTCGGGTGGGTGATAAAGGACACTCAGTGACGGCCTGGATGAATTTTATGGTGATTAAATCCCCTTCGCCATACAATGGCATTATTGGAAGACCAGGGATATCAGCCATACGCGCAGTACCGTCTACGGCGCATGTGTAACACCCCCAAAAATAACTCAGCGGAAGCATACAAGTATTGGGGTGCTACTAAATTGATATCACAACATAAGCATAGAACAATTGGTTTTTCATAAATAAACTTTTATTCATTCTTAAAAACAATGTTTACATTATTGATTAGTGCGGAAAATGGCCCATTATAAAAAGGTAGTCCCAATACATACATCAGAGTCTTCTATGACCATGCCATTCCTTTGCCTTTCGCCTCCAAAAATAAGCTATCACTTCAAAACCTGAAGATACATGCTAAAAGGGGTCAGCTTACGCTGGTGAGTTCATAGGTTTTTATTTATAAAAGTTTTATGGACCACAAGATTTGGTATTTAGTTCATTTCATTATGTGACCAGTTCACTCGGTCATGTTACCATTCACTTCGGCAATGTGACCTGTTCATTCGATCATGTATGTACATAGCAAATGCGACCAGTACAATCGGTCATGTGACCAGTTCACTCGGTCATGCAGGCATAAATACTTGTGTCCATATGTAAAAGCATGCATTAACTTTACACTAGAATGCATCTAAGTAATCAAGTAATTGGCAAGTAAACACATAATACATTCAGTCATTCAGCATAATTTTAGTAAACAATTCATTTGTTCAGGTAAAATCAGCACTTAGTTTAAGTAAAAATGAGCATGTATCTTCCCCCAAAACGGTTATAAAACAAGTAAAAGTAGGGGCTATGAAACTCACCTTGGCAATGTGCAATACGAAGTCTAAAGAGAATTAAATCAAGGAGTGATAGTGCACGGCTCCGACACGTGGCCTAATTAATACGGCATATTTAGTCTTTATGTTTAAGACTCGATAAAGTTTAACTAACTTTATAAATTTTTAAATGTTTTTGGGTTGTTGTTGTTGCTTGTGTGGCGTTGTTTAAGTTTGAAAACAATTTTTCAAAAGTTTGGGTGTAGATCAGCTTATAAGAACGTAGAAATGGAATTATATGGAAAATCAGCGAGACTTTGGTTAAATAATGACGGAATGATGATGTACGAAGGATAGCAAGAATGATGAGACGTTGTCGGCGTGAAATGTATTAAGTGTATATATATTTAGGACATTTAGTATAAATCTTATTATAAAAGAAAATTAAGTCTTAACTTAATTCATGTGTAAATTGTATTTGGAAAAATACTATGTAGATTTTTAATAATTATATTTCAAATACTAATATGTTTCAAAAAGTGGTATATAATCCCGACTAATAAATTACAAAAGTTTTTGAGTAATACATTTCTTTTGTAAATCGTAAAATAGTTTATTGAAAAATAGGTATGACCCGTGTGTATAGTTTCTATTTATCCGGTTTGAATAATTGTCAAGAGTTTGCATATTGAGCTTAATATCCGGTCTTTAATAAATGAAAAGTGTATGTTTTCATGTTTATGATTTTATATAGCTTACAAGTGGGATATATCTTTTACATAAAAGTTACTTGTTTTTATATATATGTTTCCAAACGTTAACCCGTACTAATTATTAATGTCGACGAAGTTTTGCATGTCCCGTTGCTTATGAAACGGTTGCGTTGAATGGGGAACGATGCGTAATGAGTATGGGACAAGATAGATACGATTTATGTTTTTCTTAGGTTGACACCGAAGGCTTGCGAACTTAGGGAATGATACTGATGCTTGGAGGGCTTAAGACGTAACAAACGGACCATCACATGAAAGCTAGGCTTTCATCTAGTTTGTTGTACACAACCATGTAAACCTTTGCTTGGTTTGAGCTTGTACACGCATAAAACCGAACGCACCCTTGGAAGTGGGTTGTGGCCCAAAGATTTGTGCATACCTCATTCCCTTGTCCACCTTAGCCCAAATCTGAGCAAGGATGTTCACACTAGACAAACGGGTAGGCTTCGCATCTAGACGCAAATGGGGAAGTGAACTAAGTGGTTCGATACCAACCCAAGTGACTCAGCTGTGACCACATATATAACGCCTTCTATTCGGCTTTTGCATTACTACCATACGCACACCCTAACCGTTTGTGAGCTCGAGACGGAAAGGTAGTTTATTAGGACGGAACCCGTTGTTAAATTCACACCTCAATAGGCTGGGAAATAAGCTGGGATAGCTAGGAGCAAGCTAACAAGATGATTCTAGCCAAGAAGAAACATATAAGCTGAAACAACCCACACGTACTTGAACACAAACATTCCTAAGCTTGCACACAACTTACTCATTCATCAAGATAGACAATGACTCAAAAGATTTCTTGACTCCAACCGGACTCACCCGTTGTGGGTTTGTGACTGACCCAAAGTAAACTCCAGCACTTTCAAATACCAAAGACACATCTAAGGATACTAATATGACTATAAGCAGATTCGTCTAGTACTTAGCACACCCAAGAATACCAAGTACCAGTGAATATAAGGATGATGACTACGTTTTGACCCTCGTCGATCGGGTACAACCCGACCTGAGTGAGTGACACGAGTCACTCCCTTACAGTACTGTGACGGTATGACTCTGTACGGAAGGACAAGAATTCTCTATGTGGATTATTTTTCCGATCATACAAACAATAAGCCGACTATTTAAGTTAACGATAATACGTAAGTCCCAAGTTTAGTCATTATGAATTTTTAATTGTGAGCCTTTGTAAGATTTACCACACACCACAACAACAACAAAATATTTAACCAAAATATGATCTTTCACAGTTTTGACTTATGTCGATATGTAATAAAAGACAACCATAATTTTCTTAATATTAATAAGGTAAACGTAAAATTTAAGGATAATCAAGATTCTTACAAGAGATGGTGGGTCGACTGGGAATGAACCCGAGCAAGAACAAGGAAGAATCCAATTGATTACAAAGATTTATTTCACTTGATTTGAACAAATTACACCTTGAATTGAACCCTTGGTCATTCGGATTAACAAAACCCCCAAATCAATTTTTGAGAAACCCTAACTATACAAACCCTAACTTCTGTATTTTTTTATAAGAATGATGAAGAAGCTGTAACAATCTTGGATCTTGTATAGATGGAAGAGGGAAAGGAGGTCTCCTAGTTTCCTTGATGTCGTGCCTAGGGTGATACCCTTTTTGGCTCTTGTCTTTTGATACGACCCACATGACAAGCCCATCTGATGATACCGGCCCAACCACAAACAGGCCCAAGAGGACTGTCAAAATGCCAGCCAAGTATTTGGAGTGAGGACCAACTTTTGCAGCAACGTGTTTAGTGGATTTAGTCATGGCTTTCCTTTTTATTTGCATGCATGTGTCATGGGTAGAGTAGTGGTAGAAGCACGCTTTCCTTATTTCTTGTAATCAATAAAGTGCATGTAGGGATAGGTTGCATCTATAAATAGTTGTTTGGTTTTTCATTAATGGAGATCAGAAAATTGCCCCAAAGGTTATCTTTTCCCCTTCTCTAAATTCTTTGGAGTTTAACCCGCTCTAAGGGTGTACCAATTTGGTGCTTTCATTCTCGTCTCAAGCCTTCACCATGCCACCACGAAAAGATGTCTCTTCTTCAGAGGACACTTCACACAATCCGTCAGAACAATTAACCCTTCTGATCGATGCCACCACCGCCGCATCAACCAATTCCACCGAAACGGCTAATAACTTAGCTGATCTCATCCGAGTTACCCAAACCCTCACCACAAAAATCGATCAACTCACGGACCACATAACTGCTGATGACGAATCCCCACCCCGACACCGCCCCTAATCGCCACCCAAATAACCAGAATCGTCGATATCCCCGTCAACCAAAAATCACCTTACCCCTATTCGATGGATCAAATTCCCTCGCATGGATCTTTCAAGCGGAAAATTTCTTCTCCTACTATCAAACCCCGTGACGAGGAACGAGTCGAACTAGCCGTCTTTCACTTTGTGGGAGACGCTCTCTCATGGTACAAGCACCAAGCCGACAATGAACTTTTGGGTACTTGGAACCAATTCAAGAGAGAGATAGAAATCCGATTTGGCCCATCATCGTATGAGAATCATGAAGCCACACTCTTTAAACTCAAACAATCCTCCACAGTTGCGGCATATCAAACCGAGTTTGAGAAGATAAGCAACCGTGTGGTAGGTCTCTCCCAATGAGCCCTCAAAATTGTTTTATTTATGGTCTTCGTTTGGATATTCGAAGCTAATTGGCTATTCATAAGCCCACTACACTACACAATGCTTATGGTTTAGCCCGTTTGGTTGAAGATAAACCGCCCATGCTTTCAAGGCCAGATCCACTTTTTTCAATAAACCAACCACTAATACCGCGTTCCCTTCCTCCAACACTTCAATGACGGCAACACCATCCAGTAACCCTAATACTCCGCTGCTACCAACACCCTCCAAACCACCATCACTTCCGTTCACAAACCGTCCCCTCGAGGCCCTCATGTAACGTCGTAAAGACGGCTTGTGTTTCAAGTGTCCGGAAAAATACTTTCCGGGTCACAAATGCTCGCCACCACAATTCTTTTTGATTGTCGATAATGAGGATCAAGAGGACACCAACGAACCACCACCGGAAGCCAACGAACCCGATCCACCCAAACCAACCCTTCTTTGTTTGTCCGATGCAAAGATACTTCGGTATCGCCTCTCCCCAAACCCCGCGAGTTACCGGCCATATTGGGGTAAACGAGTCACAATTTTGGTTGATTGTGGCAGCACCACAATATAATACGACCCACGCGCTACGCCTTATGTGTCGCTTAGACACCCAACCCATACCACCCTTCGATGTTATGGTCGGCAATGGTGAGCATATCACCTGCAAGGGGTACGCCCAGAGGTTAACATTCAGGTCCAAAAGCACCGTTTCAAGTTCCGTTTTCATCCTACCAGAGGGAGCCGATGTCATTTTGGGTATTGGTTGGTCGGGCATGCGGGTCGATTATCGGCGGACTTTTCGATACCCGAAATCTCATTTGTCAAGGAAGGAAAAACCTATACCCTTAAAGGAGAACCATTGGCTCACCAAGTATCTTCTAGCTCCCTGCAATCACTTATCAAAAATGGGTCAGTAGCCTCCTTTCATACCATTAACCATCAACCACCACAACTTTCCCCACCATCCATAATTACCCATTTTGACCCACATATTACTACCTTACTAACCGAATTCCACACCATCTTTGATGAACCCAAGTCCCTTCCACCCAATCGCTCACAAGATCACCATATTCCCTTACCTGACGAAACAAATCCCATTAATGTTCGTCCCTACCGATACCACACACTTCCAAAACAATTCATGACTAACCTCATATCCGAAATGCTACAATCGGGTGTCATTCGCCTCTAGCCAAAGCCCTTTTCTTCACCGGTGTTGCTAGTAAAAAGAAAGACGGCTTTGGCGCGTTTTTGTGTCGACTCATCGGCGCCTTAAACGCGTCACAATTCCGAGATAGGTTTCCCATACCCACAATCGATGAACTCCTTGACGAATTACACTCGGTGCTATATACCGTCTTCTCAAAATCGATTTACGCTCGGGATACCACCAAATCAGAGTAGCCGAGAAAGACATACCCAAAATAGCTTTTCGCATTAACCGATGGTCACTACGAGTTTGTTGTAATGCCCTTCGGATTATCGAATGCTCCATCGACGTTTCAAGCCGCGATGAACGACTTGTTTAGGCCGGTCCTACGCCAGTTTGTCTTGATTTTTTTCGATGACATCCTCATTTACAACAGTGACATTCAACAACATTATGATCATTTAAGGTTCGTTCTTACCACGTTGTCATCCAACAAATACTTTGCCAAACCATCGAAGTGTGTCTTTGCAGTTGATGAGATCTCGTTTTTAGGCCACCGTATCTCCAAAGACGGTGTTAAACCCGAACCAGAAAAGATTCACTCAATCCAACAATGGCCAAAACCCACATCTCTTACAACCCTTAGAGCCTTCCTTGGAATTACCGGCTACTACCGCCGATTCGTAGCCAATTATGCCACCATAGCCACACCACTCACAAACCTCCTCAAATCCAAAGAATTTCACTGGAACGATCAAGCAGAGGTTTCCTTTCACCAACTGAAAGCCCATATGGAAAACCTCATTACCTTGGCCTTACCCGACTTTAACCAACCTTTTGATGTTACAACCGATGCTTCAGGTGTCGCTATTGGTGCATCACACAAAAAAAGCACCCATTGCCTTTTCAAGAAGAAATTATGTCCTACCATGCAATCTCAATCCACCTACACCAAAGAGTTATAATGCCATTACGGGGCTTAAAAATGGCGTCAATATCTTCTCGGTAGCAAGTTCCACATCCATACCGACCATCATAGTTTGAAGCACCTATTAACCCAAACCATACGACACCGAACAACAAAATGGGCAACAAAACTGTTGGGCTTTGATTATGAGGTACACTTCAAGCCGGGAAAGGAGAATACCGTGGCGGATGCTTTAAGTAGAGTTGAACTTTCTACTTGCTTTGCAATCTTACACCCTGCCGCCCTCTGGTTGGATGAATTGAGATACTATTTCAAGCATGACGCTAATGGGAAGCAACTGGTGGACGAGGTTTTACAAAATTCTGTCAATTTTCCAAACCACTCTTATAGAGACGGTATACTTTATCGAAATGGCAAAATCATGGTACCACCTTTGCAATCCTTCAGAATAAATTATTGGAAGAATACCACCGTATATGGGGGCCATTCCGGTGTCACGGCTACAACGAAGAGAATCGCAGCTACGTTTTCTTGGGTGGGTCTTAAAAAAGACGTTGCTAGCTTCATAAAAACATGCCAAGTTTGCCAACTGACGAAGTCTCAAAACCACAAACCCTTCGGTCTTCTTCAACCATTACCGACACCTTCGCTGCCATGGCATGACATATCTATGGACTTCATCACACATCTACCACCATCGAAAGGTAAAATGGCTATTCGGGTTATTGTCGGATTGTCGAAGTTTGCACATTTTCGCCTTACCGACCAACTACAATGCTGTTTTTCTGGCCTCCATGTTCATTCGTGAAATCTATCGGTTGCATGGTCTTCCAAAAACCATTGTATCCGATCGAGACCCTCTATTCGTTAGTCGTTTTTGGTCAGAGTTATTCAAACAAATGGGAACCAAACTGCTGCATTCAAGTGCATACCATCCGCAAACGGACGGCCAGACGGAGGTGCTCAACCGGTGTTTGGAATCCTACCTTCGTGCCTTCGTTTTTCAAGAACCATCTAAATGGAATCAATATCTACACCTAGCGGAGTTTTCCTACAACACTTCTTTCCACTCGTCCATTAACATGACCCCATTCAAGGCAGTTTACGGTCCAGATGTTACAACCATCCATGATTACAAGCCAGGTGATTCAAAGATCGGTTCTATTGACGATTCAGTTATTGAGCATCAAAAGATCATTACCACAATGAAGGCTTCAATCGATAAGGCGAAGGATCGGATGATCAAACAAGCCAACAAACATCGTCAGGAAAAACAATTTGAGGTAAACGACTTAGTTTATCTTCGCCAGAATTAAAAGCAGCATTCGGTTGATCAAAGAACCAACAGGAAGCTTTCCAAGAAGTACTATGGACCGTTCAAGATAGTATCGCGTATAGGCAAGGTCGCTTACAAATTGGAACTCCTAGATAACTCAAAGGTTCACCCGGTTTTCCACGTTTCTTTGTTGAAACCATGTTATGGTAATAACCGCATTGACCGATGATATCAAAGAATTGGAGCAAGATGTCGACTTGTCTTATATCCCAGAATCAATCCTTAATAATAGAGACTCACCTCGGGAAAATGTGTATTGATCAAGTGGCAAGGCAAACCAATAGAAGAGGCAACATGGGAAGATGAATTGGATTTTGCTACTACTTTCCCATACTTCTCCAACATTGGGGACAATGTTAATTTTCATGGAGGGGGTGTTGATACGACCCACATGACAAGCCCATCTCGATGATACCGCCCAACCACAAACAGCCCAAGAGGACTGTCAAAATGCCACCAAGTATTTGGAGTGAGGACCAACTTCTGCAAAGCGTGTTTAGTGGATTTAGTCATGGCTTTCCTTTTTATTTGCATGCATGTGTCATGGGTAGAGTAGTGGTAGAAGCACGTTTCCCTTATTTCTTGTAACTGAATAAAGTGCATGTAGAGATAGGTTGCATCTATAAATAGTTGTTTGGTTTTTCATTAATGGAGATCAGAAAATTGCCCCAAAGGTTATCTTTTCCCCTCCTCTAAATTCTTTGGAGTTTAACCCGCTCTAAGGGTGTACCATCTTTCTTCCACAATCACGCCACAAAGCTCCAAGTAATGTCTAGAATTGTAGGTTTCCATTTGGGGAGGGTGGAAGAGATTATTTCAGGCTTGACCTTCAAAAGGGAGAAGAACAAACCATTCTCATGTTTGTTGGGACTAGGTACTGCGAAAGGGAAAAAGGGGAGCAGAAAAAGAGAAAAGACATATGAGGAGAGGATAGCACGTGAGCGTAGAGTGGGTAGAGTTATTTTTATGTTTTGTTTTATTGTCTACTACAGTATTGGTTTTACACCGTGTTTTGTCGAATCCATGAGTAAACGTACCTTCCCGGTACTCGAGAAATATAGAAATTATATTTTTGGAAACGATTTTATAAACGTAATAATATGACATTTTTATTACGTTGAAATTTGATTATAATTGTTTGCAGTTATTAATTTGGTGTCGGTATGCGTGGGGTGCCGTGACTTTCTGAGTTCACGAGATAACTTTTCGTTTTCTTTCGTAAATTATTAGTGATTGATAAAAAGTGTATATTTCACTTATCTGAGTATTTATCTTTAGTTTTGTATGCTACTGCGCTGCAGTGTGCGGAATAACTAATGGATTAAGTTTATGTACGCTTTAATTTTAACTTGGACATTAATAGATTTCACATTTATTATACAGATATCTAGTAGACAGGTATTGTGTGTGCGGTTTCTTATTTCTAAAGAAACGAGATGACCTCTCGGTTTTTATATTTAAATATTGACAACTGTTAGAAAATAACCGATTTTGAATTTTATGACGTAATAAATTATAATTCAGAAATTAACGGGTTGTTATAGTCTACCCACCTTACAAGAGATCCGTCCCGGATCTCAGTTTACGTTACCCGATATGGTGTCGAGAAAGAGGTGATGTTATTTGGAACAAGTTTTGAATTTTCCCAAGGTTGTTCTAGGGTTTTCTCTTCGGGTATGGATACCTAGGTGTTATACCAGTAGCACATCCTCTATCTGAGGAGCCATGATTTTCTTGGGTAGGTTCATTAAGTGAAATTTCTAATTCGTGATGTTTATGAGGTCTCAATATTTTGTTAATGTGAGAATCTCTAACTTCCCATGGTAAAACGTACCCATTTCTGGTGTTTAATGATTCTAAAGTATAGAGGATGATCCTTAAGATTGGCTATGGGTTTGTGTTTTTTTTTCTTCTTTAAAGGATGAAGGAACATTTGTTTTCGAAAATTTTCTTTCGAATAAAGGTTTACACAAGTTTGACTAAGACCAGGTTTCAAAATTGATAATGTAAAAATGACACATTTTTAAAATATTTTAAAACAGGTTCTAAATTATGGGGCGTACAGGAAAATTTTGCGAAACATTTAGTGTTTCAGCATTTTGTCTCATTTTAACGAGGGATTTTGGAAAGTATTATTGTTGGATTCTAAAGAGGAATCTTCAAATTTGGAAAATATATTGTAGCAATGATATGTAGCAGGATATAATATTTACCCATAGCCACGGGTAGGGTTTAGTTGTCTAAGTTGGGTAGGATTGGAGGTTTAATGGTTGGTGAACCTCATTGTTTTCTATGGTTTTAGGCAGAGGTGTGGGATACATCTCTAAGTTAGGCTTAGTTACTAAGGAGGACATTGGTGAATTTCTGTTTATGGGGTATTAACTTAAACACCTTTCGAGGAAGTAAGTAACTAATAAAGTGGTTCTAGAATACTTTTCAAAGTATTAAGAAATACTTTATTCTTGTGGGGTAGTAGTGAAATTGTAGTTTACTTTATGGTAAAATGGTAGGGTGGTGATTTGGTTTGTATAATAATTCATGGAGTGGTTCATAAGGTATTTTGATTATAATGGTTTGTGATATAATCGGAAATGGTTTGTATGGTAACTCATGTATTTAGTTTATAGGGGGTAACAAGGTAGGTGCTATTATTCTTAAGAGGTGGGTGGAGCTTCTAGGTTTTTAATTCTCAAGGTAGGGCATAAAGTCTTCATGTTTCTGTAGGATTATAGGTCCTTTATCATGCCCTTCTAGATTTTGCCAAAGGTTTATTGTATTTTCTCATATGTGCTATTGAAAGGTTGCTCCTAGAATGGTTTGATTTGTCCATGGAGTGTAAGGTGTGGGGTAGGAGTGACTATAACATAACCAGATTGTGATATGGAATTATAAAGTTTAATATTAAGAAGTAGTATGACGCCGATGAGTGGTTTATGATTAAGAAATATTGTGATGCCAATGAGTGGTTTGTGATTAAGGAATGCCAGTGAGTGGTTTGTGATTAAGGAATGCCAGTGAGTGGTTTGTGATTAGGGTATGCCAGTGAGTGGCTTGTGATTAAGGTATGCCAGTGAGTGGCTTGTGATTAGGGTATGCCAGTGAGTGGCTTGTGATTAAGGGATAATGTGACGCCAATGTGTGGTTTTAGTGTAACCGTCAATGTGTGGTTTATTAAAATGTTACGTGTTTATTAAAATATTTTCATTTTCTCACTGGACATAAAACTATTATAACTATCCTAAGTACTGCAAAATTCACCTCTGAGTCGAACATAGGTGATCAGGCTATGTCCCATCGTCCCTGGTGAATATAGGTGATCATCTATATTCACCCGAGGTTCAATGAATTTTGAAATACTTAGCTTAGTTACGCTAGTAATACGTCACAATACTTTTAAAGGTTGTCTTGAAGGATTAGAACAATTATTCTCTTTATGTGAGGGAAAAAGGTGTAGTGCAGTGATACGTAATTATACGTATAGGGAGAATAATTATAACCTAAAATGAAATTAGGTGAGCAGTGATAAAACATGTATCTTATCAAGTATGATCTTAACAGGATCATAAGTGAGGCATCAGCTCGGCAGGCAGGCACATGTCGGTCATAGGGTTAAGTTTTTGTAAAAGTGGTTATAGTCTAGGTTTTAAAAATATACCCAGTTCTCTATAACCTAGGGTCTGATGCCAATCTTTAACACTCCCAAAAATGACTCAGCGGAAGCATACAAGTATTGGGGTGCTACTAAATTTATATCACAACATAAGCATAGAACAATTGGTTTTTTCGCAAATAAACTTTTATTCATTCTTAAAAACAATGTTTACATTATTGATTAGTGCGGAAAATGGCCCATTATAATAAGGTAGTCCCAATACATACATCAGAGTCTTCTTTCACCATGCCATGCATTTGCCTTGCGCCTCCAAAAATAAGCTATCACTTCAAAACCTGAAGATACATGCTAAAAGGGGTCAGCTTACGCTGGTGAGTTCATAGGTGTTTATTTATAAAAGTTTTATGGACCACAAGATTTGGTATTTAGTTCATTTCATTATGTGACCAGTTCACTCGGTCATGTTACCAGTTCACTAGGCAATGTGACCTGTTCATTCGGTCATGTATGTACATAGCAAATGCGACCAAGATACAATCGGTCATGTGACTCATATTCACTCGGTCATCGGCAGCATTACAGTTTCAAATACTTGTGTCCATATGTAAAAGCATGCATTAACTTTACACTAGAATGCATCTAAGTAATCAAGTAATTGGAAAGTAAACACATAATGCATTGATCATTCAAAGATAATTTTAGTAAACAATTCATTTGTTCAGGTAAAATCAGCACTTAGTTTAAGTAAAAATGAGCATGTATCTTCCCCCAAAACAGTTATAAAACAAGTAAAAGTAGAGGCTATGAAACTCACCTTGGCAATGTGCAATACGAAGTCTAAAGAGAATTAAATCAAGGAGTGATAGTGCACGGCTCCGACACGCGACCTAATTAATACGGCATATTTAGTCTTTATGTTTAAGACTCGATAAAGTTTAACTAACTTTATAAATTTTTAAATGTTTTTGGGTTGTTGTTGTTGCTTGTGTGGCGTTGTTTAAGTTTGAAAACAATTTTTCAAAAGTTTGGGTGTAGATCGGTGATTGCTCCAAACCGTCAAGTTTAATCACTCAAGCCGACCACTTGTGAATGGCCAACCGTAACAAACTTAAAACAGCTCAGAAGCAAATGCAATGAAGATCAGAGGAATATAGTGGATTCCTGGGTCGTTAAGTCCCACGGAGGATGAATTGGTGTATAAACACTTGATCAGATGATAGAATGATCACTAAGGATAGTGATCAATAAGGATTTTGATGGATAATTACCTAAAGAAGAGATTAATAAATTACAGCGACTTAAATGCAAATTAAAAGAAATTAAAAAGTTAAAATATATTAAATAAACGCTATCACTATTTTTACAATGATGTTTTTGTGATTTTATAAAACAAAATATCTTAAATAAACTATTTTAACTAAAACGTAAACTTAAGTTATCTAAAAACTAGATTTAAAATGAAAACGTACGTTATTTATAAAAATTACGCGAAAGTGCAAGCAAAAAACGTAAAATTTATGAAATAAAAGTCCTACAAGTGTAAAAAAAATTTTATTACGTACTATATGACAAAAGAAAATTTTAGAAAAAAGATTTATATTTTTTAGACTTTTATATTTTTTATTATGAATTAAATAAGATTTTACACTAATTAAATGATTAAAAATACTAAAACTATTTAGAAAAATCTGAAACTTTTTTATAAAATACTTTATACTAATACAATTTTATAAAAAATACAAAAACTAAAAAAGCTAGTTCAAATAAGCTAGAAATAAGCTAAATATCTCGTATAAGCTTATATGGAAAACAAGGCCTAAGTATTAAATTGTGCAAAGTAAAACTGAAAAAGTCCCTAGGGCAGATGGTCTGTGTGTGGTGTGGTGAGTGGGTGGCGTGGTTGAATCCCAGAACTCCTTTTTGCTACTATTTTATTTTTTTGATTTTTCTTTACAAACTTGTTAAGCTAATGATTATAAGCACTTTTCACAACTACAACTTTTTCTAAAACTGATTAATAAGCTCAAGATTGAGCTTATTGTCTCAACAATTAACAAAAAGAAATGGAAAAAGCACAAGGATAAGCTAAAATGACTATTAAGCTAGAAATAAGCAAAGGGTAAACTGGAATAAGCTAAGAGACTAATGGTTATAAGCTAATATGATAACTGAATAAGCACAATAACCAAAAATAAGCACTGATCAAGCAACAAATAAGCAAAAGCTAAACTGGATGCACAGGGCACTTTGTAAATCACTAGGCACTTTGTGGCTTAATTTTAAGCACTGAAATAAGCTATAAAATGAAAACAACCACTGGAATTAACTAGCTTACCAGTTGAGCTATCTAAAAAACTAATTTACAAAGTTTGGCTTTCACAAATGAGCTTGTGAGAAGCTTTTGAAAAAGCTAGAAAACCCACTGAGTAAAACTCAGTGTATACTGAGTTTAATGGACAAAACTAAAAATCAATTGCAGGCTTATCTAATGTGAAAATTGAAAAACTAGTACTGGATTAAAGAGATAGCTAGGTGAGCTTCTCAAAAAGTTAATTTACACAAGCTTAAGGCCATTAATAAGCTCTCTAAGAGCTTGTGAAATGGGGTACCACAACTGTGCACAGAGCACTTCTTTGACTTTTTAAGAAAATGAAGTAGTTTGACTTTAATGAACTTAGGATCAATCTTATGCACTGATTATGTTATGTTAAGGTGTAATGAGACTATAATAAGCTAACTTACCAAGTTTTAAACAGATATGATGGGTTTTGATCTTGAAATCCTAACAGTGACTAAGTAATATGAGATTAAAGGAAAGTTTGACTTTTTAATGAACAAACACTGGTTCTTCTTATTGAAATGAGATATTAAGACCTATTGTTACACAGAACAAGCATTAACACTGCCTTAAACAAACTTTAGTACAGTCAAACAAGATAATCCAAACACCCTTTTTAAGACTGTTTGATGTTTTTCAAAGCAACTCATAGATTAAGACCATGTAATTATTTGCAGACCTAATTTTATCACTAAACAAGACTAAAGAAACATTAAATAACAACTCTAACAACATAAGATCAAGAAATTACAACTAAGCTACTTTAACTGTCTAAAATGAGATTTTTAACAATTACAAATTTAAATGAACAAACAACTGATTTATATGTTTAATTTCACTTAACTATGACTAATGAACATGATCAAACAGAAATTTAAGCTAATGACTGTCTTACACAGTAAATTGCCAAAATGAATCAAAAAGCTTACAAATGAATTCCAAGTGAAAGATTAGAACAAAGGACTGAGAACATATCCTATAGCTTCCCAAGAAGCACTAAACCAATAAGCAATCCAAATTCACTGCATCTTTAATCTTCTCTTCCATTGATTTTTGAATTTAAAGCTATTTTTGAGTATTTTTGTGATTTTTCTGTTTTTAATTCTAAACTGGTTTTTAAGGTCTCTAATAGCTTTAATAAGCTATATGAGGAGCTTATATGGCTTATTCAATCCTTAACAACAGCTACAACATCAATTGCAGATTTTGAGAATTTGATCAAAAGTAAGATTTTTGCATAAACTGAAATGAGACTTAAAATTGATTACTGAAACAGATTCAAATATACTTGAAAAACATAAATACAAAGACTTGGAATCTTAAAATTGCACTTTTATTTGAAATTTAACTTATACGACATACAATAAACTAAATTAGACTAGATAACTCTTCACATTGCTTCCCATCCCTTCTTTATAGACTTTTGAGGCTCAGCTTATGTCTCTGAATCTTTCCCACCTCAATCCAACCATTGGATTTGTCAAAGCCATCATATACGTCCATGTGGAGATTTTGGCGCCAAAATCCTCTTTAGCGGTGTTTTTCCATTAATGGATCTTGGATGGATGTGGAGGTGGAGGGGTAGTGGGTAGACAGGTGTAGAGATAAGGTGAGGTGGAGAGGTGGGCAAGTGGTGGTGAAACCACTGGTAATGGGATGCAGTGGGAGAGAGAGAGGCTACAGTGTAGGGCGGTTTTTTTATTTAAACACTGGTTTTGGTTTGGATATTGGGCTTGGGTTGGCTGGGTAGGGTGTTGGGCCAAGGCTGGGTTAAAGGATTGGATTTGGGTATTAATAATAAAAGGGTTCGGTTTGGTTTGTTAGCTAGTTAACCACAAGGACCAAAAATGTAATTTGGCCAAACTCCAAGGACTGAACCTGTCACTAATCCAAAATTACCACAAGGACCATTCCGGCCATATATGAATAGAACAAGGACCAATGATGATTATTTTCCATTTTTAAAATGTCCAAGGACCATTTTTGACAATTTTCAAACTCCAGGGACCAAACTTGTAATTTTCTCTAAACTTATCATAAAGGACCAATTATGCCACAATTGAATAGTACAAGGTGTAGTTTGAATAATTTCTATTTTTAAACTCACCAAGGACTGATTTTGACATTTTTCAAAGTTGAGGGACTAAAGTTGTAAATTGTGATTTTTGAACTTTAAAGGGTTTGTTTTGACAACTTTTGAATCTCATGGACCTTAAATGACATTTTACAAGTTTTTGAATTACCAGGGACTAATTTTGACAACTTTTGTAACTTGGGGACTAAAACTGCCAATTATGCAAACTTGATACGTTTTTCACCAGATTTTGATGTTTTGCATTTAAAACACATAAAACACTTGTTTGTGATATTTTTATCATTTTGAGGCATTTCGAGTGTTTTCGAGATGTTTTTGCCAGTATAAGATATAAAATGATGAGTATTTAGACACTCATCAATCCCCACACTAAGATATTGCTAGTCCCTAGCAATGATTTGAGAAAAATTAATGGATTTTATCTCTTTACCAAAAGCCATTACTTCCGGAGTAGCCAATTGTTTTAGTTCAAGTAAGAACCTTGGTACAATGATAACCAAATGATTTTTAGCAAATCATAAGCTTTCAACGGTTTTGATTTGTCTTTACCGAAGCCGCTTGGGACTAGCCAACTCTTAGATAAATTATCAATATTATCTTTGGTGAGCCGAATACCAATTATGGATTTCCAACTGCCTTTACCACAAGCCATAACCTTGCGGGCTAGCCAACTTTTCACTAGTTTAAAGATATGGTGAGTTGAACACTATACAATTTTGGGCAAATTGCAAGCCATAAACGGATTTGAGATATCTTTACCAAGAGCCGTTTGCTCCTGGATTAGCCAATCCTTATGTTGGTTAGACATGGCGGATGATTACCATTTTTGAGTAAGTGAAAAACACTTACTCCAAAAAAATTTTGGCCAAAACCGGGGGAATTGGGTGGAATAATTACATGATAAAATTCGTGAGAATTCCCCACACTTAGAAATGAATATTGCCCTCAATATTCAAAGTACCGGCGGTTATGCCGAAACATAGAACATATAAAAGGAAATATTACGGCCATTATTTTGTTTTGATATATACACATTTTTTAGAGACTGGTTGATATATACAACAGGGCAACTCCCCACACTAGGGTGGTAGAAAGGGGTAGAAAGACAGAAATATGGATGAAAACCCATATGTGTGTGCTATCTGTTTTGATTCCCGAGTCACTAGCTTGACTCGATCCCCGCATTCATTGGTTCATGGGGAAAGTTTGTAGATCCAGGACAATCACGGGTGGAATGTCCTCTCCAAAGTAGTGCTTTAATCGATGACCATTCACTTTAAAATTTGGACCATCAGGCTGAGATAACTCAATGGTACCATAAGGATAAACCTTAGTGATAGTAAATGGACCAGACCAACGGGACTTTAGCTTTCCCAGAAAATCTTCAATCTTGAATTGAAAAGAAGGACTCGATCACCGACGTTGAAAACGCGGTTCTTGATTTTAGAGTCATGAATCTTCTTTGTCTTTTGTTTATAGATCAAAGAGTTCTCGTAAGCTTGATCACGAAGTTCATTTAATTAATTCATTTGAACTTTTCTCGTGATCACCAATGCCTCAGATATCGGTTTGCATGCTTCAAGGCCTAGTAAGCCTTGTGCTCTAGTTCAATCGGAAGATGACATGCCTTTTCGTACACTAGCTTGTATGGAGTACACCCGATGGGTGTTTTGTAAGCCGCACGAAAAGCCCGAGAGTGCGTCATCCAGTTTATCCACCGGGATGCACGATTTTCACCTACTTTTCTTTCAAGGATTCTTTTAATACCACGGTTTGAAACTTCCACCGCCCACTTTGTTTGGGGTGGTATGCAGAGATAGACGGTGAGTAACACCATACTTTTGCATGACACGATCAAATTGGTCATTACAGAAATGTGTACCACGATCATCGATTATAGCTCTCGGAGTTCCAAACCGCAAAAGAGATTTCAAGAATTTCACAACTACTCGGGCATCATTTGTAGGTAAAGTTTTTGCTTCAACCCATTTTGACAAATAGTCAAAAGCCACGAGTATGTATTTGTTACCTCGAGAAGATGGAAATGGCCCCATAAAGTCAATACCCGGATGTCAAATATCTCACAAACTTGAATGGCATTTTGTGGCATTTCATTTCTTTGAGATATATTACCATGACGTTGACAAGCGCCACGTGTTTTGACAAAATCGTGGGCATCCTTATAGATGGTGGGCCAATAAAATCCGGAATCAAACACCTTTTTGGCGGTGTAGTTTGGACTATGATGTCCCCCGGTGGGTCCAAAGATGGCAAGCTTTGAGAATGTCAAGAGCTTCTTGTCCATAAACACACCGTCGGATGACTTGATTCGCACAGATTTTGAATAAGAAGGGGTCGTCCCAGAAGTAATGTTTAACATCTTTGAAGAATTTGTTCTTCTTCTGGGTCGACATCCCTTTCACTATGAAGTTACCCGCATGGTAATTTGCGAAGTCAGAAAACCATGGGGTAGAAGAGTTTCCACGAAAAGAAACCGCATTGAGTGTCTCGAGAGGAAATGTTTCATTTATTTCCTTTTTCTCGAAAACATCTTGGTGAGGGTTCTCTAATCGGGACAGATGATCAGCAGCCAGGTTCTCAGCTCCTTTTTATCACGTATGATGATATCAAATTTCTGGAGGAGGAGAACCCAACGGAGCAATCTCGGCTTTGCATCTTGTTTTGCAAAGAGATATTTGAGAGCCGAGTGATCCGTATACACTACACATGTGGTCAAGATTAAGTATGGTGAAACTCTCAAATGCATACACCACGGCTAATAGTTCTTTTTCTGTGGTGGTGTAATGGGTTTGAGCTTCACCATAGTCTTACTTGCATAGTGTATAGGCTGAAAATGCTTAGCTCTACGTTGCCCTAAGATTGCACCGATAGCAAAATCACTTGCATCGCACATGAGCTCAAAAGGCAAGTCCCGGAATGGGAGTAACGAGAATGGGTGCTTCAGTAAGCTTTTTCTTCAATGTTTCAAAAGCTTTGATGCACTCGGGTGAGAAGATAAAAGGAGCATCCTTTTCAAGAAGATGGGTCATAGGCCGGGCGATTTTGGAAAAATCTTGTATGAATCTACGATAGAAACCGGCATGACCTAAAAAACTCCTAATACCTTTGACGGTAGTAGGATGAGGTAATTTAGCAATAACATCGACTTTTGCTCTATCTACCTCAATCCCATTTTTTGAAATCTTATGGCCAAAGACTATGCCTTCTTTGACCATAAAGTGGCTTTTCTCCCAGTTTAGACAAAGATTTGTGTCTTCACATTGTTTGAGCATTTTATCTAGATGGGAGAGACATGTTTGAAACGAATCCCCAATGACCGAGAAGTCATCCATAAACACCTCCATTGTTTCCCGATCATGTCGTGGAAAATGGCCATCATACATCGTTGGAACGTGGCAGGAGCATTACATAGGCCAAAAGGCATACGTCTGTAGGCAAAAGTTCCGTATGGGCATGTGAATGTAGTTTTATCTTGATCCTTTGGATCAATGGGGATCTGAAAGTAACCCGAGAAACCATCAAGGAAACAATAGTATTCATTCCCTGCTAATCTCTCAAGCATTTGGTCCATAAAGGGTAGAGGAAAATGGTCTTTACGGGTAGCGTCATTCAACTTACGATAGTCAATGCAAACACGCCATCCCGTAACCAGACGAGTTGGAATTAACTCGTTTTCTTCATTTGTGACAACAGTTATGCCACCCCTTTTAGGAACACAATGAATTGGGCTAACCCAAGGACTATCTGAGATCGGGTAAATCAATCCCGCATCAAGAAGTTTGATAACCTCCTGTTTGATAACATCATGGATTTTTGGATTTACTCTTCACTGATGTTGAACTGCTGGCTTGAAGTCATCCTCCATTAAGATTTTGTGAGTACGTAACTCGTGGTTGATACCCTTAATGTCGGAGAGTTTCCAAGCAATTGCTTGCTTGTGTGACTTCAAGATCTTTATGAGAGCAGACTTTTCATCTTTACTCAAATCTCGAGCAATAATGACTAGTAATTTATTATCACCTTCAAGAAATGCATACTCGAGATGAGGTGGTAAGTCCTTAAGCTCAATCTCAGGAAATTATTCAGTTTTCTCAACTGACTTGACTTCCTTGTTATGAAGTTTGACAGGAGGGAGTGGAGGAGAAGTGTCCTGATTTAACAACTTCTTTAGAAGAATATCTCCCTCCAGACTAATCTCATTTTGATTAATCTCATCCGGAATTGAATCACTAGTGTGAGGGGCTGATGATGGATCATCATTAAGCAACTTCTCAATGAGAAATATGTCCCCCTCAATGTCAATTGGAGCGTGATCAATTTCCCATGGAACATAATCACTAGCCAAGTATGCTTCAATCTCTTCCAAGATGAAGTTGCTTCCCTCAAACGGTGTGAGAGAAGGAGTATAATTGGCTATGATAGGTTGAGAAGATGTAGTGGGATCCCACTCACGTAATTATTGAGAATAACCAAGAACCTCTTGAGAGTACTCTTCAGAAGCAACATCAATGATATCTATGCGGTTAACCGACTCGTAATCATAGTTTGGAGTACCTCGAAGTTTGATCAAGGTTAAAAGTGACCGCTTCATTACCAACACGTAATGTGATTTCTTGCTCAAATACATCAATGAGAGCACGGCCCGTTCTCAGGAATCCTCGACCAACAATGAGAGGAACCCGATGATCCGCATCAAAATCAACAACCACGAAGTCAGCTGGAAAATGGAACTTTCCTACTTTCACAAATACGTCCTCAGCAATGCCAAGAGGACAGGATATTGTACGATCTGCAAGCTCGAGAGTCATGCATGTAGGAGTGAGTTCCGGAAGAGAAAGTTTCTTCCATATGAATAAGGCATCGTTAATGCTTGCACCAAGATCTGCTAGGGCAAAGCATTCAACCATTTCTGGAAATACACAAGGTAAGAGAAATTTTCCAGGATCTCCAAGCTTCTCTCGAAGCTTCTTCGTGATAACTGCAGAAGCGCTCTCGTTAAGAGGAGTTTTAGCCATTTCAAACAACTTTTCCTTGTTGCTTAACATATGTTTGAGAGTTGATGCAAATTTGGGCCAAGATGATAGCATCCGCAAAGCTTATGTCAAAATGTAATTCTTGGAAAATTTGAAAAAATTTATCCATTTGATGACTAGCTTTTTCACGGAGCTTTTGCTCATTCAAACGTGATGGGTAAGGAATAGAAATTTTGGATTTGGTATTTTCAACGGGAGCTACAGGTGGTTCAAAAACAACTCCTGGATTAGATTTGGGTTTCTGGACAACTTGAGGTTGGACTACCGAAGGTGGGACGTGCGTACTTGGGCTTGAATAATGCACCTTGTCCGTTGTATCCTTGGTAACTTGACTCAATTCTCCTAGTGGAGGAGGCATTGGAGTCGTAGGTCCATTGTGTGTCCGAGGTTCACTTTCCACTACCTTCGGGAAAGAAGAAGAAGAGGTAGTAGGAATAGCGGGTCCATTGTATGAAACACCACTTCTGGTTGTGATCGCCTTAGCATCGCCTCGGGTTAGCGATCGTGTTGCTCGGAAGTTTTCCTGAGCCCGAGGGTTGATCATTTACAGACTTTTTGAGATCAGCGACTGACCGACCAACAACCTGTTCATTTCATCTTGGGATTTCATGAATCGCTTCAATAACTCATCGATGATGGTACTGGAGGATGTGGAGGGAAATTCTGAGGTCGGATGTTTTGATTATGACCTTGTTGTTGAAAATTCCCTTGGTTAGGATTCACATTCCCCGAAATTGATTCCGCGATTGAAATTGTTTTGATGAAGGTTCCCTTGTTGTTGGAAACCTTGATTGGGTCCCGGATAGAAATTACCTTGGTTTTGATAACCTTGGTTCATTCTTGGTTGGATCTGATTCCGGTTAGGATTCGGTTAAAACCGGGTGGTGCACGATAAGTATTAGCACGGTAGCTTGGTTCATTTTGAGGACGGTATTGATTACCTCCTTGATGTGAAGTACCGGCTATAGCATGAGCTTCAAACGGACTACCATCGGTGGCAGGACAGTTGTAGTATGCATGAGGACCACCACAAGTAACACAAACTTCAACTTTCTTCACTTCACCATGTGATGGTGTTTGAGTGAAAGTGACTTTCTTTAGCAAGAACCAAAGCTCGAACAATATCCGTGAGTTTATCAATCTTAGCATCGGTTCTAGATGTACTCACTAGAGATGAAGTAGAAGGTCCAAAGATTAGACCGAGTCGATATGCCTTTGTGCGGAAAGAACGGACTGGGACTTGTTTTCAATGATTTGTAAGGCTTCTTTGTGGTTTTGCTAGGAAATTACCTCCCGCGGAGGCATTCAAAGAGTCTTGGTCAGCTTGTCTTAGACCATTGTAAAAAGTATCCATTTGCATTAATTCGGTAAAACCATGATGTGGACACTTTGGAGCAATTCTTTGTAACGATCCCATGCCTCCCCGAATGATTCATCAAATCTCTGAGAAAATTTCATTATCTCATTCTTAAGACTTGTGGTTCGGGATGGAGGATAGAACTCGTTAACGAACTTGGTGACTAGATCTTCCCATGTCTCAATAGAACGAGAGGGTTGTTTCTCAAGCCAATTCCGGGCTTGTCCCTCTAGAGAAAATGGGAACAGAAGAAGCTTGATAGCTTCGGTTGGGACATTCTTGTACTTGATGGTAGATGCAATCTTGTTAAACCATCGAATGTGTGCATGGGGATCATCCCGCTCAAAACCATAGAATTGGCTTTGGGTTACTAGATTAAGTAACCCGGTTTTGAGCTCAAAGTATCGCCACGATGGCTGGGACAACAATGGCATCTCCGTAACCCTCGATGGGTGCTTGGAGAAGCTTATTCATCGGCTTGTCTTCGCCATTACGGCGGTGGTGGTGGTGGTAGACGTTCCTCATCCACGGTGAAGGAGCGAACGTCCTCTACGTCTACAAGGAATCTTGCCAAGCTCAGAAAGTGGACTTGTAGAGCTGGAAGAACGAGTGCGCATGCACTAAGCTTAAAAATCAATTTTCAAAACAAATGTGAGGCAAAACGACAAGTGAACTTAACCAATAATCACAAATGAAATGGCTTCTTTGAAAAAGGTACACCAAATCACAAGGACACAAAGGCAAGTTTTAAATCTGATGTTCGGGAACTTATTATGGTCACACCCCCAGTTAGTAGGTGTACTGCCTTGATTTGCGGTGGTTGATTTTTATGTATAAATTAAGTACCACTGAAAAGACGTAGGTATGGATTTGTGCAAAGGGTTTAAAACTTTTGGAAAATATTTTTGGAATCGTCTCGTTTTACCAAATCGTATTTCTTTAAGAATCACCTTAAAAGAAACACAAGCTAGAAAACGTTACGATTGTTTTGTTGTTTTATATTTTGTTTGGTGTTGTTAACACTTTAGGAAAAGTGTTAATGAACTTTTTGATTTATATTTAACTTTACAAAAAACTTTTTACAAACTGTGGTATATGTGCAAGTACGGGTCTGAAAATGTTTAGGACACGCTTACAGCCTCCCCGACAGCGGCGCCAAAATTTGATTGCTCCAAACCGTCAAGTTTAATCACTCAAGCCGGCCACTTGTGAATGGCCAACCGTAACAAACTTAAAACAGCTCAGAAGCAAATGCAATGAAGATCAGAGGAATATAGTGGATTCCTGGGTCGTTAAGTCCCACGGAGGATGAATTGGTGTATAAACACTTGATCAGATGATAGAATGATCACTAAGGATAGTGATCAATAAGGATTTTGATGGATAATTACCTAAAGAAGAGATTAATAAATTACAGCGACTTAAATGCAAATTAAAAGAAATTAAAAAGTTAAAATATATTAAATAAACGCTATCACTATTTTTACAATGATGTTTTTGTGATTTTATAAAACAAAATATCTTAAATAAACTATTTTAACTAAAACGTAAAATTAAGTTATCTAAAAACTAGATTTAAAATGAAAACGTACGTTATTTATAAAAATTACGCGAGTGCGCAAGCAAAACGTAAAATTTATGAAATAAAAGTCCTACAAGTGTAAAAACAATTTTATTACGTACTATATGACAAAAGAAAATTTTAGAAAAAAGATTTATATTTTTAGACTTTTATATTTTTTATTATGAATTAAATAAGATTTTACACTAATTAAATGATTAAAATACTAAAACTATTTAGAAAAATCTGAAACTTTTTTATAAAATACTTTATACTAATACAATTTTATAAAAAATACAAAAACTAAAAAAGCTAGTTCAAATAAGCTAGAAATAAGCTAAATATCTCGTATAAGCTTATATGGAAAACAAGGCCTAAGTATTAAATTGTGCAAAGTAAAACTGAAAAAGTCCCTAGGGCAGATGGTCTGTGTGTGGTGTGGTGAGCTGGGTGGCCAGGGTTCGAATCCCAGCAACTCCTTTTTGCTACTATTTTATTTTTTTGATTTTTCTTTACAAACTTGTTAAGCTAATGATTATAAGCACTTTTCACAACTACAACTTTTTCTAAAACTGATTAATAAGCTCAGTATTGAGCTTATTGTCTCAACAGTTAACAAAAGAAAATGGAAAAAGCACAAGGATAAGCTAAAATGACTATTAAGCTAGAAATAAGCAGAGGGTAAACTGGAATAAGCTAAGAGACTAATGGTTATAAGCTAATATGATAACTGAATAAGCACAATAACCAAAAATAAGCACTGATCAAGCAACAAATAAGCAAAAGCTAAACTGGATGCACAGGGCACTTTGTAAATCACTAGGCACTTTGTGGCTTAATTTTAAGCACTGAAATAAGCTATAAAATGAAAACAACCACTGGAATTAACTAGCTTACCAGCTGAGCTATCTAAAAAACTAATTTACAAAGTTTGGCTTTCACACATGAGCTTGTGAGAAGCTTTTGAAAAAGCTAGAAAACCTGATCGAGTAAAACTCTGTATAACTGAGTTTAATGGACAAAACTAAAAAGCAATTGCAGGCTTATCTAATAAGCTGAAAATTGAAAAACTAGTACTGGATTAAAGAGATAGCTAGGTGAGCTTCTCAAAAAGTTAATTTACACAAGCTTAAGGCCATTAATAAGCTCTCTAAGAGCTTGTGAAATGAGGTACCACAACTGTGCACAGAGGACTCTTTTGACTTTTTAAGAAAATGAAGTAGTTTGACTTTAATGAACTTAGGATCAATCTTATGCACTGATTATGTTATGTTAAGGTGTAATGAGACTATAATAAGCTAACTTACCAAGTTTTAAACAGATATGATGGGTTTTGATCTTGAAATCCTAACAATGACTAAGTAATATGAGATTAAAGGAAAGTTTGACTTTTTAATGAACAAACACTGGTTCTTCTTATTGAAATGAGATATTAAGACCTATTGTTACACAGAACAAGCATTAACACTGCCTTAAACAAACTTTAGTACAGTCAAACAAGATAATCCAAACACCCTTTTAAGACTGTTTGATGTTTTTCAAAGCAACTCATAGATTAAGACCATGTAATTATTTGCAGACCTAATTTTATCACTAAACAAGACTAAAGAAACATTAAATAACAACTCTAACAACATAAGATCAAGAAATTACAACTAAGCTACTTTAACTGTCTAAAATGAGATTTTTAACAATTACAAATTTAAATGAACAAACAACTGATTTATATGTTTAATTTCACTTAACTATGACTAATGAACATGATCAAACAGAAATTTGAGCTAATGACTGTTTACACAGAAATTGCCAAAATGAATCAAAAAGCTTACAAATGAATTCCAAGTGAAAGATTAGAACAAAGGACTGAGAACATATCCTATAGCTTCCCAAGAAGCACTAAACCAATAAGCAATCCAAATTCAGTCCGTCAGTCTTTAATCTTCTCTTCCATTGATTTTTGAATTTAAAGCTATTTTTGAGTATTTTTGTGATTTTTCTGTTTTTAATTCTAAACTGGTTTTTAAGGTCTCTAATAGCTTTAATAAGCTATATGAGGAGCTTATATGGCTTATTCAATCCTTAACAACATCTACAACATCAATTGCAGATTTTGAGAATTTGATCAAAAGTAAGATTTTGCATAAACCGAAATGAGACTTAAACTGAAATTGATTACTGAAGACAGATTCAAATATACTTGAAAAACATAAATACAAAGACTTGGAAGCTTAAAATTGCACTTTTATTTGAAATTTAACTTATACGACATACAATAAACTAAATTAGACTAGATAACTCTTCACATTGCTTCCCATCCCTTCTTTATAGACTTTTGAGGCTCAGCTTATGTCTCTGAATCTTTCCCACCTCAATCCAACCATTGGATTTGTCAAAGCCATCATATACGTCCATGTGGAGATTTTGGCGCCAAAATCCTCTTTAGCAGGTTTTTCCAATTAATGGATCTTGGATGGATGTGGAGGTGGAGGGGTAGTGGGTAGACAGGTGTAGAGATAAGGTGAGGTGGAGAGGTGGGCAAGTGGTGGTGAAACCACTGGTAATTGGGATGCAGTGGTGGGAGAGGAGAAGCTACAGTGTAGGGCGGTTTTTTTATTTAAACACTGGTTTTGGTTTGGATATTGGGCTTGGGTTGGCTGGGTAGGGTGTTGGGCCAAGGCTGGGTTAAAGGATTGGATTTGGGTATTAATAATAAAAGGGTTCGGTTTGGTTTGTTAGCTAGTTAACCACAAGGACCAAAAATGTAATTTGGCCAAACTCCAAGGACTGAACCTGTCACTAATCCAAAATTACCACAAGGACCATTCCTGCCATATATGAATAGAACAAGGACCAATGATGATTATTTTCCATTTTTAAAATGTCCAAGGACCATTTTTGACAATTTTCAAACTCCAGGGACCAAACTTGTAATTTTTCTCTAAACTTATCATAAAGGACCAATTATGCCACAATTGAATAGTACAAGGTGTAGTTTGAATAATTTCTATTTTTAAACTCACCAAGGACTGATTTTGACATTTTTCAAAGTTGAGGGACTAAAGTTGTAAATTGTGATTTTTTAACTTTAAAGGGTTTGTTTGACAACTTTTGAATCTCATGGACCTTAAATGACATTTTACAAGTTTTTGAATTACCAGGGACTAATTTTGACAACTTTTGTAACTTGGGGTACTAAAACTGCCAATTATGCGACTTGATACGTTTTTCACCAGATTTTGATGGTTTTGCATTTAAAACATATAAAACACTTGTTTGTGATATTTTTATCATTTTGAAGCATTTCTGAGTGTTTTCAGATGTTCTTGCAGTCTAGACAGTATAAAAATGATGAGTATTTAGACACTCATCAATCGGCTTATAAGAATGTAGAAATGGAATTATATGGAAAATCAGCGAGACTTTGGTTAAATAATGACCGAATGATGATGTACGAAGGATAGCAAGAATGATGAGACGTTGTCGGCGTGAAATATATTAAGTGTATATATATTTAGGACATTTAGTATAAATCTTATTATAAAAGAAAATTAAGTCTTAACTTAATTCATGTGTAAATTGTATTTGGAAAAATACTATGTAGATTTTTAATAATTATATTTCTAATACTAATATGTTTCAAAAAGTGGTATATAATCCTGACTAATAAATTACAAAAGTTTTTGAGTAATACATTTCTTTTGTAAATCGTAAAATAGTTTATTGAAAAATAGGTATGACCCGTGTGTATAGTTTCTATTTATCCGGTTTGAATAATTGTCAAGAGTTTGCATATTGAGCTTAATATTTGGTCTTTAATAAATGAAAAGTGTATGTTTTCATGTTTACGATTTTATATAGCTTACAAGAGGGATATATCCTTTTAAATAAAAATTACTTGTTTATATATTCGTTTTCAAATGTTAACCCGTACTAATTATTAATGTCGACGAAGTTTTGCATGTCTCGTTGCTTATGAAACGGTCGCGTTGAATTGGGAACGAGGCGTAATGAGTATGGGACAAGATAGACATGATTTATGCTTTTCTTAGGTTGACACTGAAGACTTGTGAACTTGGGAGATGATACTGATGCATGGAGGGCTTAAGACGTAATAAACGGACCATCACATGAAAGCTAGGCTTTCATCTAGTCTGCTGTACACAACCATGTAAAACCTTTGCCTGGTTTGAGCTTGTACACGCATAAAACCTAACGCACCCTTGGAAGTGGGTTGTGGCCCAAAGATTTGTGCATACCTCATTCCCTTGTCCACCTTAGCCCAAATCTGAGCAAGAATGTTCACACTAGGCAAATGTGTATGCTTCGCATCTAGACGCAAATGGGGAAATGAACCAAGTGGTTCGATACCAACCCAAGTGACTCAGCTGTGACCACATATATAACGCCTTCTATTCGGCTGCGATTACTACCATACGCACACCCTAACAGTTTGTGAGCTCGAGATGGAAAGGTAGTTTATTAGGACGGAACCCGTCGTTAAATTCACACCTCAATAGGCTGGGAAATAAGCTGGGATAGCTAGGAGCAAGCTAACAAAATGATTCTAGCCAAGAAGAAACATATAAGCTGAAACAACCCACACGTACTTGAACACAAACATTCCTAAGCTTGCACAGGACTTACTCATTCATCAAGATAGACAGTGACTCAAAAGATTTCTTGACTCCAACCGGACTCACCCGTTGTGGGTTTGTGACTGACCCAAAGTAAACTCCAGCACTTTCAAATACCAAAGATACTATAACACCCTGAAACTGGGCCTAATTAATTTATTACAAGAATGCCATTTGAATGGTTGACTATGACTTTTATAAGTTTTACGGACTTACGGGATTGGTTAGTCAAACCCGATAGTCAAACTATAAGTATTAAACATTATGTAAATGGTTATAGGAAATATGACATGTCATAAATACAAGAAAAGTGTACTTAAGGGACCTAAGTTGCCAAGTGCTAAACTTGTTATAAAAGTGTAGTGTGGCCAAATTATGAAGAATGGGACTTGAGGGACCACATATGTCATTCGGGAAAAGTTGCCCTCTACATATTTCTGGATAACTCTATCAACTTCATTCATTTTACAGAAATAAAATGTGTAAGTGTGTGTGTCGATTAAGAGAAATGGAGGGAAAAATAGGGGTTGGTCTTGTAGGCCAATTGGTGATGAATTAAGGGTGTTTACCCTAACGTGAAGTCATAGAGAGGATCCTTGGAAGGTGAGTAATCCTTGATTGTGTTTAATTGATGATTGGAAGGTTAGGGTTTATGAACCCTAATTGGGGGAATTAGGTAAATGATGTTTATAAGCTAAATTAAGGAGTTATAATGAATATGGGTTAACTATTATTGAGTTAAGCCAATAAGCTAATGGGATTGATTATCATATAGTCATCATATGATTATGTGATAATTAGTAATGATTAGAAAGTGCTTGTGGCTATGGTTATGGTAGCCATAATATAGTTAATTGATTATGTGTTTATGCCTTTAGTGAATTAGCTTAGATTGCAAGAGTGGAGAATGATGATGTTGATAATGATGTGCTTGGTTTCATTAGCTTGGAATCAAGGTAAGTAAACCGGTTATAAGTTAATGTTGTATGGATTTCAATGCATTATGTGTTATGTGATGTTTATGTTAAGTATATGGTATGACTTGATGTATATGTGTTTGTGTGTATATAGATTGTAGTGCTACTTTTGCATAACTAGCATGAGATTGATAAAGTAGGATGGAAATGGTTAGAGTATGTATGGTGATGCTTAATGATGTCCCAAGGAATGTTATGATTAAAGTTGTAATGGAAGAATGGTTATAATGTGTAATGTGTGATTGATGTATAATGTTAAGTTATATCCGTTTGCTTACTAAGCCTCGTGCTTACGGTTTAAGATGTTAATGTTCGTAGGTCCATATGTGATGGCGATGGTAAGCATTGGATTAAAGCTTATGGATTGCTAGATGAAAGTTAGAAGAATGGTAAGAAAGTAGAGCTTAGGTAGTACCGAGCTCGTTTCAATGTTGTTCCCCGAGAGTCTTTGAATGGGTTGTATGTATGTTGTCGAGTGTCAAAGTTTATGTCCTTAATGTTAAAGCTAAATGTGTCAAATGGTTCATTATAGTAACGGGTTGAAGTGTATATTTAGAAAAAGGGGTGTTTGACATAATGTGTAATTATACCCATTTTAGGTTGTAAATGGGTTAATGATTATGAACATGATTTAATATGTTAAGTTAATGCTTTTTGAAAGGTTTGAAGTAATTCAGAAGTGGTAAAGGTTGTCTGTATTGAAAATGGGTCAAAATATGCAAGTGTGCAGAAAATGGGTCCATACTAGAGGTAAATGGGTTTATTTTAGACTGTAATGAGTCATTATTAGAGTAACAGAAAATGGGTCCTTTTTAGAGGTAAATGAGTCTATTTTAGACTGAAAATGAGTCATTTTTAGTGTGCAGGAAATGGGTCCATTTTAGATGCAAATGGGTCTATTTTAGGGTGCAGGGAAAATGGGACTACTTTAGACTATAAATGGGTCTGGGTTAGACTAATACTAACCTTTAAAGGATTTTGCAGAAAATGGGTCCATTTTAGAGGTAAATGAGTCAATTTTAGAGTACCAAGAAAATGGGTCCATAATATATGTAAATGGGTCTATTTCAAGGTCCGCGAAGATGAGTCTTTTTCAGAGTATAAAAGGGTCTATTTTAGACTAATACCATCGAGTGTAAAAAAAAATCAAGTCGGGAAAGGGGAGTTACAACTTGGTATCAGAGCTTCGGTTTAAGTGAAATAGGTTTCCACTTTAGGTTGCCTAGACTTAAACCACTATTAGCGGTGCTAAACATAAGAGTAGTAATGTGTAGAAGTAAATGTTTAAGTACTGAAGCAAATTATGAGATAGGTTATATGAACCTAAGTAGATAATGATGAATGTGATTTATAATGTTAGCATGTATGTGATATAAGTCCGTAGAGGACTTGAAATGTTTAAATGATAATCGCCGTACAACTTGGTTAGTGCCGGTAATCGCTTTGTGATTATAAGAACGTGTTTTAAGAGTGGTGGTAATGGAATGTGACTAAAATGGTAAGTGGTATTAGAGATGGGATAATAGTGAATTAAAGTATTTGACGCTTAAAGTATGAAACGTAATAATGATTAGTGTGTTAAATTATAATATGTAAAGGTAAAATGAGAATTGCCACACTAATTATTAAGCATCTATTAATACGGAAAGTAAAGAATGGGATTAAAGAAACGATGACAAGTAATGATGAGATGAAAGTGATATAGCTAATGTGCTAAAAACTAAAAGAGATGAGTTAAGAATGTAAGGAAATGTTTCGTAACTAAACATGAAGAGATCGTGTTAATGTAGAAAGTGTATATAAAAGATAAATGCGAGTTAATGAAGGTGTTATCGAACTAACCTATGTAAGGTTAGATGTAGAAAAGAATTGAATAACCTAAAAGTGGTAAGAGTAAAGATGTGAAAATGTTTAACGCACGTTAAAGAATGTAAGTTGTGATGAGAAATGTAAACACATAGTACATGTGTAAGTATGATAAGCAGGTTTCATATACTCTATGATGCTTGCTTTAGCTAAATAGCTTGAATGGAATAATGTATGCGTTAAAATATTAATGGCTTGGATCCAATGTTAAATGTGAAAGGTTAAAGATGGCTATCATATAACCAATGGGTTAATGATGGCTAATGATGGTATCCTTCGGGATGGCCGAGTTAATGATGTTAATGATGGTATCCTTCGGGAGGACCAAGCTAATAATGTTAATGATGGTATCCTTCGGGATGGCCGAGCTAATGATATTAATGATGGTATCCTTCGGGATGACCAAGCTAATGATGTTAATGATGGTATCCTTCGGGATGGCCGAGCTAATGATATTAATGATGGTATCCTTCGGGATGGCCGAGTTAATGATGGTATCCTTCGGGATGACCAAGCTAATGATGTTAACGATGGTATCTTTCGGGATGACCAAGTTATTAATGGTATCTTTCGGGATGACCAAGCTAATGATGTTAATAATGGTATCCTTCGGGATGACCAAATTAATGATGTTAACGATGGTATCCTCCGGGATGACCAAGCTTGAAATGATAAGGTGAGATGGATCCAAGCTAGAAAAGAGAAAAGAGAAAAGTTAAAAGTGAAATATTTAATTTACAAACAATGAATGTGAAATGAGAAAGAGAAACAGAAGTTAAAGTGTGTAACGAATAGGTGTGAATGTTATGTTGAAAGAGTATAAGTAGGACGATTTATGATTTCCTTGATTAAATGGATTGGGACGCCTTTTCATTTAATTAAAGAAATTGTGAATATCTGAACCATGAGTTTATGTTTCTTAATTTACATAGACTTGGACGCCTTTCCATGTAAATGAGGAAATATAAATGAGTGGGCTTATGTATTCTTGACATGGCATGAATAAATAAAAAATCTAGAAAATGGGGGCCAACTAAGATAAGTGGAAATAAAATTAGAATGAGACTTTTATTGAGATGTTATGTAAAACTTCCTATTGAGATGTTTGTAGTAGAATTTGGAAAGATTAAGAATTTATAATGATGTTATAATGTGCCTTGAAGAGTGGTATAAAAGGTGAGTAATGATAGTAATGAATGCTAATCTTCATTGGCACCCTTATGTGTAAATGTAACGATGTAAGATAAAGCTTGACTTTATGAAGTCAAAGTATTGAAATTTTCTACTAGACTTGTAGTCTTTGACGAGGAAATTAAAGAAATAATTAGAGGAAACAAGGCCTTATAGTAAAAATGTTAATGAAATGATGGAATAACCAGAGTAAAATGTGAAAGTTTTAGTTAATTTTGACCTATGAAAGTCAAATTAACTTAAGATTCCCTAAGTGACTAATAAAACTTAGCGAAAATCCTTAAAATAAAGTGGAGAAGGTAATGTGTTAAAGCAAAAATGTTCAAAGGGTAATAACATAACTATTGTAAAGATGGGAATGATAAGTCGTATTGGTCACTATTTGACTTATATAAAGTCAAAATGGTGCACATTTTCTCAAGTGACATATAGTCCTTAATTAAAGAGTTGGAAATAAGCAAGTAACAATGCAATGTAATATAATGGAGTTGGTTAAATGACACGTTAATCATAGTAAATGTACCTCGAATGACATAATGACCTTAGTAAGAGTCGTACGTGCTTAGAAAGTTAAATGAGAAGTAAAATAGATTAAGAAATTTTGGAATGTGTTGCTTAGTGTTGCTAGATCGCTTAGATCTTTGCAATGGAATGTTGGAATGAATGTGTGCTTAATGCTAAGAATGGGGGTAAGAAATGATCAAGTCAACGTAAGTTTAAACGAGAGATTTCGGGGACGAAATCTAAATAAGGGGGTTAGAATTGTAACACCCTGAAACTGGGCCTAATCAATTTATTACAAGAATGCCATTTGAATGGTTGACTATGACTTTTATAAGTTTTACGGACTTACGGGATTAGTTAGTCAAACCCGATAGTCAAACTATAAGTATTAAACATTATGTAAATGGTTATAGGAAATATGACATGTCATAAATACAAGAAAAGTGTACTTAAGGGACCTAAGTTGCCAAGTGCTAAACTTGTTATAAAAGTGTAGTGTGGCCAAATTATGAAGAATAGGACTTGAGGGACCACATATGTCATTCGGGCAAAGTTGCCCTCTACATATTTCTGGATAACTCTATCAACTTCATTCATTTTACAGAAATAAAATGTGTAAGTGTGTGTGTCGATTAAGAGAAATGGAGGGAAAAATAGGGGTTGGTCTTGTAGGCCAATTGGTGATGAATTAAGGGTGTTTACCCTAACGTGAAGTCATAGAGAGGATCCTTGGAAGGTGAGTAATCCTTGATTGTGTTTAATTGATGATTGGAAGGTTAGGGTTTATGAACCCTAATTGAGGGAATTAGGTAAATGATGTTTATAAGCTAAATTAAGGAGTTATAATGAATATGGGTTAACTATTATTGAGTTAAGCCAATAAGCTAATGGGATTGATTATCATATAGTCATCATATGATTATGTGATAATTAGTAATGATTAGAAAGTGCTTGTGGCTATGGTTATGGTAGCCATAATATAGTTAATTGATTATGTGTTTATGCCTTTAGTGAATTAGCTTAGATTGCAAGAGTGGAGAATGATGATGTTGATAATGATGTGCTTGGTTTCATTAGCTTGGAATCAAGGTAAGTAAACCGGTTATAAGTTAATGTTATATGGATTTCAATGCATTATGTGTTATGTGATGTTTATGTTAAGTATATGGTATGACTTGATGTATATGTGTTTGTGTGTATATAGATTGTAGTGCTACTTTTGCATAACTAGCATGAGATTGATAAAGTAGGATGGAAATGGTTAGAGTATGTATGGTGATGCTTAATGATGTCCCAAGGAATGTTATGATTAAAGTTGTAATGGAAGAATGGTTATAATGTGTAATGTGTGATTGATGTATAATGTTAAGTTATATCCATTTTGCTTACTAAGCCTCGTGCTTACGGTTTAAGATGTTAATGTTCGTAGGTCCATATGTGATGGCGATGGTAAGCATTGGATTAAAGCTTATGGATTGCTAGATGAAAGTTAGAAGAATGGTAAGAAAGTAGAGCTTAGGTAGTACCGAGCTCGTTTCAATGTTGTCCCCCGAGAGTCTTTGAATGGGTTGTATGTATGTTGTCGAGTGTCAAAGTTTATGTCCTTACTGTTAAAGCTAAATGTGTCAAATGGTTCATTATAGTAACGGGTTGAAGTGTATATTTAGAAAAAGGGGTGTTTGACATAATGTGTAATTATACCCATTTTAGGTTGTAAATGGGTTAATGATTATGAACATGATTTAATATGTTAAGTTAATGCTTTTTGAAAGGTTTGAAGTAATTCAGAAGTGGTAAAGGTTGTATGTATTGAAAATGGGTCAAAATATGCAAGTGTGCAGAAAATGGGTCCATACTAGAGGTAAATGGGTTTATTTTAGACTGTAATGAGTCATTATTAGAGTAACAGAAAATGGGTCCTTTTTAGAGGTAAATGAGTCTATTTTAGACTGCAAATGAGTCATTTTTAGTGTGCAGGAAATGGGTCCATTTTAGATGCAAATGGGTCTATTTTAGGGTGCAGGGAAAATGGGACTACTTTAGACTATAAATGGGTCTGGGTTAGACTAATACTAACCTTTAAAGGATTTTGCAGAAAATGGGTCCATTTTAGAGGTAAATGAGTCAATTTTAGAGTACCAAGAAAATGGGTCCATAATATATGTAAATGGGTCTATTTCAAGGGTCTGCAGAAGATGAGTCTTTTTCAGAGTATAAAAGGGTCTATTTTAGACTAATACCATCGAGTGTAAAAAAAAATCAAGTCGGGAAAGTGGAGTTACAACTTGGTATCAGAGCTTCGGTTTAAGTGAAATAGGTTTCCACTTTAGGTTGCCTTATGTCGGGAAAGGGGAGTTTTGACTTATGTCGATATGTAATAAAAGACAACCATAATTTTCTTAATATTAATAAGGTGAACGTAAAATTTAAGGATAATCAAGATTCTTACAAGAGATGGTGGGTCGACTGGGAATGAACCCGAGCAAGAACAAGGAAGAATCCAATTGATTACAAAGATTTATTTCACTTGATTTGAACAAATTACACCTTGAATTGAACCCTGGTCATTCAAATTAACAAAACCCCCAAATCAATTTTTGAGAAACCCTAACTATACAAACCCTAACTTCTGTATTTTTTTATAAGAATGATGAAGAAGCTGTAACAATCTTGACTCTTGTATAGATGGAAGAGGGAAAGGAGGTCTCCTAGCTTCCTTGACGTCGTGCCTAGGGTAATACCCTTTTTGGCTCTTGTCTTTCTTCCATAATCACGCCACAAAGCTCCAAGTGATGTCTAGAGTTGTAGGTTTCCATTTGGGGAGGATGGAAGAGATTATTTCAGGCTTGACCTTCAAAAGGGAGAAGAACAAACCATTACTGCGAAAGGGAAAATGGGGAGCAGAAAAAGAGAAAAGACATATGAGGAGGAGAGGATAGCACGTGAGCGTAGAGTGGGTAGAGTTATTTTTATGTTTTGTTTTATTGTCTACTACAGTATTGGTTGTACACCGTGTTTTGTCGAATCCTTGAGTAAACGTACCTTCCCGGTACTCGAGAAATATAGAAATTATATTTTTGGAAACGATTTTATAAACGTAATAATATGACATTTTTATTACGTTGAAATTTGATTATAATTGTTTTCCGTTATTAATTTGGTGTCGGTATGCGTGCGGTGCCGTGACTTTCTGAGTTCACGAGATAACTTCTCGTTTTCTTTCGTAAATTATTAGTGATTGATAAAAAGTGTATTTTTCTCTTATCTAAGTATTTATTTTTAGTTTTGTATGCTACTGCGCTGCAGTGTGCGGAATAACTAATGGATTAAGCTTATGTACGCTTTAATTTTAACTTGGACATTAATAGATTTCAAATTTATTATACAGATACTTAGTAGACAGGTATTGTGTATGCGGTGTCTTATTTCTATGGAAACGAGATGACCTCTCGGTTTTTAAATTTAAATATTGACAACTGTTAGAAAATAACCGGTTTTGAATTTTCTGACGTAATAAATATTATTATAATAATTCAGAAATTTACGGGTTGTTATAGCATGGGATGCTCAAATTCCCAGTGGAAGGTGGCATTGTTACTCTCTACAACGCCACTATACCACATAGAGAATGTAACACGATTACATGCGAGACGGGGCCCATTCCAGAACAGCGCGCAACTAAAATTCCAAACCTGAAGGTTGCAATTCATCCTGATTACCCAGAACAGGAAGTATCGATCGGAGGATCACTGTCGGACAACGGCAAGGCAGCCGTGTGCGCACTCTTGCAAAAGAACCTGGATATCTTTGCATGGAAGCCAAAGCACATGACTGGGGTACCACGCTCAATCACGGAACACAAGTTGAGAATCCGACTAGGATACTCACCAATACGCCAGAAGAAGCGTGGCCAAGCTCCAGAGCGCGCGCAAGCAATCCTGGCAGAGGTACACAAACTTGTGGATGCAGGTATCATGCGAGAAGTTTACTACCATGACTGGCTTTCCAACCCAGTCATGGTAAAGAAGAGTGACGGCAGCTGGCGGATGTGTGTAGACTTCACAGATCTCAACAAGGCATGCCCACAAGACTGCTATCCACTACCGGAAATAGACTGGAAGGTAGAGTCTTTGTTTGGTTACCCACTCAAATGCTTCCTCGATGCATACAAAGGATATCATCAAATCCAGATGGCCAAGGACGACGAAGAAAAAACGGCCTTTCATACAGGCGCCACCTACCAGCGGTTAGTGGATAATGCATTCGGAAAACAGGTGGGCCGTAACCTCGAGGTTTACGTTGACGACTTGGTCATAAAGAGCCATACTGAAGAGGAATTGGTGCTTGACATCGAAGAAACATTTAGGACTCTCAAAAAGATCAACATGAAACTAAATCCTAAAAAATGCATATTTGGCGCTACGGAAGGCATGTTTCTCGGATACCTGATAGAGCCTGATGGCATTAAACCATGCCCAGAAAAGACCAAAGCTATCATTGAACTTCCCTCACCACGCACGTTGAAGGAAGTCCAATCTCTCAATGGAAAACTGGCCGGTCTAAATCGATTCTTGTCCAAATCAGCAGACAAGTCACTCCCTCTCTTCAAAACACTCAAGAAGTGCATGAAAAAGGGAGATTTCCGCTGGACTACGGAGGCAGAAGAAGCCTTTCTACAGCTTAAATAACACTTGGCAGCGCTCCCTACGCTCGTGGCACCCCGTCCAGGGGAAGAGTTAATCATGTACCTATCCGCAACTCATGTAGTAGTCAGCGCAGTATTACTAACAGATAGGAACTCAGTACAGACACCGGTGTACTTTGTAAGCAAGGCGCTCAAGAAGACGGAGATCAACTATAGCGCCATGGAAAAGCTTGTTCTAGCATTGGTATTCGCCGCCAAAAGACTGCGCAGGTATTTCCAAGCGCATCCAATTGCGGTAATCACAGATCAACCCATCAAGCAGATCATCTCCAAACCTGACGCATCAGGCCGACTACAGAAGTGGAGCATGTTGCTGGGTGAACACAACATTTCTTACAGCCACGGCACTGCAGTAAAAGGGCAAATACTAGCAGACTTCATCATTGAAAAGCCAGACACTGAGGATACACCCGCACCAAGCAAAAAGGAACTACAAGACCCATGGATCTTGTTCACGAATGGTTCTTCATGCGTCGATGGATCAGGAGCAGGCCTCATCCTCACAAGCCCGGAAGGATTGGAATTCACTTACGCACTGCGTTTTGAGTTCACAGCGACAAACAATGAGGCAGAGTATGAAGCCCTAATAGCCGGATTACGCATTGCAGCTAGAATGGGTGTACGCAACCTGGAAGCAAATGTGGATTCCCGACTAGTGGCCAACCATGTGTTGGGTGAATACGTGGCCAAAGAGGAGAACATGATCCAATACCTCGACAAAACCAAGGCACTAATCCAAGACTTTGACAGGTTTACCATCAAGCAGGTGCCTAGAGGGGAAAATCGAAAGGCGGATGCACTAAGCAAAATTGCATCCAAAAGCTTTGCACACTTGTCAAAACAGGTGTTGGTGGAGACTTTGAAGAGCAAATCCATCTCGGAGATGGAAATATCAATGGTAATAGAAGAAGAAGGCCCTACGTGGATGACCCCAATAATGGAGTTCATAAGTAAGGGTGTATTGCCCCAAGAACAGGCGGAAGCCCGAAGAATACGGCGCACAGCTCAGAGGTTCGAACTTAGAGACGGTGTGCTCTATCGACGCTCCTTCCTGCAACCATGGCTCCGCTGCGTCGGTCCCCTACAAGCAAATTATATGCTCAGGGAAATACACGCTGGCTCATGCAGCATGCATTTAGGACCACGATCTTTAGTGGCGCGTGCTTTAAGGTCAGGGTACTACTGGCCCACCATTCACCGTGACGCGCGGGAATTAATAAAAAAGTGCGGCGACTGTCAGGATCATCGACCCATTCCGCGCCAACCACAACAGGAGCTAACGCCTATCACGGCACCATGGCCATTCTATAAGTGGGGTATTGACATTGCAGGTCCTTTTCCCATTGCAGCAGGAGGACTGAAGTTTCTAATAGTGGCAATAGACTATTTCACCAAGTGGATCGAAGCAAAAGCAGTGGTGACAATTACTGGCAATCAGGTCAAGTGCTTTGTTTGGGATAATATTGTATGCCGCTTCGGACTGCCTGGGGAAATCATCTCGGACAACGGGAAACAATTTTGTGACAATCCCTTCAAGGACTGGTGTGAGAAGTTGAACATCACGCAGCACTTCGCGTCAGTTAAACATCCACAATCCAATGGGTTAGTAGAGCGTGCAAATCGAAGCCTAGGTGAAGGAATCAAAGCACGTCTGGACAAACACAAAGGACGGTGGGTGGAAGAACTATCCCACGTCCTATGGGCGCACCGCACCTCAATTAAAACCAGCACGGGGGACACCCCCTTTTCTCTAGTCTATGGTACGGAGGCTGTCATACCAGCTGAAATTGGGATGCCAACAATTCGCACTGCCGAAATCAATGTTGCAACAAATGATGACGAGCGGCGCATCGACTTGGACCTGTTGGAAGAAAGACGTGAGCGCGCAGCTATATGTGAAGCAAGATCTAAGTCAAAGATGAAGGGATATTTTGATGCAAAAGTACGAAGTGTCTCATTCAGACCAGGAGACTTCGTTTACCGCGCCAATGACGCAAGCCATGCAGAAGACACATGCAAACTTGGACCGAAGTCGGAAGGACCATATGAGGTTACTGAAGCATTAGGAACAGGCGCGTACAAGCTACGAGACATGGATGGTCGGGAACTACCGCGTACATGGAACATTTACAATCTCAAGCGATGCTATCTCTAGGAATGGCTATGGCCCAACGCACGGATACTCTTGCACTTTAGTGCCCAATAAATATCTGCGTATTTATTTATTTTTTTAGGCAAATGTCTTATTTATTTTCTTTCATAAAAACTTGCAAGTATCAATAAACCGTCGCGGTTTCTAGCTAATTCTGCGACACATTTCAATTTGTTATTTCCATATACTTTATGTCTTAACATTTTTTATTTTTTGCCTACATGGCGTGCATGCATTTGATAAACCCACGATGGTTAAAGGATGAGTCAACCTACTAAATGACTCGTTGAGTAAGAGGGTTGCAAACCCATCAACATCGGATCATGTATCCTTGTTAAACACCTTATTCACAAGACGTTGGAATAAGTTCGGTGCGCATCCCACGACGGACCCGCAACTATGCATATGATGCGCGTTTAGCAAAATAAGGAATCAACACACTTGACTCTTTAAGAATGATATTTACAGTACGCTGCATATCACATCATACACGACTATGACACAATTACTTAGAAATTATGTTTTAAGTATACTCTGATCTTCATACATGACTATGAATTTTTCATATTATTCGCGCTTGTGTACAAATTGGATACTGAGACAACGAACACGTCTTTTACGCAAAGACAAACAGATAAGTACGCACATTACAAGTTGCAATAATATTAACACGCACTTAACAAAAGGAGATTTTTATTAATGACTACAAGTTATTACAAAAGGATGTTCATAAACACAAGATCCTATCTATATACTCTTAGACCGCTCCAGTGATGAAGTCCCCACGCGGCTTGCAGCATCTCCAATCTCGCTTAGCCTCTTCAACAAGTCCGAGTCTTGGCGAGACACAATAGCAACACTCACTGGCACCCCGTCAGACCTTGGGAGATGAGCTGCACCAACCCCGCACAATATCGCTTTACCTTTCACACCTTCCTTTTTAGCAAGTCTGGTAGCATGAGCTTCCAATACTTCCTTCAAGGGCATTTCCTTCTCTAAAGCAAAGGGATTCAGAATGTCTCTGGGGCGAGCAAAAACAGGCACTTGAAGCTGAGAGTCATCGGGCTTCAGAAAATAGTCCGGCTGCGCTTCTGCATTATCAGTACGATGGCGCGCTAAGGTCAAACCTTCCATAATAACACTTATGGGATAATCCTGGTCGCGCTTCATCTCAGCAATCATGGGAAGCTCTAAAACCTTCATCCTATTCATAGTAGCAACCAAGTTATCATAGGACTGCGCATCATAACCAGGTACCTTTTCAGCAGGTACCTTCAGCAAGTCAGCTTCTTGCAGCGCCTACACAGCCTCTGACTTCCCTCTCGCCAAGGCACATTGGACCACCCCACCAAATGCGTCCACTACCTCCTTGGACTCAAGGGTGCTAAGAGCAGCAAGGCGCAGGCCATGGCTGATGAGCCACCTGCGCTCCGCAATGGCAGACAGGAGATGAGGATATAATTCCTCATCATACTCCAAACTGAGCTTACGCAGCTTCATTTCTTGCGTCTCCAGATGCCCTTCAACAGTTGACGCAAGCTCCCCCAACTCCTCGAGCAACCTGTCCTTACCCTTATCCAAGTACTTCAACGGCCAGACGCAGGAAGACTTATATTGAACAGCTGCAGCACGCTCCTGATTTATCTTGACCTAACAGAGCCATCTTCTCCTCTGCAAGTTTTTGGGCGTATGCACCTAAACCCTCAGCTTCAGCTTTAGCACTAGCCAACTGCGCCTCCAGTACCGCAATCTGGCTGTCCTTATGAGCGCACTGGCTGCCCTCTCCAGTAACCTTGTTCTTCAGCTTACCCACAAGCGAGGCTTGATGCGCAGCAGCCAGCGCCAACTCCTCAACAAGCTGTTCAATTGGTGCGTCCCCAGCCGACAATGGCTCAGCACCTTGGCTCTTTTGCCCAGAACATTCGACAACAGGACTAGCCCGTGGAGGCGACTCCCCAGTACGTTCCACCCTGCATGCAAATAGATAGAGATTAATAATTATCTACGTAACAGTGAGCGCGCAATAATAAAAAACAAAAAGAAGGAGAAAAAGGTAACACTTACTGAGACAGAGTCACATCAGGTGATGGGGGGGTTGAGACGTCCTCTGAAGCCGATTCCACATCAAAAACGATAGGGCGTTTCTTCCTGGATGACCCTGCGCCTTCACCACCAGGCCCTCTTTTGCGCTTCAACTTAGCGCTCTCCTCCTCCTCCTCTTATTCTTCCATGCCTCCGGCTACATTCACTTGCGGAGGCGGAGAGGGAGCCCTGGGGCTCAGAACGCTTTGGATGGGGGTCGCCTCTACCGCAACTGATGAACTGGTCCCTTCCTCTCCCAAGTTCATTTCCAGAGTGCGCCCTACAGTGGCCTCTAGAATAGGCTCTTCTCCTTCCTTCAGCGCCCGCACTCCCACGTTGACCTGGCGTGGCCTTGCCAGCTGCACAACTGTGAAAAGATCCATCTCTGCGCAACAGAAGACACCAAATACAGATGTTATATAATGTGCAAAAGGAAAAGAAAACTCTTACATTAATTAAAAAGGGAATGCGAAAGGACGAACACCCACCCTGGCCATCCGCGCCTAAGAAGATTGGTATCTCATCCGGCATACAAAAGTAGTTACGACTGATGCCCATATGCACCAAAAATTCCTCAGGATAGGAACTAATGGGGATGCGGTTGGCGTTTATCGGTTCCACATCCTCCGCGCTATATAGTCCAGGGAGGGGGCGCTCATCCTTCGGCAATGTACCCTGGGTGAAGAAATTATAACGCCACGGGAAACACGAATCATCTACCCAGAAGAATGACTCCCTCCAATTTCTAAGCGCGTCTAGTTTTTTAGTGTAACACTGAAGTTTACCAGCGCGCTTAGCGAAGGATACCCACCCGTGTGACCACGTCGTGTGATAAAACCAGCGCGATTCGCGAATTCAAAAAACCGTGTGTATACCCCTACTTTCCCTTTGGGAAAGTCCGCAATCGATGCCCGCGCATCCGGGACAAACTGGATGCACATCAAGAGGAATAAAATAATCCGAGGTGAACTGTAGTAGTTCATCCTCAGTTATGACGGATGTGAAATCAGATAACACCTTGACCGTTGTCTTGTTTTTTATAAGTGCACGCGCGGTTACCTTTGGCGGAGTAGTTGTCTGTGGTGTAGGTTGAAGGTTTGTTAACAATGGTGGAATACGTTTTTTTTACTGTGATAAACATAGTGAAATGAAGGTCGAGGGTTATATAAGTCTCCTCATCCACGCGATGCCTGACACGTGGATTCCACTATCGCTATTTGAGTGGCTAGGATCCACTGAAGTGACGTACTGACAGTTACTTTCCCCCGATTTACGAGGCGTCCATTTTAAACATTATGTCTAGATACACCATGTATCTTTAAGGCGGGAAGTCTGTTTAGCTTCTTTGCTACGCTTCACAGTTTTTTATTTACTGCAGTTATTAGTCTAGCATCCGCAGTTCGTCGCTGCGCATACTAGACTGGGGGGACATGATGACGTATAGTCTATATTCGGGTTACTAACCCGACCAATGACCGCCACTAGCGAGCCCAGCACGACTGGGCTAACCCAATAATGGTCTGGGCCCACGAAGGCCCAAACCCAAAGTTATTTATAGGTTAAGATATATCTCTTATTTTCGGAGATATGTATCTAAGGACCGACTTAGACGGGATACGCCGAAGTTTGGGGAACACACAACCAATAAGGATTGCGAGTGTATATAAAGGGAACCCTATCCCTCATTAAAGGTACGATCTAAAACCCTAACTCTTTATAACCCTAAAACCGATTACTTACTCTCACGCCGGAGGATAATCGTGGGAGACAATCCCACGATAAGCCTAACGGTGCTTTCTGTTTACTTAGTGCGCATGTCTCAAGCAGCAATCATCAATTGGTACGAGAGCCGAAGCTCAAACCAGGAACGCCCAACTTTTGTATCAACAACTTTATATCCCACATAGGTTAAAGAGGAGAAATGATACCTTTTATACCAAGGTGAATTCACATCATGCATGTTAGAATTAGTGTGATGCTTTCACAGTCATTCTTGTGTTTGTTTGAGAGAAACAAAATATTATAAGGATGATTGTGAAAACTTGTATCAAACCCTAACATTTTTTGAGAAATGAGTTTGCATTTAATTTTTCATTCATCATTTTATATTATGGTGATATGATCGTGTGAATAACTGCTAAGTATTATAACGAATGGATCAAGTAATGGAACATTAGATGTTACATATGTTTTTTGCTTTTATTTTTCCTTTGTTGAGATTAAATTGCAATCACATGAGTTGATTCTCGAGCAATATCTTGCCTATGCTTCTCTTTTGTTCCACATTGTTTGGAACGTTGGGTTTGTGGTACGTGTGGGTGATAGAGTACTCCATGGGGAATCTTATTTTCTAACATCGTCGTCATTTAAACAATTCTACTGGAATTTAGTGAAAAGAGTAAGTCCAGGTACCTTATTATTGTTTTTGTAGTGAAAACCAAAAGAATATTATATCCCACATAGGTTAAAGAGAAGAAATGATTCTACATTATATACCAAAGTGTATGAACAACATCCGTGTTAGAATTAGTATGAAGCTTCTTTCCCATAATTGACATTACTACACTACCTTAATGTCAATCAAGGGACAACCATATATTGTAACTTGATTATGGTGAAGTAACCGAACATCTGATCTCACCTATGTTTTTCTCTTTGCTAAGATTAAATTGCAATCACATCGGTTGATTCTCAAACAATGTCTTACCTATGTATCTATTTTGTTCTCTTACTCTCATGACAGAGTCGTTTCTATATTGTTTATTACAATGAGTCTGTTTTGCGGGTGATAGAGCACTTTATTGTTTGTGATGAATGCCATCACAACTTCCTAACCCACAGTTTCTAGTAAAATAATAGATGTTGCTATTTTCCATGATAAATTAATCGGCTAAGACGATAGTATGGCTAAATTGCAAATTTATGCAAACAAAACATATATAGTTCAAGAAGATCATCAGAGATATTCGAAGGCATGACCCATAACGGGCATGAATACCTGATTGCAAACTACATGCATCTTTATACTAAATTATCGTTAATACTACAAGTGTACATCATCAATTCAGCTGAAAAAAAAAATCATTTTGAAATTGTATGGTAGGACTAGATACTCAACAGTTTACAAACATATTAGCTGAGAAACCACCATGACAGGATTATTCAAAAACGCATCCTATCTAACTTTATAAATCCCTTCATTTGGATGCTTGTTTAGCGTCTTGTTTCGATCCTGACATTGTGGCACCAGCAGCAGCAGTCACAGCGGCTGCAGCAGCTCCTAGCTTTACACCACCTGCAGCTTTAGCAGCTCCTGCAATCTTAGCAAAGGCGGCTCTACCTTCAACTAGTAGAGCCCTTAAGGCGACTGTCGGTTTTACACTCATATCTGATGTAGCCTGCAATATACCAATACTAGTTCAGGACCGAAATTGACATGTTCTGATACATAGCAAATGTGATCAAGTCTCGTTTAAAGGAAAAGATAACGGTCAACACTTTCTTTTCAACAGTGAATACGCTCACGCTTAGGTGATATGCCTTTGGTTATCTTGGGTAGACATGTTTAATCTTTACATAAAATTCGGAGGGATGTTAGAAACTTAGGATGTACGTCTCAAACGTGATCATCAGTATTCTTGATTGTTTTTGCAAATCCAATCATTTTGACTCTAAAAAGGTAAAAAATCATAATTATGATCACTTTTGCCCAGTCATTTACAAAAAATTACTACACGTCCAGTCGCAAAAACCACACATCCATATACTCAAACTGGCTATTTTAGGTGTAATGCTTAAAAGATCCTAAAGGGTGTTTGGATACATGTGTTGAAAGTAATTATTACAACTTAACGAACCATAATTAGATTCATTATTTTTACCCCACGTAATCAGAAAATCATAATCTTAATCATTTTTTATTCTCTTCCAAACACTCAAAACGAATTAAAAAGAAAGAAACAGTCACGCAAAAGTTCATCATAACATCTGTCATCACAAAAAGTAACATTGCAAATGGTAACACAAATCGACATCATAAACTAACCAATGCCTTAAACAGACACAAACCATAGCAGCAAAATTAGAAGGGACAGAGAAGTGCTATGCTATTAGTCTAAGGGTGAAATACACATCAATTAAAAGTAGTAAAGTACCATACTTGACACTTGCCGAAAATATTAGTTTCAAAGGGTGTTTGGGATTTGCTTAGCCAGACTGCTTATCTGATTATCTAAGGGTGAAACAGAGAGCTTGGAATAGTCACGCTGGGACTGCTTAAATTGGATAGCTTATCAGATACAGATAAAGTAATTTTCAGTGTTTGACCTGCTTGTGATAATTCGCTACATTGAAGGTGCAATAAGCAGTTTGGGAGTTGCTTATTTTAAATGCTCATGCATGTAAACGGGTAACGGATGAGGTCTTTCCTATTCAGGTTACCCGGGAAGGCAAGTCTTTGACTCAGATAGACATACCCTAACCGGGGTATCCCGTGACCGTTTTTAACCCTTTCCCTAGCCGCTACCAAGCTATGTACCTAGTGAGGACATCAAAGTGCCTAACTACTAGGCCACCTGGGTGATTGTTACAATTATTTTATCTCTTAATCCTTAAATAAGCAGAATCCCCAAACACATAACTTATCAGAACAAGTCATCTAATTCTGGCATTTCGCTACAACAAAAGCAACTCCAAACTCAATCTCCCACATTGCATTTTTTTACACCTCTTTCTGATTATTAATCAACCGCACAACTAGTTATAATAAATTAATAACCCTTTCCAACCCACCCCCTTATCCTAAACTGTTAAACCTCCAAAAGGTTTAAATCGTCAAACCCAACCCTGTGCACCCTTTTTGCCTACCAACTAACCCTTTTCCAAGCACCTAGCCCCAGACAATGCGCACTTGTCCAGTAACCTTTAGCCAATAATTGGGACCTATTTCTCCAAAGCCCTCTTTGACCGGTCAACTGGACGCCAACTATTTATCTAAGGGGGTGTTTCTTTCCGCTTATATGGCGGGCTTATGGCTTATGTGGCACTCGGCTTATGTTTCATAAGCACACTTTTTGAGGCTTGTTTTGAAACTTTTCAGCTTATATAAGTTTATTATGGCATGATAAGCTTGTATAAGCCCAAAAGTCTCATAATAAGCTGGAAAAGTGGGGCTTATGAAACATAAGGCGAGTGCCACATAAGCCATAAACCCGCTATAAGCCAAACAAACACCCCCTAAGGGGGTGTTTGTTTAAGCTTATATGTGGGCTTATGAGCTTATTTAATTTCCACATATATTTCATAAGCCCCAATTTTCCAGCTTATTTTGAGACTTTTGGGCTTATATAAGCTTATCATGTCATAATAAACTTACATAAGCTGAAAAGTTTCAAAACAAGCAGCAAAAAGTGAGCTTATGAAACATTAGCCGAAAACCACATAAGCCATAAGGCCGCTATATAAGCCGAAACAAATACCCCTTAATAATTATCAAATTTACCATGGTTTCCGACCTTTTGGCCGACTAATCCTAAAAGGGCATACGCCAAGATTAATAAGCAATCATTTCATATTTTCATACAAAGAATCAAATCATAATAAACATGTAATCAAACCAAATTAACAATTTTTAATATACCCATGTGAGAAAACAAACATATTTACCTTAAATAAATCAATTAATCGAAGACAATGGAATCAAGATTATGTTGAGATTGCGTTGACCAGATTTTAAGAAAGAAAGAAAAATGGGATTAGGCTGCATGCAGTAGAGGACGAAATCGACTAGAAGATCGATTGGGTCATCGATCTCCCTTGTGTGGGTGAAGTCGATCGCCCAAGATCACTCCCAACTTGGTCGTGATTGCGATAGAGTTGTGGAAGTAATTGTGTGTGTATTACTCAGTATAAATAAAAAGGTATATTTGTGGGTGTGATATGGAGAGAGAAAGCTGAAGTGACAGCGAAAATGAGAGGGATTGAGTCCTCTGGGGCAGCCTTTAAAGAGAGAAGAAACAAACCCGTAAATTTCGTGTAGGAGAAATATGAGTTTGGGATCGGTGTATTTTGTGTTTCGGGAAATGTTTAGGGGGTGTTCGTTTAAGGACATGTGGGTTTATATAAGGTAAACTCATAAGTTTTAAAATAAGCCGGAGAAGTTAAGCTTATCAAAATAAGAGAAAACTATATAAGCTTATAAAGCTCAAAAATAATATTATTATTAAATAGACATTCTAAGGCTGAGCATAGTAAACTGTAGATCTGACGGAGCTGACAAACTGGCCTGAACCGGTCCGGACTGAACGTATTTTGGTCTGGTTCTCGGTTAACCTTTTTCATCATATTCGGTCGTCGGTCCGGTTTTACAAAAGAAATCCCGTGAATATGCTTGTTGGACAGAACCGACCATTGAACCGAACTGAACACATTTCAGTCCGGTCCTTGGTTCGGTGTTTTCGGGCAAACCTGTTTTCGGTCCGGTTCGGTCTGGTTTTTGGACCGTGCTAAACCCCTGACACCCCTCAGTTTTGTTTTTTAATATTTGATTTTACAAATATGTTTTATTGTTAAGAGTCGAGGTACGAAATAGTTACGGGAATACCGTCAATTAATCTGTGTAGAGATGGTACTTGCTCTTTTGGGATAACTCGAACAAGGAAAAACTCATTTGTTTACTCGTTTAGTTAGCACAACTCGTGTTATGCTCGAGCTTATCAAAACGTGTTACTAAATTTGAAATTAAAGTTACTGTAATGAATGAATAATGATTGTGTAAACATGTTGTTTGGTTTGTGCCAATGGTTATCTAAAGTAGATATGCATTCCACTATATTAAGGGTGCGTTAGGTTAGGTATATTGTTTGGATACAGTTTGGGTTGATGGCTTGATTATGGGTGGAAACTGTGGAGTTGTTTTGGTGTAACAATTCAATTTCCTCTATCAAAGTCATGTGGGTCCATCAAAATGACTTCATTCATGTCTCAATTTAGGGCTCTCTTGGTTCAAAGTAGGGAAAGGAAAAGGGAATGCAAAGAAATGAGTGAGGTGCGTAATCAATTACTTACCCCTCAATTTATTCTATAATGGTTCATTACTCATTACGGGGTAATCAATCCCTTACCCCTCCCTAACCAAGCACTATATAATGAGTGAGGTGGGCCATTTTGAATACCTTACCCATTCCCCACCCCCCTTAACCCCCCTAACCAAGCACGCCATTAATTATCAGTTACTAAAAATAGATGAGAAATTTGCTCGAGTTTATCATATTACACTTGATTGAAGTTAATATTACAAAATTAAATAATACATTAATTAAGTAATTTAGGGTAAAACTGTCATTCTAATAAAAAGTAAAAGAGAAAAAATAATAATAATTATTTTATCTTAAACTATGTGTTTTTTGTCACGAGACATTTATTTTGATACAGAAAGAATATATATCATTTTTCTTAGAGAGGGAGTATATATTAATTTTCTTTGCTCACATATCATGTTATTTCCTTCATCAAAATAGGTTTTTAGCATTGATTTATATTGTTTACTTTTCAAATAAGTAGCACATTTTTTTATAAGCTCGAACATAACACGAGTTGTGCTAACTTAGGGTATGCTTGGCAATGAGCGTTAAGAAACGTTTTAAAGCAATTAGTATTATTTATACACAATATTTGTTTTAACAACAAACAACTAACATTATTAATTTTTCTAAACGCTTCAAATCAAAATACTACTTAAAGGAGCATTTATCAAAACAAACATATATTGCTTCTTATTAGTGTTTATTACTACTGCTAACTGTTATTCCTTTCTGATACTGCTATTAGGGGTGTTCATCGGTTCGGTTCTCGGGTTAATCGGTTTATTCGGTTAATTTTTTTTTGAGCATAACCGAAAACCGTACCGAACAGAAAATATATGTAACCGAACCGAAGTTCGGTTCGGTTATGGGTCAAAACCGAAAACCGTATTTATATTTTATTTATTTAATTAAATAGGTTTTTGGTAAAAAAAAATTATTTAAAGCATAAAAGGTGTTTTTTATGTTAGGATAAAATTTTAATAGTCGTTTTGTATATATAAATATATAAAAAATATATATATTAAATATATAAAGTGTTTTTATATATAAATATATAAAATATATATATATATATATATATATATATATATATTTATTTATATGAATTCGGTTTTCGGTTCAGATAGCCAAAACCATATCCAAACCGAAAACCGAATTTTTAGTTCGGTTCGGTTCGGTTTTAATAAATTCGGTTCGGTTTTAACAAATTCGGTTCGGTTCGGGTTCGGTTTTCGGTTTATTCGGTTATTACCCGACCCATGAACACCCCTAAGTGCTATTTTCGCCAAATATATTTATTGTGATTCCACGAACAAACAAAATGGGCCCTCAGGCTTAATCAAGTTTAATCCGAACTCAACTAATATGCAATCATATAACCCAAATAACATTTGGGTCAGGCTAACGGCCCTTCTTTTTCTTCTTCCAACTAACCCTGAAATCAGAAAAACATTTGAGGTGTGAGTGATATGAAGTAGCAGTTTCAGAGGCTAATATCGGTAAGATGTGGGTCTTTGTTTTTGCCTTTTTTTATACTAGCCAAAATAAGCTGTTTACATACATTGAGGGTTTTAATAAGCCATTTTTGTGGCATATATATATATTGGGGTCTTTGCTTAACCTTAAATTTATTTTAACAACCACCATTTGGGTTAGGGTTCACTAGGTATACAAAATAAGCTGTAACATAGGGAGGGGGGGGGGGACTTTGTTTTTTTACCTTTTTTAATACTAGCCAAAATAAGCTCTTTACATAGCCGAGGTTACATAGAGGGTTTTAGGGGGCTTGTTTCGGCTTATATAGCCGGCTTATGGCTTATTTGGTTTTGGGCTTGTTTTCATAAGCTCATTTTTTGTGGCTTATTTTTGACACTTTTTGACTTAATAAAACGTTATTATGTCATAATGAACTTGTATAAGCCGAAAAGTAGGATAACTGGGTTAGGTCGCATACATCTAAGTCAAAGACCCAAATAGATAAGGCACAAAAATGAAACCTTAGTATAGCCGGCTTATCTATTTGGGTCTTTGCTTAAGCTTATATAGCCGGCTTATGGCTTATTTGATTTTGGGCTTATGTTTCATAAGCTCACTTTTTGTGGCTCATTTTGAAACTTTTTGTGACATGATAAGTATTTTGAAACCTTAGTATTTCATAATAAACATATATAAGCCGAAAAGTTTCAAAATAAGCCACAAAAGGTGAGCTTATGAAACATAAGCCCAAAACCAAATAAGCCATAAGCAAGCTATATAAGCCGAAACAAACACCCCGTAAGTTTTTTGGGGTTGATCTTTATTATTATGGGCTTACGAGCTTATTTGATTTTGGCTTCTATTTCATAAGCCTCATTTTACTAGTCTATTTTTATGCTTAGGCTTAACATGTTTATTCTGATATAATAAGGGGTGTTTGTTTCGGCTTATATAGCCGGATTATGGCTTATTTAGTTTTGGGCTTATGTTTTATAAGCTCATTTTTTGTGGCTTATTTGAAACTTTCTGGCTTATATAAGTACATAATGACATAATAATATATATAAGCTGAAAAGTTTCAAATAAGCGACAAAAAGTGAGATTATGAAACATAAGCCCAAAACCAAATAAGCCATAAGCCGATTATGCCTAAACAAACACCCTCTAAGCTTATATAAATCCATTAGTTTCAGAATTCGCTAGAAAAATGAGTTTATTAAACATAAGGCCAAAATCACACAAGCTCATAAGCCCACAAATAAGGAGTGTTATAGCAAAAGACTTTTTTTACCCTCGTATAACAATTACAATTTAAGATGTTTATTTACTTTTGGTCATTTTGCCTCGTTAAGTGTAATAAGCTAACTCAAACACTAAGTATGATATCTTGTTATTCATAAGGCATGTGCTACTTATAAAATATAAGCCTTGGAAAACACTCCTTATAAGCTCACAAGTGATTATAAGCGTAGTGGTAACGGATTGGGAGTCCCATTTAGAGGTCCCAAGTTCATATCCCGCCTGTTGCTATCCATACAGCATATATAACCATATAGCACAATTGTCGAGGTCTAGTTATTTATGAGGCTCCACGGGTCTTGCGGGGTGGTTTGTGGAGTCCGGGGTTTACCTTTCGGATCACCAAAGGTGGCCAGGGCAGGAATTACCTCGCACAAAAAAAAGGAAGCTAATAAGTAAAAAAATAAGCGGGAAAAATTGAGCTTATGAGGCAAAATGAAATGTGTTTATAATGGAAGAGCAGGGGAGTATAGTTTCAGAGGCTTATAAGATGCCTCACCTGTAAGATGATATTGTAGGCTTAATGTTATAGGTTTAAAGACTAAATGTATTTTAGCATGTTTTTATGTTTCTGTAATATGCGTAAAGCCTGTAAACTTAATTAGATTATGGGCTGGGTCGATATGGGTCAATATGGGTCATTCGTTTGTTAGGATATGACAGTTAGTAGTTAGGGTGTCGTTTAACTTTTTTGAATCGGTATAACTGCCACAAAGGCACCGATTCATCATGTATATAGGTCTAGAGTCTGTAACAATGTAACACAATTCAATTCATCAATTCAATATACATTGTTAACATATTGCTGTTTATTTTTCTGCAAGTATATACACTTTCTGTCAAGATTAACCCACTGTCCCAAACACCCCTGTACGAATTACAGTCGTAACCAAAACAACACCATGTCGAATTACAAAAACGTTTTAACAAAGAGTTGGCTTCATTACAACCCTGTGCAACAGATATTAGAGGGTGTTTTTTTAGCTTACGTGGTTTCGGGAGTCTGTTTAAGTCTATGTTTCATAAGGCCATTTTTTGCCGCTTATTTTGAAACTTATGGGCTTATTGTGACATAATAAGTTTATATAAGCTCATAGTTTTCAAAAACAGCCGAAAGAAACTGAGTTTATAAAACATATGCCGGAACCACACAACTCATAAGCCAAAAAATAAGCTTAAGCAAACACCCCGTAAGAGGAGGGTGTTTGTTTTTACCTTTTTTAAGGGCCTTATTAGCTTACTAGCCAAAATAAGCTTATTGGATAAGCTAAGCTTATGAGTTTATATAGAGGGTTTAGGCTGTGTTTGGCGACAAGCTTTTTACTTTTTAGAGTGTTTAGCTTTTAGTTTATAGAATATATTGCTTGTTTGGCAACAAGTGATTTATCGGCTGACAAGGACGATTTTAATTTTGCAACACCGGTCATTTTACACTTAATAATTACACCTAGCTACAACCAGTGGCAGACCAGGACTGAACACTACCAAATGCATCTTATTCAAGCTAGACAAGACTTGAAATACAAAACTTTTAGCTATCTTACTAACTGACTGTTACTCTTGCTTACTACAGCTAGTTTTGCCAATATAGCCTTAATAAGTCATTTTTTGGCTTATCATTATATTTTACCTTGATTGTCCTTTTTGATCATATTACAGTCATAAGTTAATAAACTTGAGCTTATGAGCTTACTTTAATAAGCTAATCCAAACACTCAACATGAGCTTATGAGTGTTTGGGTTAGCTTATTATTCTTAAGTAATCTTAGACAGATACCCCTAAGAGGTTTTATGTTACCGATTCTTAGCACAATAACTGGTTATATGATATATAATCTAACGTATAATTTTAAACAAAAGGGTAAAAATTGGTCGTTTATAGTATTTAAGATATTTTATTCAGCACAAACACAACACTATTCGGGTATCTGATCTTACTTTAATCACTTTTTTCTCATTCAAACAGATACGATATTTAAGGCTCTTAACAGAAGAAAGTGTGACCGTTTAGGCAATTGACCCCAATAAGTGCTTACTTTACCATAAAAATGGTTGCCGGAAGTCCATCGAAGTTTCTTGGACCGTCAGAGGTAGATATCAGTGGAGAAGGCAGAGGTTCCAAAAGGCTCATCACAGATACGAGAGGCAATTTATCATCTGCAAATGCAGTCTTGTCCAACAACGACCTTTTAATCGAAATATTACTACTATTACCTGCTATCTCACTTTTTCTCTATAAATCCGTATCCAAACAATGGTTATCTGTCATTTCATGCCCTACCTTTACTCTACGACTTAGCCAAACATCTGACATAGATCCTCCTTGTGGTCTCTTTGTATTGGGACCTAAACGAAAACCCAAACGCAAAAGCAAAAGAAATATGTTTGAATATGATTTCATTTCGTTTGATATGAGAGTTCCTTCCAAAAAATCAAGTGTCTTTACCTTTGGCTCCAAGGCACCTGCTAACATTTTGCAGTCGTGCAATGGTTTGCTTCTTTGTTATATCAAGCCTGATAGGTTTTTCGTTTACAATCCTTGTGTTAATTTGTTTAAGATGCTTCCGCAACTCCATATGTCTGATTTGAAGTTATCTTGTGGTATTAGATTGGTTTTTGTTCCTACAGAATCACCTCACTACAAAGTCGTACATGCTCGACGTGTAGTTGACGATAATGATGGTGTTGGCTTTTGCATTCTAATAGAGACTTACTCTTCTGAAACAGGCATTTGGAGTGTTTGTGTTGATCGAATTCTCTCCTACAAAAGTTTTATTGGTTTTGAAGATGGAGTATATTGGAATGGTGCCATTCATTGGCTCAATTATGACTCTGAGCCTTTGGTTCATTTCAAGTTGGATATTCTCGTAGATCATCCAGTTCTAACAACCGTAGGACTCCCTGTAATGTTGCTAGAAGTATTGTGTTGTAATCGCAAGTTCTTTGAATCCCGTGGTTGTTTACTTCTTGCTTGTAAGTGCTATCCTAGATCCCGCCAGTTGCATATTTTTGAGATGAGGAATGGGTATTCTGGATGGTCGATGAAGTACCTTGTTAATCTTAATGACCTTATGATGCCATCTCCCGAATGTTGGGGGATTAATTCCAGTGTCTGGTGTATCGTTTTGGGAGAACGAGAAGAGGATTCTTTTATTGTCATTGAATCACATGGAAAGGTGTTACAATACAATTTCCTGATGAATACTGTCCGCACACTCTTTAATTTCGGAACTAGCCCTCGTGAAAGCTTTCCCTTTATCGCATCTTTTGCTGGCGTGTGATCTATTTCAGGTATGGTCTTAATATGTTATGTTTTAATGTCACTACACAAAGAATATATGCTCAAGTTCTTTTGTTGGTACCTTCTGATTGCTTAGCTATACTAGTGTAAAACCGACAAAATACCCTACACATTTGAAGAAAGCTTTTTATCATTTCGTTGGTTCACGTGTAGTATATCATCGTTCCAAACATGTGTTGTTTGCTGTATTGCTCAGGGAATTAGAGTAAGTTCAGATAAACAAGTTTTAATTCGTTAGTATTGCAACACCTTATGCCGTTAACAGCAAGTTTATCTGATAACACCTTCATATCAATTATAAAGCATGTCATGTGGGCTTGTAAGTTTGTTATATGTGTATAGTTGTTATGAAGTCGCTAAGAAGCTAACTGATTAACCTGCATTTTCTAAACTTGAAGACGAAAGTGACTTGGCATCTATGGAAGTTTTTGTCTATTATTTGTATGTGACTATGTTTATTAAAAGTTGTAACTAAGAGTCTTGGAATAGTGATTTTATCTCAAATATGGCTCTTCTACGTTTAACTAGTAGTTTTTTCGTTTTGGTTTGTTTATTTTCAACCTGTAATGGTGATCTTTCGGGTCTTTTTGACATAAGTATTCTTTATGTTTATGCTCTGCTGGAGCTGTATATGTTTGGTTTCTATGGTTTTGTATCCTTTTCTTTTCGTTTACTTTTGTTAATTAGTAGCTTGTATTCTCTCTTTTATTGTTTTAAAAAATCACCATAAAATGATACTTGATCAGTTTCACATTTGCTAATATAGGAAAAAAAAAACATAGGTGAGATTAGGGCCGAGCGTCGCAGACCCAAAAATCGACCGGACCGAGAAAACCGACCGAACCGAATAACCAACGGTCCGTTATCGGTCTCAACTTTTCCTTATTTCGGTTTCAGTCCGGTCCGGTCTTACGTACAAACCGACCAATAATGCCTTCTTGGACACAACGAGACCAACCTAGACCGAACCGAACACATTCTTTCCGGTCTTCAGTCCGTGGTTTTGGTCTAATTCGGTCTCGGTCTGTCCGTTATATGCGGGTCCAGTCCGGTCTTAGACCGATGCTCAACCCTAGGTGAGATCAGATGTTCTATTACGTAGTTTAATTTAGTAAAGAAAAAAAAGCGTAGGCGAGATAAGATGTTTCATTACTTGGTCCATTCATTATTTGTGTAGTCAACCATTACACTTAGCAACTTACAGAATTTAAATGCATTTTCAAAAATATCAAGACTCTATATCAAGTTTCCCCAGAGTCAGTCACTTACATTTGCCATTAACGTAGAAACAAACTTAGAAGGAAGCTTCATACTAATTCTAACACAGGAGTTATGAATCACTTTGGTATATAATGTAGAATCATACTCTTCTCTTTGAACTATGTGGGATAGAATGTTCTTTTGATTTTTATCACAAAAACAATACTACCAAATATGTGCTCATTAAGTCATTATATATAAATCATTTATCTTTTGAATCTACTCCAAAAATCCCCTATGGTATACTATATCACCAACGCCACAAATTCATTCTTCCAAACAATATCAAAACGACTATTTCATTTAACCGAAGAGAGACATAGGGGTGACATTGTTCCAAAGTTAATTGAAGCGTTTACAATCTACACTTTACAAAAAAAATGTTTTAGAAAATAACATGTCAAGCTAACTGATAATTTCACACAGACATATCAACATAATATAGCAACATAATTTCATAAATTGTTAACAATATACCTGAAAGCGTTATACTAACCCGAACGCAAATAATTTATTGACAACCTGTTTGTAACATCTCTTATATAATAAGAGCACTCCACAAATTATAAAAGAAAATAGAGAGTTGCAATTATACCAATAGAGTGCATCATTCTGTCTACGTGGAAAAACTAAGCATTCGTATTAGCAAAAAAAGTCAAAATTGAAGCTCGATTTGGACAAACTTTTTATTTTTGTCTAATTTATGAAATGTGCTAAAAAAACACATATGTTAATTTGTAAAAGAAAGCTTAAAAAATAAGTAGGTAATTAATAAAATTTTATTTATTTAATTTTAAATAAATTATATGAACCTGAGTTCACTTATCAATTTTCCTAATTTATTTTACTTTATGAATTAATAAATACCTCATATACTTTATATTCTATAAATAAATACAATAATATATTGTTGTTGTGTATAAATATTATTGTCTATATATATTAAAGGGCAAATTGTATAAAAAGGTATCCATCTTAGGTCCAATTTCAATTAAATGTATTTTTTTTTTTTTTTCAATTTAAGGTACCCGACTTTTTTTTGGCCGATTATGTTGAGTTAGCTTGATGTATTTGGACTTTTCAGTTTTTGAAGGCAATATTATAGGATTATCACCCAAACAGCCTACCATTGTGAGTATATCGATTAGTCTCCTCGACTTTTCGACCCCTATGTGAAACCCTTTTGTTGCACTCACCTTTAGTGCAAGATACCCCTAGATACACCATTCTGAGCCATTCCTTTCATTTTGTCAACCCAATATATTGTTTCGTTAGACCCTTACACCTTAGCCTACACTGTAGTCTTTTATTTGTAATTGGGAAGTCATCATTTGCCTAAGTTCAAGGTTCGAGTGGAAAGGTTTGGAAATCACGCTTTCATCGACAACATTTATGAAGATCATTGAAGACCCCCCGAATTCCCTTTGTTCATCTCAAGTGGGGGGATGTTATGTTATATTGATATGTTCAAAAAAAAAAAAAAAAAAAAAGAAAAAAAAAAGAAAATGATTGAGTTATGATATTGTAAAGTGCGATGTTATAAGCACTATAGTACGAGCTTTATTGATTAGTATCGAGGAGGCCACCTCGGTCACATTAGAAGATTGGAGTTGGAGGTATACCAACTGAAGAAGAAAAGGTAGAGTGCCCATCACGACGCCTTCTAATGACGATCTACCTTGCATTTCATGATCCGGTTTCTAAACTTCTAAGCTTGAACTGTGGGCGGACGGTAAGTGGTGATGACTTAGTTATAGATTTAGACTACCTGCTTGTTTTTCATTTTACACCAATTATATATCCCATGTCTTATCCTACCCTTTAGTCATGAAGCGTGTCTAGGTGATGCAGAGAGCAATCTTTGGTGTCTTGGCCATGGATTTGGTCATGTATCATTGATTTTGTCCACTTCGCCGTGACATGTTAGTAATGACGAGTCACCCCTTAACCTTTGTCGTGTCTACCCATATTGCCTTCGAGAATTGTTTAGCCCTTAACTCTAGTGGTGGAGATTTGTGTAACTGCTAAGCTTATGATAGAATACATGCTATGACTGCCGATTGAGTGATCACCCGAAATTGACACTTAGAATAGTTGAGAGATTTGAGTGTTTGTTCCCTTTCGTGAGGTGTTCGGCTTTGTTTTATTCTAGCATAAGGGATTTGTAAACTCATATTTCCAGGTTTTGGGAGATATCTTTTTCGGAATCTATCTAATAAGTTCTACTTGAGGGCAAGTAGAGTTCAAGTGGGGGGATATTTGATAACATCAAATAGTCCAGAATATTTAGTGTCAATTTCCCCCGATAATGTTCGTTATTTATATCATTTATATGGATTTACGTTTGTTTTCCATTGTTTTCCACTTTCAGGTAAATTACGAGCATTGGAGCTAAAAAGACGCGGAAATGGAAACATTACTAAAGATTTATCACAGTATGCTTATTTGGAAGAAGTTACGGCGTAACTCGTCTTTCACATTACGCCGTAACTATTGCGTGACCCAGAAGTCCAACTTATCAAAAGGTTACGGCGTAACTCTTCCCAAAAGGTTACGACGTAACTCCATTAGGTCAAAAGAGGTTCCACGCCGCTGATACTTTCGCCGTAACTACTGCATCACTTACGACGTAACCGAGTTTATTGAAGACTACGGCGTAACCCCTTATAAGGTTATGCCGTAACTAGCAGATCTAGTGCATTTACGAGGAAATAGAAGGTTAGGCGCGTAACTCCTCTATTGGTAAGCCGTAACCTAGACCTTGTCTATAAATACCCCACGAATTCCAGCATTTCAAGCATCCCATTCCACACACAACACTCTGAGAACGTGGGAAAAAGCTCAAGGCAGTTCTAGGGGAGCATACGGAGCTGTTTCCAAGGGAGAAGTCACCCCACATTAGGATA
>OU343222.1:334197289-334260965 GCA_910596185.1 Chrysanthemum makinoi
ATGGAAATACATGTTAGCCATTTAGAGAGAGAAAGATAAGAGAGGGTGTTCTTGGTAAAGACTTGCTTAACAAAATGTAAAGGTTAGATTATGAGAAGCACCACCCCTTCCAAGGATGGAAGGGGTATTTATAGTTACAGACTACACGACCTCCTCGACTACTGTGGATCGTGCATATACTGGGTAAAGACCGTCCCTTCCTCCACCTGTTACACTACGCTAAACTAGGCTAATGACTAACTAACAAACATGTAAATAACGATATGTCTACGAGCTAACTTATGCTAGATAATAGTTGGGGTGACTGACACTTCACTATGGAATTTCTAATTCCTAACAAACATGCTTAATTGCAATGATCCGTTTTTCACTAAACACTTCCTTTTTAGACTTGAGAACCTGGCAGCTTCTGTAGAAGATTCTTCGGCATTCAAGCCAATGATGAATCCCATACAATGCATCAAGGTCATATTTTTCCACTTTATTAGCAAACATATGTGTGGCTTCTTCCTCGATGGCTGGATTGTGAGAGTAGATTGCTGCAGGGAAAGGAACTCTTTAACTATACTACCCTCCGGGGCCACGAGTTTATTCACGGGTGAATTCTTGAGCAACATGTTGAAGCCTGACATTCTTCAAATTCTTCAGTAGTCTCGTCTTCATCCAAGTGGATCATCTTCTTGCTCAAGCAATCGAGTTTTCCCTTTATCACCTTGGGACTTGAGGTTTTGCAACCGCAAGGTCATCGTGGGAGTTTCCGGTAGATAACCTCTTCATCGGTTTCATTGTCCTCTCAATCCTCATCCATTGGTTTTGGTTCGGGGAATAGGGATGGCTTCGTAAAGAGGAACTCTCTTCTTGAGTGTGTGAGTTCTCTTTGGGTACCTTCTCGTACTCTCGCTCTCGCAATACTTCCAAAGACGCCTCCTCGGTCTTCCTAAGTGTGAACCAAGACTTACCATCAATTAAACCTACTTTGGCTCGCCTCAATCAAGCAATGATATCGCTTTGTGCGATTGAAGTCCTTTGATAGCATCAAGAAGAAGATAATCTAGTAACACTACACCCGTTTCTTTGTAGTTGATTCCTTAAATCTTACCGATTGAGTGTGGGTTCAAGTAGCACTGAGTGGTGTTTGGGGTCTTCAAGTCTTTGGGGAATGTCGCGATTAGTTTCAAGAATCATTTTCATCAACAATTTTGTGTATCCGACATAAGGGATCTTGGAGCCGTGCCTCTTAGGTAAGTCATCATATCATCCCGCATCGAAATGAAATTGATGTGTTTCATGTTGACCATGCCGCAAAATATTTGAAGTTCCATGAGCTTTGAATGCTCATAACCATCACACGTCCGAAACGGATTTAGCAATCATTATGTACGATGTTCTCCATGGTTGAGGAATATTCTTGAGATCTATTGAGGAGTGTTTTGTGATAACTCCAACAGCTTCATCATAGTCGATGTCTACCGGAATTGTAGAACTATCTCTTCCGGTAGGAGTAGCAGAACTCCAAGAGGCTCAATGGTTGGTAGAAGAAGAACATCCCTTAAATATGCATGAGTGATGGTGACTTGTTTGTGATTAAGCCGCCACCGCCACATCACTTTGACCTTGACCTTTTGTATTGTGTGCAAGAATTGGTGAAGATAGATCTCCGACAAGAGCGAATTTGTGAGCATGTTCTCGTATGGATGAGTCTTCGAATATCCACCGCACCGACAAGAAGACTCGTAACATGTGAAGTTATCAAATCGATCAGGTGTTGTTTCTTTCCAAAGATTCATTGTGTAACCGGGCCACAGATGTCTTCCATTGAGAGAACATTTGGTGCATCAACATTTTCCATTTGGGCGTCCATATCGCGGATCTCAAAGACATTTAGCCAAAAGAACCAACATATCGAAAGACATTATGTTAGTTAACAGTTGATTTTATTTTCTAGTTATTGAATTATGATATGTTAATGATTGTTACGAGTCCAATGCCATTTGTTAGTCCAATAGTCCAAGGTAGTCGTGAAAAGTTTCGTGAGTTTATTAACTTTGAGTTTTTAAAGTCCAAATTTTCACTAATTATCACAACATATTAACCATTTAAGCTTATTAATGACATTTTGGTTTCGTGGACGCTATGGTTTATTTGATTACAAGTTTGTACGCGTAACAATTCACAATTTAGGCTAAAAAGTAAGGCTTGGCGAGGATTTTGCAAGCTTATGCGTGAAATGTATACCATACGCCAGAGGTATAAGCTATATGCTTAAAGATACCATACGCCAGGTATAAGCTTATGCGTAGGATCTTGACTCACGCGTAAGAAATATTACGCTTAGAAAAGAGGGCCTTAGGCATAGAGCTTAATGCCGCGTTTATGTGGGAGCTACGCTGCAGGTTTACTCATAAGAGTGAACCTTATTGAGGCCTCACTTTCACGATATCCTTCACGTGATACGCGTAGTCCTTTTGTAGAACCACGCGTAAAGGTTGCGTAAGATTTCTCTTACGCATAATCATTCACAGAAGGTGATCCTTACGCCGAGAGCTCAGTTAACCTTGATTTTGAATATTTCAATAACCTGAAACAAATGAATCATAACACTTTCATTAACACCACGTTCAATCTCTTTCAGTCTAACATGAAGTCTCAATCAAAACTGGTTACGCTTAGGATATGCATGTTAAAACTTAAACCCTAGGTTTCAAATTCTACGAGTATGAAATCTAACCTTAGGAAATGTACCAAATTATTTCTGGGATAACTTAGAGGGCTAGTGAGTTTTCTTAAAAAAATTTAACATCAAAACCTTCATGATTCGAAAATACCCAATTCGTATGAACTTAAACCCTAATTCACAATTACTTCAGATTTATTGTTTCGGGCATGATTCAAAACATGGTTTTGGTCATTAAGCATGTAACAAGCATAACCTAACCATCTAATTGACCGAAACATTCCAAATAAAACACCCAAATCTACGGCTTAAACCCTAATTTTGAAAATTGATTAATTTGGTTTCGGTGGATTCAGCTTGATGAAAATAGTTTTATAATGATTATATCAACATCGTGGGTACGCTTATTTCATCAATGTACAATCAAACTATGATTCATGTTTATACGCATATGCGTAAAACATGAAATCAATGCTAGGGTTAAATCTAGCCGTTGGATTTTCAAATAAATCAAAACCATTGTTTGTTTTAACACCAAGAATGATTAACCACTTACAAATTTCAGATCAACAACACGGTTTTGAATATTGAAGGATATGCGTAGGATTGGTAGATGAGATATTAAATGACTGTATTAAATGTGAAAGAGTTAGTAGGTGGAGTGTTTTTGTTAAAATAGTTTGAACTTTTGACATTTTTAGTCCCTCCACCTTAACCATTTTCATCCATAGCCCATAACTTCCATTTTGGTTACGTAAAGAATGATTTTTTGAAAGAGTTTGACCATCCCCTCGACTTAAGAAATAATGAAATTTTAGAAATTTGAGTCCGGAAGTGTCAAGAAACCGCAAATGTGACCACCATTATCAAAGAAAGAAACAATCGAATAAAGATGACATGCAAGTACAAGGTTTTATGAAACCAAAAGTATTTATTTTCTCCCTCATCACTTGACCGAGAAAATACGTAATTTTGAAAGATTAAAGTGATGACTAAGATTTGTACTTGCCATGTTGAAAAAGAAATATAGATAGAAGAATATTTTTGTGGTTTTAGCAGATTTTATATTTTTGTATTTTGTTTTTGAAAATATTTACAAAAGAGGTTTTGGTGTTCGTTGGTTTTAAGATTGTTTTAAAAGTTCATCCAGTTCCTCCGAGTCAAACACGCGATACCAATCTCGTGGACCAACTCCAAGAACCTAGCGAGCCAAGGCTTTGGTGAGAAGATCGCCATTGGCCTGCACCCACAAAGTATAATTCAACGGCACTTTTCCACGGCTCTTGATGAAATGATATCGAAGATCACGCTTTGATTTCGAAGGTTGAACAGTTGCACGAGATCGCAATAGCACTACGATTGTCGCAGCAGGATCGATTCTGTCAAATATATAACCATAGTCTTTGAGTTGTGTTCTCATCCAAATGACTTGAGCACAACACACGGACATGGCTACATATTCCGCCTGAGGACAACGATGTACAATCCTCGCTTCGATTGCCATGACACCGCTTTATCACCAAGAAATTGTAGAGCACCCAAGTACTTTTTCGAGAATCTGCAACTTTCAGGATCGCCCGAAAATGCGATTAGTTCAAAACCGAATCCGCCGGATACCATATCCCCGAAGTTAATGGTTCCCTTGATGTATCGAGGATTCTTTTAGCCTCGGAGAGGTTTCTCAGCTGTCCGACCGATAACGGAGCAAAGATATACTAAAATACAATGTCGTCTCCGCAAGCAGGATACATGAGAGACCGAATGATACTTTGGTATTTGGTAGGGTCAACCAATTTCCCATAAATCGCTGATCCGCCATGTGTGCCATTGGGGTGGCATAGGTGTCACAACTTGTCATTCCATGTTTGTTTAAAATTTCAAGGGCATATTTGGACTGACTCAAGAAAATACCACGGGGTGATTGATGAACTTGAAATCCTAGAAAGAACGTAAGTTCACCCATCATGGACATTTCAAAATGTTTTTTCATGAGTTTTGAAAAAGCGTTTGAGTATTTTAGATGTGTTGACCCAAAAATGATGTCATCCACATAAATTTGAACAATTAAAATATGTGCCCCGTGATATTGAATGAATTGTGTAGGGTCGACCAACCTTTGACCTAAATTATTGGCGATAAGAAAGGATGATAAGTTATCATACCACTGGTGGGCTTGTTTGAGACGAGAGAGCCTTCTTCAGCTGTAGGCGTGGATTAGGGAATTCTAGATCAATAATCCTTTCGCTAGCTAACATAGACCGCTTTCAGTTGTCCATTGAAAAGCAGCTTGACATCCATCAAAGACCGAATGTTCATGTGAGCCGCAAACGCCGTAGAAAAATTCGTGATGTAGCAAGAGAGAAAGCAACCGGAGCGAATGATTCTTCAAAGTTAATACCCTCTTCCTGTCTATAACCCTTAGCCACCGGGCGTAACTTATTTCGACATCTTCAAATTTCCAATTTATTTTTCCAAATCCATTTGAGACCAATGACGAAGAACCCTGTTGGTCTTTCAACCAATTCACATACTTCAAGATGTTTAAACTGATTGAGTTATTTTTGCATGGATTCAATCCAGTTGTCTTTGGTCATTGCATCTTTAATGTTTTAGGTTCGAGCGGACAAAGTGAGTGCATAAATGCAATGTTCACCGTCTATGTGAAGACGTTGTCAGTTACGACCGGTTGATTCGTTACCAATAATGTTTTCAAGAGGATGGTCTTTTGTCCAACAATGTGTGGAAGGTTGATGTTGATATACATTCTGCAGATTGGGAGGATTCAAATGGCTTGTAGATGATTATGCAACATCAGGTGTGGTAGATACATTAGCAAACGGATTGAAGAACGCATTTGGATCATAATCTGCAGGTGGAGGTACTTCATTGTTCGAATATCATCACCGGTTCACGTCGTTGATGTGGTTTGTTCGACCGTTGTTGTAGAATCAACGGTGGTGCTTCCTCAACAGAGAGTTGTTGTAGCGGTGTATCAAGTATTTGATTGTGATCGTTGAGCAAGTGAAACATTTGATACAACCGAGCACGCTCATCAATATCATCACTAAACGAGGAGCAAATAGTCGTTCCATTTGACGCCGAAGTTAGTTGTAAACTAGGGTTCACCGATGATGGGGTTTGAGGGAAGTTTAAACGGTTATGACCGGGTTCCAAGCTGTTATGCTCGTAAGCCATTTCGTAAGCTCATCGAAATTTGCATGAATCATTTCCATAATCTCCTTGACGACGATTCCGGATCCCGATACCCTTAGAGTTTTCACAGTATCCAACAAAGACTCCAATGTTAGCTTTGGCTTTGAGCTTACCAAAGTCATCACGATCATTATTCGGATAGCAAAGGGATCCAAATACATGAAAGTGTTTGAAATTCGGTTTACAGTTGTGGATAAGCTCATAAGGTGTTTTGTTGTGGCGTTTGGTAATCATTGAGCATTCGAGTGTAGCATGCAAATTGACACGCTCGACCCATAAGTAATCTAGAAGTTTAGCATTAATTAACATTGTTCTTGCAGCTTCCACTAACGTATTTCGCTTTCAACTACTCCATTTTGTTACGGTATTCGCGGTAATAGATGTTTAATGCTCAATTCCCACTTTCTCATAAAATGCACGAAGAGTTTGATTCACAAATTCAGCCTTTGTCGTTCCGATTTGTCCGACCGTTCCGCTAAACTTGAATTTTCGAGAAAGGTGATGATCATCCGGAGCTTGATCTTTACTTTTAAGAAAATAAACCCAAGTCCATCTTGAGTAGTCATCTACAATTACCAAGATGTAGCGTTTGCCATTAATCGCCCTGCACGCCAAGATCGGGCCACACAAATCCATGTGAAGAAGATGAAGCACATGTTTGTGAGATGTTCCACCTTTGAAGGAAAGTGAGCACGAAAGTGTTTTCCCTTGTTCACAAGCCGAGTGATTCGTACGAAAACAAATAAGCTACCTCACACAAGCTATCCGGTTGTGAATGGCTAACCGTAAGAAGCTTAAAACCTTAAAACACAAATACGATGAAGTCCTCGAGAATATAATGAATTCTCGTAAGTCCCACCTGAGACTCAATGGTGTGCCAAAACTAACTCAGATGATAGAGTGATCACTAAGGATAGTGATCAATAAAGGTTTTGATTGATTATTACACTAACATTGATTGGAAGGAGATTGGAAACGAATTGGAAAACACAACAATCGGATAAAGAACGTAAAAACGCACGCTTAAAAATACGAAACGTACAAAAATAAAAAAAAAAGTGAGATCTAAGAAATAAAAGACCTAAAAATATGAAAATGACATTTTTAGAATCCTAAAATAAAAGAAAATTATTAGAAAAAGAAAATTATTTTTAACACTATTTAATTAATTATTATTACATTTAAACTATAAACTATTTAAAAATAACCCTAAAATAAAGAAAATATGAAATAAGGCTAGAAAAATAAAATTATGATTCAGAAAAATCTAAATATTATAAAACTAATTTTAAAACTAAAAATATATTTTCACACTTTTTATTTAATTATTACTAATTAATTATTATTTAAAATACACTTAAATACTAGAAAATATCAAATAAACTTGGAAAAATGAAATTTCAACTTGGAAAAATCTAAAATATGATAAAAATAATTTTAAAACTGAAAAGATATTTTTTATTCTTTTAATTATTTATTACTAATTATTTAAGACTTTTAACTATTAAAAATTCTAATAAATACTAAAAGATAGAGAAAAATATGAAACTTTTTCTAAAAAATAACCAGGTGACAGAAAACTAAGAAAAATATAAAAACTAGATTTGCTTATTAATAAGATGAAAATAAAAATCAAAAAGCTAAAACCTATTAAATAAACACTATCATCGCTTTTTTAAATTGATGTTTTTCTCGATTTTCTTTTGAACTACTTAAATACTAAAAATATGAAACTTTAATAAACACAAAAAGTTTACAAACTTAAAATAAGCAGTTTTACAAGCTTATAAGCCAACAGATTTGCTTATGAGCTTTTCTTGATGAATTAAGCTCAAACAAAGTTATAAACTGGAAACACAAGTTAAATAAGCTACAAATAGGATAATGCTACTTATATAAAGCTAAATTACACAGATAAGCACACTAATAAGCTAGAAATAAGCAATAAGCACTTGAACTAAACTGAACAACCAAACAAATTCGAGGACTTTCAAGACCAAAATAAGTTAGTGAAATAAGCTCACAAGCTCAAAACAAGCCTTGAGGTGTCAAGATAGGCTGGTTGGCTTCCCAAAAAGCCAAAGATCAAAAGCTATAGGTAACTGTAGAGCTTTTGGTGAGCTTATGAAGATGGCACAAATCACTGCCTTCTAAATGAGTCAGTATATACTGAGTTTTGGAACAATAAAAGAAGCTAGGTGCAGCCCTAGCTAATAAGCTTCAAAATGGAAAACTAAGCTTGGGACCCAAAGAAGACTAGGTCAGCTACCCAAAGAACCAAAAATTACAAGATTTGAGCAATTAATAAGCTCTATGTGAGCTTATCAAGTTGACCACCCAATCAGGTACAAAGGCACCCTTTTCACCAATGTACCAAAAGAAACCAGAAAATAAGCACTTAAAAAGCTGATTAAAGGAAAGCTAATATTTTTCTAATTTTTTTTAGCAACTGAACTTTAATACCCCAAAAGATTTTAAGCTAAAACTCACTATTAAACTCACATTGAAATTATCTATTTTAATCAAAAACGACCAAAATGAAAAATTTGACTTTTTAAGGAAAACTAAAAGTTTGACCAAGATGAACTTTGAATCACTACTACTCAATGATTTTGTTGTTTAAGGTATACTAAGACTGATTTGATTGATTTTAACAACTTATATACATAAAAACAAGATCAATGATCATGCAAATCCAACAAGATGACAGAGATGAGATCAAAATAGATTTTGACTTTTTGACAAATGACCAATGGTTTTTCTTGTTAGACTGAGGTATTAGGTGTGTAATAACAAGAACAACCCCAAACAAACAATACAAACAAGTCCTACTATGGTTTAAACAGACAAATCCAAACACCCTTACTTAGACAGTTTTGGTGAATTTCAAAGCAAAACTCAAATTAAAGCCATGAGACTTGTTGCAGACCTTATAATATCACTTATTAGGATTAATGAAACCTTAAACAACAATCATAACAACATTAAACTAAGAAATAACCATAATGCTATTTTTACTGTCAAAATGAGATTTTTTGTAAACTACCAATTTAAAAGAACAACAACTGATTTTAAGGATTAGATACACTTAACTATATCTAATGAACATAAAGAAACACAAATTTAGGCTAATGAACAACTACAACAAGAAATGCAAAATGAATAAAAAGGCTTACAAAAGCTTCCAAGCTCAAAACTGAGATCAAGAACCAATTATCACCCTTATTAGCTTACCACTAAGCTTCTAACCCAAGGCCATCCATAATTCACCCTCGCCAACTTGTACACCATTTCCAATGACTTTGATTTTTCAACTATTTAATTTGTATTTTTGGTGATTTTTGATTTTTGCTTCTAAACTGACTTTTAGTGTTTCTAAAAGCTTGAATAAGCTTTATAGGAGCTTATGTGTCTTATTTAGTCCAAGATAACACCTTATAACAACATTTGATTCACATGAGATTTTTGAAATTTGAAATTGCATAAACCGATATTAAAACTAATACTTGAGATTGAAACCAAAATAGTTCACAAATACTTTAAATAACACAAACAAAGTGCTAGGAAAACTTAAATTACACTGGAGATTTGAAATTAATAAAACGATAATGAAAACTAAAATTACACTAGATATTGTTGATACAATCCCTCCTCTTTATAATGACATTTTGGACTCTATGATGATCTCGACATTTCCCACCACCAAACCTTGGATCTCTAAATCATCTTAACCATCCAAGTGTAGATTTTGGCGCCAAAGTCTCATAGCAGGTTTGAGACATTAATTGGGTTGGTTTGAGTCATTAAGAGTTTTTGTGTTAGTGGAGGTGGAGGGACAAGGTAAGTGAGGGTGGATGGAGAAAATCATGGAAACCACCATGGTTTCTTTGCGCGCTTCTTGTGAGGGAGAGGAACAGTTCTGGTTTGAATAATTTGAGGTGGTATTAATAAGAGAGGGGTCCAAAATTGGTAATGACAGTCGTAATATGGCGAGGGTTCTTTTTGGTTTTGGATGGGTTCTAAATACAAAAGGGGTCCAATTGATATTAATAAAGCATAAGGACCATTTTGTAATTCTGCAAACTTGAGGGACCAAAACTGAACTTTTTCCAAATTATCAAAAGGACCAATCTTGAAAAACTTTGATAGTACAAGGATAACTTTTGCATAAAATTCCATTTTTAGAAATCCAAGGACTATTTTTGCAATTTTTCAAAGTTTAAGGACCTTTCCTGCCATTTGACCAAAGAATCATTCAAGGACCAATTTTAACAACTTAGAATATTTCAGGACCTTGAATGATAATTCCACATTTTTGAATTCAGTGGACTAGATTTGACAACTTTTGAAACTGGGGACTAAAAGCGCCAATTTTGCAAACTTGAATCATTTTTCATCTGATTTTGATATTTTGCATTTAAAACACATAAAACACTGATTTGTGATATTTTCATCATTTTGATGCATTTTTGAGTGTTTTCGGATGATTTTGCAGTTTAGATTATACAAAAATGATGAGTATTTAGACACTCATCAATCCCCCACATTGAGATATTGCTAGTCCCTAGCAATGATTTAGATCTTTAATGGATTTTAAAACTCTTTACCAAAAGCCATCACTTCTGGAGTAGCCAATTGTTTCAGTTCAAGTAAGAACCTTGGTACAATGATAACCAAATGATTTTGAGCAAATCATAAGTCAAACGGATTTGATCTGTCTTTACCGAAGCCGCTTGCTCGACTAGCCAACTCTTAGATAAATTATCGAATTATCTTTGGTGAGTGAATACCAATTATGGATTTTCCTTGCCTTTACCACAAGCCATAAACTTATGGCTAGCCAACTCTTCACTTTTTAAGATATGGTGAGTTGAATACCATACAATTTTGGGCAAATTGCAAGCCATAAACGGATTTGAGAAATCTTTACCAAGAGCTGCTTGCTCGATTAGCCAATCCTTTGTTTTTTAGACATGGCGGACTGATTACCATATGATGAATAAGTGAAAAACACTTATTCAAAAAAAAAATTGGCCAAAACGGGGAATGGGTGGATATACATATAAAATTTTGAGAATTCCCCACACTTAGAAATGAATATTGCCCTCAATATTCAAAGAATCCGCGGTTATGCCGAAACCGAGAACATAAAAGGGAAATACTACGCCATTATTTTTTTTTTTTTTTTTTTTTTTGAAAAGATTTTATATACAACAATACAGGCAACTCCCACACTAGGGTGGTAGAACAGAGAAAGAAGACATAAATATAGGTGAAAACCCATATGTGTGTGCTATTTGTTTTGATTCGAGTCATTATTTGACTCGATCCCCGCATTCATTGGTTCATGGGGAAAGTTTGTAGATCCGGGACAACCAGGGGAATGTCCTCTCCACAGTAATGCTTCACTCGATGACCATTCACTTTAAAATTAGGACCATCGGGTTGAGATAACTCAATGGTGCCATAAGGATAAACCTTAGCAATGGTAAATGGACCAGAACAACGGGACTTGAGCTTTCCCGAGAAAATCTTCAATCTTGAATTGAAAAGGACTCGATCACCAACGTTGAAAACGCGGTTCTTGATTTTTGAGTCATGAATCTTCTTTGTCTTTTGTTTATAGATCAAAGAGTTCTCATAAGCTTGATCACGGAGTTCATTTAATTCATTCATTTGAACTTTTCTGTGATCACCAGATGTCTGAATATCGAAGTTTGCATGCTTTAAGGCCCAGTATGCCTTGTGCTCTAACTCAATCGAAGATGACATGCTTTCCGCACACAAGCTTGTATGGAGTACACCATGGGTGTTTTTGTAAGTCGCACGGAAGGCCCGAAGCGCCATCTAGCTTATCCCACCGGATGCACACGATTTCGCCTACTCCTTTCAAGGATTCTTTTAATACCACGGTTGGAAACTTCCACCCCCACTTGTTGGTGGTATGCACAGAGAGAGACGGTGGGTAACACCATACTTTTGCATGACACGATCAAATTGATCGCAGTAAATGTGTACCACGATCACCGATTATCGCTCTCGGAGTTCCAAACCTGGCAAAAAGAGATTTTAAAAATTTCACAACTACCCGGGCATCATTGGTAGGTAAAGCTTTTGCTTCAACCCATTTTGACAAATAGTCAATGCCACGAGTATGTTTGTTTCCAGAAGATGGAAATGGCCCCATAAAGTCAATACCCCAAATGTCAAATATCTCACAAACTTGAATGGCATTTTGTGGCATTTCATTTCTTTGAGATATATTTTCGACGTTGACAAGCGCCACGCTTTGACAAATTTGTGGGCATCCTTATAGATTGTGGGCCAATAAAACCCAGAATCAAACACCTTTTTGGCGGTGTAGTTTGGACTATGATGGCCCCCAGTGGGTCCAGCATGGCAAGTCTGGAGAATGTCAATAGCTTCATGTCCATAAACACATCGCCGGATGATTTGATCCGCACAAATTTTGAATAAGAAGGGTCGTCCCGTAAGTAATGTTTAACCTTTGAAGAATTTGTTCTTCTTCGACATCCCTTTCACAATGAAGTTACGCATGGTAATTTGCAAGTCGCAAACAATGGGGTAAAGAGTTTCACTGAAAAGAAACCACATTTCTCGAGAGGAAATGTTTCATTTATTTACTTTTTCTCGAAAACATCTTGGTGAGGGTTTTCTAATCCGACAGATGATCAGCAGCCTAGATTCTCACTCCTTTTTATCACGTATAATGATATCAAATTCTTGCAGGAGGAGAATCCAACGGAGTAATCTCGGCTTTGCATCTTGTTTTGCAAAGAGATATTTGAGAGCCGAGTGATCCGTATACACCACGCATTTGGTCAAGATTAAGTATGGCCAAACTTCAAATGCATACACCACGCTAATAGCTCTTTTTTCTGTGGTGGTGTAATGAGTTTGAGTCACCATAGTTTTGCTTGCGTGAGTGGATAGGTGAAAATGCTTGTTTCTCGCTTGCCCTAAGACCTAACCGATAGCAAAATCACTTGCATCGCATTATGAGCTCAAGGGTAAATCCTCCGAGCAACAAGAATGGTGCTTCCGCAGTTTTTCTTCAATGTTTCAAAAGCTTTGATGCACTCGGTGAGAAGATAAAAGGAGCATCTTTTTCAAGAAGATGGGTCATAGGCCGGCGATTTTGGAAAAATCTTGTATGAATCTACGATAGAAACCGGCATGACCTAAAAACTCCTAATACCTTTGACGGTAGTAGGATGAGGTAATTTAGCAATAACATCGACTTTTGCTCTACCTACCTCAATCCTTTTTTAGGAATTTTATGGCCAAGGACTATGCCTTCTTTGACCATAAAGGCTCTTCTCCAATTTAGACAAAGATTGGTGTCTTCACACCTTTGAAGCATTTTTCTAAATGGGAGAGACATGTTTGAAACGAATCCCCAATGACCGAGAAGTCATCCATAAACACCTCCATTGTTTCCCCGATCATGTCGTGGAATATGGCCATCATACATCGTTGGAACGCAGGAGCATTGCATAGGCAAAAAGGCATACGTTTGTAGGCAAAAGTTCCGTATGGGCAGGTGAATGTGGTCTTCTCTTGATCCCGTGGATCAATAGGGATCTGAAAATAACCCGAGAAACCATCAAGGAAGCAATAGTATTCATTCCCAGCTAATCTCTCAAGCATTTGGTCCATGAAGGGTAGAGGAAAATGGTCTTTACGAGTGGCGCCATTCAACTTACGATAGTCAATACACACACGCCATCCCGTAACCAATCGAGTTGGAATTAACTCATTATCTTCATTTGTGACAACAAGAATGCCACCCTTTTCGAACACAATGAATTGGACTAACCCAAGGACTATATGAGATTGGGTAAATCAATCCTGCATCAAGAAGTTTGATAACCTCCTGTTTGATAACATCATGGATTTTGGATTCACTCGTCTCGATGTTGAACCGCTGGTTTAAAGTCATCCTCCATCAAGATTTTATGAGTACAAAACTCAAGGTTGATACCCTTTATGTCGGAGAGTTTCCAAGCAATTGCTTGCTTGTGTGACTTCAAGATTTTTATGAGAGCACCTTTTTCATCTTTACTCAAATCTCTAGCAATAATGACGGGTAATTTATCATCGCCCTCAAGAAATGCATACTCGAGATGAGGAGGTAAGTCCTTAAGCTCAACCTCGGAAATTCTTCTCTAACCGACTTGACTTGTTATGAAGCTTGACGGGAGGGAGAGGAGAGGTGTCCGATTTAACAACTTCTTTGAAGAATATCTCCTCCAGATTAATCTCATTTTGATTAATCTCATCAGGATTGAATCACTAGGGTGAGGGGTTGATGATGAATCATCATTAAGCAACTTCTCAATAAGAAGTATGTCCCCCTCAATGTCAATGGGAGCATGATCAATTTCCACGAAGTAATCACTAGCCAAGTACGCTTCAATCTCTTCCAAGATGAAGTCTCTTCCCTCAAAAGGAGTGATAGAAGGGGTAGAATTGGCTATGATAGGTTGAGAAGATGTGGTGGGATCCCCACTCACGTAATTAGAATAACCAAGAACATCTTGAGAGTACTCTTCAGAAGCAACATCAATGATATCTATTCGGTTAACCGATTCAGAATCATAGTTTGCGGAGTACCTCGAAGTTTGATAAAGGTTGAAGGTTACAGCTTCATTACCAACACGTAATGTGATTTCCTGCTCAAATACATCTATGAGAGCACGCCCGTTCTCGTGAATCGACCAACAATGAGAGGAACCCGATGATCGCATCAAAATCAACAACCACGAAGTCGTGGGAAATGGAACTTTCCTACTACAAATACGTCCTCGGCAATGCCAAGAGGACGGGATATGGAACGATCTGCAAGCTCATGAGTCATGCATGTAGGAGTAAGTTCCAAGAGAAAGTTTCTTCCACATGAATAAGGCATCAGATGGATGCTTGCACCAAGATCTGCTAAGGCAAAGCATTCAACCATTCCTGGAAATACAAGAGAAATTTTCCAGATCTCCAAGCTTTTCAGAAGCTTCTAATAACAACTGCAGAGCGCTCTCGCAGAGGAGTTTTTGCCATTTCAAACAACTTTTCCTTATTGCTTAACATGTGTTTGAGAGTCGATGCAAACTTGGGCATCAATATGATAGCATCCGCAAAGCTTATGTCAAAATGTAACTCTTGGAAAATTTAAAAAAATTTGTCCATTTGATGACCTGGCTTTCATGAGCTTTGCTCATTCAAACGTGATGGGTAAGGAATAGAAGATTTGATTTCTTTCAACGGGAACTACTGGAGGTTCAAAACAAACTGGATTTGACTTGGGTTTCGACAACTTGAGGTTGGACTATCGGTGGGACGTGGCGCGGTACTGTGGGCTTGAATAATACACCTTGTCCGTTGTATCCTTGGTAACTTGACTCATTTCTCCTAGTGGAGGAGGCATTGGAGTCTTAGGTCCATTGTGTGTCGGAGGTTCACTTTCCACTACCTTTGGGAGAGAAGAAGAGGTAGTAGGAACAGCAGTCCAAGATATGAAATACCACTTCGTTGTGATCGCTTTGCATCGCCCCCGGTTAGCGATCGTTGCTCGAAGTTTTCCGAGCCCGAGGGTTGATCATTTAAAGACTTCTTAAGATCGCAACTGACCGACCAACAACCTGTTCATTTCATCTTGGGATTTCATGAATTGTTTCAATAGCTCATCAGATGATGGTCCAGTTGGAACAATGGCGGAGGTGGATTAGAAAATTCGGCCTCTAATGTTAGGATTAGGGCCGTTTTTGAAAATTTCCCTGTTTAGGATTCATATTCCCATGAAATTGATTCCCTCGATTGAAGTTGTTTTGATGAAGGTTCCCTTGATGTTGGAAACCTTGATTTGGTGCAGGATAGAAATTACCTTGGTTTTGATAACCTTGGTTCATTCTAGGTTAGTTCTCGATCCGGTTTTGCATGTTATGATTGGTTAAAACCGGTGGTGCTGATTAGTGTTAGCATGGAAGTGTGGTTCATTTTGAGGACGGTATTGATTACCTCCTTGATGTGAACTACCGACTAGAGCATTGGCTTCAAATGGACTACCATCGTGGCGACAATTGTAGTATGCATTAGGACCACCACAAGTAACACAACTCTCAACTTTCTTCACTTCACCATGTGTTGGTGTCTGAATGAAGGTCACTTTCTTTTGGTTAGCAAGAACCAAAGCTCTGAATAATATCTCGTGAGTTTATCAATCTTAGCATCTGCTAGATGTACTCACGGAGATGAAGAAGAAGAAGGTCAAGCATGAGACGATATGTCTTTGCTCGAAAGGGCGGACCGAGATTTGTTCTCAATGATTTGCAAGGCTTCTTTGGTAGTCTTGCTTGAAATTGCCTCCCCGGAGGCATTCAACGAGTCTTGATTAGTCTGGTTGAGACCATTATAGAAAGTATCCATTTGCATTAACTCGGTAAAACCATGATGCGGACATTGCAAGCAACTTTGTAACGATCCCATGCCTCCCCAATGATTCATCAAATATCTGAGAAAATTTCATTATCTCATTCTTAAGACTTGTGGTTCGGGATGGAGGATAGAACTCGTAACGAACTTGGTAACTAGATCCTCCCATGTCTCAATGGAACGAAGGGGTTGTTTCTCAAGCCAATTCCGCTTGCCCCTCTAGAGAAAATGGGAACGTAAGAAGCTTGATAGCTTCGGATGGGACATTCTTGTACTTGATGGTAGATGCAATCTTGTTAAACCATCGAATGTGTGCATGAGGATCATCCCGCCCAAAACCATAGAATTGGCTTTGGGTTACTAGATTAAGCAACCCGTTTTGAGCTCGAAGTGTAACGATGGCTAGGACAACAATAGCATCTCCGTAACCCTCGATGGGTGCTTGGAGAAGCTCGTTCATGGGTTTGTCTTCCGCCATTACGACAGGTGGTGGTGGTGGTAGACGCTCAGCCACGGCCGGGAGAGTGAACGCCCCTCACGCTACGAGAATCTTTCCAAGTTCTGAAGTGGACTTGTAGAACTGGAAGAACGAGAAGCATGCACTAAGTATAAAAATCAATTTTCAAAACAAATAAGGCAAAACGACAAGTGAACTTAACCAATAATCACAAATGAAATGGCTTTTTTGAAAAAGGTACACCAAATCACAAGGACACAAAGGCAAGTTTTAATCTGATGTTCGGGAACTTATTATGGTCACACCCGCTTAGTAGGTGTACGCCTTGATTTGCGGTGGTTGATTTTATGTATATATTAAGTACCACCGAAAAAGACGAGGTATAGATTTGTGCCGATGGGTTTAAAACTTTTGGACAATATTGGATCGTCTCCGCTTAACCAAATCGTATCGCTTTAAGAATCACCTCAAAGAAAATACAAGATAGAAAACGTTCCGATTGTTTTGTTGTTTTATATTTTTTTTGGTGTTTTTAACACTTTAGGAAAAGTGCTAATGAACTTTTTGATTTTCTTATAACATTACAAACAAAAAAAAAACTTTTTACAAATGGTGGGATATGTGCAAGAATGGGTCTGAAAATGGCTTAACACACGCTAAAGCCTCCCCGGCAGCGGCGCCAAAATTTGATCTGTGCTAAACTAGTCAAGCTACCTCACACAAGCTAGCCACTTGTGAATGGCTAACCGTAAGAAGCTTAAAACTGCTTAAAACACAAATACAATGAAGTCCGGGAGAATAGAATGAATTCCTCGTCGTTAAGTCCCACGAAGACTCAATGGTGTGCCAAAACTAACTCAGATGATAGAGTGATCACTAAGGATAGTGATCAGTAAAGGTTTTGGATTGAATATTACACTACTGATTGATTGGAATGGAATTGGAAACAGAATTGGAAACACAACAATCGATAAAAGAAACGTAAACCGCGACGCTTAAAAACTACGTAAACGCACAAAAAATAAAAGTGAGATCTAAAAAATAAAAGACCTAAAAATATGAAAATGACATTTTGGAATCCTAAAAATAAAATAAAATTATTAGAAAAAGAAAATTATTTTTACAACTATTTAATTAATTATTATTAATTAAAACTATTTTAAACTATTTAAAATAACCCTAAAATAAAAGAAAATATGAAATAAGGCTAGAAAAATAAGATTATGATTGAGAAAAATCTAAAATATTATAAAACTAATTTTAAAACTAAAAATATATTTTTCACACTTTTTATTTAATTATTACTAATTAATTATTATTTAAAATACACTTAAATACTAGAAAATATCAAATAAACCTGGAAAAATGAAATTTCAACTTGGAAAAATCTAAAATATGATAAAAATAATTTTAAAACTGAAAAGATATTTTTTATGCTTTTTAATTATTTATTACTAATTATTTAAGACTTTTAACTATTTAAAATTCTAATAAATACTAAAAAGATAGAGAAAAATATGAAACTTTATCTAAAAATAACTTAAGGTGACAGAAAACTAATAAAAATATAAAAACTAGATTTGCTTATTAATAAGATGAAAAGAAAAATCAAAAAGCTAAAACCTATTAAATAAACACTATCACTGTTTTTAAATTGATGTTTTTCTGGATTTTCTTTTTGAGAACTACTTAAATACTAAAAATATGAAACTTTAATAAACACAAAAATTTTACAAACTTAAAATAAGCAGTTTTACAAGCTTATAAGCCAACAGATTTGCTTATGAGCTTTTCTTGATGAATTAAGCTCAAACAAAGTTATAAACTGGAAACACAAGTTAAATAAGCTACAAATAGGATAATGCTACTTATATAAAGCTAAATTACACAGATAAGCACACTAATAAGCTAGAAATAAGCAATAAGCACTTGAACTAAACTGAACAACCAAACAGTCCTGAGGACTTTTTCAAGACCAAAATAAGCTAGTGAAATAAGCTCACAAGCTCAAAACAAGCCTTGAGGTGTCAAGATAAGCTGGTTGGCTTCCCAAAAGGCCAAAGATCAAAAGCTATAGGTAACTGTAGAGCTTTTGGTGAGCTTATGAAGATGGCACCAAATCAATCGTCACTTAAGCTGAGTCAGTATATACTAAGTGTTGGAACAATAAAAGAAGCTAGGTGCAGCCCTAGCTAATAAGCTTCAAAATGGAAAACTAAGCTTGGGACCCAAAGAAGACTAGGTCAGCTACCCAAAGAACCAAAAATTACAAGATTTGAGCAATTAATAAGCTCTATGTGAGCTTATCAAGTTGGACCACCAACTGTACGTGGCACTTTTCAGTCAATGTACCAAAAAAAACCGAAAATAAGCACTTAAAAATCTGATTAAAGGAAAGCTAATATTTTTCTAATTTTGTTTAGCAACTGAACTTTAATACCCCAAAAGATTTTAAGCTAAAACTCACTATTAAACTCACACTGAAATTATCTATTTTAATCAAAAACGACCAAAATGAAAAATTTGACTTTTTAAGGAAAACTAAAAGTTTGACCAAGATGAACTTTGAATCACTACTACTCACTGATTTTGTTGTTTTAAGGTATACTAAGACTGATTTGATTGATTTTAACAACTTATATACATAAAAACAAGATCAATGATCATGCAAATCCAATGATGAGTGACAGAGATGAGATCAAAATAGATTTTGACTTTTTGACAAATGACCAATGGTTTTTCTTGTTAGACTGAGGTATTAGGTGTGTAAGTAACACAGAACAACCCCAAACAAACAATACAAACAAGTCCTACTATGGTTTAAACAGACAAATCCAAACACCCTTACTTAGACAGTTTTGGTGAATTTCAAAGCAAAACTCAAATTAAAGCCATGAGACTTGTTGCAGACCTTATAATATCACTTATTAGGATTAATGAAACCTTAAACAACAATCATAACAACATTAAACTAAGAAATAACCATAATGCTATTTTTACTGCAAAATGAGATTTTTTTGTAAACTACCAATTTAAAAGAACAACAACTGATTTTAAGGATTAGATACACTTAACTATATCTAATGAACATAAAGAAACACAAATTTAGGCTAATGAACAACTACAACAAGAAATGCAAAAATGAATAAAAAGGCTTACAAAAGCTTCCAAGCTCAAAAGCGAGATCAAGAACCAATTATCACCCCTATTAGCTTACCACTAAGCTTCTAACCCAAGGCCATCCATAATTCACCCTGCTCCAGCTGTGTACACCATTTCCAATGACTTTTGATTTTTCAACTATTTAATTTGTATTTTGGTGATTTTGATTTTTGCTTCTAAACTGACTTTTAGTGTTTCTAAAAGCTTGAATAAGCTTTATAGGAGCTTATGTGTCTTATTTAGTCCAAGATAACACCTTATAACAACATTTGATTCAAATGAGATTTTTGAAATTTGAAATTGCATAAACTGATATTAAAACTTAATACTTGAGATTGGCGAAAATAGTTCACAAATACTTTAAATAACACAAACAAAGTGCTAGGAAAACTTAAATTACACTGGAGATTTGAAATTAATAAAAACGACAATGAAAAACTAAAATTACACTAGATATTGTTGATACATTGCATCCCCTCCTCTTTATAATGACATTTCCAGCCCTTGGATCTGAAATTAAAGCTCCAGCTGTGTACACCATTTCCAATGACTTTTGATTTTTCAACTATTTAATTTGTATTTTTGGTGATTTTTGATTTTTGCTTCTAAACTGACTTTTAGTGTTTCTAAAAGCTTGAATAAGCTTTATAGGAGCTTATGTGTCTTATTTAGTCCAAGATAACACCTTATAACAACATTTGATTCACATGAGATTTTTGAAATTTGAAATTGCATAAACTGATATTAAAACTTAATACTTGAAATTGAAACTGAAAATAGTTCACAAATACTTTAAATAACATAAACAAAGTGCTAGGAAAACTTAAATTACCTTTGGAGATTTGAAATTAATAAAAGCATAATGAAAAACTAAAATTACACTAGATATTGTTGATACATTGCATCCCCTCTCTATGATGATCTCTCGATTGCTTCCACCAATTTCCGACCCTTGGATCTCTAAATCATCTTAACCATCCAAGTGTAGATTTTGGCAAAGTCTCATAAGGTTTGAGACATTAATTGGGTTGGTTTGAGTCAATTAAGAGTTTTTTGTGTTAGTGGAGGTGGAGGGGACAAGGTAAGGAGGGTGGATGGAGAAAATCATGGAAACCACCATGGTTTCTGGTTTGGCGCGTTCTTGTGAGGAGAGCAGTCTTCAGGTTTGAATAATTTGGCCGGTGGTATTAATAAGAGAGGGGTCCAAAATTGGTAATGACAGTGGGTCGTGGTATATGGCGGGGTTCTTTTGGTTTTGGATGGGGTTCTAAATACAAATGGGTCCAATTGATATTAATAAAGCATAAGGACCATTTTTGTAATTCATAAACGAGGGACCAAAAGCGAACTTTTTCCAAATGATCAAAAGGACCAATCTTGACAAACTTTGATAGTACAAGGATAACTTTTGCATAAAATTCCATTTTAGAAATCCAAGGACTATTTTTGCAATTTTTCAAAGTTTAAGGACCTTTCCTGCCATTTGACCAAAAAAATCATTCAAGGACCAATTTTAACAACTTAAAATATTTCAGGGACCTTGAATGATAAAATTCCACATTTTGAATTCGGGGACTAGATTTGACAACTTTTGAAACTTGGGGACTAAAGCGCCAATTTTGCAAACTTGAATCATTTTTCATCTGATTTTGATATTTTGCATTTAAAACACATAAAACACTGATTTGTGATATTTTCATCATTTTGATGCATTTTTGAGTGTTTTCAGATGATTTTGCAGTTTAGATTATACAAAAATGATGAGTATTTAGACACTCATCAATTATTGTAACAGTATGGTTCCTGCTGATAAAGGTTCCTGCTGATAGTTATTTATGTTTCTGCTGATAGTGCAGTTACTACTGATAGTGCAGTTACTACTGATAGATAGTTTTGTTTCTGCGGATAGTAGTATCCGTATTATTAGTAATTAGTTAGGATATGTGATAACATCAAATAGTCGTGAATATTTAGTGTCAAATTCCCCCGATAATGCTTGTAATCTATATCATTTATATGGATTTACGCTTGTTTTCCATTGTTTTCCACTTTCCGGTAAATTACGAGCATTGGAGCTAAAGAGATGCGGAATAGGAGAAATATCACAGATTTATCATAGTATGCTGACTTTGAACAAGTTACGACGTAACTCATCTCTCACATTACGCCGTAAATACAACGTGACTCAAAAAACTAACTCATCGGAAGGTTACAGTAACTCCCCAAAGACTCTGACGTAACTATATTAGGTCAAATGAGGTTCCACGCGTAACTATTTCATCAACTCCGTGGCAAGTATTGAAGATACGGTAACCACTTAGGTTACCTTTGTAACCAGATCTAGTGCAAATTACAAAGAAATTGAAGATTACGGCGTAACTATTATATTAGTTACGCCGTAACCTAGATATGGCCTATAAATACCCCACGATTTCCAGCATTTCAAAGCATCTCATTCCACACATCACAACCAAAGAACGTGAAGAAGCCAAAGCGGTCTAAAGGAGCTTACTGAGTGTCTCCAAGGGATAAATCTCTCCCCTACGATAAGCATTAGCATTTTATCTTTTCTTTACTTTCGATTCATGTATTTCGTAACATTAAATATTGAATTGATTTGTATAGTTAATATGAGCAGCTAAGCACCTCTTGGTGCCGGCCTAGTTATGATTCCTTAATTGTTTTGTTTGCGTTTACATTACTTCTTTATAATTATTTCTAAGTGTATGCATGCATAGTTTATTGGTAGCTACCCTTATTTCGGTAGTTTTGAATGGCGGTAGAGGCTAGTTGCTTAGGTGATATGACCAACTGACTAAGTGAGTAGATGAGGCGGGAAGGGTAAGATATGCCCAACTGACGACCTTTTCTACTTGTGCGATTTGACCAACTGATCACCTACCGTTTGGATGAACTTAAGAATTAGGGGTGGGTGTTTAAGTTGCTAACGCCAGACACTCACAATTATAAATCTAGCATGTAGCGGTACTTAATGACTTGGCTTAGGGGACCAAGAATAACTGGACTTATGAAGGGACACCTGACTTCTCCAGTGGTGGCATCTTTGCAGATAGGTTAGGGCGAATTGACCAAATGTTGTCCTCTCGAATTTGACCCCACCTGAAGTAACTGGAAGTAAGTAGACGTAGACATTACTACCTAGGAGGAATAACTAGGTTAGCACCACTCTCTTCTATTGATTAAACCTTTGCCTTTTATCTAATTAAGTTTTATCATAGCTTATTGCATCATTTTCATCAAATTAGTTTAGATTCAAAGTTCATTTAAGTCAAACATCAAAAGGAAAAAAAATAAATAAAATCTCTAGCGTTATGGTAAAATCAGTATTGACTAGTATACTTAAGACACTAGAAAGTAGAAATTGATTAGTTGTAGGAATATATGCGTTATGAAGATAGAAATCAATTTAATGTATCTGTAACCGCTTATTATGTGCTTTGCTTTTATACTTGTAGGAATATAGAGTGTCACGGGTGCCAAGCCGAGGCCAAGCCGCTACCACAGCCGAGGCTAAGCCACGACCACAGCGGAGACCAAAAGGTAAGATATGCCGTTGCATATTTTATATAGTTTAGGGTTTTAGGTAAGGAGAACTATCCAAGCATCGGGTATCAAAAAGACCCTTTAAACCCTTAGGGTTGAATTGGTCATTTTAACAACATTCTGTAGGAGAGTAGGATGGTGGATTTTGGGACCTAAACCAAGATCTTGGCAAGGTATTGGGGTCCACCCCCTTTCATGCAATAAGCACTTTAACTAGGGTAATGAGATCATGTTGTTTCATCTGCTTGTGATACAAAAGATTTGATCATGTTTGCTTCCACTTTTTGAACAAGTCATCTCTAGGGTTGAGGGTTTGTGAAAACATGAGAATGGTGTTAGTGTGTCTAGTTAAAGTGCTATTACACCATTTCCCGACATCATTTCATTCTCCTTTTTACAATGATCTTCCCAAAAACTCACCAACAATTCTCTCCTATATTATCAAACAACAAAAATGAAGTTAGCGGCTGTGACACGTGGCTTCTCCGATGGTTTACGACGACGAGGTACATGGTTTCTTGGTCCAGTAGATACAGGGAAAGTGTACAGCCCATTTCTTGTTACGGTTTGTTATGGTTACCTGATGATGAGGGTTGAATCTTGACGGGTAGAAATGTGGTGCAAAAGGGTTTAGCTTGCTTTGAGAGTTCATAATTGTGTGTGTGTTTTTAGTGTATGTTTTTAGGTGAGAAACTATGTGTGTATATGTGAGAGAGAGGGAGCCGAGATGATAAGAAGAGAGATGAATGGGTTGGTAAGGATAGTGATGGTATGGTGGCGAGAGATGAAAGGGTTTGTGGGTGCCTCATTAACCCCACTTCACTCGGCACCATTCCAGCACTATCATTACAAACCATTTGATCTTTCTTCTTATAATCTCTGCTCTCTCTCTCTCTCTCACACACACACAGAGTTTCACATCTAAAAACACACACACAGTTATGAACTGTCAAAGCAAGCTAAACCCTTTTGCACCACCTTTCTACCCTCAGATTCAACCGTCATCATCAGGTAACCATAAAAAACCGTAACAAGAAATGGGCTGTACACTTTTCCTGTATCTACTGGACCAAGAAACCGTGTACCTTCTCGCTGTAAACCATCAGAGAAGCCACGTGTCACCGCCGCTAACTTCAATTTTGTTGGTTGATAATATAGAAGAGAATTATTGGTGAGTTTTTGGGAATATCATTGTAAAAAGGAGAATGAAATGATGTCGGGAAATGGTGTAATAGCACTTTAACTAGACACACTAACACCATTCTCATGTTTTCACCAACCCTCAACCCTAGACACACTGTTCAAAAAGTCGTACGCAAACATGATCAAATCTTTTGTATCACAAGCAGATGAAACAACATGATCTCATTAACATAGTTAAAGTGGTATTACACTTGAAAAGGGGTGGACCCCAACACCATGCCAAGATCTTGGTTTAGGTTCCAAAATCCACCATCCTACCCTCCTACCCTAATTGATAAAATGACCAATTCAACCTTAATGGTTTAAAGGGTCTTTTTGATACCCAATGCTTGGATAGTTCTCATTACCTAAAATCCTAAACTATTTAAAATACACAGGTTAAGCTTTGGACAAACTCGAAGAAGCATAAGATATTTGAAGTCAACTGTCAAAACCGCCTGGTGAACACGAGTTCGAGCCTTATGTGTTAGGATATGTTTGTAGAGAATAACATGGTTAGGATTCCCGCTAAATGGATTATACGTATAGTTTTGGACCATTTGCGTATAGGTAGATTATGTATAGTTTTGGACCATTGGCGATTTTGGAAACACATTTTATGTTATCGATTGATGGTTATATATGATATTATGTTTAGCGAATTTGTGTTGTTGTAGCATAAAATAGGATCTGAAAACAGGTTGTTACATTGTAGATTTTTTCCGAAAAAAAATCTGGAAATTACCCATTTTGCAGCAATTTTCTGCAAAATGGGTCAAAGGCTTTCCCCGGGGACATGTCCCCGACGAAAGAGTTATAGATAATCTTAGTTTGTCATTTTCCCCGGGGACTTGTCCCCGGCGAAGGAGTTAAAGATAATCTTTATTTACCCTTTTCCCCGGGGACATTCCACGGCAAAAGAAAGTGCCACGTCAGACGTGTTTTACCAGCGTAGAATTGGTGCGGGACCCACATGTCCCCGTTAAAAGTAGGTTTTAGTCCCCGGGGAAAGTATTCCCGAGAGGGTATTGCCGGGGGGCTTTCGCCGGGGACATGTCCCCGGTAATAGGTTTCGCAGGGGACATGTCCCCGGCAAAAGCCGTGATATTTCGCTTGCGAAAGTCACGATTGTTGTAGTGGTTGCAGCTGATAGATCAGTTAGAATATATATCTTTTGTAAATCTTGTTTGTTGTAGTGGCTTTCATTACGCATCAGAACTTTGAACTTAAAAATATGAATTTAGATTTATATAAATACACTTTTGATCTGATGTATATAAGTTAATTTTATTTACATAAAGGTTTGTTTTATCTTTTCCCAAATCTTTAAGAATATGATCCTCAAATACTTTAGGCAAACTTAAAAAGTAGACAAAAGGATTTGAACCCATGCCATCTTAGTATATGACTCTCAATTGCAACTTCATGCATATGTATTTTTCGGAAACCACAAAGTATGTGATGTATAACTTATATCAACCACGCCAGCAATTCATTAGGTGTCCTAAAAAATCTAGAGAATTATCTAAAACAAGATGGGTATGAATAATATGTACTAATACTATGTCTTTTTTATTTTCTGGATGGCTGCATCTAATATATTAGGTTGAAAGTTTAGAACAAAGGCCAAAAGATGAAGACAACTCAAAGGTAATGCATCTTAATGCTCTCGTAAGAATCACATCACTGCATTTTCTACGATTTTTATTTTTCATTGACGTTCTTGAAACTTTGATAGTTGTTGGCAGAGACGGAGCTGTGCAGGGGTCCCGTGGGTGCCCGTGACACTAATGGATTTTTTCGATTTAGTGTTAGTTTTAAGAAAAAACATCGATTTTTCTCAAATATATCTAAAATGACCCTGGTCCGTTGAAATGTGTTTTTAGTTTTATTTAGTTAGCATCTTAAACTCAATTATATTACGGTTAAAAAAAAATTGTGCACCCAGTCATGTTTGTTCCTGGCTCCGTCCCTGGTTGTTGGCGCAAATTGAAAATGAGGCTTTAAAGTTAAAACTAAATGAAAACTGTTATCTTTATAAAACATTTGTTGAGAAATATTTAGATAATAAAAAAAAATTAGCATTATTGAATGTAACATGTCCACTTTCATGAATCTTTTTGCAAATAATCTACAACGAGACATATGCTTGCGCGCATTTCACAATGGATGCAAAAACATTCATCACGTAATCTAGAAAGAAAGCTCTTATATAGGTAATGTATAAGGAAAAACAACACTGATATTTAAAAAAATATAACAGTAAATGAGTTAAATTCCAATATATATCGAGTTCAAAATTTCATTTTCGATGTTCACAACACTATTAATATATTCCCCCCTTCTCAAAATTATAGTGCCCGTTTGACTTTTTCAGTCTTTTCTTTTACAACTTTGACTTTAAATACTTTTCGTTCCATATTGACTGTTCATTTTGAATTTTTTAGGTCTTTCATTTCTAACTTTGGCCTTAAATATTTTTAATTGTGTTATATAATACTTTATGCAAAATATATGAATAGATTGAGTTTAAATGTATTTTTATTGGTATAATTTTTATTAAATATTATATAACACAAATAAAAATATTTAAGGTCAAAGTTAAGAAAGAAAGACTTAAAAAGTCAAAATATGACAATTAATATGGGACGGAGGTAGTATTTGATACAAAATATATGAATGAATTGGGTTTTAAATGTACTTTCATATGGTGTAATTTTCATCAACTATTGTATATAATAAACAAAGATATTTAAGGTCAAAATTGAAAAAGAAATACCGAAAAAATCAAACGGAACTATAATTTTGGGACGGAGGTAGTAATAGTGTTAATAGTAATACATTTTTCAATATAATGTTTAACATAATTTGAAGGGGTAAAAGATATATAGTTTAGAATAACTAAAGATTAATTTTTTATATTACTAAACATTGAATTTCAATACAACAATTATCAAAATTTCTATGTTGTAAAAACCTTAAGAGGCTATACATGACATTTAAGCAAAGTAAATTACTATTGATGAACACTAATTTAATTTTGTTACATGTTATATATTCTAATATTGAATATGAGACCTTAATTTACTAAATAGGGGCAATTTATACATCTCCTAAATTGAAATTTTCGTACTTACTCAAAGATGTTTTAAAACATTATACATTATGCAGTCAGTAGTTATAGTTTGGATATATATTAAATTAATTATGAAAATAAATGAGTAATAAAATCAATCCCATTAAATAACAATGCTTATTTAGTTAATTATCTTTTTCTTTTTTTTTTCTTTTTTGGTAAAAGGTCAAAGACCCGGTAAATATATTACTCCAAAAAACGTTTAAGTATAAAGGATATGGGTAAATCCCATATCTCAGCCCGTTACATAGGCGAAAAGCTTACATAACAAGATACTTCCTATTCTTTATATAAGAAAATAAACCACTACTCAAGATAAAACATTAGACTCCCATGGAGCTAACATTTCTTCTTACCAAGGCCTTGGAGCTTGATCCCATACGTGTCATAATAGGCATCCAAATTACCTGGAAGATCGTAAACCTAATCCGCATAGTTATCATATTCATAGTCATCATAGTCATCTTCGCGATCATGACCACCACCAAATAGGTTACTCGACTCATCAAATGTGTTCACAACCTCCTCATCATCACTATCAGAAACCACAATCTCTCCCACCTTATTGAATGGGTTAAACCTCTTAGTAAAAGAAGTAGCCGGTAAATCCTTATTATAACCCTGATAATCAACATTTTTAATAGGATTACCATAATCATCAACAAGAGTAGCTTTCCCATCGATAAGAAGCCTTTCAAACTCCCCAATTTTCTCAACAATAGGGGTAGGACCAATCGCGGTAGCTTCCATTGAATCACTCACAAGGGGTCTTGTGATACATTACCTGTCTCGAGAGACCCAACCTCCTTTGCTTCCATTGTATTACCAGAAACCTCTACATCAGGGATTGTCATCATCGATAATCGATCGATTTAGTGCGCAAAGGATTAGGTGTAGCAATCTTCGTCCCACTCATACTAGCCACACCAGTGGCTTGCTTCTTCGCACTATCCACCTTCTTGGGTTCAGGAGGAGTCGCTTTAGGTTGGTACCTAAATTTAGGACCCACTTTAGTAAAATCTCCCTTAACTGGAACACTTGGACCACCATTCCTACCCTTATTCTTGTTAGTGACAATATTGAAACCATCATTAACAGTATGTTTAGGCTGAGTAGGAAGTGGAACAGATTTAGGACAATCAATCAGCGTATGACCAAACAATTTACACGTATCACACCGAGACGGTTTCCATTCGTATTCCACTAGAATCTTTTCAATAGTAGATCATGTCTCATCTAGTAATGGTATCACAATAGTGATGCTCTCCCTAAGGACCTGATCTGCCTTAACTTCAATCAAGCACCTAGCAAAACTACTTCGACCCCATGATTCCAAGCACATTTGACTAGTATAAGAATCTAACAGTTTTGGCGTACCAATCAATGTAGCTAGGAGGCTGAGCCCATCATCAGAAAATATAGCAAGGGGCACGTCATGGAATTTAACCCATATCGGAATATTAGTTAAATCCTGTTTAAGCAGATTAGTATTTAAAGTTCACGTTTTAAGAATAATTGGCACATTCCTAATCATCCACGGTCTGTTTTCAAGCACATCATCAACACCGTTACGAGTGGAAAACTTAAAGAAAAAGAACCCCTTCGCATTCATCATGTTGGGATACAGAAATTCAAAGTACTGAAGAGTTAAAGTACTGAAGATTAACAAAGTACTGCTTAAAGACAAAGTGTTGAAGAAGTCAAAGTAATGCTAAGTAAAAGTCAAAGTACTGCTTATTCATCAAAGTACTGCAAAGCTTAAAGTCGGTTGTAATTGATTAATAGATGGAAAGTAATGTTTATCTAGAACTTTCTAAGTATTGTTTACTTGATGTACAAGGATAAGAATTGTAAACCGATTAGGGTTATCCTTGAGCCTATAAAAGGACCCCTAGATTGGCATTAGAGATATATGTTTTAGAATCCTAAAGTACGATCATTATTTAGAGTTTTAGAGTTGTTAAAGAATCTGCATAATAAGCAGTTTTAGAGTTATTAATAAAGTTATATTCTTCTTAGCTTTGTTAAGTAAATTCCGCGTACTTGATAAAGATTACTCAGTGTTTCATTGTTAATAACTTAGGATTTATCCGAGGTTATTAAACCCTTAACAAGCTATTTAAGTTAGTTTGGTTAGAGTACATCGATCCAACAAGTGGTATCAGAGCTTGTGTGGAAACTCTGACTAAGAAGAAATCGTTTAAACCTAGTTAAACAACAAAAACCTAAAGATGTCGACTGAAGCTGTTCCATCCCCATCCATCACCTCACTTAGAGTACCAATCATCAAGAAGGGAGAATACGACCTATGGAGCATGAAGATGAGGCAGTACATTGCTATTACAGACCATGCTCTATGGAATGTAATTGTCAATGGTAATGAAGTAGTTCCAGAACCTGTAGAGGTTCCTGGACAACCCAAAGCACCCAAACCAGTCTTACTAGTAGCAACAATAAGGAATCAAGAGAAGGCCCTCAACATACTCTTGTCTACTATACCTGATGGTCATCTACTGAAGTTTCATGATGCCAAAGATGCTAAACAACTCTGGGCTGCTCTCAAGACAAGGTTTGGAGGTAATGATGCTTCCAAGAAGATGCATAGAAATCTGTTGAAGCAAAGAATTTGAAACATTCATCGTTGGAGAAAGAGAAGGCCTTGATGCTGCTTATGACATATTCCAAAATCTCTCAGATGCCGAGTTATACAAAGCAGAGGTTTCGGTTGAAGATGTTAATCTCAAGTTCTTAAGGAGTTTGCCATCTACATGGCATGTGATTGCTACAATGATCAGAAGACAACCTGGTTTGGATGTCATCGACTTTGATGATCTTTACAATCATCTAAAGGTGTATGAGCATGAGATGAATGGCCAAACAAGTTCAAAGTCTCACAGTATAGCCTTTTTGTCATCTGAAAAGAGAGGCAGTACTTTCACTAAAAGTACTGCTCCTCCTCCTCAAACTATTGTGGCTCAAAGTACTGTTGCCTACTCTACTCCCACATTTGTTCAGCAACCCACACCAACCAACACCCTACAATCTGATGAAGTTGTATGCTCATTTTTTGCGCAGCAAGCTACCTTACCTGTTACCTATGAAGAAGACTTGTCACAAATTAAAGAAGATGAACTTGAAGAAATTGATATCAGGTGGCAAGTTGCTATGATCACTGCAAGGATCAGGAAGTTCATGAAGAAGACAGGAAGATGCATTGACTTCAAACCTAAGCAGGGTATCACTTTTGACAAATCCAAGATTGAATGCTTTAACTGTCAGAAGACTAGACACTTTGCAAGGGAATGCAGGTTTGCTAAATATCAAGCAAACAAGATGGCTGAGAAACCAAAGCTTGAACTAAAGGAGATTCCTATTACTGAAACAAAAGATTTGGTTGCTCAAGTGAATCTATCAGAGGTTGACTGGAGTGCTGAGTTTGATGATGAACCAGTAACTTATTGCATAGTAGCTGTGGAGGAATCAGTGGAAGATTGGAGCACAGCTTTTGATGAGGAACCTGGACATGCTGTTTTGGAATCCAATGATGGTCTAGGAAGCTTTGACTGGAGCATGGAAGATGAACCTGTTCTACTTGCTATGATGGCTACTTCACCAAGTTCAACCCCTATCTCTGTGGTATGTTCAAAGTGTCATAACTTTTATCAAAAAGTGCTAAATGATTATGTGACTGAAAGAGATAATTATCAAAGGGCTAGATCTGAGGTCTTAGGTTATCAAATAACTTTAGAGTCTATGGAAGCCAAAATTCTAACACATGAATATAATGAAGTGGCTTGGGCAGAAAAGTATGAACAACAGGATTACCAGTTAAAATTAAGTGAATGGAAGTTAAACTGTAAGATCTCTGAAATTGAGAAGCTAACTAAGGAGAGAGATGACCTGATGGCTAAGTTTGATGCCTGGAAAGAATCTGGTCTTTCTCATGTTACTTATGTTGAAAAACAGAGAAGAGCTTACATTAGGACTGGCCTAGGTTTTGGTATGGACTTTAATAACATAGAAGAAAACCCACCTAGTGATAAGGATGACCTTGATTTTGAGGATATAACCACTAGTGATGATGAACTTATTAATTATGTAGATACATCTAGCAATGAGGAATCAGTTAGTGAAACACCTCCTGAGTTTAAGAAAGATAATGCCTATCATGCAGTCCCTCATCCCACTGGCAGTTTTCAACCCCTTAGGCCTGATGTTTCTCATTTTGGAGTAGATAACCTAGAGTTTAGGAAAAATCTTACTAGTCAATCTAGGTCTGAAACCTCAAAAGCAACAGCAGAAACACCTAAGGTAGATGATGTTAAAAGCCAAGCAGTACTTTCACCCCAAAGTACTGCTACACCTCAAAGTACTGCTACACCTTCAGCAGTACCTTTAAGAAAACCTTTTCAACATACTGCTAAACCTTTTTGGATAATTTTGGTCAAAACAGTTTTAAGCATTCACCTAGAAGACATGATAGGTTTGCTCATACACATAGAAGAAGAAACTTTGGGATTACAGATAAAAAACTATGTTTTGTTTGTTTTAGTCCTGATCATTTGATTAAGGACTGTGACCTTCACTCAGAGTATTTAAGTAAGTTTCCAAAGAACAGAACTGTCAATCAAAAACCAAGGGAGACTAGACCAGCTTGGAATCATTCACATAGGGTTAACCATAGAAACTTCTCACCAGACTATAGGTACCCTCACTAAAGAAGACCTTTTTCAAAACCTCCAGTACCTTCAAATACTTTCCAAGGTACTGCTAAGCCAAGACAAGTACTTTCTCAAAGTACTGCTCAGTTTTCACCAAACACCTTTTGGAATGGAAAGCCTAGGAGATCTAATTACTATCAATCTAGAAGGCGTTACAACTCCAAAAGAGTAGCTAGATCAAGGGACTCTACACCAGAAGTTAAAACCAAATGGGTTAAGAAGGAAAGTACTGATGGGGAACAAACAATACTTTCAACAAGTACTGGTGAAACAGAGATTTTTGATAAAGATGTTTCTGAAAAAGAAAAGGAGATTTTAGTTGAAAAAGAAAGTTTTGTTGAAAATCCACAAGTTTTGAATCAAAAGATAATACTGGATCATGCTTTAAAAAACAGTGGAGACTACATACTTACAGAATGTAAGTATGTCACTCCACAAGGGGAGCACAAGTCAGTAATGGCTTGGGTTCCTCAAAGCAACTAACTTTTTCATCTTATTAGACAGGGCAACCTAGAAGAGGAGCTTAAAGATCATTTTATTGTTGATAATGGTTGTTCTGGAAGCATGACAGGAGACAAAGAGATTCTGTCAGATTGGTCTTATTAGTTACTAAGCTATATTTAAGGGGAGGACTATTTAGTGTAAGTATAGTCCTATGCATTGCTTGAGGGGAGGATATTCATGTTTATTTGCTGTATTTGCTATTGTAAAGAAGACAATGGAAAAGTACTGCTTTTTGATTTTATGAAAGTATTGCTTGGAACGTACTGCTTGGAAAGTACTGCACACATGGAAAGAACTGTTTGTCTTATCAAAGTATTGTTCTAACGGTAGTATTGAGGGGTATCTACTACTAACGGTAACTTTGTTATTAATGGCTGTGATTTTTTAAAATCTCACCTATAAATAACTACTCTCTGAATTTCCCTCTCATATTGATATCTTATAATCTTTTCCATATTTCTCTCTCTTTCACCCATATTATTCCTCATATCACTTTCTGTGTAAACATATCATCAATGGCAAATCGTAATACAGTTTCAAAACACAACATGGTGGCGAATTTGGATAAGACTGAAGCCAATGAGATCTTTCATGATATCATTGATTTTCTCACTGGGTCACCGATTAGTTATGCGCTTTTAGTGGAACCAGAAATCATTGAACCCTGGATTCAACAATTTTGGGCAACTGCTAGGGTTCATATGGAGAATGATGATGCGTATATTCAAGCTACAGTTGCTGGGAGAACTGTGAAGGTTACTGAAACCTCAATTCGTGAGGACTTATTGTTTGATGATGAAGAAGGGGTTGTTCGTTTTGATAAGCAACTGATTTGGGATACATTTAGGGACATTGGATATGAAGGGTCCTTAACAGAACAAACATTCAAGAAACCCTTATTTTGTCCTCACTGGAAGTTTTTGGTTCATGTATTGCTTCATTGTATTAGTGCTAAAAGTACATCATGGGAGCAATTTGGGTCTAACATAGCATCTGCTATGGTAGGATTGGCTACAAACCGCGTTTTCAACTTTTCAAGGCTAATCCTTGATGGAATGCTCTCACACATCTCTCATGGATCAAGATGGTTGATGTATCCAAGGTTTATTCAAGTGTTCCTAAATAAACAACTTTCAGATGTACCAAAGCCTACAAGTCTTTTACCTGTTGTGGTACAACAAGCCAAGATTTTCATGGCAAGGAAGAGTGATTTATTCACTGGAAGGGACACTCCATTAACTACTTCTATGATGGAGGTTGTTCAAGCTATCAGAGCTGATGCTGCAGAGCATGATGACAAAGAAGGTACTGCTTCTACAAAAGGTACTGCTTCTCAAGGTACTGCATCACAGAGTACTGCATCACAGGGTACTGCATCACAAGGTCCTGATTCTCAGAGTACTGAATTTCAAGAAGATGTTACAGTTTCACCTCCACCATCTCCACAAATCTCTGTTCCTGATTCTCAACCAGACGAACATTCACCAATTAGAGGAGATGAAGAAGCTATGGAGCCTGAGGGAACAACTTTAAACAACTATGCTTTATCCAGAGAATTGACAAGATTGAAGAAATATTTTGAAGATCAGGCTACTCAGATATAGAAGTTGAAGCTTAAGTTTCGAAGACTCAAGAATTTTTGTCTGGCCATTGGTTCAACATCATCGTTTATGGGTCAAGTCTCAAAGAAAGCAAGGCAGCCGTTAGGAAATTTCAAGAAAACCAAAGGCGAAGGTTCAACAACAATTATCTTCATTCCAATTAGGGAGGAAATTGGAAGATAAGAATTTGAATGAAGAAGCTGAAGCTGAAGCTGAACCTCAAGGTACTGATGTTCAACCTCAAGGTACTGAAGAGCAGGTTAATATTGAAAGTACTGAGGAAGAAACCATTAGAGTTCAAAGTACTGATGATCAAGGTACTGCTGATCAAAGTACTGTTTTTCATGGAACTTACAGACAAGGGTTAATTTCACCAAGGTTATTAGATTTTGAAGAGGAAGCTGGTCCTTCAACTATTTTAACTGGAGAGGAAGCTGGTCCTTCAACTGTCATACCAGAAAAGGAAGCTGATACACCCAAACCCATACATATTGCAAGTGATGATGAAACCATTGCTGAGATCTTGCATGATTTATCAAATCCAAGGGGTGTTAGCATTCCAGGAGTTACAGAAGAACAACCAAGAGCTTCTCAACCTTCTATATATCCAAAAGATAAAGGAAAAGGTAAGTTGGTAGAAACAAAAAAGAAAAAGAAACCTACTTTAGCACAAATAAGGGCTGCTCAAGTTGCTATGAATGAGGAAGCAGCTAGAAAGTTTCAAGCTGAATTAAATGCTAAGGATAGAGAAGCTAAGGAAATTGAAGAAGCTGAGAATAGAGAAACAGCTAAGAAATTGCAAGAAGAATTGAATGCTGAAGCTACTGAAATATTAGAGTCACCAATTCCTATTTCTTCTCTACCAAGAAGACCAAATCTTGGTAAGGAAAGGAATGCAATGATGGCTTATTTGAAAGGAAGAGGATATATTGGATTGAATAAGTTGAAGTATGTTGAGATGAAAGAGTTATATGAAGTAGTTCAAGAAGAATATAAGAGACAAGTTGCTAATATCAAAGATTTTAAAGATGATGATGCTTACAAAGAAGATGAGAGAAGAGAAAGTTTAAAAAGAAAAAGGATAACTGGAGTTAAAGATCAACAGTCATCAAAGAAAGCTGAATTAAGATCTGAAACAAATGATGAATTGAGGAATTACTTAAGGATTGTTGATTTTGAGTTTTCAAAAGATGATGTTGAAATGAAGATGAACAAATCTCCAATAACTACTTTTGAAGTTGTAGAGTCAAAAGATGGAAATTATCTGATGTTTCACAAAGAAGATGAAAGCTTCAAGGTGTTCAATATGCTATGGGATTTATTGCATTTAATTGATAGAGTGGATTTATTTCATTTATATCATGTGGTGAAAGAATATTTTGAACACAATCCATCAGAAGGAGTTGGTTTAGTCTTACTTGGAGATCTCATAACTGTTTGGGAAACTGAAGAAACAAGTACTGCTGAGATTTGGAAAAATCAAGAAGACTGGGAGATTACTTGCTGGAGATTCTTTGAAGAATCTGGAGTACATGTTCTAGAGCTAGAAGATGGGACAATGATTCACATGTTAGCTGATAGAAGATATCCTCTTACATCGGATCTCATGAGGAGGATGCTGGAACATGGAATGGAAGTTGAAAAAGAGAATGAAATTGCTCTTATGGTTATCAAATTGTTTATCAGATGGATAGATATAGCTGATGATGGTGATGAATAACTGGTATGAAACTTTATTGATTAAATTTTTTGATATATCAGTACTTTATTCAAAGTACTGCTGATCAAACAGTACTTTCATCAAAGTACTGCTTGGCAGCTTTTAAACCAAGCATCGTTTTTGAAAAGAAAACTTTTGTTAAGTGTTAAAAATTTTGAAACAAAGGTTAAAAGAAATAAATGGTTTTTGAGATGGTAACACCAATAGGTTATCAATCCACCATGGTTACAAAAGGATTGGCTAATCCATGAGCAAACGGCTCTGGTAAAGATATCTCAAATCCGTTTTATAGTTGACAACTTGCTAATAAGTTGTATGGTAATCAACTCACCATATCAGTAATGTAAAGAGTTTGCTAGCCCACTAGAAAATGGCTTGTGGTAAAGGCTGTGGAAAAACCATTATATGGTAATTAGTTCACCATGATGAAAGAACTAACTAGTCCAAAATGATACAACTTTTGGTAAAGACAAATCAAATCTGTTGATAGCTGATGATTTGCTAAAAATCATATGGTTATCAATGTACCATGATCTTACACATCAAAACATTTGGCTACTCCAGAGTTAATGGCTTTGGTAAAGAGACATCAAATCCATTAAATTTTCAATGATTCACCTCTCACAGGAGTTTACACACCTAGAAGTGATGAGAATAGACTGAAATTTAACTGAATTTAATGTACAAAATGTCTTATGTTGCTGAAAAGATGGAGCTTGTTGAATGTTGCTGAAAAGAAAGAAGATTGCTGCTTGATGTTGAAACGAATTATACAGATAAAGACTACTTTGATGATGATATAAGCACAGAATCTACAAAGATAAAATTTGAAGATAAAGTCACAATTTCTCTTTGAAGACAAAGATGTTAAAGCTAAATCTACAAAGGAACTTGAAATCAAACAAGTAGAATTCAAGTTAGGGCAGGATTGTTGGGATACAGAAAGTCAAAGTACTGAAGATTAACAAAGTACTGCTTAAAGACAAAGTGCTGAAGAAGTCAAAGTACTGCTAAGTAAAAGTCAAAGTACTGCTTATTCATCAAAGTACTGCAAAGCTTAAAGTCGGTTGTAATTGATTAATAGATGGAAAGTAATGTTTATCTAGAACTTTCTAAGTATTGTTTACTTGACGTACAAGGATAAGAATTGTAAACCGATTAGGGTTATCCTTGAGCCTATAAAAGGACCCCTAGATTGGCATTAGAGATATATGTTTTAGAATCCTAAAGTACGATCATTATTTAGAGTTTTAGAGTTGTTAAAGAATCTGCATAATAAGCAGTTTTAGAGTTATTAATAAAGTTATATTCTTCTTAGCTTTGTTAAGTAAATTCCGCGTACTTGATAAAGATTACTCAGTGTTTCATTGTTAATAACTTAGGATTTATCCGAGGTTATTAAACCCTTAACAAGCTATTTAAGTTAGTTTGGTTAGAGTACATCGATCCAACACATCATAACCTTTTGAATACCATACTTGGCCCATGTATTACGAACGTAATAATCAACAACCGGAAAAGCAATACGTTTACCAAGGAAATAACCATCATGGGTATTCTCAAATTTAGATTTTACCTCCTCAACGACTTTCATAAGAATGGAGAGGTCCACCCCATTAGACTTTTTACTACACTCCAACCTACAAAAATTAGATTTGCGCTTCGTCGAATCAATTGACTTAGCACCATTAGCATTAGCCGAATTCGTACCACTTGTAGCACCAACATACGACATAGGTAATGTATTAACCTCAGATGAAACATGTACCCTACCAGCTTTTGATGCTACACTAATACCATCTCCACTTGGTAGGTTAGCACCCATATGAGTGTTATCAACACCATGAACAATATTTGAAACGGGTGGAATATTAGTACCCATATTGCTAAGAAACGGATAATCATGAACGCTTAAGTTAACACCAACCGGTTCATCCATATAATTCAATGTACTCACCATTCCAGTAGGACCAACATCCCAAAATACATCATCAGTAACATTCGACCCATAATTCAGATTAGAGCGAAAGGTATGGGTTGGTAAAGATTCAAGCCTAGCAGATGCGTCAACAGCGGGTTCTTGATCCTTCAAACGACTAGGGTGTTGTGGCTGGGACACAACAGGGTAATTAGCCTCAAGACCCTTCAAATGACTCGTACGCGCAGCCAGCTCATCAACATCAACCACAGGCCATGGTACACTATTGTTCTCCTCTCCCAAACTCGTCATCACAACAACCTAAAACCCTTAACTAAGTAATCGTACACAGAAAAAACAAGAAGAAAACCATGTCTATTCTTCAATCAAAACGAATTAAACCCCAGTTAAAGACTAGGGTTTATAAGCCATAGATACGCAATAACCTAACCCATAGGAATGATGATGTCTCAATCGTTTTAGATGATGATACAATGATTTTAATTAAAAGAACAATAAACCGACAATAAGAAAACCCTAATAAGCGATTGGAAAGAACCCTAAAGATCAATAAGAAACGATTATAGATCCCAACCAGGAACAAACTATGACTTAAGTAAGATCATACACAAGATATAATCAAATTTAATTCAAGAATGTAAGGAAGAAATCATGATCGATCAGGTTATGAAAGTCGATTTAGGGTTTAGTGAAATCGCCAAAATCGCCAAGGGTTGGGAGAGTTTTTTTTTAATTATCTTTTTCTTTACTACTTATAATGCATATATATATATATATATATATATATATATATATATATATATATATATATATATATATATATATATATATATATGCATCCTTAAACTTAAAAGTTTTTAAATTATGAGTAATGTCTAATGCCTAATATACCTCCTTACAAAATAAGTTTACATGGACTATTTTTTTTTAATGTGGCAATTTTTACTATTTGATCTATCAATAAAAAACCTGGTTGCATTACTATCAATTTAAAAAAATAATAATAATAAACATATTTTTTATTAATGACAACCAATCACATATATGGTTGTTCATAAACTTACAGAAAAATTAAAAAAAAAAATGTGTGCTCGGGTATTCGTCTAGAGTCACACGCTTGCAACCGGTTGTTTCAATTTAAAAAAATAAACACACACACAAAAATATACGTTTGCATTTAGAGTCAAATCAGAACCGCAACGTTGCAAGTATAATTATTTTTCGTTATACATTGTCGTTTTACGCGAGTATTCGTCTATTTTTTATAAATAATAAATACAATAAGCTCAAGGCCTAAAAAATAGAGGCTTTCAACGTCACTCGCTCACCTTCGGAAACGACTTATTTTTTCTTTTTTAATTTTTTTTTCACAGATGACATGAGGGCCAATGGTCAAATTAAACTCATAATTTGTGCATAAAAATTCGTTTGTGTCACAAAAATTTCATTTTTACATCAAAAAGTTTGTGTACCTAAAAAGATGAATAAAAAAGTTTTGTGCTTCAAAACAAACCTATAAAAAAATAAAAATTTCAAACACTTTTCTATCCACCAACATTATTTGTGATAAATTTTGAATGATTTTTCCAAACTCTTTTCTTCTTAAAAAATTATTTGTGCATTTTTTTCTTGGCACAATCTTTTTTAAAAGAATTTTTTTAGCAATTTTTGCTTAACCAATCTTTTTTATCGTGTGGAATTTTTGGAAAACTTTTTTTTCAATATCTTTGTATACACACTAATTTCTAAAAGTGTTTATTTCACTATTTAAATATCTTTCTTTATTTTAATTTTTATTATACTCACATGAGCTAAGATCAAATGAGAAATATAATGAAAATAACAAGAATGAAAAGAAATCACAGTTATATGCGTCTCCTCTTAAATTTCTCTCTCTTATTTGAAATTTGTGGTTAGAAATGCTTCTCACTCAATTTATGCGACATAACCACTAGTGAAAGCCCCAACAACGCATGATGAAGGGAGCGTGGAGTGTGTGATGTTGCTAGCTTGATAACGTGGCTGGTCTTTTTACCAAACAAGCAATGCACTATAACCATTTTGTACAGAATTTACGATTAAAATTAAAGAATGTGAATCTTGAATGCAAAATGATACAGTAAAATGAGAAGCTGACAACTTTTTTTTTATTTGAACAAGGTGGGCGATGGCTCGTCGCGTTGCGACGGGGTATTGTTTCACGTCGTCGATCATTGCACGGTATATTTGTTTTAAATAAAAAGTGCTCCTCACCAAAGTGAAATAAGAACCCGGCATAGCCAATGTTGATTCAGGTTAAATGGCATACAAAAATTGTGGTGTAGGACCCTACATATTCTACAGATGTGGACCAAAATAGGCCCAATCAACAGCCCAACGAATTTTGGCGGGAAAATCCCAAAATAATACTACGTCGTTTTGACCGGTACATTATATATATACAAATTAAGCAACCATTTCGCTTAAAAAACTTTAACTTCGGCTGTTTATGAAGTATAATGACAAAAATGAACCAGTATCCTAAACACAATTAGGACAACATATCAGGTTCAAGAATTTTCATTTCCTATTGACATTAAATGATGCAGGTGGGGAATTTGAAACACTTGAAAATTCCATTTAAAGAGATATACTCAGCCACCCATGGTTTTAATGATAGTCGGATGATCGGATGGGGTGGATTTGGAGGCGTGTACAGAGCAGAACTCTTCCACGTCGATGTAAGAAAGTATGTTGGAAAGAAAGAATCTCTTACTGAACTCTATGGCTACCCTAGAAGAAAAGGAGAGGTTGCTCTTAAGCGGAGAGAAATTGCGTCTCATCAAGGAAGGAAAGAGTTCTTGAAAGAAATCGACGTGCTTTCTGGAATAAATCATCAGAATCTAATATCGCTTGTTGGTTTTTGTGATGATTATGGTGAAATGATACTTGTTTATGATTTTGCTTCCAATGGAAGCTTTCGCAAACACATCCCAGACAAAGAAAGAAAATCTAAATTAAACTGGGCACAACATCTGCAAATTTGTATTGATGTGGCCCAAGGTCTAAATTATCTTCACAACAATCAGATAATACATCGTGATGTGAAGAGCGACAACATTCTGCTGGGTAGCAGTTGGGAAGGCATAATTGGAGACATTGGCATGTCTATAACCATTAACAAAGCAGATTCTCAGATTTCAAACATTAGTGCAGCAGGCACCTATGGTTATGTTGACCCAGTATATTTGGAGAGACGTATATTGACTAAACAGTCGGATATATATTCTGTTGGTGTAGTTATGTTGGAACTGTTAAGCGGGACATTTGTGCACCGTCCAGTCGAAGGAAGATACCAAGCCAGTCTAGTTGATGATGCCGAACACCATTTAGCAGGCAACCAACCATACCAGATTCTGGCTCGTTATTTAAAGGAAGAGCTTAGGGATCAAAATTTCAGGGATTCAGTTAAAACTTTTTCTTGGATAACTCACAAATACTTGCATAGTTCTGAAAATCAACGCCTCACAATGGATGACGTCCTGACAGAATTAAAGAAAGCATTGACATTTTACATAAGTCGTTATTACTTTTATGTACATGCCTCATGCTTCATGTTATGTTTTCCTCAAAGGGCCTTTTACCAAAAATAATGTCATTTAGTGACACTTAGAAAAAGTGTCAAAGTATAAACAATGTCACAAATATTGAAAATGATTCACAACAATTAAGTACTTTTTTTGGAGAGCACTAAAATTATATTATAAAACAAAAGGTCCAATAAGCAGACCATAAGGTAATGACATCCTGGAACCATCAAAACTCTACACTTTCAACAAGTTGACAGGAAGTGTAGTAAAAATTGAGAAGATGGCCCAGGAGTACCCAACCACTTGACCCACTAAAAGAAAGACCGATCGAGTCAAAGAAGTGTCTAGCTAGGTGTTTCACATAGTCCATAAAAATGGGTCATTAGAACTATGACCTTTTACCTACACTTTTTTAAGTGTCACTAAAACCTCAGATATATGCGAACAGGTGGAAAATTCCCAAACTTGTTTTACGAAATGTAAAGATAGAAAAAGTCACTTTCTTTGTAGTGAGATTTGTTCGATAGGCTTGCTCTTCTTTATTCTTGATTTTTAAGTTATTGTGTTTCTTGGTAATTTCACAGCTAATAGGGGTGGAAACCATCTTGCTTGAGGATGTCAGGTCTGCCACAGACCACTTCAACGATAAACGTGTTATTGGGAGTGGAGCATCAGGCAAGGTATACAAAGGAGAACTCACACTTTTTAAGATATCTATTCTGTTGTCCCAACTATTCTCTGATCGATTATAAAGTTGCAATGATTTGAATAAGTAAATATTGTATGTTGTGATTAACCTTGTAAATGATACATTACATATGTTTATACAGGTTATGAACCGGTTTCATTGAACCGACATACCTCTTCATATTTCTACAGAAATAACTGCCAAAAGTCAGTTAATAACTTCTGTTTTGACATAACTAGTCCCTATATTTTAAACTAATACATACTAAGCAAAAGATGAAGATTATCGGGTCACATTCTCCTCCTTAATCTTGATCGTTGCTTCTTGTTAAATCTTGAACTCCGAGCATTTGTCGCATCGTCATGAACTTTAGTCTTGGTAGAGCCTTTGTTAGTATATCCGCTCTTTGTAGTTCTCCGCTGACGTGCTCCACATTTATATGTCCATTCTCTACGCATTCTCGAATGAAATGATAGCGAATGTCGATGTGTTTACTTCTTCCATGAAAAACTGGGTTCTTGACTAGTGCTATTGCTGAAATGTTATCTACCCTCACGTATCTTCTTTTCTTCATTTCCAGTTAATTCACTAAGTAGTCTTTTAACCATAAGGCTTGACATGCTGCAGTAGTCAGCCATGAATTCGATTCACATGATGATAGCTCCACTGTTGGTTGCTTCTGAGTACACCAAGTAATGGGTGACTCTCCAAAGTAAAATACTATGCCAGTAGTTCCTTTTCCTTGATCGGTGTTGATTCCATAACTACTGTCGCCTGTAACCTTTAATCTTGCAGCGCCTTCTTTCTTGTAAATTATCCCATGCTCCTGTGTTCCTTTGATATATCGGATTACTTGCTTTACTGCCTTTAGGTGATGATCCTTTAAGTCTTGCATAAATCTCGAGTAGTCCGATGAATAACTAAGATCTGGTCTTTTATGAAGTAAGTACCGAGACTTCCAATTAAACTTCTGAGTAAGTTGCGTCAACCGAGTTTCCATCTTCCGCCTTGACCAACTTAGTACCGGATCCATTGGTATCTTCAGTATCATTACTATCCGCCATACTTGTCTCCTTTATGATCTTGTTAATATAGCCTGTTTGCTTGATTGTAATCTCTCCTCCTGTCAGTGTAACTTCTATCCCAAGGTAATAAGCTAACAATCCTAAGTCGCTCATTTCAAATTTTTCTTCCATCCGGATTTAAAGGTTTCCAATTCCTTTCTAGGAGTGCCCGTGATTATTAAGTAATCTACATAAACTCCAACAATAAGTGTAGAGTTCTTGTTTCTCTTTGTGTAGACTGCTTGTTCGAGATTGCATTTCTTAAAGTCTAAGGACTTTAATGTTTGATCAAGCTTCACATTCCAAGCTCTCGGTGCTTGCCTTAAGCCATATAAAGCTTTAGTAAGCTTATAGACTTTTCCATGTTTCCTTGTTGTATAAATCCTTCAGGTTGTGTGTAACGACTTCTTCTTTAAATCTCCATGTAGGAATGCTGATTTTACGTCCAAATGATGTACTTGCCATCCATGATATGCCGCTAATGCTAATATCAACCGAACTGTCTCTATCCGAGCAACCGGTGCAAATACTTCATCAAAGTCTATCCCTTGTTCTTGTACATAACCTTTTGCCACTAACCGTGCTTTATATTTGATGATGTTTTGCATCTCTCTTGGTTTTGTAAACCCATTTGAGTCCTATTGCCTTATGATTTTCTGGCAATGTTGTAAGAGTCCATGTATTATTCTTGTTGATTGAATCCAATTCAATCTTCATGGCCTCAATCCATTTCTCGTCTGTTGATGCTTCTTTGTAGTTACGGGGTTCTTCTTCCGTAAATAACAAGCTTTGTGGTTCAACTCTACGTGCATGTCTATATATGTCTCGACATATTTCTATATTCACGCATCGGTGTATCATCAAATTTATCTCTTTGCGTTCTCTATAGAACTATTAGTAGCTTCTTCGCTCTTCCGAGTGTGGGTCGTAATGGTATGCTTCGGTGTGATTGGTGAAACAGATCGAATCGATCTTGTTCATGATACGTGTTGTCATCGTTTCGTGTTGACTGGTGTAAGTTTTTCATTGTCAACTCCGTCTACTACAAAACTAGCCCAAAAGGTGTCTTGAGTGTTCAGATCTCCTTCATTTTCATTCCAATCCCACGGTTTTGTTTCCATAAATTTTACGTCCCTACTAACATGTTTCTTCTTGGCTATAGGGTCATATAGCCTACATGCCTTTGATCCTTCCTCTACTCCTAAGTAAACCAATGGTATGCTTCATTGGCCCAGCTTTTTAAGTGAGGTATCGTTATCTTTGCATAAGCCGTGCATCCAAATATTTTTAGGTTCTGTAAGTTTGGTTTTCTATTGTAGAGTGCCTCATATGGAGTTTTATCTGTCAGGGCCCTCGTAGGTACCCTATTGAGTATGTAAAGGGCATGCTTAACCGCTCCGCCAAAAAGTTAATGGTAACTTCATTGCTTTCATCATACTCCTTGTAGTTGATAACACTGTCCTATTCCTTCTCTCCACTACTCCATTCTGTTGTGGGGAGTATGGTGCTGTCAACTGTCGCCCTATTCCGCTTTCCTTACAGTACCTTGTGAATTCCTTTGATGTGAATTCACCACCTCTATCCGTTCTTAGCATTCTAATTTTCAACTTCATTTCCATTTCTACTTTCTGCCTAAATTCCTTGAATGTACTAAATGCCTCATCTTTCGATGTAAGAAAGTATGCCCACATAAAACGTGTACAATCGTCTACTAACAAGAAAATAAGTTTCTTGCCTGAGTGTGTTGCTGGACTAATAGGACCGCAAAGGTCTCCATAAACTAAGTCCAACGGGTTCTTCGATCTGAATTTTTCTTGGTTTGGGAATGGTGTTCTGCTATGTTTTCCTAATAAACATGCGTCACAAATCTGTCCTACATGATTTATTCTAGGAATTCCTTCTACTAGACCTTTTCTAGTCATCTTGTTGATATCATCAAAGTTTAAATGACCTAATCTAGCGTGCCATAACCATGCTTGGTTATCTATGTTTGCTAAGAGACATATAGGTGCCTCTATCTGTAACTGGATCTTGTAGAGTCGATTCTTAGATCGTTCTACCTTCATCAACAACTTTTTGTTTATATCATACAAAGTCAGCTTGTTTCCGTCCATGATGACCTTACAACCTATTTCAGTAAGTTGTCCTAGACTAAGTATGTTGCTCTTGAGGTTTGGTATGTAGTATACTTCTGATACTACTTTCTGTTCCTGGTTCTTACAACCTAATAGTATTGATCCTCTACCCATTATCTGTACATACGATCCATCTCCAAAACGTACTCGTCCTGTTATGCTTTCATCAATATCTCTAAAATGACTCTTTATACCAGTCATGTGGTTACTTGCACCATTATCTAAATACCATATGCTCGCATCTGCTGTAGCATATCTCTTTGGTTGAATTCGTTCTTCATTCAACAACACTTCCTTGTGTTCGGTTTCGTGCATAGTCATTAATAGTGATGGTTCATCGTCTTCTAAGATAAGGTTTGATTGTTCCTGGTTTGTTGATGTTGCTCTACATTTACTCATATAGTGTCCAAGTTTATTGCACTTGAAACATCTAATGTTACTCAAGTCTTTCTTACTTGAATTGTCCGGGTTTCCTCATGATCCGAGTTTCCCTTTTGTTAGTTGTTTCTGTTGTTATTATTCCGCCAGTTTCCTCGTGAGTAATTTGATCTACCTCCACGTTTGTTAAAATGTTTTCCTTTATCTGAGTGTTCACCATGTGTAAACAGTAGATTCTCCCGGCTTTCAACTTGACCTCCCTTCCGGAGTTTTATTCTTTCCTCAAAAGCTTTGATTTTTCCAAAGGATCTCATCTAGGGTAATCTCGTCTAGATCACTTGTTTGTTCTATGGATGCTACTATCTGAATGAATCTATCAGGTGTGGAGTCTAATAGTTTTCTAACTACAAGTGATTCATCTAATTCTTTCCCTAATTCTTTTGCTTTCGTGACATAGCCATTTAACTTGTCTGCAAATGCATCCACCGTCCTCATCTTCCTTCATCCGGTGAGTTAAATCCAACCATCAATGATTGTAAACGTGCTTGCTGCACTTTATCTTGTCCAACGTGTCTTTTCTTTAGTGAATCCCATAAATCTTTTGCCTTCTTACAACCCGCTACTTGTAAGATCATATCTTCCGTCAACGCTTGATATAGGAAGGCGATTGTTGCCTTATCCTTCTTGTCATCAACCTGTGTGTCTAACTTTGGTTCTATTGCTTCCCATAAACCGTGTGCCTCTAGTATAACTTTAATTTGTATAGCCCAAACTGTGTAGTTTGTGTTTTTAACTTAGGGCATTGGTATTGTGCGACGTGTGTTACGGGTTTTATCGTAGTTGATGTGGTTACTGTATCATCGGTTGTCATTTTGAAAGTGTTTAATATTTTCACTTTCTAGTCTAATGGAATTACTTATCTTAGTATGGTACTCTTTTCTAATGTGAAAATTTTGTCTCCGGGAATCTTATTACTACGGGATCAATAATTAGTATTAAGGATTTCTTAATAGTATAACTAATGAGATATATACTATTTCTAAATATGAATTGAAATCCAAAGTAAAATGAAATTGTGACCTCGTTACTTTTGATGAATACGAGATGTATTCGTCTTGCCTTGTTAGTGAAAATCGTTCACCAACGTTGATCTTTGTTCCCACTTTATTTCCTTTTGATCTTTGCCTCGTTGCCTTTTGAAAAAAAACAATTCGACTTCAATTTGATCAAAGGTTCTCGGCTTCTTTCTGTTGTTGTCGTTATTTTTGAAATCGACACAAACCAAGAATAACTAGCCTCGTACCACTTCTGTTTTTGTTTTGTTTTTCGAATTTTTGATCCGATACTAACAATAAAACAGAAAACTTCCTTGTACCAATCTATACGTTGTTCTTTTGTGCGTTCTCCTTGATCTCGGTCACTTTGAAATCACTAGGTTTCCTACACACAAACTCGTTACCACAACTTGGTAATCTTTTCGAATCAAAATCCTTCGTTTTACGATTCGTTCGCGAAACTAAACACCACTTCGTTGTCTCTTGTCGTTGTTGTCATTCTTGTGTTGTATCAACACAAACTCCACACTTTTCCTTGAGTACTTCCTTCGTCCTGCGTATACGTCTTCCTCTACAACAACGTTTTGCTTTGTGTTTTATTTGCTAACCGGTATACACAAAGTCTCCAATCTCTTCCTTTCCTGATCTCTCGTTGTTTACCAAGAGAAAGTTCGACACCACTATCGTCTGGTGTTTTGACGCTTGCAACTTCAACGTAAAGTAGATTGTGCACTATCTCTTCTACGTTTCTCCTTATCCAAACTCGTACGTTTTTCTTGGAAGATAAAAAACGTTCCCTGCCAAAGTAAAACAGCGGTGTTTTTTCTTTTCTGGCTTTCTTCTCTTCTGGCTTCTCGTTAGGGTTTTTATGCAGAAACAGTAATATGTTTCGGTATGTAAATCCTTGCTCTTGATGCCAATTGTTGTCCCAACTATTCTCTGATCGATTATAAAGTTGCAATGATTTGAATAAGTAAATATTGTATGTTGTGATTAACCTTGTAAATGATACATTACATATGTTTATATAGGTTATGAACCGGTTTCATTGAACCGACATACCTCTTCATATTTCTACAGAAATAACTGCCAAAAGTCAGTTAATAACTTCTGTTTTGACATAACTAGTCCCTATATTTTAAACTAATACATACTAAGCAAAAGATGAAGATTATCGGGTCACATATACCAGTAGCTGTGAAGCGGCTTGATAAGGCGCGTTCATATGGAGAAGGTGCACTCTTAAAAGAGGTTGCAAAACTTTCTCGATATGTTCATAAGCACATCATCACCCTTCGAGGCTTTTGTGACTAAGGGAATGAAAAGATCATTATTATGGATCATGCAATCAACGGAAGTCTAGATAAGCACCTACATACGCCAACTCTTACATGGGGACTCCGGCTCGAAATATCTACTGGGGCTGCAACAGGGCTAAAATTACATTCACTCTTTTGAAGAAGACCAAAAAACAGTCCATGGAGACATGAAGAGCAGCAACATTTTACTAGATCGTGACTGGAAAGCTAGAATTTCTGATTTTATCGTATCTAAAACCCATGGAACGAAAGGCTATCTGGATCCACAATACTTTTCCAGCGGCTCAACAAAAGGGACTGATGTTTATTCATTTGGTGTCGTTTTGTTCGAATTATTATCAGGGAGACTGGCCATTCATAAGGTCGAAAAGGATTCTCATCCCACAGCACTTCGCCAAATCATAGATGCAGGAGATGGAGTCAAAGATAAGAAAGTTGTGTCCCTTGATTGGTTGGCTGCACGCTGCTTTGAAGAGAAAAAACAACGTGCACTAATCTTTGATGATATTAAGGATCAAACAGATGCAAAGTCCATAGATATACTTTCAGAAGTTGCCTATGAGTGTTTGCAGAAAGATCGAAAAAAACGTCCAACGATGGCTTTGGTTATACAGGAACTGGAGAAAGCGTTGAACATTCATGTAAGTTTTACGAAAGTAAAAAATATATTTTAGATTGAAGAAGGAGAACACTAAAAATATATGCACGTATATATCGTAAGAGGGTCCTGTGTCTTGTTTGGGTCATTTTTACCTTGAGTTTTTTAGTTGTCACATGACAAGGGTAGCTTTATAAAATACGAGGGATACTCATACAGAACTTCACCTTGTCTGTTATATTTATAGAGTTTGAAAGTTAATTGAACGTATGTAAATGTTATTCTTGTGACACACACAGGACGAGTGGGAATGGGAAAGAAAGCTGCCTAAAGATTATGAGAAAATAATCAAGATGTCCCAACATCCAGTGTCCATGAAAATCACAAAGAAGGATCTGCATTCCCTTTTCTCTTCAGGAATCCTCCTTCAGAATGGAAATGTGGTGATTAATTTCTTTAATAATATGTGTTATTTACATTTTTTACAGTTCTTGGAAAACGTAGATATATATGTTTCTCTTGTCTCTGCAAATAATATATGAAATATGTAGAGTTATAGATATTTCCTAAAAAGATGGAATACGTTAAATTAAATCAAAACCCGAAGTCTAAGATGGAATCTTTGTATGCTAATTTTTTTTTTTTTTTTTTTTGTTTCCTTTTCTAATTCACCAGTTATCATTAAGCAAGGAAAGAAAAGTGAAAGAGATGATATAAGCAACTATGTTCACTTACAAAAATCTCAGGTCTCTTAAATGGAGATCCACAAATAAATCAAGGTCATCTCTTTTTAAATATATGTGTGTAGCACTTTCTAAGTACAGGTTATTTGCATAAAATACAGTATATTTATACAGTTGCATTGTCTGTTTAAGTCATCGTGTTATTTTCTGCACATCCAAGTTATTAAAAGATGGTTTCGTTTTCTATTTGAGACATTTTGTAATTAAATTTAGTAATTTTATATAGTAAAAAACTAGCGTACGTGTTTATACAGAATTAGCCTTTTTATATAGAAGTCATCATTCTTGAAGTCGGTTTTTGATGATTTTTTGTTACAAGTGACCCAAACGGGGACCTAAGAAGTACACTGACTAAAACCTGATCATGAAAAAGTACTTTGGGTATTTAACATAAAATTAAACAAAAAATAAAATAAATGAAAGCCCTCTAAAGTAGTATTCTATAGAGAATGATAAGCTAAAAAATGTACAGGTTCCAAAAAGTTGCAAAGATATCAGATACTTCAAATCTCAACATCCAAATCCAGATCAACTCTCAGTTTTCATCTTTGGGGATCATTTACGGAGTTTACCTAGTGTTCAAATTTTGTGATCCAAAAAGGGATCCAAGGGAACCATATGTGAAGCTAAAATATAGAACAGCAAGTAGAACCTTAACTTCATATGTTGCGGAGCGGAGGGAAGATGAATGGATGATGATCGAATTGTGTCGCTTTAGGAGTCATGATCAAGTTATTGATTTTGAGGTTTTGCTGAAGAGCTTCTCTGGACGTTCTTGTGGCAGTGGTCCTATCTATGTAGACGGCATTGAGTTTCGACCCATTGATAATGTAAGTCCAAACATTATACGTACATACATACATATAAATGAAAAAGAAAATGATTCACCGCCTAATTATAGGACTAATCTACTGACAAATAGCTGACGGCTTAGACATTTTCGATCTCCTCATAATTTCCTTTAAAATTGTCATGTGTCTCAATATATTTGTTACGCATTAGAGTAAGGCATGCATTCCAATCGAAGCTCGTTTTCATGTCTTACAAAAACAATACATTAAAATTTCCATGTAAACCTTTGGCTTTAGGAGGCTCATGTATGGGATGACGTTATCTTCCATTTTATAATAATATATGAAACGAAACTTCATACTATACTCACTTTATAAATTGCCATACGGTCCTTCGACTTTACAGGATGATCGTGCAGAGAGTGTGCACAGATTAATAAATGCAGAATCAATCGTTAACTGGGACCAACAATCGACAAGTGACTTTCAAGAAATAATGAAGAGTTCCGAGTATGATGTGCTAACTATGACAAAACAGGAAGTTTACGAGCTTCGAATTACTGGAGTCCTTATTGATAATGGGAAAAAGGTGTTTCTTTTCTAGATTTTTTTTCATATATTACATATTTTATAATTGTTTCTCCTATGGTTAACAAATGTGGTTCTCTATGATGAACAGCTCTTTTCGCTAAGCAAAGTGAACTGCAAGAAATGTCATATGTTGCCTCCAAAGGCGGTAATAAACAAATCTTCAGATGCAAAATATTCCAAATGCCAATCTTCAACAACGTCTAGGTTAGTTTTGTAGTTTGATGGTCGTAAATTATATAATGTGATATATATACTGACTTGGACTCATGTGAGAAAACAACCTCACGTTGAAAGTTTCGGAAATTTTGTTATCATTTTCTTATGAATGCAACCTTCACAAAATAGTTTCTTTGTGAAGGTAACATCCTTCACGTCACACGTGTTCTCACGGGAAAAAAATGTGTTATCACCCTGTCCTAGTCCTTAGAACTTAAATATCATAAGTGTAGGAAAATGTAATCACACTATTATTTATGGCTGCAGATTTGGAGAGGTCGTAGAGCTTCAACGTTGCCAAGCATTTATTATCAAATGCGACATTGAAACTCAAGTGTAGTCCCCAGATACGGCCTATGCATGTTATCTTGTGTTCCAACTTCCAGAAAACTGCAAGGGACTCAAGTGTCCGTTGAAAGCACGAGATCTACTCAAGAAGAATAATAAAGAAACCACAGTTATTTATCTTACAGCCCCAGGCCCTGTTGATTTATACAGAGATAAGAGAGTTCCAGAAAACAGAGACGATGGTTGGATGGAGGTTAGGGTCTGGGATTTTGTATATAATAAAGAGCATAAAGACAATTACATTCCAATGGAACTGAAACTGGCATGTCTTGGAGGAACTATGTCGGGCCTAATTATTTGTGGCGTTGAGTTTCGACCAATATAGAACAAAAGAATATTTCTGTGTGGACACTCGGTTCTTATTTCAACTTCAGTATGCTTAATTTTACTTGCAGTAGACATTGTTGTATGTGTTGGGATTAATGTATTTAGTTGAAGGTCACTAATGTAGACATTGTGGTTTGCTCCCTATATAGGTTTCGTTCGCTTGGTTGTTTCGGGTACGTATTTTGGTTGCTTCTGTTGGGGTTCCTAGCTGTTGGGGCCTTTGTTTTGCATGGTTGTTACTTTTGGTTATTTGTGGTTATCCTTCCTGGTATTTCTTTTCTTGAGGTTTGGTTACAAGAGGTTGTGGTTTTGCTTTGTTCCCATGCCAGCTGTACGATTTCATTGTCCCTTTATTGGTCTTAATGGATGTCGAGATGGTGGTGGAAATGGTCTTACTAAAACCTCTTTGATCACACATCTCCATGATCGGCACTTCAGTGTTGAGGCTCAAGCTATCACTAGGCAGTCTCTTTTGTCGGATTTGGCTATTTTTGAAAAGGCTGAGGTTACTCTTAAGCGTATGGGTTTATGGTTGTGCGGTGGTTGTTTCAAAATGCATACCTTCCAGACTAAGTGTCGTCATGGTACGGGGTCTGATTTTGTGTCTCCTCCTGATTGTGGCGATGGTGTTGTTCGGTTCGTGTTATATGATCTCACCAAACCGTAGATTCCTTCTCATGTAGCCCTTTTTGAGGATTTGGCTTTGGACGAGCCTGGTGGTTTTGATTTACCTCTTCTTGATACTTTATTCTAAGGGTTGGACTGTCAAATCTATCCCTCCCAAATGCCGTTTGGAGTTCTCTCGTGTTTTGAAAAGAGCTCTTGATAAGGTGATCTGCACGCCTGATGACATTTCGTGTTGGGTTGGTTTGTTAGTCCTGCCTTTTTGTCTACTTAAAACCTTTTTCCCGAGGAGTAGTCAAGAAGGTAGGTCGGTCACTAAGCGTCAACGCCAGGAAGAGTATATTGTTAATGCTATTCATGCACGAGGCACCCCTGGTGGCAGTTTGCAGGTTGTGCGTGAGATTTTAGCCGAACCCTCTTCTTTATGGTCTAATATTAATGATGATAGCTTGGATTTGGATGATCGCAATGTCAAGCAATGTAAGAGGAAGATTTGTGATGGTCATTATACTGCTGCGGTTAGAGTTCTTTCGTCTTCTGGTATTGCACCGTATGATGTTTCTACTCTTGAGGATTTAAAAGCTAAGCACCCTTTTCACCGCTTCTTTTGCTCGATATACCTATTGATCATCATCACCTTACCGCATCTCCTTCTACGGTTCTTGACATGATCAAGAGTTTCCCTCGTGGCACTTCTTGTGGGCGGGATGGGTTGCGGGCCCAACACCTTTTGGATTGTATAAATGGTGCTGATGTGGCTATTTCTGATGAGTTGGTCGCTTCTGTTACCCAAGTGGTAAACCTTTTTCTTGCTGGTAAATGCTCGAGGGCGCTGGGTGAGTACATTGCTAGTGCTCCTCTCACACCCTTGGTCAAACAAGGAGGGGGTATCCGTTCTATTGCTGTTGGGACTGTTTGGAGGCGTTTAGTCTCCACGGTTTGTGCTTCCATGATTGGCCACTCTTCAGACGGTTATTTAGATGATTTACAATTTGGTGTTGGGATATCGGGGGGAGGGGAGGCTATTCTTCATGCTGTGAATCGGTTGGTTGAGGACCGTGGGGGTGATGTTGGTCTGTCTATGTTGTTGGTTGATTTTAAAAACGCCTTCAACATGGTGGATCAGGCTGCTATGTTGCATGAGGTTCGGCTTCATTTCCCGGCTATTTTACGGTGGGTGGAATTCTGTTACTCCGGTCCTGCCAGATTATATTATGGTGAGCATACTCTTTGGTCTCATCAAGGTGTGCAACAAGGTGATCCGATTGGGCCTCTTCTTTTTGCTTTAGTGTTACATCCCCTGGCATGTAAGATTAGAGATTCTTTTGACCTTTCCTTTCAAGCATGGTATCTGGATGATGGCAATATTATTGGTGATACCTAGGTTGTGGGTAAGGTTTTAGAGTTGATTATGACAGATGGACCTTGTCGTGGCTTACACCTCAATGTTGATAAAACTGAAGTTTTTTGGCCACAGGAGGACCCCAGAAGCAGATTTGCCGGTGTTTTCCCCCCCAATATTTCTCGCCCCGTACACGGTGTTAAATTATTGGGTGGACCTGTTAGTACGGATTTTGAGTTTGGTAGTAAGCTTGTTCTGAAAAGGGGTTGCTAAAACTATTGAGCTTATGGGTGCTGTTGCCAAACTTAATGACCCTCAATGCGAAGTTGCCGCTACTCCGCACATGTGCCGTATTTCCAAGTTATATTTTTCTATGCGCATGTTCTCCTCGGTCTTTGAGTGTGCTCGGTTTTTTTGATGCGCACTCGTTCTTCCTGGAGCGCATTGTCACAGCTTCGGGCCGGGTTTTGGGATTGGCATGGAGACTCGCCACCCTACCCTTTGCTTTTGGGGGCTTGGTGTATATTCTGCAGGTGATGTCTTGAACTATGCATTCCTTGCTTCTAGACTTCAATCACCTAGCCTACGACTAAAGCGCCTCCATAGTTCTGGTATTGTAACTGTTGGTCCCTCTTTTGATGATGCTCTATGTACTTTTAATGTGAATATGGATATTGACCTTTTGAGTAACCCTAGCAAGGTCGCTGCCCCCAAACTTATGACGAAATTGGCAGATATATATTTCGGTCGGGTTACCCAAACTGTTAAATCTACATTCCATCTTTCTTCTCGACAAATGGCGTTATAGAGTTCACTAAAGGAGGATCATACTTCGGATTGGCTTAGGGTGGCTCCAATAGCTGGATTGGGACAAACTATGAATGCTAGGGCTTATCGTTGTATGTTGTGCTATCGATTGGGTGTTCCTCTTTTCACTGTTCAGGTACCATGTTCAGCCTGTTCTAAGGCATTTACTGGAGATATTTATGGGGATCACGTTGTTTCGTGTGCGGGTATTGTTGGCATCAAACATCGACATAACCTTGTGCGTGATGTTCTTGTTGATAGATGCTCTCGGTCCGGAATTTTAGCTCGTAAGGAGGTGGACATTGGGCTTTAAGGAGATAGGGACAGATCCTTACGACCGGCTGATATATTACTTTACTCTTGGGTTGGTGGGCGTGATGTATGCGTTGATCTTATGGGATCGCCGCCTTGACGCAACTGGATGACCGGTTTTATGCCGGCGTGCGGTTATTGATGCCGCACAACGTAAACGTGTCAAGTACGATGCCAAATGCGCGGATATTGGATATGGGTTTCTCCCCTTTTCTTTTTCTTCTTTTGGAGAACTTAAGAAGGATGCATCCCGAACCGCACGATTCTCTATGACTCAAGACATTGGAGCGCGTGCTGCAGTTCATATTTTTAATAGGATTGGTTTTGCCATTGCTAGAGGTGTGGGGGGCCAGTTGGTTTCTCGGCTTCCCACCAATTTCTTGTAAATCCTATGAGTTTTTAATAAAAGTGTTGATAATAATAATAATAATAAAAAAAAATAAAATTATAATAATAATAATAATAATAATAATAATAATAATAATAATAATAATAATAATAATAATAATAATAATAATAATAATAATATATTTAATATTAACACCAGTAATTTCTAAAAGTTTATCAACATAATTTATTTAATAAGGCACCATACTACAACTTATTTTTTATTGTTATATTAGTTTATAGTGTGTGTATCATATGCGATCTCAGTTTTTAAATATTGGAATGTGTGCAAAGACCATATGATTTTAAAAAATATTTTTTTGACATTTATATATAGTTGAAATTGCAGGGACATTTTTGTGAATAACATGAATGTTTACAATCACAAACATTGTATAAATTTACTATTTAGTCACTTGGTTCATTTTTTTGTTTTTGTTCTTGCGCATTAGATACGTTAAATACAAATATGTTTCTGAATTATGCTATAATGATGGTCGATTGATTGGTGCTTTAATCGTTGTTGTTCCGGCGCATTAATTTCAAAGATATTATACAAAGTTTCCTGAAATAATTTAGTCAAAATATATTATACAACCGGTGTATATATTTTTGTTAAATCCCAAAAGTTCGGTCAAAGAGGATTCAACACCTCAAATGTCGTGTACTAATAAATTTTACACGGCAAGTAACGTGCATTGTTAGTTATCTCATAATTGGTGTAATGTTTTATTTTCAGTTTCACTAAATATTTTTGTATGTTCTTTGATACATGTTAAAATTTTTTGCTTCAGTTGAATCATCGCATATTACGAAACAATTACCACAATATCGCATATCGTTAATTGTCTGCCGCTAGGCGCGGGTACTCGTCTAGTGTGTGTGTGTGTATATATATATATATATATATATATATATATATATATATATATATATATATATATATATATATATATATATATATATAGGTATGTTTGGCTTAAATGGGCCTGAGGTCTGGGTCAATGAGGTCGAGGCTTCAGGGTCGGGCTTATATTATGTCAAAATAAAATTTATATTTTTATAAACTTGTTTGGCAAATGGGCTGGGGCTTATTATTGCAAGATTACTAAAAATGACATTATTAAATAAATTTTTGTATATGTTAGATATTTTTGTGGATAAATAAGTAATTTATTTTTTAAAAGCCCCGGCATAAAGTTTTTAGCCCCTTTTATGGGGCTAAAGTTTTTAGCCGACTTATTTTATAACCTTTCCATAAGCCCTGTGACAAACGAGACTTATTGTTGAGAAAACTGGAGAGTTTGAAAAGTTTCTTATTGATGGAAAAGCTACACTTGTTGATGATGATGGTAATCCGATTAAAAAGGTTGATTATCCAGGTAATAAAAAGGATTTTCCGTCTACTTCTTCTACTAATAGGGTTAACCCATTCTCTAAGGTGGGAGAGATTGTTGATTCCGACAGTGATGAAGAGGAGGTTGTGAACACTTTTGATGAGTCAGTGAACCTATTTGGTGGTGGTCATGATCGTGAAGATGATAATGATGAATATGATTATGATGACTATGCGTATCAGGTCTATGATCTTCCGGGGAATTTGGATGCTCTTTATGACACGTATGTTATCAAGTTCCAAGGCCTTGATAGGAAGTAATTTTGTTTACATAGGAGTCTAATGTTAGCTTTTGAGTAGTGGTTTATTTTCTTGTTTAGAGAATATGAAGTAACTTGTTATGTAAGCTTTTTTCGCCTATGTAATGGGCTGAGATATGGGATTCACCCATATCCTTTGTACTTAAACGTTTTTTGGGGTAATATATTTACCGGGTCTTTTGACCTTTTTCCCAAAAACGAGACTTATTTTATTAGCTGACTTATTTTAAAAGTACAAGCCCCAATAAGCCCCATTAAAGCCCTAGCCAAACAAATTATAAAATATTTATTTTTATTTGTATTACGTTGATACTCTTTTTTTCATTGTCAATATTTGACATCAAACTCTAAATTCTGAGGCTCTTTAGGATATTTTTCGTTAGCTATAACATTGCCTGCTGTGGAATTTTTCTGTGGCTATACAACGCAACTCTTGTAGCTAGGACATGTAACGAGCTTGTGGCCAGACGTGATAATAAAATCTGGATCTACTAGATGACATATGCTATATATTTTCTGAAGGCGTCAGATACTATAATTTTTCTAATCTACTTGAAGCATCTCTTGCATGTTCCGGAAACGATGATGGCATGTACGTGACTCAGGACGAACCCACTTGCGAGCTAGGTGTGACTCATAATAAGTTTATGATGTTATGTTTAGCTGTTAATGTGAGGAATTACAAAAAACACATGGCACTTTATCAGTAAATTAACATGTTGAGGTTATAAAACCGGTTAAAACATTTTTCGACTAGAGCACATCCAACATCACCACATCAACCTCTTGAGTTTTTTATACAAAAACTATCAACCATCTCTAACGGAATCATTTTGCATCATTATCATCTTACTAATAATCACAGATCATAGTACGATGTTATAATAAATATTCAAAAATTAATATGAACTGTTTTTTGGTTTTCCTCAATGTAACATGGCAGTTGATTTAATTCAAACTTATTTATATTACACATTCTCTAAAATTATTATACTCGGACAAAAAATAAAAAACACAATTTAATTAAGAAAATTGATATAATTACACATTTTAATCAATCAAATATCATCCATACCTACTAAATTCTCCTTTGATTGATTGAGCCAAGAAAAAGACAATTATTTTAAGATATCTCAAATAAAAATGAGGACTGTAATTATAAGACCAGGAAGTATCATCATTAAAAAATATGCGCCATAAAACTAAGCTTATTGAAATATTTAAATATTATCTTGAATAATGAGACACCCAGAGCTCAAATAATATATTTGATATTTTAGTTACACAGTCTCCATCAGCGTGGTAGGTGTGAGATGTGGTATTCGTATTCACTAAATAAAATATTTCCTCACAGCTTGAAACGAGTTTCACGATCGTTGCATTAATGTTAAAACTGATGATATGTCAGTCTCACAATAGAATAAACACTAGTTCAGGCTGAAATATGCTATGGCACATGACTCGTACGTTTTGGATACCTTAATTATATGTTTATCAATTAAAATTAAGGGCTGTCATTTGTATCATGTTTTAGGTTGGCTGGTTTATATATAGTCAAACCTCAACTTATTCTATTTGTTGATCGTGTTGGAATGTACAACCTTGATTTGAATATGTCTGTCAAAGAAGTTATTTGTTGATCGTTTTGGCATCTATTGAAAACTTAATCTCTAACATGGCAACTCTTTATTAACCACTTAACCTATACATGGTAAAACATTATAAAGGTCTGACTCTTGAATTTATCTTTGGCAACTTAAATAATACACGGCTAAACATCATAAAGGGTTGACTTTTTAATCTATGTATGGCAACTTAAATATACGCTAATACACGGCTGGCTTCTTAAATAATACATGGTTGGTCTTGAAACTTATGAAACTATCCATTGCCTATATAAAGAAATGAAACTAAAAACGTATAAGTTGAATAGAAAGAAATGAAATGAAAAACAAAGAAATGTTGATGATAATTTTGAGGTTAGAAATGCTTTAGTTTCTTATTTATGAATGCTTGTTATGACATCCATCATGCTTTCAGATTTGTTATGACAAAATTAATATGATCGATACAACTTTTGTTTGTTGAGATATGCCTTATTTTTTCAGAGTTGTATCTATCCTTTTTTAATCGACTTGTGAATAACCGATCTATGTGTTACTAATACGTATGTTGCTTACTTATGTCATACTTGCTATCAAACATATTGATGCTTTGAAGCTATTGGTTGTGAATCTACATTCATTCATTATTATATGGGCATAGAATTCCCTTTCTATACTGAATGATATTTGCAAGTTGATAACAAATAAAAATGAACGATTGTTAGCTATTTTTTATTAGTAACAAGGTAAGTTGCATGGTAAATTTGTTTTGTTTTTCCTATGAGAAGTTGATGAAAATATGTGTGGATACCAATAATGTTAACTCGTATTGGTTATTTAGTTTATTGCTTATTCCCTCGCTTTAGTACACATACAGCTGCGAGGAGATATTAGTTTAATGCATTTTATTAACCTATTAATTTATCAATGATGACATTGACCCATATTTGAAAATGATATATTTCTATACATGTAACATACACTAAAGCGTGTTAAGGGACCAAAGTGGCTTATGTTTGAGATCGTGTTAACGTCTAACGGTGTGGCATATCCCACCACACTATTTTGAACTATCACATATAGTATGCGTGATGTTTTCTTGTCTCCATGTTTTAACGTAGATAACAAGCAATCAAGTAACAAAGAAAAATGGAAATCGGATATATGCATAACCAGTTCTTGATCCTTCTTGAACATCATTTTATTTTTATGTATGGATATATGCTTTAAACTCTTATATTGGTATATAACGCAAACTTTTGTTTTCTTCATGTAACCACAGAGCTCGCAAAAGAGGGTGCTATTTGAGATGGAGCACATATTAATGTTCAAGATGGAGCAACAAGACCTTTTCGAGATGGAGCAATTACACGATTAATGGTTCTTTTATTTTTAGTTTGTATTTTGATTATGGATTAGTTCTTGGTTAGATTTGTTCTTGTGTCCGAGCACGCTTGATATTTCTTTGATTTTGTTGGTTTTAACCGAATTACGAACGATGACTTTGTTTACCAATAACCGCTTTAGCATATTTGTTGCAATTTCGAATTTTGCTTTTGATTTTTAATAATTTGGAAAATAGCTCACCTTTTAGTACATCATATTTTATTCGGTTTTGTGGAGATCCGAACAAAATAAACCGATCACTTATTTGGTTGCATTGGTCTGGTGGCTTCGAAAAATATGGTTTGGGAATCGAGTGTTTAAAATTATTTTTGAAAACTAAGTAACCCAAACCTATTAAACCGTAAACCGACCGAACGGACACCTTATAGAAAACTGTGACAAAATTAATGGAGATAGATAGGAAATGTTAATGTCAAAAAGACACAATAATTATCTGATGAATAAAGGAAATGAAAAAGATGTGATTTTGTTAATTAAAATGAAGGCTAAATATAGAGGAAAAAGGAATCATCAATCAAGAAATTGATATGAAATGAAAATTATATCTTCATCTTTATCTTTATTACATAAATCTTTATTACATAAAATAAGAAAATGATCAAAGGTGAAAGTTTGAAAGTTGAAAAGTTGAAAGTCAATGTTGAAACTTGAAACTAATTATCTTTAATGTATTGTTGAATGTTGAGGAAATAATTACCATATGAAATATAACTACTATTGACTTATCAATTCTTTATCTCTATGTAATATAATTACCATTAAAGATGCAAACTAATATTAAATGAAAACAGATTCGGTATATTCAATATTAGAAAGTGAATACAATTTTTGTTATTATACATATAAAGCATGTATCCAAAAAATAAAATTTCTACATAAAAATTCAAAGAGTTTGTCCTTAATGAAATAGCTACCTAAAAAATTCACACCTAAAATTTCAAAGAAATGTATGACAAATTTTGACAAATTTCACTAATGTAATTCCATGATCTCCTCGATCTCACCCCATCGTTGATTCAACATTCAGTTGGGTTAGATTGTTCGGGTTCGTATATATTCCCCAAGGTTTTTTTTTACAGATCTTTTTTTCGGTTTTTAGGGTTCGTTTTGAAAACCCTTGTATTCCAGATTCAGCTGCTGCGCTAGTCTCTTTTGCATTTGGCTTCTTGCAAACTGGTTTGGCTACGATAGTTGTGGGCTCCCATCAGTCCTCCCCAACCAGTACGTTCCTCCCCACGCCACCAGGTTGTTTTTCGAAAACTATTTTTGGGGTTCTTATCGAGATGTGATGTATGTTGGTGTGGTCATGCTTCTCTAAACACAGTGGGTAAGTTTGTTGTTATCTTCTTCACTGCATTTAGGTCCCTATTGCCGCATTGGTCGCTAGTTGGTCTTGGGTTTCGAGTGGTTTGCTCCCTATACAGGTTTCGTTCGCTTGGTTGTTTCGGGTATGTATTTTGGTTGCTTCTGTTGGGGTTCCTAGCTGTTGGGGCCTTTGTTTTGCATGGTTGTTACTTTTGGTTATTTGTGGTTATCCTTCCTGGTATTTCTTTTCTTGAGGTTTGGTTACAAGAGGTTGTGGTTTTGCTTTGTTCCCATGCCAGCTGTATGATATCATTGTCCCTTTATTGGTCTTAATGGATGTCGAGATGGTGGTGGAAATGGTCTTACTAAAACCTCTTTGATCACACATCTCCATGATCGCACTTCAGTTGTTGAGGCTCAAGCTATCACTAGGCGTCTTTGTCGGATTTGGCTATTTTTGAAAAGCCTGAGGTTACTCTTAAGCCGTATGGGTTTATGGTTGTGTTGCCCGCAGACTAAGTGTCGCCATGGTATCGGGTCTGATTTTGTGTCTCCTCCCCGATTGTGGCGATTGTTCGTTCGGTTATATGATCTCACCAAACCGTAGATTCCTTCTCATGTAGCCCTTATTGAGGATTTGGCTTTGGACGAGCCCGGTTTTGATTTACCTCTTCTTGATACTTTATTCTCTGGGGTTCCGGATCCAAATCTATCCCTCCCAAATGCCAGTTCTCTCCTGTTTTGAAAAGAGCTCTTGATAAGGTGATCTGCACACTGATGACATTTCGCGGTTGGGTTGGTTTGTTAGTCCCGCCTTTGTCTACTTAAACCTTTTGCCCGAGGAGTAGTCAAGAAGGTCACTAAGCCGCCAACGCCGTGAAGATTATATTGTTAATGCTATTCATGCATGAGGCACCCCCGTGGCGCTTGCAGGTTCAAGCGTGAGGTTTTAGAGCGAACCCTCCTTTATGGTCTAATATTAATGATGATAGCTTGGATTTGGATGATCGCAATGTCAAGCAATGTAAGAGGAAGATTTGATGATATACCATAAGGCGTCGTGAGTTCTTTTGTCTTCTCGTATTGCACCGTATGATGTTTTACTTGAGGATTTAAAGCTAAGCACCCTTTCGCCTCGCCTTTGCTCGATATACCTATTGATCATCATCACCTTACCGCGATCTTCCTTCGGTTCTTGACATGATCAAGAGTTCCCTCGTGGCACTTCTTGTGGGCGGATGGGTTGCGTGCCCAACACCTTTGGATCGTTAAATAGTGTCACGCTGGCTATTTCGATGAGTTGGTCGCCGCTACCCAAGTGGTAAACCTTTTCTCTTCGGTAAATGCTCGAGGGCATTGATGAGTACATTGCTAGTGCTCCTCTCACACCCTTGGTCAAAACCAGAGGGGGTATCCGCTCTATTGCCGTTGGGACGGTTTGAGCGCTTAGTCTCCACGGCCATGCTTCCATGATTGGCCACTCTTCGACTGTTATTTAGATTATTTACAATTTGGTGTGGGATATCGGGCGTAGGGAGGCTATTCTTCATGCCGTGAATCGGTTGGTTGAGGACCGTGGGGTGATGTTGGTCCGCCTATGTTGTTGGTTGATTTTAAAAATGCCTTCAACATGGTGGATCGGGCTGCTATGTTGCATGAGGTTCGGCTTCATTTCCGCTATTTCATTGGGTGGAATTATGTTACTCCACCCTACCAGATATATTATGGTGAGCATACTCTTTGTTCTCACCAAAAACAAGGTGATCCGCTGGCCTCTTCTTTTGCTTTAGTGTTACATCCCCGGCATGTAAGATTATAGATTCTTTGACCTTTCCTTTCAAGCATGGTATCCGGATTATGGCACTATTATTGGTGATACCTGGTTGTGGGTAAGGTTTTAGAGTTGATTATGATGGACCTTTGTCGGCTTCACCTCAATGTTGATAAAACAAGTTTTTGGCCACCGTGAGGACCCCTGCGGCGATTTGTTTCGGTGTTTTCCCCAATATTTCTACCGGTATCACGGTGTTAAATTATTGGGTGGACCGGTGAAAGGGATTTTGAGTTTGGTAGTGTTTCTCTGATTCAAAG